>OX377621.1:171803676-173011176 GCA_947397865.1 Polietes domitor | reverse complement strand
AATACCGGATGTGGAACAATTCCTAGATCAAACTCCCATGCAACTGAGGCACTAAATATATCTAAAAGTAATTCAAGAAAAGCTGTTTCGATGGAAAATCCGATGGTGAATCAGGAATGGATTATGAAGACCAGCCAGTCACAACTGCAGAAGAGGAGTTGCAATTGATACAAGGTAAACGAATGAGACTACAGAAGGATGTAGAAGTAGATTTGTCCAATTTTAAAAAAAGAAAGGCCAATGATATGACGGTTAATCGTGAAAATCGTTACTCCATATTGGGTGACTTAGACATTGAAGTAGAGGAAGCAGCTCCAAGGAGACCTAATTTAGATAATCTTAATAATGTTAACAATGTAGTAGCCAGCGGAAAATCATCATTTTGTCCACCTATTTTCTTATATAATGTTAATATAAGTAGTTTAGTCGAGCAATTGAAAAGGACTAATGTAGTGTATAAAATAGTAAACAAGAGCAAGGTCAAGAGCAAGTTGTATCTCAAGGATGCGTCGGCGCACTCAGAGATGATGCAACTTCTTAGAGATCGTGAGGTTCCTTCATACTCTTATACCCCGAAGGAGTTGAAAAAGACTACAATGGTTTTGCGGGGCCTGCATTATAAGACGACTTTGGATGCGCTCAAGGATGAATTAGATCATTTGGTTCCCAGTACAGTTCAATCAGTTTCGAAATTCTCGACGGAATTTTCAAGAAGGAAGAACATAGATACGGGATTATTTTTAGTGACCCTCATTTCTGGAAGGATGCCAAAGGACATTAAAGATTTTAATTATATTTTGAGTCAGAGAGTTTCATGGGAGTCGCCCAAGGTTAATTCGAGGATAGTACAATGTTGGCGATGCCAACAGTGGGGACATTTGTCGCGAAATTGTAATAGGTCCTACGTTTGTATGAAGTGTGAGGGGAATCATGCCCCTGGCGCCTGTGAATTTGTGTCGGATAAGGATAATTTACCATTTTGTGCGAACTGCAACCAAAGAGGACACCCGTCGAACTTCAGAGGTTGTCCTGCTTATGTCAGTATGAGGAAAAAATTGCAGGATCAGGCTAGAGAGAAAAGACAACAGGCTTCGGAGAATGTTTTTCAAGTTGTTAATAACGCTAATATCAGGACGTCGGATAAATCTTTTGCCAGTCTATTTCATGGTAATGAGACACGGAATCAGAACTACGTTCATAAACCCCCAGTGATACAGGAATTCTTGAAGATAGCCCGAACAATTTGTCAGCCTGAGGAGATTTCATTGGAGATGAAAATTCAACAATTTATTAAGGCTATAGAAATCTTTCTAAGACGGAGGCCAGGGAGGAATGCGTGGCTCTCTTGGAGCAGGTTGTACGACAATATGGCCCGTAGATTTTTGAATTTGTTGACATTTAATGTTAGATCACTTGTGGAAGTGAGTCGTAGGATCGATTTATTAAGGACTTTGAACGCACAGGATATAGATATTGCCTTTATTCAGGAGACTCATTTGGGCGAGAGTCGCAGAATTAGGCTTGAGGGTTATAACATCTTAAGGGATAGTAGTTCACAGGGTGTTGCCATAGCTATTAAGGTTTCATATTCATTTTCGAGAGTTAACATTCCAGGGCTATTCTGTCCGGGTGCATTTATGGCCATTGACATTATGACCGATGGTGTAAGGAGGAGGATTTTGTTCGGTTCGTTATATATTCCCTGTAACTATGGAAATAGAAGAATTTGTGATGGTCTTTCACTGCTGGCTGATTTCTGTCGAGATTTCGACGGTACAGTAATTGGTGGGGACTTTAATGCGAAGCATACATCATGGGGTGATGCTATTAGTAACAGCAATGGGATTACTTTTTTTGATTGGTTGCAGCGTTCTACTGTAGATTTTTTACGCTTTTGTGATTCTGTTCCATCATATCCGAATGGGTTGTCTTTTCTAGACCATTTTATTATTAGCCCGAATTTGTTGGAGAATGGGCATACGAACATACGAATATCTAGTCTCCCTTCTTTCTCCGACCACTTTCCACTCAAACTGCGGATAAGGCTTCCGGACTTCGATATGCTGTTGAATCCTTCAGCGACTTACGTTTCCTATAAGGATACGGATTGGGGATCATTTAGGAACGATATTGTGCATGAAATATTAGACGATTTCCCGGACTCCACACGAAATCTGTCGAATTTTGAGATTGACGAGTACATTAGGAAATTTACTTCGTCTGTGAATTGTATAGTTGATTTACATTCGGAGAGGGTTGAGATCAGGAAGAGTAGATTTGTTGTCTCGGATAGGGTAAAACATTTATACAGAATTAAGCACGGATGGCAAAAGGAGATGAAAAGAATATTTCACCGGACTCTAAATAGGAATGACCCGAATTATGCTCTACTGTCAAAGCAGGTGCAGTTAATAAATATAATTATTAAGAGACAAGTGGAGATTGAACAAACTCAGATTTTTAATGAGAAACTTAGGAGAATTAGGCCAGGTCCAACTGCACATAGGAATGTTTATCGTATCATTGGTCATTGGAAGAGCTTGCCACTGAAAACGGCGAGGTTATAGAGAATGATGACCTTAAATTAGAGAAATTGAAGGATCATTTTTCGAATATTTATGCCGGTTCGGCTCCAGATAGGGATATATCAGATATTCAGAGGACGGTGGAGAGGACTCTATCTAGTGTTGCAGATCATGGTTGTATATTTACTGCAGATTGTTCTGCTCTTGTCCCGCCCTCCACTTCCGGACTGATCACGTTAAACGAATTGTTGGAGTGTTCTGGGATTTTGAATAATAAAAGGTCTGCCGGTTTGGACAACATTTCTAATTTTATTATCAGAAAACTTCCTACGAAGGCGTTCGAGTATTTGACAATTTTGTTTAATAATTGCCTGAATAATGCATACTTTCCGAATTCGTGGAAGATTTCGAAGATTGTACCAATTCGGAAAAAAGGAAATTCTGATAATATAGATAACTTGAGCCCAATTTCTATGTTATCCAATTTGGGAAAACTTTTCGAAAGAGTGATTCGTCGGAAGATGGACAGAGGACTATCTGGATCGTATATTCCAGATTTACAATTTGGATTTAGAAAGGCTCATTCTACAGTTGATGCCCTGCTGAAATTTCAGGATGACATTGTTGTTAATTTGAGACTACGTCGATGTACGGTTGCTGTGTCGTTGGATGTCGAGAAAGCTTTCGATAAAGCATTTCATGACGGCATTTTGTATAAGATGATTCGGATTGGATTTGATCCCCAGATAATTAAATTGTTTCAAAGTTATTTCTTAGACAGGTTTTTTAGTATTGTACTGAATGGTAGGACTTCTGAGTTTGGGGAGGTCAAATGTGGAGTTCCACAGGGCTCTATGTTGGCTCCTCATTTATACAGCATTTTTATGAGCGATTTTCCTCATGTTTTGCCTGAGTCGATTGGATTGCTATATGCCGATGATAGCCTCCTCTATGCACATGATGAGTCCCCGATCAATGCCCTGCGAAAAGTTTCGAATCATTTGGTTATTGTTAAAAAATTTTATGATGATTGGGGTATAAAAATTAATACTTCTAAGAGTGAGGCTATTTGTATTCGAAACGCATCACGAAGATGCGGTGCAGCTGTTGTTCCTGAGAGTAAGTTACTGAGAGTTTTCGTTCATGGTGAGGAGATTCCTTTCAGAAATGAGATAAGATATTTGGGAATTCATTTTAACCATTTGTTGAAATTTAATAAGCATGCTCGAATTGTTTTGGGTAAAGCGTATAGGATATTGGAATCTTTTTCGAAGATTTTATGGAACAGAAGTTTGCCGCAGAGCACTAAACTTCTGCTGTACAAGACTACTATACGCCCAATCATATTATATGGGTTCCCGATATGGTTCAATATATCCCCGTTAGTGATGAGGGAATTCGAAATTCTCGAAAGAAAGATTCTGCGATACTGTATTGGGAAAAACTTTGAGTCATTCAACCGTCGTCATTCAAATGTTTATATTTACAAAGCGTCGAAGGTTACTCCAATAGGTCTCTATGTTTGTGGCATCATTGATAAGTTTGTGACAAGGGCTTCTTTTCATGAAAATGATTTTATTACCGCCATTTACGATGCACAGAAGGACTGTGGTTGGTCTGATGTACGCTACCTTTCTCCCATTGGATATCTTAGAGAAAATCCACCTAATTTTGATTTATCAGTATCTATACGTCCTGAGTTCTACAGGAAGTCTCTTCTTGGCACACATAGGGGATAGCGTTAATGTAACGGATACATAACTCTTGATATGCTCTTGTTTTCTCTCATTTTATGATTATTTTTTTTTTTTAATTTTAAGTTTTGGTTTTATTTAGATTTAATTTAGAATTAAGATTAGTTTTAAGCACATTTTTTTTTTTGAGATATTACGCTCTCATATCCTGCAAAGTCCCGGGAGCAAGGACGATATTCTATATTACTTTAATAACATTTATATACAAACCACTTATTGGAAAAGCATGGTGCTGTACAAACATCGATATTTTTCATTTAGATAATACATTATAGTCTTAAGTAATTTCTTGTTCATCGAATTAGTTAAAATCTGACATTGTTTTTAAAAAGGCTCAATAAATCTAATCTAATCTAATCTAATCTAATTAAATCCACGTTTGCAGCTACAAGCAGAATATTATTTTTAAAATGAATAAATACGCCTACCTCCCAGGTATCTTAAAATGAAAAATACGCCATACATTTCTTATTTATATATATATATATTAATACAAATCATTACCAATGATTTCATTTGAGTCCACAATTAAATGAAAATTGTCAGTGCCACTCCAAACGCAGAAATAGAAATTGTAGTTTTTTACGATTTTCGATTAATCGATAGCAATCGGCCATTATAACTTTATAAATAACTTAAGATTAATATATCGACCCAATACTACATGCGCTCGCGTACCAATTAACCTTACATCCCTAAAGTAGGCTTGGACGGTTTTACCATTTCAGTAATTAAATCGATGCAGCTATAAGCAGAAAGGTTTAACAATATTTGTAAATGTCGTGACATCGGTCGTCCTCGCGAATATAGTTTTATACTTTAGAAAATTACCAATACTAAATAACTGCAATCTTCAGGTAAATCAGTGTCTGAAAAGGAAAGCAAAAACTTAATTAAATTTAATTTAAATGCAAATAACTCCTCAAGAGCAAATATTTCCTACGAACTAAACGAAATTTCAATACGCTACATGGTTTCCGAGATACATCCCAATAAAATAACCTCTAATATAATGCAATTTTCAACTATTTTAGCATTTATGAACTTAAAATGCATCCACAACTAAATTTGGTTGCGTAAAGCCGAGATTTGGGCGCATGAAATTTGGGTGTTCCAATCTTCATTTAATTGATTCAATTTGGCACAGAATATTCTAGTCAAGCGTATTTTTAAAGATTCAAAAGATATCGTGGCAATATATTGCTATGGAGGCATTTAAAGTTCATATATGTTTAAATAGTTGAAAATTGCACTATTTTAGAAGTTTTTTTTTATTGGCTGTGATGTATCGTATTGGAATTTCTTGTAGTTCCTGAGATAGAAGTGCTTCTGAAGTATTCTTTCGCGTTACAAAAAGTATAATTTTGTTTTCGTATTCCTTTTCAAACAGTGGTTTACCTCAAGGTTGTCCTCACTCAGCGAGTTTTATTTTCTCCAGTATAAAACTTTAATAGCGAGACTAGCCGATGCTTTGGCATTTACAATCATTGCAAAAATAAATTTCTGCTAATAGTTTCAAAAATAGATTTTATTACAAAAAAAGGTAAAACATAATGCTAAACTCAACCAGATATTATTCATATTTGCATCAACAACGCCAAAAGTTGAACAATTTTTTGTAAATCATACTTTTAGGGGCAGTATTATTTGTAGCAACAAACGATTTCACAAGAAAATTTATTATAACCCTAAAAGTAGGCATTGTAAAATACACATGTTCCAATTAATCGCTAATTTTATAGGAATGATTAGACAGGATATTTGTAATCATTTATTAATTATCAAAAAACGTAAGCCAATATCCCCTGATTTTTTGCAAATATTGAGCTGATATATTAGGCCTTAGTTATTTATTAAGTTACGATGGATTAAAAGATTAAAAGTTTTGGACAGAGCTAACAACAACTTTGTCTATTTAATTTGGCAATATAAAGGAGTTGTGTGCGAAATTTCAACCTCCTAGCACTAGTCCTTCTAATTCTGTGCTTTGTATTGTATGAAAATATGCCACTGTGAGAAAATTAAATTAAAAATTTTCGTTAGTTTTATTTCAGTCTGACATCAATATTTGATTTAAACTGGAATATTGTCCTGACTCAGAACCTTGTTGCATCTTTATTTAATTTCTAGAAAAAAATGAAATTACTTCAAATTTTAAGAACTTTTATAATCCTTCCTAAAACTGACTATAATAGAAAACGAAATCCTGGGTTCAGGAAAGTTAATATAGGATGTGATTCTAGAGTGACTTATGATGGAGTTTCCCAATAGAAGACATATATATATATATATATATATATATATATATATATATATATATATATATATATATATATATATATATTACGTATAAGCTTTATGTATACATATAGAATATTAGAATAAATTGATTTCGATTAAATCAAATTATTGTTCATAGTTTTTGGCCAGCTAAGTTGAAAACAAGGCAAAGTTATCCACTATTTGTTTGCTCTTGATAGTAATATAACTTGGCTTAGTTATTGCTCTTACAAATGTCTATATTACACCATGAGACAATTTTCGATTTTTTACTGGAGCAGAACAAAATCGTATATGAAAGTAAAGATCGTATGTAGAAAAACTGTCAACTCAGTTTTCCATTATTTGCAACATATTTTGCAAAATTAATTACTTTAAACATTTTTTAATTTTAAACTCGATCACATTTAAAGACATGAGTTTGATTTCGAAAATTACAACCATTTTTGGAAATCCATCTGTATGGATTTTCTTTGGTAATTTCTATTATTTTTCCAAAGCATTCTGCAAGATTTTCATTAAAAAATTTGTTTGCTGAAATTCTCAAAAATTTATATTTCTAAAATTTTCATCATCAAATCTAATCCTCACTTCATAACCTCTCTTTACATCCTTGATTTCCACCAAACTTTTGTCACTGCTGTTACGTTAATTCCTGTGTGAAAGTTTGCCACTCAGTCATAAGTTTTTTTCCTGCCCTCCTTCAAAGACCTTTTTAATAACTAAAACCTTTGCATACATTTGGGTGTACGTGTGTGTGTGGGAGGGGGGACTTTGTTCCCACAAAGTTTTACTGATTGATTTTTGGGTATTTCTTTAGTTAACACCGCTCTGGGGCAACAAAATCACTTGGAAAAGCGTCAACCAGAAAAAGGGACGCCATAGCAAAACAACAACAACACGAAAAAAACATAAAAACTTCAAGCATAATTTAAGGCTCATCACATTGTCGTTGGCGTTGTCCCCCATTAAATCTGTCACTCAATCAATATTCCTCGTATGCGTTGTCGAATTATTAAATTAGCCATAGAAATGCCATAAATACATTTACGAACGTCCGAGCGATGGAACGTACCTCCGCACCACACCATCCAACCAACCTCTGTTAACTATGTGGAATCACAATGTTGGCATTTCCCAAAGATTTCCGTTAATGTCGTTTTTGTTTTCTTTTTGACCCAAATAGCAAGCACACGAACACACTCTCACGCCTGGCCGTGTGACGGTGTGTGTGTGTTTGTGTGTGGCTGAGTGTGTGAGAGCAAACATGATGTGCATATAAATTATACGGCCGATAAATGTTTGGGCGGCTTAGTTTTTGGCCGAATAAAAAATTGAGGTCACATTCGCCTGACAAACATTTGAAGTCAGCCCAAGAGCCTAAAAGTATGCTATCATGAATTAAAAAGCCATAACACATAGCAAGTGTTTGTGGGTGCTTTCTCCGTGATGGGGGTCAACAACAAGTCTCCTTAGCCATCCCCCCCCCGGCCTGATCCCCTCTAACACTATCCCCTCAAGTGGAATTTTGAAACCTTTAAAATATGAAAATATGAGCAACTTAAAGGTTGCCGATGTACGAGTGGCTCTCTGCCCCTCTCGGCATTTGTGTCAATTGCAGGGAAAATCATCATATCACAGCTGAATTAAAAAGCTTAACACGTAATTACTGCAGTAACAACTGCATGACCAGGGCCCCATACGTTCGTTTGCTACGTACCACAAATACCGCAAAGTATAGCTACGTAAAAACGTTCAAAGCTCTTGCTCAAAACGGAAGTGAGAACTTCTTTTTTTGTTTTGAAGAACGGAGCCTAACGCCGTAGCAAAATTTTGTAGGGAACCAAATATAAAAAACTAAAACTCGAATTCTTGAGGGAAGACATGGTAATGTCTTCGGCAACTGACCACCACCACAACCCATTAGAAATAGAGCGTTGTATCGACTTGCTTAAATTCACAATTCAAACTTTGTGTGCTTTAAGTTAGGTTTTTCCGGAACAAACCGACGAAACGAAGAGGGGTATATTAAGTTGGGTAAAACGGAAGTTAAATAGAAAAATGACTGAAAATATACTCCTAGGAAAAATATTCCTCCCCTTATCCTAAATTTATGTGGATAACATAATAACATAATTTTTTCAAAGGAAAGGCAGTTTTTATAAATATCAATATAGGAGATTTCTGTAGCCTAAGATCTTTGGTTACAAATACAATTTTTTATAGCTTTTTTATGAAAACGTTATAATGTAAGAAAAATATTTTTAGTCACATTTCGTTTTTTCACAGAAAAGACTTTCATATTTTTCTGATTTGTTTCCTATCGTGTTACAAATGGACTTTTTAGGATGTTTTTTGCTACAAACATCTTTTTAGGGAATTATATTTTTTGTCGTGATAATTTCATTCTTATATAGGATAACAAAACTGTCATTTAATATAAATCTCATCTTCGTATGAAATAACTAACTATATACTTAAAACACCAAATTTTGGGAATAACTGAATACGTGGTTGAGAAATATTTAAAATGATTATAATATTTGAAAAGGTAACATAGCGCAAAATTATTTTAACCTATCATTTGCAGTGACGATCATATACAGTGGAATATTTTCAAATATGGTGCCGCAAAAATTATAAGGAATAAGTGGAATTTTGAACACATTCCTCACATTGTCAAATTGGATCAAAAAAGTTTTTGTTTAAGTCCTAAATCCCATGTAATATAAAATGAAAAATCGTCATATATTATATATTTTAATATATACGTTAATACAAATCATTACCACTGATTTCATTTGAGTCCACAAAATTGCAAGTGCCACGCTCAACGATCACAGAAAAGTTTTTATTTTTTAATATTTCGAAATCCGAGATAAAACTCAATATATCTTTTAATCGATGGTAGCCACGTCTTATAGCTTAATAAATAACTACGGCTTAATATATCAGTTCAGCATTCGCCAATCAATCAGTAGATAAAGACTTACCATTTTTTGTTACTTAATGAATCATTCCAAATATTCTGTAAAATAGGGCCCACCGTCAGGTTTATGATATTATCGGTCGTAGAAGGAATACTACTGCCCAGGAGTTGTCTGTAGGTGGGGTAGTCTTGGAGGATGATACACGATGTTTAGCTCAACTGAGATCACACTTTTCTGATATTTATGATGGGTCTATGCCGCCTGAAGGGATTTCATCTATTAGAAGGACCGTGGATGATTACGTTTCGAACGATCCCGATTCTCCATATATTTTTGATGCTAATTCTACTTCACTTAATGAGGGCGGTTGCGCTAATTTAGTGAATTTGGATGAGTTGATAGGTCATTCCAAGGAGATTAAGAATAAGAAATCGTCCGGGTTAGATGCAGTTTCGAACTACGTCGTGAGAAGGTTCTCGACCAGGGCATTTGATTATCTGACTGTTATTTTTAATAATTGTATTGCTAACGCATATTTCCCGGTTGGTTGGAAGATGTCAAGGATTATTCCGATTAGAAAGAAACGTAATGTCTCTGATATCGGGAATTTGAGGCCGATTTCTATGTTGTCAAATTTAGGGAAGTTATTTGAGAATGTTGTTCATGTGAAGATGGATTTAAGTGTCAGACTTCCTTATATTCCGGACTTGCAATTTGGTTTCAGAAAGGGGCATTCCACGACTGACGCGATGATTAAGTTTCATAATGATATTGTGGTGAATTTGAGAGAAGCAAAGTGCACCGTAGCTGTGTTCTTGGACGTAGAAAAGGCATTTGACCATGCGTCACACTATGGAATTCTGTTTAAGATGGTTCGGATTGGTTTCAGTCCGCATATTGTAAGATTGTTCATGAGCTTTTTTAGGGACAGGCGTTTCTGTGTGCAATTCGGGGATGTCTTATCTGACTTCGGTGATGTGAGATGTGGTGTTCCGCAGGGATCGGTTTTGGCTCCACATTTGTATAATATTTTTATGTATGATTTCCCCCATGAGGGGGTGGGTTCAACGGGAATTCTGTACGCTGATGACTCATGTATTCTCATGATGATTCGCCTGTTGGTGCTCTGTGGCACGTGTCAGCACATTTATCTACTGTTAAGCGGTTCTATAACAGCTGGGGTATCAGGTGAATACTTCTAAATGTCAGGCCATTTGCATAAGGAGAGCAAATCTCTTAGACTGTTTTTGGATGGTAATGAGATTCCTTTCAGAGCGAGTGTTAGGTATCTTTCAGTTTTTTGTGATTAAATAGATGTTTGCAACCATAAGCCGAATTTTTTTAACTGCAATCCCAGTGTATCAATATTTGTAAATGGCAAGTCATCGATCGGCGACTATATTTTTATACTGGAGAAAATGAAATGCTCACTGTTTGAATAGGAAAATGAAATCAAAATTAATGCAAAATATCACTTCAACAGCTCTTATATTCCATGAACTAAACCAAATTACAATACGATACATGGTTTACGAGATATAGGCCAATATAATAACCTCTAAAATAAGGGAGTTTTCAAATATCTGAACATTTACGAACTATAAATACTACCAAAGTAATATTTTCCCACCATATCGACAAGAGGTATTTTAAAAAAAACTTTTGATTGAAATGTTTCAAAGTTGGGAGTAGTAAGTCTACTTCAGCTTGTGGCTGATAAAATTTTCATCGCAGAATGTAAATCTACCCTCAAGAAGTGATGTTAGATATATTCTGAGAGAAAACTCTGAATAAAAACATTGCTTTTTTATTTTCAATATTTCAACAGTTTAGAGGTCTGCGTTTAAAACTTTATCGAGTTTCCTAACTAACAATTTAATTTTTTCTGTTCTTTCTTCATAAGTTTTTTGTTCAAATTTTATGAACTTGTGACATCATTAAACGATTTTTATGAAATTTGAATGACGTACACTGGTTTTTAAGTGGATAAAAATAAAAAATTCTGAATTCTAGTAAATTTTTATAGGTTATATTTTTCAACATATTTTGCAAATTTAATTAAGTTTAACTTTTTTAAAACAAATCTCGTCCTTTTGACTAAAACATAATTTTGAAACAATTTTTGAAAATATGTAATTTTTTAAAAGTTCATCATAAGGCGGTTAATGTTTAAAATATATTTTTTTTAATTGTATGCTTTGAAAGTTTGTAGTCCATTTGAAGGCAAACAGGATGAGGAAATGAAAAAATAATAATGCCAATTTATTCCATTTTGTTACAGTTTCAGATATAAATCATCCGATTAAAGTGTAATATGGACTGTCCGAATCTATATAAATTTTTTTAATATGAAATAAGTATACAATTTTCTAACATTTATAATTTGTATTTGAAACTTTTTATGTATATCGATAAACGTCGTAATTACATCGTAATTTGTGAAAATCTCGGCTTAGTTGCGTAAGTCTGCTTCATGATTTGGCAGCTGAAATTTTCATCGCTGAAACGAAATATTCCCTGATGTTAGACATATTTTGGGAACCTCATTTTTTTCAAAATTTCGACTCAGTTCACGCAGGCGTAGGAGTTGTGAACACCTAATCGAGTTTCATAACTAACAATTTAAAATGGGGTTTCTTCACAAGTTTTTTCGTACAAATTTATAAATTTGTGAAACCCATTAATTTGTAAAAATCCTATTTTTGGGAATTTTTTAGAAGTTTTTGTCTTAATTGTATAGGTCTGTTTCAGTTTATGACTAATAAAATGGTTATCATTGAATCCAAATGTACCCCAAAAAGTGATGTTACGCAAACGTAAGAGTTGTGAAAACTTAATCGAAGAACTTGAAAATGGGGTTTATTCATATGTTTTTTTTTTTCGAATGAATTTGTAAATCCCATTAATTTGTGCAAAATCCCATTTTTGGAGATTTTTGTTTTCTTTTTAGGAATTCTCGGCTTAGTTGCATAAATCTATTTCAGCATATGTCTGATACATTTTTCATCGCTGAACCAAATCTACGCTCAAATTTTGAGAAATCTCTTTTTAAAAACCTCTTTTTTTCAATATTTCAACCCAGTTTTTTTCGTAAAAATTATATGAACTTGTGAATTCCATTAATTTGCGATAAATCTCATTTTTGGGAATTTATGTTTTCTTAGGAATTCTAGGCTTAGTTGCACAAGTTTGTTTCAGCTTCAGTTTGTTTCATCGATGAAAATTTCAATCCGATCTATATTTCAATCCAGATTTCGCAAATGTAAGAGTTTTGAGATCTGCATTGAAAACTTAATTTGCTTTCAAAACTAACAATTTATAGTTTTCAATTATGTCTTCATATTTTTTTCGTACAAATTTTATGAATACCAATTATTTGTGAAAAAATCCCATTTTTGGCTGTTTTCTTTTTGGGAATTGTGGGTTTCTTTGTATAAAACATCTTTTAACTATGGATGACTAAGTTTTCATCGCTGGATGCAAATCTCCCCTAAAATCCTGAATGTGTAGACAGATTTTCGGGAAAATGTCGTAGTAAAAATAGTAATTTTTCAACATTCAAAACCATGTTTTTATGAAATTTGAGGCGGTAGACGGTCAGATTTGCCTTCTGCATTGACAACTTAATAAATACCTTTTTTATGATGTATTTATCAATTTAATATATGAAAAGTGTTTTTTTTTCTTCGCAATTGTTATCATTAGAATTTTATGAACACAATAGTACAATATAATCTGTGGAAATGTATGGTTTTATGTTTTTTTCGAGATTTGGAACTGATGGATCCTATTTTCTATATTTTCCAAGAGACCTCTAATACACGTCCCTTTTTCTACAGGATCTGATACAGAGTCATCTCCTATTGTGCCGCTTTTATTTAAAAACTTTCCACTTCCCTGTTACTTATCTCGCCTCCCTCGTTGACCGGCCTTCGTTAGCATGATATCTGTCTTGTGCCGTTTTCCTTGTTTCATATAGCCTATTTTTTGGGGTGTTCACTCTGCGTTTTTTTTCTCTCTCGCAAATAGCTTGTCCATCTCCTCATTTCAGGGATTTTTATATTTCCTCAGTACATACAGGCACGTAGTGTTCCACTTGTTTTGTGTTTTTCTAGGCATTCCACTTTTGGTGTGCTCGTCCAGTGCTTCGTCTTCCCCCGGCCCCATAAAAAAAGGCTTAGTCACACACACTCGCACACACGAGTGTATAACTGTGTATGTACAGGGGAAGGAACTCCCCTGTTGTTTGGAAGCAATAAAAACTATAAAAATTCCTTCTGTAGTTTCCGATTTGCTTTGGCATGCCACCACGATTTGCTCAATGCAATGGCCTCTTCCATTATGTTGCTGTTGCCACTGTCGTCGTCCTCGTCGTCATCGTCGTTGGCGCTGTGTTGCCATCAGTGCTGTGGCTGTTGTTGTTGTTGCTTTTTGGTGTTTTACAGTACGTGATTTTCATACCAAAGTTCGTTTTATGTGAGTTGATGTCTAACATAGGTTTCATTCATAGCCATAGTTACAGTTTACAATTCTTACTAGGACTACATTTATTGTCGTTGAATTGTTTTTGTTTCTGTTTTACGTTGTTTGCAACTCCTGTTCGTGGCAGGCAACTGATGTTGCCGCTGTTTAAGGTGTAGTCAAAATAGACGTTGCAAAAATAACATTAAGTTTGATGTTTGCGGTTTTCCCACACTCTCGCTCAGAGCTGCTTAGAACTTCACTTAAAGTTTTTTTTTCGGAGAAAAAACAGGCCATTAAATGCAGGAAGAATTGCAAGTCCTAAACAGGCAATAAACAGAAAAGCGAAAGGCCAACGGGAGCCCGGATGGGCATATTTCAGAAAGTCATCTGATTCGGTTCAAATAACGCAGATAGAATAATCATATGTTCAGAGGAGCTATTTAAACCATAAAGTGTGGGAAAGGTCTACCTGGGGGCTGGCCAAAAAAAAGAAAAACAATTAAAGCCTATTTTAAGGCTTTTCATTAAATTCAATATTAGCTACATAGTTTTAACAGCATACTTTTAGGGTCGTTTCATAAACTTCCCATGTTCTGGCCTACTTCTAGGCTGGCCACTCCACCAATCCGTATAGCATAGCTTGGGGTGTTAATAATAAATCTGCAGCCCTTAATCGAAAGGTTGTGTTTAATAGAGAAAATCTCAATTACCCACAATATCCCCATTATCCAACATTCATAAGTACCTCGACCCTGAAATATTCACACAGCATCATTGTAGTTTCCCACCCGCAATGCCTGTTATTTGCTTATAAAACATTTAACGCAGTTTAGGGGCGAAATTGAAAGGATCCTAGGCCAAATTATTACACGAACACCCAGCACCTATAACTCTGGGCAGACCCTAAAGAAACAGCAGCCTTGCCATGGAAGTTTTCTCCCCATCTCATCATCATCCTTATTTCAATTAATTATTGTTTGCTGTTCAATACTTTACTTTTGCTTTTAAACAACGCCTATCAGTTTATGGATCTTTAGATACCCAGCACACTGGCACACACTCAGCCAGCCAGGCAGGCAGCCCCGGAACCTATATACATACTCGCTCATAAATATAGGAACGTGCCTAACCGCTGGAAAAAGGCGATTATATACTTAACGGATATTAAAAACAAAAACATTGCACAAAGTTTGAACTCTTTTTATTATAAATATAAATCGAATCGAAGGAGCAGTAACAATGAAATAGCAACTAACACTGGTACTTCTCGCCTCGCCACTGGGGCGGCGGCGTCGCTGTCTTCCTCGGCTTTCCGATGTCTTCTGTGGAGTTGCCAGTTGCCGGTTGCCTTCAACTAACTGACTGCCGAGCAAAGTTCAAGTTGAGTGGAGAAATGGCAACAGCAATAGCAAACAAACACAAATACATCCAGCCACCCATGGCAAACAACAAACTAAACAATGAAAAAATTATATTGCATACTTTGTGGCGTTGAAAAGAAATAACAAACTGATTATCGGAAAATAATTTGTTAAACAAGCGCAAAGTTTAATTTCAACACAACTTAGCGCGAGCGAGCGAGTGCAAAAAAGACTAATATTTAGTTTTTCAAAACACACACTCTCACACTCATACACATACACTCCTCTATATGTATATCTATATGGATTGGCAGAAAAAAAAGTTAGAACAAAAATTACGCGATAAAGAGTTTGTGCAATTTTTGCTTTACTTATTACTTACTTACTTTTTTTTCGCCCAGCGTATTTTGAACGGAAAACTTTTTTGAAGCATAGTTTAAAAGCTCTGCTCCTGTGCTGTGCTCTGCCATACTTCGACTTGTGATGGAATACTAACAAGTCTAGACAGTTGGGGAAATACTTTTTTCATCAGCTGTCGAAAAAGTTATTTCGCAGCTTTAAATTGCTGCCAAACGAGGATGGTGTGGTAAATGGGGAAAGTAGAAAAACAATAAGTGTCCTTGGAAATGCACAGCTTAGAATGAGCCATATCGATTCATAATGATAATGAGCGGCCACGTTAAGCAATGAACTATGCTAATATCTTCCAGAAATGGTTTCATGCTCTCGACTTAACAGGGAAGATGAAGGTTTCCCTTTCCACAGTGCCTTTTGATCGTGGCACAGTGTTTCAGAATCAGACTTCAACGGCCAAAATTTAATAACATTTGCCAACATTTAATAACAATTTGATTTGAACTAGGATATTATTCTGGCTCAAGACCATTGTGCATCTATATTTAATAGAATGCAACTTTATCTACAAATGGCATTCTGACATTTAAAACTTGATTGCTTACTACCACTATCATGATTTCCGGCCTGTGAAAGCCTCCTTAGTGACTTTTCATCAAAATACCCAGACACTTTAAGTAAATATTTCTCACAAACGAATGAGAAGCATTCCGAATATAATTCAAAAAATCGCACCAATTTAAAGTAGACAAAGACTGAGGGGCGTTTTTAAATATTTATTACAAACAAACTACGTGGTTTTAATGTCATAATAAAACTAGGAATCCACATTTTTCAATACAATAAATTTGAGTACAAAAGTTCTTAAAATTCATGACAAACACTTGGACAAAGTTGAAAAGAGAAATTAAGTTTTTGTGTTGCAATTTTTAAAATCTGAAGAAGGTGAATGAACAGGTTCCAGCCAGTATTGTGGCCCTGTTGGTCTCCCCTAGACGGAGTCTAGAGGAGACAATTTATAAAAACAACACAGATTTGATTTTTTTTGAATTTTATTTGAGCAAGTGTTACTGCTTCGCACGGAGTACACAAAACTACTACTCATTTGACAACCATAACAAAAACGATAACGCCATCTATCGGATTTATCTATTATATATTTTATAGCATTGCCATAAATTCATCAGTTGAGATCGACCTTATGATCGATCTGCAACAGTGAAAATTTGTAACAGAAAAATTATTTTTTATAAAATACGTAAAATATGCAAATAAAACAAAAAATATAAAAATTAATTTTCTCTCAAAATCGAAAAATGAAATAGTAGATAATAGATAGATAGCTAATACACAAAAATGAGAAAAACCATCAGGAGCCCGCATAGACATATTTCAGTAAGTTATCTGATTCGGTTCAAATAATAATAAAGAGAGAATAATCATATGTTTAAAGAAGATTGTTAAAGCATAAACTATGGGAGAAAATCTATACCTAAAGTAAAAGTCTACCTTGAGGCTGACCAAAAATGGAAAAACAATTAAAGCATATATTAAGGCTTTTCATTAAATTGCACGTTTTATACAAAGTTATGGCTGTTAATGATAAACTAATAAGAATAGAAGCATGTCATTAGAAGTATATTTAACAGGCTTTTCAATCTTAATATGACACTTATTATGTACAATAGCTAAATATCCTTGAATATAAAATCGTACGACAATTTTTAGTAAATGTCGTTGCACTTGAACCGAATTATATATGTCTGCAACTATAGGCAAAATGAAGTTAATTAAATTGTCATTTCCCTTTCAAATTTCATTGCCCCTCAAATGACTACAAAGTTTGAAAGGCTAAATTTTTTAAATAAATATTCTAAATACAGTGAAATTCCCCTAACTCGAAGTCCCCTAACTCGAATTTTTCCCTAACTCGAACTGTTATGTACGAATCTTGGATTCTCAATAGCTTTTTCTTATGTGTTTTTCTCCGTATGTCGAATTTCCCCTAACTCGAACTTTTCTGTAAGTCGAATTAAAAACTGATACAATTTGTGACACTTACTATTTGAGTTTATTCCCGTAACTCGAATTTTTTGTTTTGCTAATTTTAATATTGTTTTCTCGTTAATAAGTAGTACATACATACATATTTTGGTGGCACTTCTTTGCGAAGCCTTTAATTCAGTGATGGGCACCGCTCTCTTTTCCTATGCACAGTGCATAGGAATGAAAATGCTGCTTCTGTCACGGAGAGACACATGTACACATCGTGTACATATAAAAAATGTTTAATTTCCATAACTCGAATTTTCCCTAACTCGAAGTGTTTTGTCGTGCCCTAGGCGATTCGAGTTAGGGGAATTTCACTGTACTTATTTGCATCCTCTGATACCGTGAAGTAAGTGAATTTGTTAAAAATACTTGGAATTACATACATCTATCTGTATTAGTTTAGCATTAACAATATCTTTAATTTGGCACTTTTACCGGTATAATAGGGTTTGAATAAGTATGTAAAATAATTTTTGAATAATTGTATCCTTTGGAACTTTGTAGTCCTGTGAATGGCCAACTGGACGAGGAAATGAATAACTAAAAAAACCAATTAAATCCAGTTGGCCTAGAGTTTCAGACGTATATTATCCGATTAAGGTGTAACATGGATTGTCGGACGGTGTATTCTCAACAAATATTTTTCATATTCTAGCCTACTTCTAGGCTGGTCACACCAGCATGCTTTATCAGCATGCATAAATCTGAATTTCTTAACGTAAATGTTGCGTTTAATAAAAATATTTTGAGGGTATTCATTGTTGTCCATATATTCTAAATTATTTATGTTGAAGTTCGGCTCAAGGTCCTTGCTAATTAAAATTAAAAATAAATTTTATTTATTTTTGCTCAATATTTCCTTAGTCGCCTTCAGGGGATATTTAAATTAAAAAATGCAAAATATCCCCTGAAGATGACGAACGATGTTAGCCCAAATATTGGGCAAATTAAAATACAATTTGAAAAGAATATCAAGCCTTTTTAATTGAATTAAAAATATTTTTTATAAAATATGTAAAAATAAAAACAAACAAAAATAACAAGTAAATAAAAAAGCAGTCAACTTTGGGCTAATTTCTAAAATATACCCAATGGCCCGATTTATTATTCTAATTACCTCAACATAATCCTTGGGTCCATCCTAATCTAAAATTTTTTGCAAAACACAAAAATGTTGCAGAAGTTATTAAATTTTGGACAATGGAATTAATTGATGAATCTGGACCACTGCACAGTGCTACATAATCGATTTTTTTGGAACTAATTCTGTAACTTTTGAGCTGAATGAAATTTGCCACATATCACTTTTTTGTACGCTAAGTATATGGTGCGAGAAATCGATATATATTCCTTGTCATCGTGCATCCTCCTTTTTAAATTCATTTCATTTTGAAAAATTCATTTAGATTTGTACTTCTACGTTGCCAGAGGAATTTACACTTCAAATTTCACGATTAGAGCTGAGATACTTTGGTTGGTACCATTGTTATCCCTTTTT
Organism: Polietes domitor; assembly: GCA_947397865.1. Taxonomy (NCBI): domain Eukaryota; kingdom Metazoa; phylum Arthropoda; class Insecta; order Diptera; family Muscidae; genus Polietes; species Polietes domitor. The sequence goes on along the minus strand of OX377621.1, from coordinate 172,991,958 downwards.
GTCCCGCTCACTCTTTATAAAAAAGAAAATTCGAAAAAAAAACAATTTTACTGCAATTCTATTTGGTCTGAGGAATTTATATACCATATTTCACGATTCTACCTGTAATACTTTAGTTGGTTCCATTTTTATCCCTTTTTGTCCCACTCGCCCCTTAAAAGTACAAATTTCGCAAATTCCATTTATGTTGCAAGTCTACGTTGGCAGAGAAATGTAAATACCGATTTTTATGAATATAACTGCAATACTTAAATTGGTACTATTTTTATCCAGCTCGTCCGTACAATACTTAATTGGAACCATTTTTATCCCCTTTTGTCCCGCGCAACCCTAAAAAGTACAAATTTCGAATAATCCAATTTTTGCGCTTCTACGTTATCAGAGGAATTTAAACTTTAGTTGATACCATATTTATCCCTTTTTGTCCAGCGCAACCCTTAAAATTACAAATTTCAAAAAATCCAATTTTATTGCACTTCTAAAGGGTGATTTTTTAAGAGCTTGATAACTTTTTAAAAAAAAAAAAAACGCATAAAATTTGCAAAATCTCATCGGTTCTTTATTTGAAACGTTAGATTGGTCCATGACATTTACTTTTTGAAGATAATTTCATTTAAATGTTGACCGCGGCTGCGTCTTAGGTGGTCCATCCGCTTAGTCCAATTTTGGCATTTCCACGTTTTTGAGTAACAGAGACCCAATTGGTGCGAACGGCGACGAATCGAAAATTGGTGGTCATCATTAACACTGGCCGATACAGCTGCGATATTTTCTTCAGTTCGCACTCTACGTAAGCGTGTTGGTGGTTTAATGTCCACCTATGTAAATTTTAATTTTATATTAAATAGCCCGAATAGCCGCTTCAGTGGGTCGATTAAACTGACCATAAAATGGAAGCGCGCAATGAACTTTCTTAACAGAGCACGCATTTTGATAATAAAATTCAATAATTTGCAAGCGTTGTTCGTTTGTAAGACGATTCATGATGAAATGTCAAAGCATACTGAGCATCTTTTTCTTTGACACCATGTCTGAAATCCCACGTGATCTGTCAAATACTAATGCATGAAAATCCTAACCTCAAAAAAATCACTCTTTACATGGGGAGAGGAATTTACACTTCAAATTTCACGACTATAGGTGCAATACTTTATTTGGTACCATTTTTATCCCTTTTTGTCCCGCGTAACCCTTAAAAGTACAAAAATCCATTAAAATTGCGTTTCTACGTTGTCAGAGTAATTTACTAACCAAATTTCACGACTATAGCTGCAATACTTAAATTGGTACCATTTTTATCCCGCACAACCCTTAAATGTACAAATTTCGGAAAAATCCATTTTGATTGCGCTTCAACGTTGTCAGAGGAATTTACAAACCACATTTCACGACTATAGCCATAATAGTTAATTTGGTACCCTTTTTATCCCTTTTAGTCCCGCACAACAAATTTCGAAAAATCCAATTTTAGTGCACTTCTACTTGGTGAGAGGAATTTACATTTCACTATTCTAGCTGTAATACTTTAGTTGGTACTATTTGTATCCATTTTTGTCCCACTCGCTCCTTAAAAGTACAAATTTCGAAAAATCTATTTGCATTGCAAGTCTACGTTGTCAGAGAAACGTAAATACCGATTTTCACGAACAACACTTAAATTGGTACCATTTGTATCCCTTTTTGTCTCTTTCCTCCCTTAAAAGTACAAATTTCGAAAAATTCCTATTTGTAGCTCGTCTGCATGGTCAGTGCAAGGACACACTGAATTTCATGTTTCCAGCTATTGCCGGTAGTCAGGACGAAGGTTTGATGTTTATCACTTTTTGTCCTATTTGACCCCCTAGAAGTAAAAGGAGACAACTACCCATTCCAAAATCTATGATCTCTTCCTTGTCTACAATTACTCTGTCTTGTGTTATCACACCTCTCGAGGACTTTCGTTGAATTGAATTAAATTCCAATAAATCTCTCTTTCCCTGAAAAGTGTCCATATTCAAAATTTATATTTCTAAGACTTAACACATCTACAACAATTTGTAGTGTTAATTTATTGTGATTACTTTTAGAAAAACTTGTGTAATTGTTTAATACGATTTGAATGAATAATGCCACTAACTAACTTGAACTACAGCTATTGTTTGTTGGCTGGGCGAATTGTCTATTCATTTGTAATTAATATTTGAAAAATTTCTGTTTATTTATCGGCTCAGTTTCCATAGTTGCTGCTAATGAATGAAGAACAAACACCAGACAAACACAAATGAATAAATAAAAGCCCAGCAAAGTGTCAATAATGTTTTCATAAATTGTTCTTTATTCGTTCGTTCTTCGTTCATTTGTTGTTCTCCGGGTAAATATTGGAATTATTTTGAGAGTTCTTGGAATGCCAAACAATTAAACTGACATGTTTTGTAATTAAATAATTAATAACACAATGTTAATGTTATACGATGTAATCGATTAGATACCACCGCCAGATAGCCGAGTTATTAATGAACTGGATACAACATTCATGCAGCCAGCCAGCCATCCATCCCTGGTTGCATGTAAACATAAGTCAACCCCTTAAACGGGGGAAGGCGCCTTCAAGTAGGCAACATTAATGGGATTTCCCCCAAAAATAGACATGACACTACAAGTCTAGCAAAAGGTGTTGCTTTTTTGGCGTGATGTCTAAGAAATCCTTGAACTTCTGTCCCTTCACCCAGAGACCTTTTACTTAATTACCCTTTTTGGATTTTTATAACTCCTAAAAGTATGCTAGCCAGTCAACTTCGCCTCACGAAACCAAATTACATGTTGTCTTGGAACAATTTAATTAAAACAACCGCCTCTTTTCGGGCTTAAACAACTCTTTAATTTTTCTTAATTATTATTTCTTGGCGTCTCCGTGTTTTTATTGCCTGCTTGGCTGTCGTCGTCGCCCTTGTTGTTGTTGTGAACACAGAAACAATGGCCTGTCATTTTTGTACTTTCCTGTGTTTCCTGACACATTTCTCCGGGTCTTTACAATGACGTGTTATGTCATGTTTGCGTTAATCATTATTACAATTTTATTAAATTCAAACGCCCTCCCCCCAGCACCGAATGACGCGGAGGGTTACATAAATTTCGGCCGACTTTTCTGTGCTGGGCAGAACCTTTTACTTGTGTTAGTGAATAATATTTGGTGGTGTGTGTTTGGCCGCTAAATTATAGTTTATGACTTAAGCGGCGAGGCAAAGACAATTTAACAACAATTATTTACCCCCCGGAAAAGGCTTAAAGTTGTCTACTATTTTCAGGCGGCCTCCACGGCAGACCTAAAATGACGTGTCTTGAAAGGTAAATGAATACAGCCAACAGCTCAAAATTGTCCATTATGCAAATGAGTTATTTGATACTTTCACCAGTCACCCCTTCACCCTTAACCCTTAAATGGAGTGGATTTTTGTTGATTTTGTACTTTTGCCAAACATGCGATGGATGACATCCACGTGGGTAATAAAAACAACGCTTTTGCGAGAGAGTCATTAGAAACCGCCTTCGTAGTGAATGTAAATAAAAGAATTGAGGACTTCCTCGCGATTATGGCCAAGTGTCAGTTATTGACGAACGGCATCCGCAAGGAAAATACCCGAAATAGTTTTACGAGGGTTGCAAATAAACATTATTGCATAATTGTGGGGTCAACTTGGGTCTAACATTAAGATTTAGTCTTTGGACGAGAGGGTTGGTTTTGGTGTCCAATATAAAGGGTGATTTTTTAAGAGCTTGATAGCTTTTTTTTAAAAAAAAAACGCATAAAATTTGCAAAATCTCATCGGTTCTTTATTTGAAACGTTAGATTGGTCCATGACAGAGTTACAAGCCGAACCATAATTATCGGCGGCGGCGGCGCTGTTCAAAATGGTTCGGCGGCGGCGGCTTTCGGCTGATTTGTCGGCTCGTTCTGTCATTCGATCACCCCTATTTATTTGACAATTTTGGGAAAATGGAAGGAATAATTTGTATTGGTTTTTAACACCTTTTCTTTTTTCAATGTATATACATATATTATAGTTCAATATTCGTTAATATTAGCCAATGTTCCCATAATTTAATATTATTATCCCATACAATTATTTTTTTAAGTGGGAATCCATTCTCAAAATTTATAATATGGATGAATTTAATAAATATTTTTGCAATTATTGCTTTTCATGTGAGGCATATTTGACCAGACATCTTGAATATCATAATCTTTCCAATGAATGATAATATTATACCTACTTTGACACACTAAATAATCACAATAGAGAAGCTGTTGTTTAATAAGGCTGTTTTTCTTTAAGCCGGGATAAGAAGCTGCGATAACAAAAACGTTAATAAAAATTTAACTTTTTTACCCAAAATAAAAAATGTCGGCAACAACAATATATTTTCGGACTTATGGTCGATAACCATAAATTGGACATACACTGGATAATTATCCATGCTAAGTCCAATATTTTTAACATAAAATATTTGTGTTAAAAATTGTTTTTATACACAAATCGGTATTGCTGTTGGTGATAATTTTAAAAAAGATTTTTTTTTATTTTGAGTTAAATTTTAACTTTTTATTTGGTTTTTTCTTATCACAGCTTAGTATCCAGTCTTAAAGAAAAACAGCCTTATTGTTATTTATAGGAATACATGGCCACGCGTACTGGAATTGACTTATATAAATGCGACTTTCAAATCAAAATACAATCATTCAACTTTCTATAGACGTCATCATATGTGGGTTGTCTATTTTGCTAGTAAGATTTGACTGAGTTAGAACTCCGTCAAATCTCGGCGGCGTGGTTGAAGTCGATATGAGTCGATGAAATCGGCGGCGTGTTGAAGTCGATTTGAGTCGACGAAATCGGCGGCGGCGCGGCTCGTGCAGATCCATGCGGCGGCGGCGGCTTGTCGGCTTAAAATCGGTCGGCTTGTATCTCTGGTCCATGACATTTACTTTTTGAAGATAATTTCATTTAAATGTTGACCGCGGCTGCGTCTTAGGTGGTCCATCCGCTTAGTCCAATTTTGGCATTTCCACGTTTTTGAGTAACAGAGACCCAATTGGTGCGAACGGCGACGAATCGAAAATTGGTGGTCATCATTAACACTGGCTGATACAGCTGCGATATTTTCTTCAGTTCGCACTCTACGTAAGCGTGTTGGTGGTTTAATGTCCAACAATGTAAATTTGGTGCGAAATTTAGTCACAATAGCCCGAATAGCCGCTTCAGTGGGTCGATTAAACTGACCATAAAATGGAAGCGCGCAATGAACTTTCTTAACAGAGCACGCATTTTGATAATAAAATTCAATAATTTGCAAGCGTTGTTCGTTTGTAAGACGATTCATGATGAAATGTCAAAGCATACTGAGCATCTTTCTCTTTGACACCATGTCTGAAATAATGAAATTTTTTATGAATATTTCTTTATATTAAAATTCGAATTTTTGAAGTGGGTTATGGTTCTTAATTTTGATTCGTGATAATGTCTGAAACTTTTTGCATCTATATTTTATAGACTACACATTTATTTACAGCCAGCAACCCGCTGCTTCGCAAGCGAAAAAACCAGTTATTTGTTATTATTTTTATCCGTCCCTGTTTTTGGATAGCATTTATTTAATTTTCTTTTTGTGGATATTGATAAATCTAAAATAGTAATTTGGAAACCTCATATTAGATAGCACTCATGCACAATCAAAGGAATGTGCTTTTTTTTTTTTTCGAGGTGCACTATAAAATTTCACGATTCTAACAGCTATACTTAAATTGGTACCATTTTTATCCCCCTTTTGCCCCAAGCACCACCTAAAAAGTAAAAATTTTGAAAAATCTAATTTTACTGCGCTTTTACATGGTCAGAGGAATTTACATACCAAATTTCACGACTATAGCTGTAATACTTAAATTGGTACCATTTTTATCCCTTTTTGTCCCGCGCAACCCCTAAAAGAACAAATTTCGAAAAATCTAATTTTACTGCGCATTTACATGGTCACAGGAATTTACACACCAAATTTCACGATTCTAGCTGTAATACTTTAGTTGTTACCATTTTTATCCCTTTTGGCCCGCTCAAACTTTATAAGTACAGATTTCGAAAAAATCCAATTTGATTGCGCTTCTACGTTGTTAGAAGAATTTACACACCAAATTTCACGACTATAGCTACAATACTTAAATACGTACCATTTTTATCCCATTTTGTCCCATTCGTCCCTTAAAAGTACACATTTTGAAAAATCCATTTATATTACAAGTCTACGTTGTCAGAGAAATGTAAATACCTATTTTCACGACTATAGCTGTAATACTTAAATTGGTACCATTTTTATCCCTTTTTGTACCGTTCACCCTTAATAAGTACAAATTTCAAAAAATCTAATTTGAATGCGCTTCTACGTTGTCAGAGGAATTTACAAACCAAATTTCACGACTATAGCTGTAATACTTAAATTGGTACCACTTTTATCCCTTTTTGTACCGCGCAACCCCTTAAAAGTACAAATTTCGAAAAAATCCATTTGCATTGCAAGTCTACGTTGTCAGAGGAATAATTAAATTCGTACGATTTTATCCCTTTTTGTACCGCGCAACCCCTTAAAAGTACAAATTTCGAAAAATCTAAATTTTACTGCGCTTCTACTTGGTCTGAGGAATTTACATATCACATTTCACGATTCTAGCTGTAATACTTTAGTTGGTACCATTTTATCCCTTTTTGTCCCGCTCACCCTTTATAAGTACAAATTTCGAAAAATCCATTTATATTTCAAGTCTACGTTGTCAGAGAAATGAAGATACCGATTTTCACGAATATAGCTGCAATAGTTAAACAGGTACCATTTTTATCCCTTTTTGTCTTTCCTCCCTTAAAAGTACAAATTTCGAAAAATCCCTATTTGTAGCTCGTCTGCATGATCACACCGAATTTCATATTTCTAGCTACTGCCGTTTAGTCAGGACGAAGATTCGATATTTATCCCTTTTTGTCCCCTAAAAGTACAAATTTCGTAAAACCTGAAAATGTCGTGACCCTGGCTTCAGCCGTTTGGTTAGTTGATGCTCAATGATAAGTCAGTAAGGCAACTCTTTAAATATATAGATGATGATGACATTAAATCTTGGTTGCCTTCATCAGAAGAATTTGCAGCGGTTTTTGTCTATTCTATTCTCCTCACCTTCAATTCAGATATTTATTTTTCGCTTTCTACGAGAATTATGTATAAAATACCTTCAGGTTTGTATTGTAATTTGATCTTTTCCCTCGCAACCCTGCTGAGAAGTTTTTTCGATTTAAATGCTCCCCATTGACAACATCGACCATCCTTCTGTATTTTTTTCTGCATCCCAACTGAACTGACAATGACAGTCAGAAATCACTTTTATAATTATGATAAGCGAATATTGAAAAGTTTTGACCACAAACATTTCATGGGGCCCTATATTAAAATCTGTCATCTCGCTGTGGGGTACTTTCATGCAAAAGGGGGCGATCTTTTTTTATTTCATCATTTTTATTCATTAATTTTTAAATTATTTTAATCCCTCCCGGCCTGTTGTGATGAAGCAGCAGCACAATGCGGTTGAACAATATAATAGCGGCAGTAGTAATGATAATAAAAACAACTACAACTACAACAACAGGCAAATTAATTTACACTATCCCCCGACTTTATTAAGAACAGCAACAACATGAACCTATGTAAATATGTTAATAATGCCATTGTAAACTATAATTACTAAAAAACAACCACGTTTACAAGTTTGTTGTTATTTTTTGCTTTTCGTTAAACAGTGGGTGTTTATTTTTATACCCACAACCATTGGGCTGCAGGTCTATTGAGTTTGGTCAAGGTGTTGGTTACATTTTGAAATGAAATGTAAATGTGAAAAAAAATCAATAGTGAAAATAAGTTGTGAGTGGTGAAATTGAGGAAAATACAAAATTTTTTAATATTTTGCTCTGGGTTGTTTGTTAAATGCAGATTATGCTTTTTTTTGCTTTCATGTTTTTTCCCCTACAAAATCGAAAGTCATGACTTTTAACACAAGTAAAAAAATAGCCGTGTTAATTTGGATCTTTTGTGCACATTTTGTCTTTTCTACCCGATTTTGAAGAAATTTGTCATTTATGTACTTTTCTACTATAAGGTATTTCCCGATTTGAGAAAAATAAGAAATTGTGGGTCCAAAATAAAGAATTTTTGTCATATGAGAATTAAAAAAATAACTTTTGTGTGGTATGAGATGCATATATATTTTATATTTTAGTCACAAAAAATTTTCAAATCTTTAAAAAATATATTTTTTTAATTTTGTTTTCTTTTTTTAATCTTTTTTTCTAATTTAAAGCAAATTTTTCTTGGTTAAAGAAAATGGTCAAATATAAAAAAATATATTTTGTGGTTATTTGTGTCTTATTTAAAGCAAATTTATTTTTTTACTTATCTAAATTCAAATTGTCAAATCGTAAAGAATATATATTTTTTTATTTTTTTTTCTTATTTAAAGCAAATATATATACTTATAACAAATTTTTTCTAGTTTTACAAAAAAACTGTCAAATTAAAAAAATATTTGTTTATTTTGTTTCTTATTTTAGGCAACTTTACTTTTTATTTTTTCTTCTTTAAATTCTAATTTAAAGCAAATTTTTCATGGTTTACAGAATATTGTCAAATCTAAAAAAAAAATATTTTTTAATTTTTTTCTTATTTAAAGCAAATTTAGTTTTTCATATTTAAATTCTAATTTACAGAAAATTGCCAAACCTTAAAAACATATTTTTTAAAATTTTTTTATTTAAATCATATTTAATTTTTTATTTTCTAAATTCTTTTTTTATTTATTATGAATTACAATACAAAGTAAATTTATATTCTAATTTTGGGTCCACGGATTGAGCCGGGGTGACTAAGAGCACGTTACCAACTCGACTACCAAATTACAACTTTCTAAATTACAATTTCAAGGAAATTTCTCCTAGGTTTACAGAAAATGGCAAAATCTTAAAAACATAATTTTTTTCTTATTTAAAGCAAATTCAAATTTTTTTCTTATTTAAATTCTAATTTAAAGAAAATTTTTCTTGGTTTACAGAAAGTTTATAAAATATTTTTTTTTTTAATTTTTGTTTCTTATTTGAAGCAATTTTTTAATTTTTTTCTTATCAAAATTCTAATTTAAAGCAAATTTTCCTAGATTTACAAAAAAATGTCAAATGTAATCAAAAATATTTTTTCTTATTTATTTTTACTTATTTTATAAACAAAAAATACCATAGAATTTTGTAAAATAATTTTTTTCTTACTTCTTCTAGGTTTACAGAAAATGATCAAATCTTAAAATAAATATTTTTTTAATGCAAATTTAATTTTTTTCTTATTTAAATTCTAATTTAAAGCAATTTTTCCTAGGTTTACAAAAAATTGTCAAATCTCTAAAAATATTTTTTTCTTATTTATTTTTATTAATTTTATAAACAAAAAATACCATAGATTTTTTTTAAAATAATTTTTTTCTTATTATTTTTTATTTATTATATAAAAAATACCTTAAATTAGTTCTTATTTATTACATTTTTCTTATTATTATTTACTTTTATTTATTTTTTTATTATTTATTTTTATAAACCCAAAAATACGTTCGATTTTTGTAAAATAATTTGTTTCTTATTTATTGTTTTACTTATTTTATAAAAAAATACAATAGAATTTTTTGAAATAAATTTTATTAATATTTAAGTGTCATTAGGACACAACATAGTGTTCATGATGACGTAGTTCGTACTTACTCTAAAACAATTAAAATGCTGTTGAACAAAATGAAACTTGTTTGAAATTGCCAAGGTTCTGACAACGGATTCTAATAGTAGAGGTAAAAAAATGTACGTGTATCGGCGTTTTGAAAATGTACGTATGTTGGTCATTACATAAGGGGGTCGATATATCCCCCTTTTGAACAGTCTTATGATGAATCGGCATAGGAAACCTTGTAACCCTCTCATTTTAATTATAGGATGTGTTCGGTAATATTACTTAAAACACTGCGAGGAACATGTTTGTGGGTTTAAGGGGTAAAAATGTTCTACGAAAATATTTCTGTACTATTCTACTAAAAGTATCTGAATACACCAAAATTCAAAACTTAACTTAAATGCCAGAAATAAGCCAAAGTATAAAAATAATTTTTGGTTTAATTTCGCTAAACTGTTCCAAAAAACTAAATTTTAGGGTAGTGGCGAGAATGGAAAAAGTATTCTACGTAGGGTTTGGGGTTTCCCGGACTTTTTTCATTTCCCGGGAAAACGGGAATGAAAAATTTCATTCCCGGGAATTCCCGGGAAAAAGTAATTTATTTATAGGTATGTTCAATATGGTTTAAAATATCAACATTTAATAACTGGTGTGTTTTTTCAATACAGTCATATTACAAATTAAAAACTAATTTTATTGTCAAAATATTTTACAAATTATTTTTCATTTTACAAATATTTTACTCTACACCTATTCAAGATTATATTCGGAACATACAAATTTATATTGACAAATGTAAATTCATATTAGGGACATATAAATTCATAATGTGTAATGTAAATTTATAATAGGAACATGTTAATTCATAATGAGATATATAAACCATAATTCATTGAGAACAATTAATTCATAATAGGAACATACCAATTCATAATGAAATATACAAGTTTGTAATCAGAAAATCCAAATTCATAATCAGAAAATACGTTTTCATATTCAGAAAATATGAATTAATAATGAGAAAATATAAAAATCATATTGAGAAAATGTAAATTTATAATGAGAACATTGATAAAATATGCATTTCTACGAAAATATCCATAGAAAAATGTACATACATAGCTTCGTTTATAAATTTTAGAGTTCCTGATTATGAATCTATATTTTATGAATATATATTCCTGAATAAGAATTTATATTTTCTCATCAATTTGGATTTTCTCATTTTGTATTTATATATCTCATTATCAATTTGTATGTTCTTATTATGAATTTATATTTCTCAATATGAATTTATAGTGCTGATTATGAATTTCCTCATATGAATTTACATTTCTCATCGTGAACTTACTTATTCCGATTATAAATTACATTTTCTCATTATAAACTTGAAAATTGTAGACTAATCGTCAGAATTGGACATTTATATCGCAGGTAGAAGTGACTGACACCTACACTAAATTCAAAATTGAAAACGATTAAGGAAACAAATAACTAATTTACGGAGAATGTTATGACGCATTTAATTTAGAATATTCATTCGTCCGGAGAAAAAAAATATATTTTATAGAAACAGGGGGAATATTCTAAACTGTAACAACAATAGAAACATAAAAAAATAATATTAATTTAATAAATTCATAAAAAATAAAAATATTGAAATAGTCCAGTCATTAATTCTTACAAAGGGCCATTTAAATACACCGTAGCATATATTTATATTCCTATTAGATTTCTCTTGAAAGTTTCCAGGCGAACAATTTTTATTGTATTCCTATTTTTAGACCATTTCTTTCTGGCTAAATATGTAAAGTAAATTGTTCTGGAAGAAGATATTCACCTCGATTCTTCTAGGAAAACAAGAAAATTTACATTTTTATTTCACAATAAAGCCCCGCAAATAGCCTCACAAAAAGTTTTTATTTTCATAGCTGGGTTTCGCATAAAATGACTATTTTGCGAATTTAAAAAGTTTTGTTTTTAGTAATATAATATAAACAAATACTCATTATTGTCAGTAATGTAAATACATATATGAATTTGAAATACACCTAAAAATTCCAATTTATATAGTAACATTAAATTATTGATCAACATAATAAATAAATTATTTTTTAATATTTCCCGTATTCCCGGGAAACTGAAAATTTTTTCCCGGGAATTCCCGGAAAAATTTGGAAATTCCCGGACCCCAAACCCTAATTCTATGTCAAATTTCACTATATGTCGCCGAACAAAAGATAGCTGTAGATATTATATATATAAATAAAATACCAGTACCAATTTGGGTAGTTAAACATGAAATTATTTATTAAATTTTTCTTTCAGCTTTTAACTATTAATAAAATTTATTTTACAAAAATCGAAATTAAATTTTTTGTTATAAATTATTAAAAAAAAATAAATAAAAAACATTTTTTAAGATCTGAAATTTTTTTGTTAAACTGGAATAAATTTTCTTCAAATTTATAAAAATATATATTTATTTTTCATATTTAAACAAGAAATTATTTATTAATTTTTTCCTTTAGCTCTCACCAATTAATAAAAATTATTTTTCAAAAATCGTAATTATATTTTTTGTTTATAAATTAAATAAAAAATATATTTTTTTGAGATGACATTTTTTGTAAAAATTGAATACATTTTCTTCAAATTTAGAAAAATATATAAATAAATTTCCCCTTAAAAGTGATTAAAGAAACCCTTTTACTTTCCCTAATTTGTCACTAAACCATTCTGGAGCGTGTAACAGATTCGTCTCGACCCAATTTAGCCCGAGTTTTTCTTGTTCTCTCTGCCCATGCTTTCATCTCAATATATATGTATATACATTTAATATTTATCCTTGTAAACATATGTTTTTAATATAGTATTAAATTTATACCATTAAAATGTAATAACAAAAAAGAAAACAAAAACAAAACAAAAAAAGCTATTTAACATATGCATGGCCTGTTTGTCAATGTATTATTCGTCTGGCTGACTGTCTCGACATTTGGTCAGACATATGCATATGGTTATATTACATACATACATACATACTTACATATTTACATTACATACATATGTGTACATATTGTTACATATTAAAATATCAACAAAACGAACTTTTAATGACATGACATTGTGCTTCCAAATGTGTACTCTTGATTTTCGTTTGTTTCTACAGCATATAGAGCCCATCCATTTCCAGGAAATTGTTTTGCATTAAGCCCAATATGGCCCCGAAGCACAAAATGATAAAATAAAGAAAAAAAAAACGAAACAAAACTCATCAGAGCTGGCTGACACGAGCTGAAGCAAAAGGGCAAAAAGTAACAACAACAACAAGAACCATGTATGTCATCAATGACATATTTAATGCTTTTGTTGACATTTTTCTACAAAAATTTTAATAAATTTTCTTGCTGCGTTATTGGCTTTTGTTTCTCTCTCCCCCAACCAAAAGGTCATTTAAAATTGCAAAACGGCGGAAAAAATGATATTTTAACATTTACATGGTTTCACTTCACATGAAACACATACAAAAAAGGGTGGGTAATGTCGTCAGACAGACACACGTTCGTACCTGTGTAAGTACTAGGCACGTGTGTAAGAGGGGGGAATTTTTGAATTTCCACAAAGGTAAAAATTTGTTTTTGAAAAAAAAAATCTTTAAAAATATACAATATCCTGAAGAGTAATATTGCTGATTTCTTTTCTTGGATATTCACAGCTTTCTAAACTCCTTGTATTAGCTGATATTCCTCAATTTTAATATTAGAGTTCCATCGAGCTCATTGAAGTGGTCCACCCTAGAGTTATTTCGAAAAAAAGACATCAGTTATACAGACGCGCCAGTGACGAGTCGTCCCTCCACAGGATGATGAAATATATATATATATATATGGCCAATGTGTTTATGATTCAGTACGGTTCTCCTCCTTTCCATTACCAAAAAAACCATTTCGTTCGTAAGAAGATCGAAATAGCTGGAATTCGAATTCATTATATTGAAAATACAAGGAAATTCAGTTTAAGCCAATATAACGGTTCATATCTAAAAACAATACATCTATTTTTTAGCATCCACCCTAATGTACACATATTTGTAACCACACATTCGCATATGGGCTATGAATTGTAAATGTAAATGTGCGGTGGATGTTGTTAAAAATAATAATATCGTTTTGTGGATTCCATTTAACAAATGTAGGTTAAATTCCCCGTTTAAAGGCTTTAATTATAAAAAAAAACAACAACAGCAACAACAAGTTAAAAAAAGAAAAACAAGCTTGAATGGTGTTAAATTTCAGGGGGCGGAATTCAATATATATGGCCTTCGCCTATACAAAGGCTGAGAGTTTCGAGAATACATGTCCTAAAGGGGAAATTAAGTTGTGATGACAAGAGGAAGACGGACTGTTAACAGTGGGCTGACAAACTCGGGAACTTGACTCACTTCATTATAAGTGCTAGTTTTAATAGTTTACACCAGCAGCATAATATTCTCAAAATAGTTTTGATCTGTCCACCATAACGTATGAGTAATAACACTAATTAATATTCATCATACGCCTCGAAACATATTAATGTTTTCAACACATCAACAGCTGTATTAATTACTCTACACAACAAACTCCACAGACAAATGTTACGACTATCCTTGTAGTCTTTTAAAGAAGGACCTAAAAATGTTTAAATAAATATATTTAGGCTTTTTAAAAAGTAGTAACATTGACATTTCCTGTCGACTCTGTTTTCCAATAATCTGTCGGGCGGTTTCTGACTCTATTCCACGAGAAGTGTCACTTCATGTGGATTTATCTATAGATTATCCTCAAAGAAGTCTTGTGGTCTTTGTTGGGATACTAGATATTAGCAAAATTTGTGTCAGAAAAAATATATATACATATTAAGAATTTAAAAGGTGGTCAAGGAAAAGTGAAGCTAATACATATATTTTTATCAGGGCCCATCCTTTGCAAATGCCAACCTTACTCACTGCCCTAGTATGGACTTGGAGGCTCTGATGACCGATCTTAGGGGAATAGTCTTCACAACTGCACGGAATAAATTTCGATGCGGCACAGCGGCCTGGAGATCTGCTGACAGCCTCAACACCAGGATCGGAAGTACTAATCAGCTGGTCATCTTAAAAAAATATGATTACTGAAACTACAACAAATAATATACAAAATAAAAAATTAATTTTTATATTCTCTTTGTGAGAGTTCAAAACATTCTTTGCAGATATTTTTCAAATCAGCAGCTATTAAAAATGGAACAAAAAATGGAGATCAGAACATTTATTCGCAAATATATTTCAAATAAGCATTGACAGCTATGAACAAGTGGAACAAAATATTTGTTCTATTTTTTTCTATTTTCGTGCTAAAAAACGATTAAAATATTATGCGACTGCTCCTAAACCAATGTTTATACGTGAGTGCGATATTCAGAAGATTTATCGCCCTTAGTTTCGACGAAAATTAAAATTTTAATTTTTTTAACTATGATTTAATCACCATTATCGCGAATAAAAGGGGAATTCCCTCACGTGGAATTTTCAATATGAATATAACCCAGGAATAGGTTTCCCTTCTTTGCGTTTTTATAGAAATAAGGCGATTTAATCGAAGTAAGAAA
This sequence comes from Polietes domitor, assembly GCA_947397865.1. Classification (NCBI taxonomy): domain Eukaryota; kingdom Metazoa; phylum Arthropoda; class Insecta; order Diptera; family Muscidae; genus Polietes; species Polietes domitor. The sequence continues at coordinate 172,976,559 of OX377621.1, read as the reverse complement.
GAATAACCATCTTGAACTTAAATAACGATTGGAAATCAAAGGAATCAATTCATTTCCATGGAAATTATCTTCACGATAGTGGTGAATGTATTTTCCAGTTTGGAACGTCGAAATACATCAGCAAATGTTACACAGAGTCCTTCGACAATTGTTTTTGTCCAGTTTTTACTTTTAAAATTGGCGGCTTGGGCTTCGAGAAAGAATTGTGAAAACATATTTTTATGAAAATTTGTTAAATATGTATATAAATTTACCTAAAGATTTATCCGAAATATGTATTTTTTCATATACAAATCTGTACGAATGTATATTCTATAAGCGAAATGCTGTAACTATCTTTTTGGCGAAAATCGTAAAAATATAATTTTTTAAACTTCCGAAGAAACATAGCTTCTTCCCCCACAAGGACTCATGGGATCTGTAAAATATAGAGGTTTTTTTGGACTGCATTGTTTTATTTATTTTAAATTCTTCATCTTTAAACCAAAGATTTTTTCGGAAATATGCATACTTTTGTTGCTTTAATTATTTCTATTAAGTATTTTTAATTTTGACAGCAATCATATATTTTTTGTAGAGTTAGTGCCAAGAACAACATCATGAAATATAGCACTAACACTATTAGCTAAAAATTGCTTATAAAATCAACAGGTACTTTTTTGTTTATTACAAAATAATGAAGAAAGAAGAAAATTAAAAAATAATATTTTATAATTGTGTATAAAACTAGCAGCATTTTGCTTGAAATTCGCCAAAAGAACCATGATTTTTTCATATTTTTAAGCTAGGGAAATACAGTTTTATTTTCCTTCTTCAGAGGATCAACTTTGCAAGCTTTCAATAAAACCGGGAAGGAGAATTTATGTTCCTTTTTATATGGAATTAGTCTCTGCTATAAACGAAATATTCATTCGTAAGTACAATCCTCACAGACTAGTCAAATTTAAAAAATAAGATACGCCTAAAGTTTCCCTAAATCTATTTAATGCAAATGAAAAATCTATATCATGCTTTATTTTAAAATTATTAAATTCCTTCATGGGCATCAAAATAGGCTCACAAGAAGCATATAAAGAGTGATTTTTTTGAGGTTAGGATTTTCATGCATTAGTATTTGACAGATCACGTGGGATTTCAGACATGGTGTCAAAGAGAAAGATGCTCAGTATGCTTTGACATTTCATCATGAATCGTCTTACAAACGAACAACGCTTGCAAATTATTGAATTTTATTATCAAAATGCGTGCTCTGTTAAGAAAGTTCATTGCGCGCTTCCATTTTATGGTCAGTTTAATCGACCCACTGAAGCGGCTATTCGGGCTATTGTGACTAAATTTCGCACCAAATTTACATTGTTGGACATTAAACCACCAACACGCTTACGTAGAGTGCGAACTGAAGAAAATATCGCAGCTGTATCGGCCAGTGTTAATGATGACCACCAATTTTCGATTCGTCGCCGTTCGCACCAATTGGGTCTCTGTTACTCAAAAACGTGGAAATGCCAAAATTGGACTAAGCGGATGGACCACCTAAGACGCAGCCGCGGTCAACATTTAAATGAAATTATCTTCAAAAAGTAAATGTCATGGACCAATCTAACGTTTCAAATAAAGAACCGATGAGATTTTGCAAATTTTATGCATTTTTTTTAAAAAAAAAAAGTTATCAAGCTCTTAAAAAATCACCCTGTATATTGCTACTTTCTTTTTGGAATAAATCGTGAAAATAATATAATTTCCTAAACATCGAAAGTAACAAAGCTTCCCTCACAAGAACTGCAAAATAATGAGGTCTTTTTTATAGCATATCAAAGCATTGTTGTAATATACTTCTCGGGTCATTTAGATATAACCAAAAAAAAACAAAAAAATACAAATCAACAACAAAAATATTCCTAAAGAAAAAAACGATGTTTATTTGAACAATATCTATGAGTAATTAAAACAGTCATATCCCTCTTTGTAGGAGAATTTAATTTCTTAATATATCGAATTTCTGGGACGATAAACCCCCATCAACACCAGAAATTATTTCCTAATAACTGCCGATGAAAAGATATGTAAAGATAAAAGGATAAACGATAAATGGGGAAGTTTTGAAACTTCTTGAAAAATTAATGAGCATGTGGGCGTGATGTTTGGCAATATTATACAAATATAACGATTTTCTGTAATAAGTATCATCATGTTCCTCGTATTATGCTGATTTCCAGAAATATGTAAATATATTTGGAAAACTGGAAAGTATTAATAGAATCGGTCAAATATCAGTCTTATGAATGATGAAACAAGATAGAGAAAAAATCTATTTCCATTTCTGTGATTCGGTGAAGCCATCTGCACTACGTTCGACGCCAAATCTTAAGGCTTCATCCGAAAAGTTCCTCAAACATTTCCATGAGATTTTGATGTGGAATCGATGAGTATCGCCGCCACTTTTTGTAACCCAATATTTCGTCCTGTAAATTTTAAATAAACAAGCTGGTTCCATTGCTAAAGATTGTCCCCTTTTATTTGATACCCACATTGACATAGAGTGAGGGGTAGAAATATTCAAATAAATTTCTATATTATTTAAAGTTCTTTAAAAAGGAGACAAAATCACAATGTGGAAATATGAGTGCACAGTTCGTCTATGTATGATCTCTATTTTCACTTGTAGATGGTATTGACCAGTATTTTAGGATTTAATTAATATATTCTTTTGTTAAGGCTTAACTAATTAAGCACAAGAACAAAATCTATGTATGTGGTTAAGTATGCACAATGTTTTGACATATATTTTTTATGAAAAATATATTATAAATTTTAAAGGATAACATTTTCAAAGCACGTTTTTTATAATTTTTCGTGCGAAAAAAATAACAAAATATTTTTCGTGTTTTGTTTCACTGTCAAACATCTTCAGTTTGGTCTATAATTTAACCATTTCAATATTTTATTATCAAAATGCGTGCTCTGTTAAGAAAGTTCATCGCGCGCTTCCATTTTATGGTCATTTTGATCGACCCACTGAAGCGGCTATTCGGGCTATTGTGACTAAATTTCGCACCATTGTTGGACATTAAACCACCAACATGCTTACGTTGAGTGCGAACTGAAGAAAATATCGCAGCTGTATCGGCCAGTGTTAATGATGACCATCAATTATCGATTCGTCGCCGTTCGCAGCAATTGGGCCTCTGTTACTCAAAAATGTGGAAATGCCAAAATTGGACTAAGCGGATGGACCATTTGAGGCGCAGTCAACGTCAACATTTGCATGAAATAATCTTCAAACATTAAATTATATGGACCGTACTATCGATTCAAATAAAGATTTCATGCATTTTTCTGAATTTGATGTGTTTTTTTTTTGGAAAAATTTCATATAGCTTTTAAAAAATCACCCTTTAGCTAACCTATTGAGGGTATGTATTCAATAAATGTCATGGAAACTAAATAATACTTCAAACGAAACTAAATAATACTAGTTCATCATCAATTTGATTTGCCATCCTGGCGTATGAATTATATTAACTTTCATGTAAATGTTAATTATACGCTGCGCAAAAAGTCGAAATATGAGTGTTATTAAGATTTAAGCCTCGATTTTAAAATTCTAAATAAATCTTTTTTAAAAGCCTTTACAAGTATTTATTTACATGCGGCTGTGGTTGGCAACTTAAATTCATTTTGCATAATTTTTAAAGAAAAGTTAACATTTCTATGATTTCGTATGAATATGTTGCCTAAACGTATTTAACTTACTGCACAGACTGTTAGCAGCAATTGTATGCTAATGTCTGCCCAAATGTTTGTTTTCATTTTCCAACTTTACTTAGCTAATAATGCGTTAATTAACAACTTACATACCGAGCTTACAAACACACATACATACATGGCAAAAACTAAACAAAAAACTTTTCTATTTCACTTTTCATTGCAGGTACGTAAATGCGGACGGACGGACAGATGGAGAACTCCAAGTGTTGAATGGTTGTGAAACATGAATGGAGCCCCAACTACACCTTAACCCACACTTATATATAAACACATCCTGGTGTATGTATTCAGATATATACATGTTGATATACATAATAACATTGTCTATATACAAAGGTGGGGGGGGGAGGTTGTGGAACAATTTACCTGGGCAAATATTGAGGTTAGAAACAAGTTTCTTTTTTAAACTTTAAACTATGAATAAATAGAGCAAAATCTAGACTAGGTATTGAAGGAGCTGCAGTACATGCTCGATGTGGTCCCAGTATTTACACGACTACACGAGGTTGTAACACAATTTAAGGTTATAATTAAGCTCTCAACAAAAATAATTGCAAAATAGTTAAACGAGCTGATGTTAACGATTGCACCAGCGGCAGCAACATTTGTTTAAATTCCATTAGAACGAATTTTTGGTCATGTCTGGCTTTTCCACTCAACGGCAGACTCCTCGAAAATCCCCCCAAAAAAGGGGTCCCTTTAAAAGGCGACATTAGAGGATTATGAATTGTAGAGAAGAAGAACAAAAAATATGCAATTCTGGAATAGAACTTGCAAAAATATTTCCATATTATCCAAATACTCACACATGCAGGATGTTATGCTATGTTATATGTTGGCGAAATGGAAAAAAGTGTTCGGCAGAAAAAAATCGTAATATCCTTATGGTTCCAGCAGAATGAGCCTATATCTCCCCACACTCATGGAGTGTGTGTGTCTTGCTCTATGCTGGAGTCATGTCCCACGGACGTGTATTTATGTTGCTTAAGGAGCCCAAAGCAAAGCAGCAGCAGCAGTAGGAGTAGGAGGGCCACCGAGCGAGCATGAAAGCCTGGAAGAGAATCATAAATAGGCTTTGCTTTATAAATATGCAATACTTAACATGTTCTCATATTGTTTTAGATTCTATGCGAGAATGATAGCAAAGAAAAATATTTGCTGGCATTGCAGGGAAGAGCAATCCTTGAACTAGTGAACATGCAGACAGAAAAACTATTGTCCTGGGAAAATATGAAGAAGCAGTGACACAGAATCCGAACAAAAATATTAAGGATGTAACATATGAAGTTAGGGGAAAATATGAAGAACCAGTTGCTTTGAATCTAAACAAAAATATTAAGGATGTAAGATGTTAAGGATGAAAAAGCGGAAATTCATACAATTTTGCCAATAAATCCATCTGTTGTAATGTTAATTTTACCATAGAATTATTGCCAAATCGGAAATTGAATATTAAAAATCCTAAAAGGTCTTGCTTAAACAAGTATAAAACATGAATGTTATGGTTGATCCAGAGGAATATTCAAATTAAATAAAACTATTGAATTTTAAACAATATCTTCTTTTACAATTTCAAATGCGAAAAACGTCAAATTCTTTTCATTTCATTTATTTATTTCACAATCCAACGAGAAAATGATGAACATTAAGATTAAGACAATTCCATGTGAAACAGAACAGAATGTTTCCTTAGGCTCCCCAATTTTAACATTTTCTTATTACTTCCGAATAAGAAAAATAAAGCTGCATTTCCCGATTTAAAATATTTGGAATTGTAGACACTAGGGTAGATCGAAATCAACAATTTTGTCATAATTAATAATTTAAAAAAATCGTTGCTAATAAATTATAAATGATATAAAGTTATCAAATTTTAAAAATATATTTTTTCTATTTTTCTTAATTCGCTGTAAATTTTTAATAAAAAAAAACTATCTCTTCCATTCCATCCATCTGTAAGAAAAATACTATTTTTTTGTGGTATGGGTTACACATATATTGTATTTCTAATTTCAATGGCTTCTAGTTTAATATAAAAACAACAAATCTTAAAAATATATATTTTTTAATATTGTTCTTAATTCCCTGTAATTTTTTGATAAACAAAAAAGTGTCAGTAAGATGTTCCATAACGTGATTGCAGTCGACATACAAAATATTGAATAGAAATAATTAAAACAACTTGTTTTAAAAAAGTTGTGGATATTCTCGTTTAAAATTAATCCTTGGTTTGCGGATGAACAATTTGAACAACAAAATAATGCTTATAAAAAGCTCAATAGTCCACAGGTCCTATCCTGTAGTTGTTTCTATTTCTGAAGAAGAAAAACAAAACTGCATATCACGATCTTCAAAAAAAATATGAAATTGTAGACACTAGGTTGGACCGAAAATCAGGAATTTTGTCATAATTTGGTAGGAGATAGAAATATAATTTTGTACGAATTTAAAGCAAATTGCTTCTAGTTTAATATAAAATTATCGATCTTAAAAAATATGTGTTTTTTATTTTCTCTTACATTTTCGAATTTTTAAAATATTTTTTATAACAGCTATTAAGGTCAGTAAGACGCTCCACAAGTTTCATGATTAAATTTATGGTGTTTACTCCACAAAATTATAAACGAGATTGTTGTCGAAATTAAAAATATTTAATATAAATAATTAAAACAAAATTAAATTAAACATATTCCCAATTATAATTAATCCTTGGTTTGAGGATGAACAATTAACAAAAAAAAAAACACAAAATAATGCGGTCCAAAAAAAAACTCAATATTTTACAGGGAAGCTTGGTGCCTTTCGATGTTTAAGAAAATTATATTTTTTAATTTTTTTTTCTTGTGCACAAATTTAAGGTCCATGAAGGAATATTATAATTTAATAATAAAACATGATATAGACTTTTCATCTACGTGAAATAGATTTAAGGAATCTTAGATTTACTTTATCTTCAAGTTTGGCCAGACTTGTGAATAAATAAATATTTCTCCTATACAAAAGACTAATTCCATGTGAAACGGAACAGAACTTTTCCTTAGGTTCTCTGATTTTAATGAATATTTGTATGAAATTGTTGACAATTGGTTGGATCGAAAATCAGGAGTAATAGGTAATAGGCTGTGTTGATTTTAGGCAATTTTTGATTTTCAAAAACGTGTAGTCAAAAAAAGTGCTGAAATACTTTCCCATTCTCAGATGTATTCTTATTTTTGTTAAAAAATTAATTTAGCTCGGTAAATCGTGAAAAGAAAAATCTATTTTTTTTCAAAAAAGAAATACGTTTTTTTTTCAATTTCTTTTAACGACTGCCACTAAACGATATTTAAGGTATTAGCTGCCTTGATTGGTCTTATACCCCATAAATAATAAGGGTTCATTGACGATAATTGTAATTTGAATATTTTTTTGAAGTGGGAATTATTTTTAAAAGTTAAAAAAAAATAAAAAAAAAAAAATATTTTAAAAATTTTGGATTTAGCCTCTATAATTTGCAGTGTAACACAAAATATATGGTTATTGAGTCTAAATTACAAATTTATTTTTTTTTTGAATTTTTTTAAAATTGAACTGGGATATTGTCCTGGCTCAAGACCATTTTGCTTCTATATTTAATAGAATGCAAATTTATTTACAAATGGCATGGTGACATTTATTACTTGGCTGCAGACTACCACGATCATGATTTCGACCATGTCAAAAGTCTTTTCAAGTGGCTTCGCAGCGACTTTTCAACATCAAAACCGGCCTCTATAAGGATATGATTCTCACAAACGAATGAGAAGCACAACTCACTTGCCGAATTTGCGTTTAAAAAATCGCACCAAGTAATAAAGCACACATGCCATCTTACAAGCATCTCATTGAGTTGCATATGTAAGTATGTGTATATGCAGGTATAGTTACCCAGCAATACTTCTGCCGTGCCAACGCTCATTTGTTTTAGTTTTTTCGTTTGCATTTTTGTTGGTCTGTAATCAAAATTTGATTTGAACTGGGATATTGTCCTGGCTCAAGACCAGAATAAATGTCACCATGTCATTTGTAAATAAATTAGCATTCTATTAAATATAAAGAGTGATTTTTTTGAGGTTAGGATTTTCATGCATTAGTATTTGACAGATCACGTGGGATTTCAGACATGGTGTCAAAGAGAAAGATGCTCAGTATGCTTTGACATTTCATCATGAATCGTCTTACAAACGAACAACGCTTGCAAATTATTGAATTTTATTATCAAAATGCGTGCTCTGTTAAGAAAGTTCATTGCGCGCTTCCATTTTATGGTCAGTTTAATCGACCCACTGAAGCGGCTATTCGGGCTATTGTGACTAAATTTCGCACCAAATTTACATTGTTGGACATTAAACCACCAACACGCTTACGTAGAGTGCGAACTGAAGAAAATATCGCAGCTGTATCGGCCAGTGTTAATGATGACCACCAATTTTCGATTCGTCGCCGTTCGCACCAATTGGGTCTCTGTTACTCAAAAACGTGGAAATGCCAAAATTGGACTAAGCGGATGGACCACCTAAGACGCAGCCGCGGTCAACACTTAAATGAAATTATCTTCAAAAAGTAAATGTCATGGACCAATCTAACGTTTCAAATAAAGAACCGATGAGATTTTGCAAATTTTATGCGTTTTTTTTAAAAAAAAAGTTATCAAGCTCTTAAAAAATCACCCTTTAGATGCAATATGGTCTTGAGCCAGGAAAATATCCCAGTTCAAATCAAATATTGATTACAGACAAAAAAACAAACGGAAAAACTAAAAAAATATATATATATTTTAATTTTTAAAAACGTCTTTTTATGAAAGCTATGATGGTGTCATTCTCCGATATAATTTTATTTTTGTGATAAAATTTAGTTTCGCACGGTAAATCGTCACAAAAAACTACGTTCTTTTCATTTTTTAACGATCTCTACTAAAGCACTTCTTCCATCTGAAAAATCATTTGTAGCCCTGATAAATTAAATTAAATTTAAGATATTATTATACTGGCCAAAAGTATTATAAAGCTACCTTCAATGATAATTGTAATTAAAAAAACGTGTTTTTTAAAATAATTTTAATTTTGACAGCACCAGGAACACCGCTATTAATAAAAATTATTTTACAAAAATCATATATTTTTTGTTAAAAAATAATTTAAAAATAAATAAGAAAAAATAAAAAAAATATTTTTTAAGATTTGACATTTTTCCCGAAAAATTAGGAGAAATATGCTTGAAAATAGAAAAGATATATTTGCAAAAAAAAATAAAAATATTTTAATTGCCTTATGACAACAATACTTTATTTTGTGTGCAGCCTAGTGTCTGAAATGTCTTAGTTTTTGAAAATCAGCAATTCCAGCTTAATTCGCCATATATAAAAAACAACGCATGTGCAAAATTTAATCAAATTCGGGAAGAAGAGCCAAATTTGTGTGATCACTCACCTGCAAAAAAGTTTTTTTTTTTTTCATTTGTAGACATCACAATTACATTTAAATGAACATATCCAGTTGTATGGATGTTATTAGACTTTTATTTCCAGAATGAGAGTACAAATATTAAAGATAGATTAGAATTTTTCGAAAAACTAAATATATATATAAAATTTTTTGTGCACTAATTTTATGAACGCACACAAAATAATAAATTTGTAGATCTCTGATACAAAATTGCGGAATTACAAAAATAATAGAGATACGCTGTATGTACTATAATAATAGTCAATGCTTCTGGTAAAGCTTTCGTATTAAAATTTTTGGATTTTAAAGAATTCCTCGTCATACAATTGCTTATGATTTCTAAGGACAATTTATTTATTGGTTATTTCTTGATAAAGGAAGGTATATCTTTCTAAAGATATGTTATATACATTTTCAAATTAGTTTGCTGTGTATTTACTGAGCTTTGGAATCGGTTTCTAGATGATCACTAACTTTTTTTAACATTAGTATAATGTATACGCCACCAAGTCCTCAAAGTTTCAAACCAACAAATTGGTTGGCCATCTCTGTTCTACACTGCGGCGCACTCCTCGGGAGGCCAAATGCATAAATATTTGTTGAGTCTATATTTGTAGATTTGCGCTGGCCATAAATATGGAATATGTAAGTGGTTTGCTGCTGCCCATGCCAAATATATGCTGCGCTGCTGCCGTAGGAAGAGGAATGTATGAAATGAAAACATAAATATTTGAATAAATAATAAAGGAAGGGAGAGACAAACAGACACAGAAAGAAAACAGAAAAATGTGAAAAACAAATAATAATGATCATGGGCAGAGAGTGCACATGCCACGAAGCCATAGGCTCTGGCCAAAAGTATGTGGACAAGGGCAGAGACAGGGGCAGGGTCAGAAATGCACATTTTTGGATATTCTTGGCTGACAAAGTGAACTACTGTAAAAATCCTTTGCTTTTAAGTGTGCAGCGAAAACTAATTGCTACTTGTGGTGAAACCCAAACAAACTAAACAAAAAAGCTCCGAACTTTAAACTTCAAAGCCTACTTTAAAGATTGCAGACTTCTCTGGCCTCCGCAACAAAGAAGGAAGAGGGCGCAAGAAATCTTCAAGATTTTTAACAACTCGTGATTGACAGTGTAATTTAGCCTTTAGCTTCTTAACATAACTTGAGGATTTTTGCTATTGTTGTTGTGCGCGGCACACTGCTGCTCATGTGGCTCCTCCATGATGCCTGTTTGTTGTGTTTCATATGTATGTGTGTGTGTGTATGTTCAAATCCTTATTGCAATCAAGCAGTTGCAACAACTTTTTCCATCAAGGCTTCCTTATACTTCGTACCGCTAACCTCTGGTTTCACTCTGTCCCCCTCTCTCTCTGTCTCTCTGTGCGATGCTGTATGCGTTGGTGGCACACACATGTTCCCTGTTGCTGCCACTCATGCCGCATGGTAAACATGTCTGCCATCGTTTTTAAAGGATAACAAGCGACTTAAAATTTAATACCCTTCTATTTTATACATATGCCGCTTGAGGCTTTTGCATGCACCCTCGCTGCCTCCTTGCCAGCATCTCCTGACATGCAAGTGTGCGGCTGTGGCAGTGTACATGAGTGTATGCATGTGTGTGTGGGGCATGTTTGATGCCGTAAGCATGTTATTGCTTGTTACATGCAGCATGCATCTGCATCTGCATCATTGTGTAGTAAGATGACGATGGCGGCGCACGAGTTCAAGGAGACTGAAGCTGGCTGAGGCGGAGTTGAACGGAATCAAATAAAGTTGCAATTCTATGCAATGGCATTTCTATATCCCGTTTCCAATGTATCTCTCTGTTGTTGTATCTTTTCTTCGTCTTTGCTGCTCGAGGTTTCTGTGGCAGTTGCAAATTCAGTGGTTCTGGTTGTTCGACTAACTCCATGTGTTCAGTTGTCGGACTTGTTTGTTTACATTTTCGTATTCCTGGTGGGTTTCCCCTCACCTCCAGCCCCTCCCTCCTTCCATTGTACTCCCACTACAAACAAACACTTGAAAGTGCATTTGTGATTTCCGGTTTTATATGTGTTTTTTGTTTCTCATTCACTCGCTCGCTCGCTCTGTTGTTTAGTTGCATTTTCTTTTGTAATTCGATATGCGGATGGTCTCTACAAGAGTCAAGTAGATTTGTATTGAGATTTAAGCTGACAGAGAACGAAATCTGTTTCTGTAGTTTTATTTTTTCTTGTTTTGCTCGCAGAGTTTTATGTATTCTCCTCCGGCAGGTATTAGAGATTTTCCAATTTGTTCCACTGCTGCGGATATTTACATAACATGTCAATGTTAGTAATCCTCTTGGAAAGTGAATTACGAGTACAAAAGTACAACTAACCTGAATACCGGGATTTTTGTACGAATTTCCGGAGAAAAATCACAAGTTCATAAACCTGCGAAAGTTTCTCCACAAAATTTACTCCAAAGTCTGGGATGAGTTCAACAAAAAGAATTAAATTTCTAATCGAATGACGGAAGGTATATAAGATCGAATATTATATACCCTCCATCATGGAAATGATGGAGGTATACAATTATCACACACCAATCCCACTGTTAAGGAAATCACATTAATATGACTTTATTAAAAATCTTTAATATGTAATTTTTGAGAAGTCGAGTTTTTTTTATGAAACAACTTGTCGTTTTTAAATATGAGCTAGGCCCTTTTGGAAATATGTTGCAAATGAAATGACAAGATGAGTATACACTCCATCCTAAGGAGGAGCCTTTAAAACATTCTTCAGATTGCGTAAAAATAAGAATTTTTTTCTTAATGCTTCTATAAAATTTCACAAATGCTATTTTGTTGCAGAAAATAGAAAAAATCAAAACTATATATATCTTATTTTTTTAAATTTTTTATGCAATCGATGTAATTTTATTATTTATTTTATATAATCTTACGAAAATATTGCACTTTTTACCGGAAAAGCATATAGAACTGAGGCGAACGATCCAAAATCACTCAATTATTACGAGAAATCTATAGGCCACAGGAGTCTATAATTTCTTGTCTGTATAAAAAAGCACGGAAAAAACCCCTAGCAAAAATATTTCTTATCTACGTTTTATACAATTCATTTAATAATTGAGTGATTTTTTATCGTTTGCCTCAGACGAACGAAAATAAGTGACAGAAACAGGCCCTTATTATTTTATTTATTTTGTTCAAAATATCCCCACTCTCCAATTAAATAAATTTATGGCCAAATTTGTGATAATTTACAAAAGTATGAACCACATATTTACGATTGAAATGTTTAATGAATATTTCCTAGATTATAGTGAATTAAGCAAAAAAAAAATTTTCCTCATATAATAATGATAATATTTATATTTTCCACAAAGCGTCAGCATTTATCATACCGATCGACTTAGAATAATTTTTTGAATAGATTTAGCCATCTCCGTCTATCTATATTTACGATTGAAATGTTTAATGAATATTTCCTAGATTATAGTGAATTTAGCAATTTTTAAACAAAATTTTCCTCATTTAATAATAATAATATTTATATTTTCCACAAAGCGTCAGCATTTATCGATATACCGATCGACTTAGAATAATTTGTTGAATAGATTTAGCCATGTCCGTCTATTTGTCTGTTTGTCCATCCTACTCAGAGCACAGATTTAGATATTTGCTGAAATAAAATAAAAAATATTAAGAAAAAAATCAATATTTTTAATAATTGATTCCAACAAGCAAGAATCATAATATATTTTACGCAACAAAAGTTGTGACTGGTTGAGTAAAAAAATTTCAAAGATATATGGTTGACACAGTTTTCAAAAAAAATGGTCAATACCATTTCCAATCACCAAATTTTATCAACAACAAAAGTCATTCGAAGAATTCTGGTTTAATGCGGAATTCCTCGTAAGCAATTACGGCTAAGCTCGGTAGGACTATCTATATTGGTTCCCCATGAGGTTTACTAAAATTCCGTGTGGGCTCGCCAAAAAATTCCATCAAATCATGTATAGAGGCCTCCATACAAATTTCCGTCTCACAACCGACTTTGGACAGATTAACCACATATTTTTAATATAAACGTCTATTTTTAAATTGAGTCCTCTCCGATTTGAGTCCAATATTTTTTAGGTCAAATACTTTCACTAACATTTTTCGTCATCCAGATTTTTTAATAATATAATCGGCTTCGTCCGAATATAGCCTTTCCTTTTTAGTTTCTAATAAGAATACAAAATTTAAGAATACAAATTTTTATATGAAAATATCTCTGAAATATCGTCAATTTCATGTAGCTAAGGGTTTTGTTTATGTAAATTATTTGTATAAAATTTTCCCTTGCAAAATTGCCTTAGAATTCAACAAGTGCACGGAGGAAAAAATATGATTATACGCTTTGAAAAGATTTCCTTATCGGTGGCGTATACGTTATATTTATTGTGTTTAATATTACTCACAGGCTGAATTGTTACACTGGGAGAAAATCATCTGAAGGTCATCTTCTTCCATCTACTTTGTTTTCAAATTACTTTGCTTACAATATCAAAATTTACCCTAAATTTAAATTGTTAAACAGGAAGATTATCTACTACTACATGTAGCTTACTCGAATTAGTTTTTTTTGTTTGATTTTTGCTTGACTGACAAAATTTCCATATTTGGTCCGAGTAAACCAAACATGTTTTGGCAAATATCCTTGAATATCATCAAAGTTTTATGGGTAAAATTTACTATTTTTGCTGTTTTCCAAAACAGGATCAGGAAATTTAGAACGAAGTGATTTGTATTATGTTGTATCTCAAGTTTAATAAAAATATATGTTCACCAAGATCAACAATTAACTTTATAAAAAAACAATTTAAAGGATATGTAAAAAGGCCTTCAGTATACATAAAATAGTTCTAAATATTAAAAAAGTTAAAAAACAAATAAAAATGGATATCTATAGTAGAACAGTAAAAGCTATAAAATGTATTTTTCGGAAATTTATACCATATGTCTCGAACGGTAATGAAGGATTGAAAGTTATAAAGGAGATTTTCACATTTTTTGTTCCAGTTTTTAAAAACGATAAAAATTGTATAGATATTCGAATTTCTGGGTCTAGCAGAAAAATACGTTAATTTTTTAAATAATTTTAACATGCAGAATTATTAAGTCCGTTTAAATGCGAACTACGCCAGAAAATAAAAAAACTGGGTATACAGTTTTGTTATGTTTGATCTATATTTTCAGAATTTTATAGACATTTTCATATCCCAGAATTAGTTAATTAATGTTGGACTAAATGCCTTTAAATTATTGAGAATAAAAAAGACAGGTACTATATAGTTTGTAGGACTACATTTAATTGGATGCTAAACATTTTTTTTACGTAATATTCAAATGAACTAAAAAACTATTTATTTCATCTACTTGGTCTTTAAGCCATTTTACTTTTAAATAAACTTAACTGAGTATTTTGATAATTTTTTACGGCAAGATTCACATTTTCGTAGAAAAGTCCAATCATTTTTTATAGCAGAAGTTCCATTGAATCGATGAAATTCTCCGTTTAGAGGTTTGGCTTTAATTTCGGAAAATTGAAACAATTTCATCAAACAGTCATATCTTTTTCCACATTGGAAAATATGTAGAAAGGGAATTTGCTATAATACAGTTTAATCTATTATCTTAAATTGATTAGATTCCGAGCAGTCTGTGATGTGTAGCCCACAACATTTTCATGCGTTTGTTGTGCCTGTGGCGTGAACATAATCCCTTATGTTTGCCATCATTTATTTTGAATATTTGCAATGGAATCAATTTATGGCATTAACACGTTTTCCATGTGTTATTTGGTGTGTAATCCTATATCGCGCATATGAAATGAGCTTCACTATCATTGATTATGGAATTCACACACACACCCACACGCACTAACTCAGACACACACATACGCACGCACACGTATAAATAAATGCGCGTCGTTCACTCAATCAATGACACATGGCACCCAATTAAAATAAAATATTTCAAACATACACGGGCCATAAGCTGACATAAACGCACACAAACACACTCACTGTGGGAGAGACCCACACTTACAAAGTATGAAAACAAATACAATCACACAAATGTGCTGACACTTTAGTTTCTTTTTGGTTGGCGTTGCTGTTGCTGTTGGGCTTTTGCCACAATTATAGTGGTTTAAGCGGTCGTATACGTGACATTATATATTTTATTTGTTCATGATAGCCCATACATTGAGGACGCACACACACACAGGACTTTCACACACCAGATTCGTTAACACTCACATTCACACACACACATTCGGCTATATTTGAATAGAGTCCAAAGAAATGGGCAAAAAATATATCGCTGAAAAAATTGCTGTTGATGATGAAAAGTTGTCAGTCAGGTGTCAAACTAAATGTACAAATGGGGTCATACATGTTTATGGAGTATTGTGTGTGTGTGAACGTGTAGGTGTGTGCATATATGACACAGTGTCATGAGATCATATAACATGTTGCCAGTGAACTTTAATAGTCGATGGTTTTAAAGGCGATTAAAAAGGCGGAACATTGGTGGAATAAAAATGTCGTCCCTTAAATAATTTTTAAAAAGAAATTCATAGCTTTCGAAAATTAAAGGCTTTCCGACACTAAGGCATATTTATTTTCAAACCCGCCAAGTAGTCTTCTAAACAAAAGGCGTAAAATTGTACCGTGACCATATAAAACTTTAAATAAGAATATTTGTTTATTTTTTTTTTCAATTTTTTTTCTTGACTGGATCGGCAGTACCTCATCCGATCAACCTGACTGTACTGAATCAACTGTACTGAAAGTACAGCCCAAACTCCACACCAAACATTAACTCGTTGTGGATGCATTGACTTCTCAATAGTCACGTGTGGGTTCTCTGAACCCCTTATCCGCCAATTTTGCCACAGAGATGAAAATGAGCTTCATGAAGGCTGAATAAAAATAAAAATAAAAATAAAAATAAAAATAAAAATAAAAATAAAAATAAAAATAAAAATAAAAATAAAAATAAAAATAAAAATAAAAATAAAAATAAAAATAAAAATAAAAATAAAAATAAAAATAAAAATAAAAATAAAAATAAAAATAAAAATAAAAATAAAAATAAAAATAAAAATAAAAATAAAAATAAAAATAAAAATAAAAATAAAAATAAAAATAAAAATAAAAATAAAAATAAAAATAAAAATAAAAATAAAAATAAAAATAAAAATAAAAATAAAAATAAAAATAAAAATAAAAATAAAAATAAAAATAAAAATAAAAATAAAAATAAAAATAAAAATAAAAATAAAAATAAAAATAAAAATAAAAATAAAAATAAAAATAAAAATAAAAATAAAAATAAAAATAAAAATAAAAATAAAAATAAAAATAAAAATAAAAATAAAAATAAAAATAAAAATAAAAATAAAAATAAAAATAAAAATAAAAATAAAAATAAAAATAAAAATAAAAATAAAAATAAAAATAAAAATAAAAATAAAAATAAAAATAAAAATAAAAATAAAAATAAAAATAAAAATAAAAATAAAAATAAAAATAAAAATAAAAATAAAAATAAAAATAAAAATAAAAATAAAAATAAAAATAAAAATAAAAATAAAAATAAAAATAAAAATAAAAATAAAAATAAAAATAAAAATAAAAATAAAAATAAAAATAAAAATAAAAATAAAAATAAAAATAAAAATAAAAATAAAAATAAAAATAAAAATAAAAATAAAAATAAAAATAAAAATAAAAATAAAAATAAAAATAAAAATAAAAATAAAAATAAAAATAAAAATAAAAATAAAAATAAAAATAAAAATAAAAATAAAAATAAAAATAAAAATAAAAATAAAAATAAAAATAAAAATAAAAATAAAAATAAAAATAAAAATAAAAATAAAAATAAAAATAAAAATAAAAATAAAAATAAAAATAAAAATAAAAATAAAAATAAAAATAAAAAACAATTAAAGCTATCGGCTTTAAAAATATTGAATGGTCTGATATCGGTGCCGTATACTTTACGTCAATTTGGAATAATATTAATTATACGCTCCATTATCACACTGGTTCAATTTTATCAATTTAATTTATTTCTATTTTTTATTCACTCTCGTGACATTGTGCAGAGGTGTTTTGCGGGCATATATGTGATTGCACTTTGGCATGTTAATTGGCCTCGTTGGTTGGTTGGATGGTGTCCTTTGGCGAAACCAATACTTGTACGCACTCACACACACATCGATGTACTCGTACAACGAAACGTGAACATAAAACTCAAAATTAGTATGCCATCATTATTATGAACATTATTAGCATTATAATGAAGAGGTCATCATCGTCAGCGCCATCATTATGTAGATGGAGGGCAAACAAACAAAGTTTTATGTGCCACACTTTGACTGCCACAAATACCCATACTCATGCACACACACACTCTCACCCACACATCCTTGACAAAGTCAAACTCATTTGTACATATTAAAATAATTGTGTGAACGTGACACAAACTTGTGCTTAATTCATTTGTAGTCGTTCGTGCTCTATTCAAACCCACCGACCGACCTCACCCGGACCCCTTTCAGGACCCCGTTCTGTTCACTTTAGTTCAGCTTAGCTCTCAGTGTTTTCTTGTTTTTGTTTTTTTTTTCGTTTGTTTTCAATTTCAATATCCTGGCGAGAGTTATAAAATACAAACATTCCTTTCTGTCCATGTGGCATTTTAGTGATTCTAATTAATCATTTCGTGTTCTATGCTCTGCCCTGGCACTGGCTGGCTGGCTGGATGGCAACAGCTGCTGCTCTCTCGCTCGCTGTATAATGAGTCAATACAGCGACAGCTGACGCCGCACTCTCTGTATGGGTTTGAGTATGTGTGTGATGGTGTGCGTGTCTGCGTTTGTGACAGGAAAGGATGGGCTTTAATAGGAAAAAGTTGGTGTATATTACGGCAAATATTAATAGAGCTTACGTGATTTCCCAGCTAAATTATCCGGCCAACTAAAAAGATTTCGTTTAGCTGTTACAGCTATATTACAGAGCAGACAGTTTCGGGACTTGAGGAGCGGCACAATAATTGTAGAATTTAAAAGTATTTCTGAACGATCATTTATGGATAATGCAAATTTTCGTAATATCAAAACAATCTGTAGAACTTAAAGATCTACTAGGAGTATTTGAGGAATAGTTTCTGAGCGTAATTTTTGATGACTGAATGATGAATCCATCGCGGTGAGAATGAAATTAATTTCTCTGAAAAAATAATAGCATAGAATGTTTTGGTAGGAAATATTTAAAGTAGCTTTAATTTAATTTTGTAAAGAAAAAAAAAAACAGCAACAGAGTAGTTCATATTTGACTCAAGTGTAAAAATGTAATCTCAGACACTTTGTAAAAAAATTAAAAAAAGAATCGAAGATACAAAACTCCAATTATTTTGAAAAAAATCACCGAAATTTATTATGTTTGTTCCATCAAAAATTGAGAATTTTTGAATTAAAATTAACATTTTTAGGATTTGTAGCCCTCAGCTATTCAGAAAAAAATTGCATTTTTGAACAAAAGCTTCCTTCAACTTTAAAAATTAAATATATAAAAACGAATTAAAAATCATATTTTTGAGGTTTATAAAAAACCAAAATTCTTACCAACCTTCAGCTATTCAAAAAATATAGACGTATTCCATTCGGCTTAAAAAATTATTTTTGAATAATATTTTCCTTTGATTACTCACAAACGATCATATGGGAAACAATCTCTGCAATTATTTAATTACCAACAAATTTAAATTCGAAGAATATAATTTTTCTGAATGTTGTCCATGAATTGGAGAAATGTGATCCGTGGGAATTCAATTATATGTGGATAATAAGCAAACACGAAACATCTCACTGTGATTCTCTCTATTTAGAGCAGAGGTGTTTTTGGCAAAAAATGTGAGTCCCTTAAGCTATGTGAAATTCTGATTGTCAACCGAACTAGTGCGCCAAATTAACTGATATATAAATACTTGGGAAGTGATACTATTTATACACTCCACGAGAGTATTATGTCTTTGTGCATTTGTTTGTAACACCCAAAAGGAAACGAGATAGACCCATTGTTAATTATACCGATCGTCTTAGAATCACTTTCTGAGTCGATTTAGCAATGTCCGTCTGTCTGTCTGTCTGTCTGTCCGTCCGTCCGTCCGTCCATCTATTCTTGTAATCACGATACAGGTCGCAATTGTAGACAGAACCAAATGAAACTTTGCACAGCGATGTTTTTCGGGATAAGGACGAACGCTATTTAATTTGAAGAAAATCGGTTCAGATTTAGATATAGCCCCCATACGAATTTCACTCCCGATTTTACTCTTTTGACTCTAGATACCACATATTACAACAGATTTTCTTTAAAATTGGCAAAACATCTTATATTGTAACTAGAAACACCTGTGGTACAAATGTGTTAGATCGGTTCAGATTTATATATAGCTCCCATACAAATTTCGCTCCCGATTTGACTTTTTCCGCTCTAGAAACCACATATTGTATCAGATTGTCTTCAGATTTGGTAAAACATCTTATATTCCCACTAGAAACTCCCATGGTGAATATCGGACAGATCGGTTCAGATTTATATATAGCTCCCATACAAATTTCGCTCCCGATTTGACTTTTTCCGCTCTAGAAACCACATATTGTGTCAGATTGTCTTCAGATTTGGCAAAACATCTTATATTTAAACTAAGAACATCTATGGTGAAATAGGTCAAATCGGTTCAGATTTAGATATAGCCCCCATACAAATGTCGTTCCCGATTTGACATTTTCCTCTGTAGAAACCACATATTGTACTCGATTTTCTTTAAATTTGACACAACGTCTTATAATCTTACTAGGAACACCTATGCAGAAATTGGGTAAGATCGGTTCAGATTTAGATATAGCCCCCATATAAATGTCGCTCCCGATTTGACTTTTGCCGCTTTAAAAGCAACATATTGTGCTCGATTGTCTTTAAATTTCGCACAACATATTATAATCTAACTAAACAAAACTGTGGTGAAAGTGGGTAAGATCGGTTCAGATTAAAATATAGCCCATATTCTAATGTTGCTCCCATAAGTTTAACCGATTTTGGCCAAACTATACATTTTATATTTCACCTATTTCGTTCCAGGTTTCAATATATCCTCATACAAATGTCCTTTCCGATATAAAATTTTTTGTCAAACACATACATTTACAGGATACAAAAAACCTTCCCGTTTTCACTTTTTCACCGAATTGAATTGTATTCGGATTGAAAGTGGAGTGTATCATAGAGTCGGCCCCGCCCGACTTTAGCTTTTCCTTACTGGTTTTCTGTTAGGTATTGTCAAGTAAAACTTAAATACTATATTTAATTGTTTTAAATAAATTTTTAGTAAAATTTTGATTTTTTCAGACTTTATTTCATATATGTTATAATAAGTCGTTATCGAATTGTCCTATTTTTGTTAAGTAAATTTAGAAAAAAATCAAACTCACATAGTTTCGGGGCTATCCAAAATTCTGGGGAAATCCTTATTTTTTTTAAATCATGAACAATTGAAAACGACGAAAAGTATTAAATTGTCTTTATTTTATAAAGGGTGATTTTTTAAAAGCTATAGGAAAGTTTTTGAAAAAAAAAACACGTAAAATTCAGAAAAATGCTTGAAATCTTTATTTGAATCGATAGTACGGTTCATATAATTTAATGTTTGAAGATTATTTCATGCAAATGTTGACCTTGACTGCGCCTCAAATGGTCCATCCGCTTAGTCCAATTTTGGCATACTCTTTCCAACATTTCGGCCGGTATCTCGCGAATAAATGCTTCAATGTTGTCTTCCAATGCGTCAATTGAAGCGGGCTTGTCTGTATAGACATGAGCTTTAACATTGCCCCACAAAAAATAGTCTAAAGACGTTAAATCGCACCATCTAGACGGCCAATTGACCGGTCCCGAACGTGAAATAAAATTTTCACCGAACTCGCCTCTCAATATGTCCATTGTTGCGCGTGCTGTGTGGCATGTGGCACCGTCTTGTTGAAACCATATGTCATGCAAGTCAAGCTCTTGCATTTTGGGCAAAAAAAAGTTGGATATCATCTCACGGTAGCGCTCACCATTCACAGTTACGTTACGATTCGCATCATCTTTGAAGAAGTACGGTCCAATGATGCCACCAGCCCATAAACCGCACCAAACTGTGACTTTTTCTGGATGCATTGGTAGCTCTTGCAATGCTTCTCTCTTTTATTTGTTACACATATCGTTATTGTATGACCCGCAAAAGTACGGGAATAAATTAGTGAAACATTTAAATCTATCAAAAATTAAAAATGTATGAAATTTGAAGAATTTTTATCCATATTCTTCTTTTTTTGTTTAACACCCATATCAACATTCTATGACCTGTATTAGTTTATCATTTAAATGAATAGTTTATTCAAAGGGTACAACTGTAAATGGTTATTAGTTCCAAAATAATACAGACAGAAACATGGGATTTAAAGTATTTTTAACGGATAGTCTTCTCTTTTATTCGAATCATATCGTCTTAGTACGTCTCTCAAAAGTATGCAAAAAAATTTTTGAAACATCTCTTTCCTTTGAAAATTAAAACAACTGTAGAAAGCAGAAAAATGCAATCAAAAATAAATCGATCCTTTATTTCATACGTATATGGTCCAGTTCATGGCCAATAAGAAATGTAAATAGTCTCACAGTGTTATCCATTTAAAAAAAAAGGATGTTATAACAAAAATAAATCCTAAACTACTATTTTATTGATCCAGATCTAATTGTGACATTTTCCCTGATTCCTAATCTTTTATATTATGAAAGAGGCCTAAAATACTACTATTGCGCTTCTAGATCATTTAATCCATATTAGCAGTGTAAGCCAAATATAGACTTCTATACAAACGAAAATATTGAAATGAACGACTTTCCGCCACATCGATTTCCGTTTTGCCTCTTCCTATCTTTCTTTAACTTTAAGAGTGTTCTCCCACTTCCCAGGCCCGGGAATGGTATTTGTGGCGTTGCCTTCCACTGCTGCCATATTTCTTTGTTAATAATACAATTCAATTCCTCTGATATGGTTTTAAATTTCCAATTTATTATAAAGATATCATCATTAGATGCCAATTTCAATAAAAAAGATGCCAACAACAACATTGCAGTGACAACCATCTCACCTCCCACCCCAACCCAACAATACAATGCGAGTGTGAATTCATAAAATACGTCTGTAATAGATATTGTCATTGATCTTTTACATATGGAAACATTTCTGCACACACTCATACTCTCGCACACACACACACACACACACATGAATTCACGTACACGTACTTTTATATTAAATACTTGGGGAAAAACATTAAGGACGACAATTGGGGCACAGGAAAAATATCAAATGTTGTTGCTCGTGTTGTTGGTGGCGTTAAAACGATAACATTATCGAATATCAGTTGTGTAGGAGGGAGGGTGTGTTGTTGGGCTTCGATGTTAGAAAATAATACTCGTACACACGCCGGCATTCATACACATCGAAAAGAAGTATAGATTTTTATTAAGACTTTCTGTGGGCGGGCTTAGGTGAGTGACTACGTGTAATTGTTGTTGTTATGACGGAGGTGGTTGGTTATATTAGTGTGCCTAGTGTGCTGGCTGTTGGGTGCTGGTGGTGTGGGTTGGTGGGAACGGGTGTTGGTTAGTGTCACTAGAACAAACATAACACCCAGTTTTTATTGCCTTTTCCATTCGAAAACATGATTATGGCAAGGATAATTGACAGTTAGTAAACTTTTGAATACTTGAGCGTGTCTTGAGTGGCATATCAGCAACATAATCATAAGTACAGTAGCCTGTTAAATAATTATGAACGTTTCCTTTGTAAACTTAAAGCAATAGTGAAATGTTGAAAGGAATGATTTTTTAAAGTGACACATATTATTGATTGACAGTATCATTAAAAAATCAACGTATTTTATGATGTTTTGTCAGAAAAAATTGGGAATTTTTCAAATATTCATTTTTAGATTTTGAATAAAAAAATTAATCAAAAAAATATTTTTAAGTTTTTGAGATAAAAATCAAAATTCGTACCACTCTTCAGCTATTCAAAAAGTATCAAGAGTATTACAAAATAATTTCACTAAATTTTATTATATATTTTTTCCATCAAAAATTGGAATAAATATAAAAATTAATTAAAAATAATATTTTTAAGATGTAAAAAAATTCGTACCACTCTTCAAAAAGTATTAAAAGTATTAGAAAACAAATTCAGCGAATTTTATGATATGTTTTTGTCATCAAAAATTGGGAATTTTTCAAAAAATCGTCTATAAATTTTAAATAAAAAAATTAATAAAAAAATATTTTTTAATATTTAGAAAAAAACAAGAAAATTCGTACCATTCTTCAGCTATTCAAAAAGTATCAAAAGTATTCGCAAAAATTCACCGAATTTTTGCCATCAAACCATGGTAATTTTTCAAATACTCATCGTTAAATTTTGAATAAAAAATAATTCAAAAAATATTTTCAAGATTTAGAGAAAAACAAAATTCGCACCACTCTTCAGCTATTCAAAGAGTATCAAAAGTATTAGAAAAAATGCAGCGAATTTTATGCCATCATTTTTGCCATCAAAACTTGGGACTTTTTCAAATATTAATCTTCAAATTTTAATTATATAAAATTAATTAAAAATAATATTTTTGAAATTTAGAAAAACCCAAAATTTGCACCACTCTTCAGTTATGCAAAAAGTATTAGAAAAAAATCACTGAATTTTATGATATGTTTTGGGCAGAAAAAATTGGGATTTTTTCAAATATTCATCTTAAAATTTTAAATATATAAAATTTAATTAAAAAAATTAATAATATTTGAAAAAATCACCAAATTTTATGTTGTTTTTGCCATCAAAAATTGGGATTTTTACAAATATTCATCTTGAAATTAATTAAAAATAATATTTTAAAGATTTAGAAAAACCAAATTTCGCACCACTCTTCAACTATTCAAAAAGTATCAAAAGTATTAGAAACAAATTTCACCGTATTTTATGATAGGCAAAAAGCCATTAAAAATAAAGAATCTTTCAAATATTCATCCTTAAATTTTATATATTTAAAATTAATAAAAATAATTAATTAGTACCACTCTTCAGCTTTTCAAAAAGTATCAAAAATTTTAGAAAAAGTTCACCGAATTTTATGATTTTTTTTGCCATTAAAACTTGGGAATTTTTCAAATATTCATCTACAAATTTCAAATATATAAAAATTGATTAAAAATAATATTTTTAATTAATTTTTATATATTTGTATTAGAAAAAATTATCAAAAGTATTAGAAAAAATTCACCAAATTTCATGATGTTTTTTGCCATCAAAAATTTGGATTTTTAGAAATATTCATCTTCAAATATTAACTATATAAAAATTAATTAAGAATAATATTTTAAAGATTTAGAAAAACCAAAATTCGCACCCCTCTTCAACTATTCAAAAAGTATCAAAAGTATTAGAAAAAATTCACCGAATTTTATGATTTTCTTTTCCCATCAAAACTTGGGAATTATTCAAATAATAATCTACAAAATTCAAATATTTAAAAATTAATTAAAATAATATTTTTAAGATTTAAAAAAATCGTACCACTCTTCAAATATTCAAAAATTTTCAAAAGTATTAGAAAAAAATCATTAACCGAATTTTATGATATGTTTTTGGCATCAAAAATTGGAAAATTTTAAAATTTTAATTATATAAAAAATATAACAATATTTTTGAAATTTCTAAAAAAAAATCGTAACACTCTTCAGCTATTCGAAAAGTATCAAAATATTCAATTCCGTCCAAAAATTTATTTTTGAACAATATTTTCTTTCAATTACCCATGAACGAAACTAGAAAAGCGATCTATTTATCATATAAATCACCCACTTTCTGGAACCTCTAAATGCTATTTCTTTTACCAAATCTTTACGAATTTTCCTAGTTGGATTATTTCCTTAAAAACGAAGCCAAACAATTAAATTCAAAGCAAGTAAGTTTTCTTAATTTTGTCCATGAAACTGACTGTATGTGACTGATCTAGGAACGAATTATTTTGCAAATCATCATTAAACAATCCAAACTTTATTTTCATGTGGTGACTGGAAGTTGGTTTTTTCATTTGTATGGACATCGATGCAGCTTAATATGTCTGTCCTGTTAAAAAGTCAATCCTTTGTTTGCATTAGAGTAGAGGATGAGAAAATAAATACTTTAAAGTTTTTTAGTCGGGTACTGTACAATTCTTCTCTGGCTGGCTTTCTTTTTCTATTCATACGAGTGTGTCTTTTGAGTGTTGAAGTGTTGAAGTGTTGCAGTGTGAATGTGTGTGTGTGCGTGTGTGTATAATGAGTTGATACGCCATTTATATGGAATACACTTTATATCTGACGTACCAACACCAACAACCAACCACCACTGTGTAGGTAGGTGGTTGAGTGTGTTTACACTCATTCCTAAATATGTATTTGTGGCGTATGAGTGTTTACATGACACCTCCTTCCCCTACTCCTTTTTGTGTGTGTTTTTTTCCTCCAGCAGGAGTATAAGAAAACAATGTTGGCTTTTCTTTCAGTTTCAGTTTCCTTTTCGATTTCTTGTTACTGTTCCCCATTCAAATCGTACATACTGAAGTGTGGTGTGGTATGCAGTGTGTGTGTGAACTGAAATGAGAGTAGTGTATGGTACTTTATTTGCTTTCCTACACCCCCGCCGCTGTCCTCCTCCCCGTGATCGTGAAGAACATATGCGTGATTTTTAATGATACGTTATTATAATCGGTGTAACAAGGCCCGTGTCATGTCCTCGTCGACGTATTCATAATGACGTTGATGGTGACGGTGATGACGTTGAAGACGTTTATTGTTGTAATGATGGTGGTCGTGCCACTCACTGATGATGTCGATGTAGATGTCGTTGTCGACGTAGATGATGTCTCTGATATTGAGGTGTAAATAATATTGTAAGTTTCATTCATTACATTGCCCCGTATACATTTGTATGTATGTATATATATATATATATATATATATATTTATATATATATGATTTACATACGCACACGCCTGCTCTTCCGAGGTAGGTGTGCATGGTTTCACCTCGACAAGGTACATGCCAGTTGTTGTTCTTGACATTGTTGTAAGTGTTTTGTGCAGTTGTTGTGTTGTG
The DNA here is from genome assembly GCA_947397865.1 of Polietes domitor. NCBI lineage: Eukaryota > Metazoa > Arthropoda > Insecta > Diptera > Muscidae > Polietes > Polietes domitor. Next base: position 172,950,040 of record OX377621.1, on the reverse strand, counting down.
CCACAAACGCAGGCAGGTGTGTTCCTTGGCAAATACAAACGAGTAATACAATGATTTCCGTTTCTTTTTGTTTAGTTCGTTTTGATTTCCGCGTTTTTTCTGTTTCTTATTTTGTTTTCTATTTTTTGTTCGTTTCTGCGTTACGCTTGTATGTAATCAAGGAAAGTTTTTCTTTTCGTTTGAATTTGGGTTGTTGATTGCTTAAGGGTCTGTTAAATACTTAATATTTCAATGAAATTCTTTCTAAAGAGGGAGCATGTAATTTCAAGTCTGAATTGTTTTGAAGACCTTTTCGCCCACTCTATGGAAAGTATGCGCCTCAGGCTTAAATATATAAATTTTGGGATTATGTAGTCGTCAGAAGAATGTAAAGCTTAATATTTTCATTAGAAGTAGTATTTTCAGTAGTAGGTGGATGTTGTTGAGTTTAATTTGAGCTATATTTGTACAAAAATTAAAACTATAAAATGAAAAAAGGAAGTTAAATTGTCTCTTTATCACTGATTTTTTTTTTTTGAAAAAAAAAAACAATTATATGTGACCATATTTCATACCGAAAATTTAAATAAAAAATATTTCAGAATGTCTTGAAAAATAAAACAGAAAAGTAAGCTTCAGTCGGCTAAACCGACTTATAAATATATACCCTCACTCTCAGAGAACATATATACGGAAGTTATAAGGAATTCAATTTTACGTAGGGCAGGATAGTGTGGAAGGTACTAGGAGGTTCGTGTTACATGATCCCAGCTTCCACACTTATAATATAAAACAGATGTAAAAACATGATCAAATATCAAGTAATAGTGGCTTCCATGCACCGGTATAGAAGTTATGAAGGATTTAATATTACCTAGGGTAGAGACAATTGTGTGGGAGGTACAAGAAGGGGCGTGGCTAAAGCGTAAATATTTTTTAGGTTTAAATTGATTAGCAAAACCTTTTTAAATATCAAATTGCAAATCATTTTGACTATTCGTATGGATGTTATGTCGGTTTTAGTATAACCGAAGTTTATGCCACTTTGTGTGCGAGGTACCAGAAGGGGTGTGGCAATATCGCCCATATTCCACATGAATGTAACCACTATAAAAACATTGCTAAATATCAAATTTCACAGTATTCCGATCAGCAGTATAGAAGTTATAACATCTTTAATTCTATGTAGTTGTGATTGATTTGCGTGGGAGGTACTGTAAGGGGCGTGGCAGAACCCGCCACAAGTGATTATAAAACTTTATCAAATACCAAAATATAGCTGATTCCGAATATCCGTGTGGAATTTATATGGGTTTTAATTTAAAATTGGAATATGGACTATTTGTGTGGGAAGTACCAGAAGGGGCGTGACAAATTCGCCCATCTTCGAACTTAAACTAAGTTTGGGAAAAATATTACCATGGGCAAAGTATGAATCGATTCCTTTACTCCTTTCGAGAGTTTTCGTGCACACCAGCCAGATGGAGGACGGACGGACATGGCTCAAACATCTTAAAATGATGTGAAATGGATTTGGTCCAAACATATTTGGGGTCTTAAGTCACTCCTTCAATGCGTTACACTTTTTTCTGTGCCAAATGATATATACCCTCCTACTCTGTAGAGTGAGGGTATAAATACGAGTCTCTCCATTGTAATAATGGTTGGATTGTTTAATGATGTAAATATTCCGTTTGTAAATATTCCAATGTAATTCGTTTATGTTGCTTTTTTCAAATCGAATCACATTTTTTTACATTTTTCTTATTGAAAATATTTTTTGTCGGGTTTTCATACGAAACGTTTTCGATTTCTATGGCAGTACTTTTTGTATAAGTTTATTTTTACAAAAATAGAGTCATTTTCATCCGATATTCATAATTGAAAGGTATTGATTCCTTCTGTTTAAGTGGTTTTAAGCTGAAAACTGGAAAAATGATTCTAAACTTCTAATAATACAACCAAATCATTTAAAATGCTTCCAAGGGTGTATGAAATCAGAAAAAATTGGACAAAAAATTACTCGGGAATCCCACTATATGTAGGGGTGTTTTCAGAACTCTTTTGCTCACAGATGAACGAACTATTTTGCAAACCATCATTGAACCAACATTGATTTGACTTGTATTAGGCTAGGATGCTGCTGCCCGTTCTTTAGAGTTCCATCTAATATATTTTGTTTTAGAACTATTATCAGAAACCACCTTTAAATATTTTTATATTTTATATGAGGCGAAGTAAAAAAAACTCATTCTTTGTATTAAGTAAACTTGCCATATAATTAGGCCACAGAAAGCTTTACATTGGTAAGGCCAAAGTGGCTTTATAATTTAAAAAAAAAACTTATTACAGGCTTAAAGAGCTGTCGTTGAGAGTGATACACAGATTTTACAAAAATATATCCGGCACTATAAATATTCTAATTTGTAAATCTACTGTGGGTAATTTTTTAAGTCATGGAAATCTAACGATATACGGACACCACTACATGATAAAAGACCAAAAAAGACCCGTGTCTCCCAGTTTTGCCTACAGTCATGCACTTTTTTATAGGCCTCCAAAGATTTGGGATCTCGGTGTAATTTTTGAAAAAAGGGATCATTTTCTTGCAAACCGTTTGGAATTTTGATTTACTCTCTGAGGTAAAGTTGTAGCTCTTCTGTTGTAAAATTGTGAATATATAAAAATTAAATCAAAAAACTGCATCTTCAAGGTCAAATCGCAAAAAAAACTTTAAAAATTTGATTTTTTAACATTTTCCCCCATTCAGGTCCATAGGTAGCAAACCGTTCAAAATATCAACTACAAAAATGTACCTAAAATCTCAATAAACAAATGAACTTGTTAGAAACGATTCTTAACACCGTTTACGTAGGAAAAATATATCCTGCAGGACTGTTTCTGTTAATGGTCAGTCTGACTACAGTGCGTATGAGTGTTTTAATATCCTTAATCAACTGCACGTATACGCTACCTACTCACTCTGCCGTCTATAAGATTTGTTCGATGACATTTGCGATTTTGACCTTGAAGATGACGTTTTTATTTCCTCCACCTCCAGGATTGGGGTATACTAACTTTTTATACCCTCCACCACCAAGATGGGGGGTTTACTAACTTTGTCATTCCGTTTGTAACACCTCGAAATATCGACCTGAGACCCTCTAAAGTATATATACTCTTGATCGTCATAAAATTCTAAGACGATCTAGCCATGTCCGCCCATCTGCTGAAAGCACGCTAACATCTTAGCGAATGGAGCCAGGACGTACAAATTTTCCATAAATTTGTCTTATAGTCGTATATCGGTTGGGATTGAAACTGGGCGAAATCGGTGCAAAGGGAAAATGTTTTCCCTTACAAGGACTAAAAATACCCATAATAACCCCTATTATTTTAGAATATTTGAGCCTATTTTTTCAATATATCTGCTTGTACTTACTTGATATTCCCCCTATAACAAAAAGTGCACCATAAAGTGATTTCTATTCGTATGGTCACCCCAGGCCAAACAGGGATAAAAATTGTACATATCAAACGACAACAGCTAGAAACACAAAATTCGGTTTGTACATTCTCCTAATTGAGTAGATATATAATATGAAATTATTTTTCCCAAATTCGTACTTTAAAGGGATAAAATGGTATTACAGGGATAAAAATGGTACCAACCAAACGACTTCACCTAGAATAATGAAATTCGGTGTATACATTCCTCTAATTGCGTAGACACGTAAAAAACCGGATTTTTCGAAATTCGTACTATTTGGGGTTAAAATGGAAAAAGGGATAAAAGTTGTACCTACCAAATGACCACAGCTAGAGTCATGCAAATTGGAGTATACATTCCACTGACTGTACTGATACGAAAAAAAGGTTTTTCCACAATCGTACTTTCAAGAGATACAATAGGCACAGAGGGATAAAAATAGTACAAACTAAACGACTACAGCTAGAATGAAGAAATTCGGTGTGTACATCCCTCTAATTGCGTAGACACGTAAAATGAAGGGATTTTAGAAAGAAAAGGGGATAAAAATGGTTCCAACCACATGGCCGCAGCTAGAATCATGTAATTCGGTGTATACATTCCTCTGACTGCATAAACACCCAAAATAAAAAGATTTTTTCCAAATTTGTACTTTTTTACTTTTACGGCAAAAATTGGTTGAATCATGAAGTTGGGTTATCTTGCACTATGTACGTGAGAGATAAAGGATTTTCTAAGATTTTACTTTAGGAATTAAAATTGGATGGAAATACGACCAACTGTAGCGCCCATTATCTACCAATATTTATGATATTTAAGTTTTTTTTTTTGAAGATGGCTGTCTTATATTTACTCTTCGAATTGACTTGAAGTATTATTTCGATATATATAGTATAAACATATTGGTAGCCTTGCCTTATAAGAGTGGTTTAAAATATGATTGATTTTATGAAATGATTTTATATTTATTTATAAGATTATTTTTAAAATCTATATATGGTGCATTCCACGACAAATCGGACAGTTCAAAAAAAATATTTTTGATTTCCTCCATTTTATACATTTTTTAGTACCCACTAAAAAACACCCCCCTGGTATACTTTGAGTTTTTTGTGATTACTCGTTAAAAAGATATAGCTTTTTTAAAAATCGTTAAATTGTAGTTCTTTTCTCAGACTTTTGCTCATAACTTCATCAATAATGGTCCGAATTGAATATTCTTTTTTTATTTTGTTTGTTTTTTTTGACGCACTTTGCAGACAAAATATTGAAAAAGAAAATCACAATGTTTTTATATACAAATTTAGATTTTTTAAATTAAAAATTTATTTTTTAATTGTTTGTACTCTTCGATTTTCTCGAATTTTTTTATTTAAACATCTATTTATTCTGTAAATTTTGAGGCTTGGTTGAAAGTGGGCCTATAATTATGGCATAAATGGACGGTTCTATGACAGCTACAATACTGAAATTTTGTGTGAGTGCATCCGGTAGTTGCGCCAAAAATGGGCGGTATTCGAAAAGTAGGCGTGGAAACTCTCATACGAAGTTAAAACCCATTTTCGAATATATTCCGTTCTATGAGAGACACAAAACTGAAATTTTGCGTGAGTGTATTTAGCATCAATGTGCGTTGTTGTGGTAAAAATGGGCGGTGTTGGAAAAGTGGGCACGTACCTAGCATAATAAGTTAAAATTTTAAAAGCATTTGTTTTTTACTAAATATTTTGTAAGAATTCGTTATTTTCGAATTCTGATTAAGAAGAGCCCTGAGAAATTTAAATCACTTAAAAAACTGACAAAATTTGACTACTACAAACTCATTAAACCACTTTTATGTTACACTTGGAGAAACAAATTGTGTTAAATTAACGAAACAACCTTAAGTCAACGAGTCCTGTTATACTCTTTTAATAAGAAACTTTGTTAATGCGACAAATGTATTTTTCAATCAGCCTTTAACAATAACTATAATATGGGTTGATACCATTTTTATAAGGAAACCGTTTACATTTAATTCCCATTTTTTGTTAAATAATTTATAAACATTAAGTTGATCGAAAAACAAGTTGTAAATACGAAATCAGGATATGATAAATTTAAATACAGAGAAAAACAACAATTTGTGTGAAAGGATTAATTTAATTGTGTCATAAAGGACAGAAAAACAAGTTGGTTACAAAACTGCAATTTGATTGGAAATCGTTGTATTTAAACTTATTTTCTTCGCCGGCACACTATTTGATTTTAAACAAATAAAAAGAATTTTAGTCGGTAAAACCGACTGATATTTACATTAGGATGTGTCTCAAAACAAAATATGTTTTCAGCATCCAGGAATAAAATTTTCACTATTTAATGAAATTTAAAAATTTAATGATAACAATAATTTACACAATGATTCAGACTCTTTTAAAGTTTCTCTTCCACATTTTAAAGTGAATTTCATAATTTTCCCAGCCTTTGTGAATTATTTCACCTCGGCCCCCGATGCCTGTAACAATATTTAAACTATAAACACATGTCCGTGCCCATTCTTCCTCTCGTTTGTATGGTCAACAACAAACAGCTTTTGATGTTATTACATTTTATATTGTGTCCTCTCCCCCATCACTGCCACAGAGTTTGTTATCACCCCCTCGCAAAAATTAAATTAGAATTCATTGAAATATGAATCTTTTCTTTTCTTTTTTAGGAGGGGGGGGGCGGTGTTAAACTTTGCTCGGTCTTTGTTTATTAAATTTTCATAAAATTCTGTTTACAAAACAATTCATTTCATTCCAAAAAGGAATACAATTCATAGTCGTCGTAACACTCGGCCACTAGCAACGCCACCACTTGAATATTGTGGAAGTTGCTGTGAGTTTTCATTCCATTCAAGATTTTTCCGCTACTACGGGCGAAATTAACAGCAGCATCAAGAGAGGGAGAGAGAGAGTAGAGCCATTGGTAACATCAACAGCAAAGAGTGAACATCATCTACGATTTATGGGCCACCGCCACCAACAACAACAATAAACCGAAATACTGGGATGTTCTGCTGCTTATTTGGGTGGGGAAGGAGGAGTGAGGCTGGCTCCTTTTTAGGTTTCTCTTAGAAGTGGGGCCATAGTGGCTCTATTGTTGCTGTGGCCCAGGCTGCTGCGGATGGTGGCATTGTTGCTTTGTTTGCCTGAATTGCTGTTGTTTGGGTGGCTGGTTGCAAGTGGCTGTGTGTGTTGCTGGATTTTGCACTGCACTTGAAGTTGTTTATTATTGTGCTAATCTCCGCCATGTGGCAATTCTTGTGGGCACTTTGGTGGTAATATTTTATTGTTTATTGCGGTTAGACGGTAGTAAGCATTGCGGCAATATACGCCATAGCGAACTGCAGCATGCCTCCTCGCGCCCCTCCTTTGCCTGTGTGTGGATCTCTTTTTGTTAAGACCTTTTGTACCGTACATACATACACATAATATTATTTTGTTTTGCTTATGTTTTTTTTGTGTTTCTGCTTCATTGTGGCAAGTGAGCTGCAGCTCACTTTCACGAAAGTGGAAATTGTGTCAAATATTGTTGGGTTTTTTGGTTTCTTTGCACTCTCTGTCACCGACTCTCGTTAAACGTATCTCTCCCTCGTCGTGGCCTAGCAGAGTTTATTATTATAAAATTTTATTTTATTATTTAAATGAATCGCCGGGATTAAAAGCACAACAAAAGCAGATTACCAATTGCTGTGGTGTTGATAACAACGGCAGGTGTCCTCAATTGGCTGGAAAACGACAGAAAAAATCTCAAACCCACACACACAATAAAGCCAGGGTATTTGAAATTGGCTCAGTTATTATTCGTATGAACGAGTCTCAACATAGGTGGCGTATGAGTGATATTAAATAATTCAAATAAAGTTCATTGCAGGCAGAACCCAGTTATATTCAGTAGAATAGAACATCCAGCAGACTTTAGGGATTAATAGCTTGTTGTTCTATTTCAAATTAGATTTCTTTATATTTATCTTGCTTTGAAAAGCGCAATATGTGAATTGAGTTGGGAACATGGGTGGCAGTTAATAATTCAAAAAAACTTTACTTCAGGGAAATACAAGAAATTACAAAGAAATCAGAGTTAATTTCTGTGTAATTCAGTCGAAGTATGGGGATTTGCAGTGGAGCTACATTTTATTGACTTTATAATCTTTCTTAATAAAATTAAAATAATAATAAATAAAATTAAAATACCCAATAAAGCCATGGTATTTCAACATGGAATTTCAACATAGGTGGCGTATGAATGATATTTAATAATTCACTACAGGGAGGTCCCTGGCATATTCTGTAGAATAAACCAGACCAGACTTTGCGCATTAATAACTTGTTGTTTTATTTCAAATTAGAGTTCTTTATATTTATCTTTCTTTGAAAAGCGCAATATGTGGTTTGAGTTAATAATTCAAATAAATTTCACTTCAGGGAAATACAAAAAATATTCTGAGAAAAAAATACAAAGAAATCATATTAAATTTCTCTATAAAGCAATTGAAGTATGAGTCTTGAGGTAAATAAAGATTTTCAGAGAGTTTCCCCATAATAACATCATTTATTTTGGTCTGTAAGGCCAGTTTTGTTTTCTACTCTTAAAAGTTATTTTCAGTATCTATGGATTTTCGCAAGGGCATTACTGTGGAGCTTCATTTTATTGACTTTATAATTTTTAGGTTTAGCCTCCAAAGATTTTCACAAGGACATTACAGCAGAGCTTCATTTTAGTGACTTTATATTTTCCATAATTAACCTACAAAGGATGAACGTGGGAACACCATGAAACTAATTTATTATTTTTATATTTTTCGCTCTAATTCAATCCGATTTTTCCGCCATTACATTTACAATATCCCTCCGAAATACATGCTTTCAGTATTCGTCTTTCTATATCCGTTTATTATAGAATTTCATTATTAGCATGAAAAGCAAGGATTATGGTGAAACAAAAAGAGTAAAGCTGTTGTGGTATTGATCTCTCCCTAACAGGTGTACTCAATGCCATGAAAAGGAATAACATGTATGTACGTCGTTTTTGTGGCCCGTGATTAATATTAAATTCACATAAATTATACTTTAAATAAAAACAAATAAATATAAATTGGGTTAATACCATTTTTATCAGGAAACCATTTAAATTTAATTCTCATATTTTTTCAAATAATTTATATATGAATTAAGTTGCTCGGCAAACAAGTTGCAAATACGAAATCAGGATATGATAAATTTAAATGCAGAGAAAAACAACAATTTGTGTACAAAGTTTAATTTAATTGTGCCGAAAAACCAATTGGGTTACAAAACTGCAATGTGATTGTAAACCATGGCATTTCATTTATTTAATTTACTGGTAACCTGTTTTATTTTAAACAAATAAATAAATTTTCGAAACCGACCAAAATCATGAAAAAGGTAGTGAGTGTCCAAGTAAAAATGCCGCCGAGACATTTGTAAATAAATTTGCATTTTTCAAAGTGCTTCGAATATCCCAACAAAAATCGCCTGTCCCCATTTCATATTTTCGGACCCTTCGACTACGCTAAAATCCCCATGGTTTGAGACAAATCCACATTTCTGGCAATCCTGGCTAACACTGCAAAATATTCGATCGATTGGCCACTCCACAACTTATAAATGCGAGCACATGTGGCGAATGATTGATATTTAATTAAAATTAAACCAGGCAACTGATGTTCATAGTAATCTTTATAGTCCATTTTAATTGCCTTACTTAAAAGACAAATTATGGTTTTCAACACTTTGTCTATACGTTTAATGTCCTCAAAAACCATTACTACTTATTTTTTCATAATATCTCGCACACTTTAATTGTTGCACATCATCAACATCATTCCCAACGCTGTGTGTTTTACTCGATCTCCAGGCCAAAAAGCATCCTTGGAGTATTCATTCAAGGCATTGTGTTGCCTACATTTTGATACACTGTGATGACCATAATTCTCTTACCATTTGTGCACTTAAACAATTGCATTTGAAGAAAACTGAAAAACCGAAAAAAACTGAAACTATGCCGATTTTGCTTAACTTCTCGTTTCTCTTACGACGGCAAGGGATGGTTGGCTGACTGGAGTGCAGCTATAAAAGCCACTTGTGTTGAATGCATTCGTTGCTCGTTTTACTTCTTTTATTTTATTTTTTTTTTTCGTTTCTACCCTGAAAATATGATTCGTTTTCATGGCCTGGTAAGCATTTAGCCAGTAGCTGGAAATTATGTTACAATTTAATTTATGATGGAATTTTATATTAAAATTGTGCGAAAAGGGGGAAAGAGAGAGAGTGTGAGAGATGTGCAGCAAGTGTTGCAGAAATTTCTTTTTATATATGTACGTATTTCTGTTTGTGGGTCATAGATTTGTTTACAATGACGCTCAGTGTTGCTGTGGAAAATATTGAATTTTTTAGAGGTTTATCGTACGGAATTGGTTGCAGGGAAAATTTTGATATTAATAGATTTGGAAATCCTTTAGTATTGATTTCTATGGAAAAGTGCCTGGAAATAAATTTTTACATTTGAAAATCTCTGTGTGTGATGGCTAATGGCAAAATAGCAGTTGCAGAGTACGATGAAGGGGAGAGCATGAGAGCTGCATTGAACTTTTGACTTTTGCAATTATCAAGAGCTTTACTTATATACTCAGCAGCTCTCAATATTGACTATTCCAGTGTTTGTATAAATCGGAATGTTTCGTAAGGCTTCTGCATGACATCTTTTCAATGTAGAAACGTACAGAGTGGGTTTTCCAATTCCCCAAAGTGGATATGAATTGAACATTGGATCTGGTAAATATTTTAGAAGTTATTGACGTCATCGTATAGGATATTGTGGGTACTTTGCAATTAATTTAAAAAAGGTAGGTTGTATATGGGTTGGAATACTAAATGTCCTAGTATTAATATCGTGTGAATGGTCACTGATTCTGCTTGCTAAGCCATGGAAGTTATTGGCCGCAATCCTGAGAATATTCGCTACCTTCTCTAGAGTGTTTCTCCTGAGGCTCCCCATGACCTCCACGCACTCTCCCCGAGGCTTATTGAAATACTACCACTTGCAAAGAAAACACTTTGTTTAAGTGTTACGGCTACAATGACTGCCTCTCCACAAAAAAAAGAAGTGGGAAAAAAACCCGAACAGAACCGGAAATATAAACGCAAAAGTCAATTGTCAGTATTGGCAATAAAAGCCAATATCAATTCACTCGGAATACTCGGCGAACATGCAGCAAGTCCTCCAAAATAATATCTGCCAACAATTGGCGGGTTGTTGTGGTTGCAGCAATGGACTGTGTGTGGATTGTGTTTAGCCCCCGCATCACGCATCACGACCGAACGACACACTCATGCAAATATTGCATTGGCATTAAGTGTGCATTGTTGCTGTGGCCCCCTTTTTTTGATTCGGTTGCTGTTATCCTGACACACACATACATAGATATATACTCCGAGAACAGTGGGAATAAAATAAAAATAATAAAGGCGAGAAATGTAAAACCTTTTAAAAACAATAGCGGGGGGCAGCAACAAATACAAAAACAACAGCATCACCACTGAATATAATATCCTCTTTTGTGTTATACCCTGCACAGGGGTATATTAAATTTCGAAAACGATTTGACACGATATACGATCAAATATTTTTCAATGGTATTTATCCCAGGTATTCCCGCGAAATTATATTTTTAAATATTATATATCCCGAGAAATTATGAAAAAAGCCGGGAAAGATTTCCATGAATTACACTGCGCATCTGTCCCAAAATAATGGGGATGGTACTATTTTTCTTGTAGTTATTGTCGAGTAAAACAAGAATCCGCTATTGAAATTTATCAGACACCCCCAAAACGCTGACTTACGGATAAAAAAGCCGTTTGTGTACCTTTATACACTCATGTGCCTAGAACTTAGTCCATTATCGAACGATTTTCAGTTGTCGACAGATTTTTAAGGGACAAGATTAGACCTGTCAAAGTATAAATACAGTATTTATTTGAGGCTTGAGAGGAAACTGTGCATATTTATTTGATTTTTTTCGCTATTTGAAAATTTTGTGAAAGTTTTGCACTTTAGTTTGTATGGTAACCCTGCTAACTGGAAATTTAGTAAGGAGTAAGGTTTTAAAAATCACTTAGTAATTGACTGAGTTATTGCAGTTTTCACAAAACAAACATTTTGACAAAATTCAAGTTTTGGATTGGATTTGTTTTTTTTTTTTTGGGATAGATTTACGCTTTAGTTTGTATGACAAGGCTTCTACTTGTGAATTTATTTACAAAGAACGTTTAATAGGGAGTAAAATGCCACTTGGGGTTTAAAAATCCCTTAGTAATTGACTGATTGACACTAAAACAAACAAGTTGCCAAATTCCAAGTTTTGTATAGGATTTGTTTTGGATTGTTTTTTCACTTTAGTTTGTATGGTAACCCTACAACTTCTGAATTTATTGAAAAACAACATCTAGTAAGGAGTAAAACGCCACTTTGTTTTTAAAAATTCATCGGTAATTGACTGAGTTATTGTGGTTTTTACTAAAACGACATTTTTAACCAAAATCAAGTTTTGGTTTGGATTAGGGTTTGTTGGATTATTTTTTCACTTTAGCTTGCATGGTAACCCTACTACTGTGAATTTATTTAAAAACAACATATAGTAACGACTAAACCACCGCTTTGATTTCAAAAATCCCTTGGTAATTGAATAATTGTAATTTTCACTAAAACCAAATTTTTGCTAAAATACAAGTTTTTGATTGGATTTGGATTTTTGGGATTGTTTTTTCACTTTAGTTTGTATGGTAATACTACAACTTGTGATTTAAAAAAAAATTTTTTAAGGAGTAAAATGCCACTTTGTTTTTAAAAATCCATCAGTAATTGACTGAATTATTGTAGTTTTCACTAAAACAAAATGTTTGCCAAAATGCAAGTTTTGTATTTGATTTAGAATTTGTGGACTGTTTTTAACTATAGTTTGTAAGGAAACAGAATTACTTGTGAATTTATTTAGAAGCAACAATTAGAAATAAGTAAAACGTCACTTTGTTTTTAAAAATTCACCGGTAATTGACTGACTTATTTTGGTTTTCACTAAAACATTTTTTTTGCGAAAATGCAAGTTTTGGGATTGGGATTTGTTGGATTATTTTTTCACTTTAGTTTGTATGGTACCAGTACCTTTTGTTAATTTATTTAAAAACAGCATTAAGTAAGCAGTAAAACGCCACTTTTCTTTTAAAAATCCATCAGTAATTGACTCAGTTATTGTAGTTTTCACTAAGACAAAATTTTTGCCAAAATAAAATTTTTGTTTATTCCAGTTCACAGCTCTCAAAATTTTGCGAATTTGGGGTCCAAAAAGTACATAAAATTCATCAAAACAGATAAAAAAGTAAACAAAGTTATCGCGACCATTTTTGTAAAATCCCAAATTTTGGAACAAATTTTCCCCATTTTGGGAATTCGACATTTTTTGCAAAATCAGCAAATGTAATAAATTTTCCATCATTTTTATCTGTTTTTAATGAATTTTAATAAAACCGATTTCAATAATTCAGCACAAGTTTTGGTTGGATTCCAGTTCAAATTTAATGAATTTGAGGTCCAAAAAAATACATAAAATTAATCAAAACAGATAAAAATGGTAAACAAAGACATTGCGACCAATTTAGTAAAAAGTCCAAATTTGGTACAAATCTTCCCCACTTTAGAAATTCGTAATTTTTTGTAAAATCTGCAAATCTAGTAAATTTTCCATAATTTTGAACTGTTTTTAATAAATTTAAACAACTTCGATTTCAACAATACATGGTTTGGTTGGATTATAGCTCACATCTCTCAAAATTTTTACGAAATTGAGGTCCAAAAATAGTACATAAAATTCATCAAATCTGATAAATATGATAAGCAAAGTCATCGCCACCATTTTTGTAAAATCCCTAATTTTTGGTTGCAAAATCAACAAATAATGTAGAAAAATTTTCACAATTTCTAACTGTTTTTAATGAATTTTAACAACTTAGATTTCAACAATACAATTTTTGGATGTATTCCAGTTCATATCTTCAAAACGTACAGAATTTTAGGTCCAAACAGGTACCTAGAATTCATCAAAACAGAAAAAACGATGAAAGACATTGCGAACATTTTAGCAAAAATCCAAAATTTTTGAACAAATTTTCCCCACTTTGGGAATTCTGTATTTTTTTGTCTGCAAATCTAATAATTTTTTCATTATTTTTTATCAGTTTTTAATGAATTTTAACAACTTCGATTTCAACAATGCAAGTTTTGTTTGGATTCCAGTTCACAGCTCTCAAAGTTTTGGGAATTTAAGGTCCAAAAAAGTACCTAGAATTCATCAAAAGAGATAAAAATGATAAACAACGACATTTGTGAACAAATTTTCCCCACTTTGGGAATTCGGCATTTTTTTTTGCAAAATCTGCAAATATAGTAAATTTTCCACAATTTTTATCAGTTTTTAATAAATTTTAACAACTTCGATTTCAACAATACAAGTTTCGGTTGGATTCCAGTCCACATCTCTTAAAAATTAACGAATTTGAGGTCCCAAAAAGTACATAACATTCATCAAAACAGCGGTAAACAAAGTTACGCGATCATTTTAGTGAAAATTTTGGAACAAATTTCCCCACTTTGGGAATTCGGTATTTTTTACGAAGTCTGCAAATCTAGTAATTTTTCATCATTTTTATCTGTTTTTAATGAATTTTAAATACTTTGATTTCAACAATACAAATTTTGGATGGATTCCAGTTCACAACATCAAAATTTGACGAATTTGAGGTTCAAAAAATTACATAAAAATCAGCTATTTTGCTGATAAAAACGGTAAAAAAGACACATTGCAACCAATTTAGTAAAAATCTCAAAATTTTAAACAAATTTTCCCCACTTTGGGAATTCGGCGTTTTTTTGGAAAGTCTGCAAATTTTAGGAATTTTAGGTCCAAAAAGTACATCAATTTCTTCAAATCTGATAAAAAAAACTGTAAACAAAGATAACGCGACAATTTTTGAAAAAATCCCAAATTTGGAATAAATTTTTCCCACATTGGGAATTCGGTATTTTGTTTAGCAAAATCTGCAAATCCAGTAAATTTTTCATCATTTTTATCTGTTTCGATGAATTTTAGGAAATTGCTGTCCATTTTAGCAAAAATACCAAATTTTGGAACAAATTTTCCCCACTTTGGGAATTCGGAATTTTTGGCAAAATCTGCTAATCCAGTAAATTTTTTATCATTTTTATCTGTTTCGCTGAATTTTGGAAAATTGGTGTCCATTTTTGCAAAAATACCAAATTTTGGAACAAATTTTCCCCTTTTTGGGAATTCGGCATTTTTGGCAAAATCTGCTAATCAAAGAAATTTTTTATCATTTTTATCTGTTTCGATGCATTTTAGGAAATTGGTGTCCATTTTTGCAAAAATACCAAATTTTGGAACAAATTTTCCCCATTTTGGGAATTAGGCATTTTTGGCAAAATCTACAAATCTAGTAAATTTTCGCAATTTTTATCTGTTCTAATGAATTGCAGATACTTTTTAGGACCTTAATTTCATCTTTTTTTACCTCTAATTTCCCACTAAAGGGTATAACAAATTCGACTCCATCGCTCTTAACTTCGCATAGACTTTTTGTATTGTTGCACGGTTACTTACTTGCCATTCATACGGGTGTGAGTGTGAATGTGAAGTGGCAGCATTGTGCTCGCATGAATATATGATCCCGTTCTATACAATTGTGCAAATACGTCGCATTTAGTATTTATACTTTGGCATGTGTACATTTGTATGAATGCATATACACACACAAAGTTATTTATTTGTAAATGTATTGGAGTTTGATGTGTGATTGTATCAGTGTGAGTGCCATAGAATGTGTGTCTCTCTCCCTCTGTGTTTGTGCAGTGATGGTTTTTAGGTTCTTTTTTTGCTGTAGTTTCAACAAAACTGCAGTTATTTGTTATACTGTTGTGTTAGTCATACATGTGTGTGTGTGTGTTCTTTTAAGCTCTCATTTTGTTCGCTTGCGTGCGTGTGTATGTGCAAGTACGGATGTTTTTGTGTGTTTTTAGGTTAGTATTGTTTAGATACATTTAATGTGTATTACGACTTGGGTTTTTTTCCTTCTTTCTTTCTTTTTGATCTGAATATATGAAAATGTGTATGTGTGTAGCTGAATACAATGCAACACTCCTTTGTCTGCAGCCAGTAAGTAGGAAAAGTGCTTTGCTTACAAATACAAGTAATGCATTAGTGTGCATTATTGTTATCGTTATTGTTTAAAGATTTAATGTAAAACAGCAAAACTAAAACAACAGCTACAGTGGAATTGTTACTGAGGGTTGCCTAAGATTAAAGGGTTAACTCAAGGGAGCCGCATAAATTTAAAATGGAAAAAGTGGTAATGATTTCATAGATTTCAACTCCGACTGGGACGCTAGACACTCGAACAAAATTGGGAAATATTAAAAACTTACTTCCCAAATAGAGAGTCTTTAGCAAATTGTAACCTGGACAATTTTCGAGAAAAGGTCGGCCTTCAGGTCAGCCCTCATGAATTTCATTTTCATTACGGTGGCTATGTCAATAAGCAAGATTGCTGCATATGGGGTTCAGAGAACTCACTCGTGACTATTGAGAAGCCAATGCATCCACAACGAGTCACTGTTTGGTGTGGATTTTGGGCTGTACTGTAAAAATTGGGTTAACAGATGAGGTACTGCCGAGCCAGTCGGCATTCCATTTCCATTATTAAATGACAAAGTTCAATAAAATCAGAAATTTGACAAAATAATCTGTACTTTTTTAAAGCCTAATCCTAATTTAAAGTTTTAAATGGCCCAGCCTATATAATTTACACGACCTCAAGGTGTTATAAACGGAATGACAAACTTAGTGGAACGTCGGGCCCAAATAGCAAATACACTAGTCACTGTGGTTATTTTTATGAGAGTCAAAAAAAGAAGAATTTTAATTTAATGCTTCCATCTTGAATACTCTCACTGAAGAGCAATTACACTGCCAATGTTCATTTTTTGTTCGATTATAATATCTAGAGACTCCTTCATACCCGTCAGATGATTTCAAAAATTCCCCCTCAACTTAAGACCAGAGTATCTGGCCACAAGTGGATTCGATAATACAGACTTTGTATATATTATCGATTTTTTAGTATGTATTCCTAATTTGATAACCCTTTTATCATGCCTCACACAAAGTTCATTTGTCTTGGTTGCTGAGTTTCCCTTCGGCCACAAAAGTTTTCTGTTTTGTTGTGCGGTGGGATGCCGCCTGTATTTGTTTGTTTGTATTTGCCACGGATTAAGGTCACTGTTTCAACAGCTCCACTTCTTTTTTGTGCAACTTTGCTATGTGCGTGCCTGCGTGTGTGTGTGCATTCATAATAGTGCCCCTGTTGTATTTCTATGTATGTGTGTAGTTGTTCTTAATGTTTCACCACAACATGAACACTGAAATTATATACATTTATAAACAATTTTCGTATTGACCTTTTGTGTAGACCATGTTTAAGTGGCATTTAGTATCAGGAAATTATGCTTTTTAGACGACTTCCACAAGGGGAAGCTTCAACTTTGAGTTGAGGTAAAAAGGCTGTACTTAACCGAACAACAAATTCGTTATTTGTTATACGAGCGAGTATCATAAACAAACAATAGGCGATTTGTAAATGATTTTAGTTTTTTTTGCATTTTGTTTTTTTTTTCATGTTTCAAAATGATACTTTTGGCCTAACCTTGTAGAAAAGCAAAGAAACGAATAAAGGAAAAAAACGATTTTAGAACATTTCCTTTATGGCATCATTAGGCTAAGGACCCATTGTGGCCTGATCCAAAGGCTTTATTATAATGTAGTTCAATCACATTGAAATTTGCTAAATATCACCGACATTAAGGCAAATCGTCGTGGAAAAGGAGAACAAAAGCAAAAAACGGATACTTAGGGAGAGCGAACCACTAGCACTGCCTGAGCTAAGTATATTTAAGTATTCGTTGGAATATTTTAAGAACAGCGAACAAATCTTTGTCTCAGTTACTTTTGTAGCACCGATATTTCACCATAGATTTCACTATGCAACACAATTTTTGTCATGTACAACATTATCTGATGTATTTTGGCTTTCAAAAAAGGAAAACGGAACTAAAATTTTTTTTTGTTATATTTTTTTTACTAAAATTCCAATTTTTGGCATAGGTACCCTAAATATTTGTACTCTAATTTTGGAAATATAAGTCCGATAAAAGGCAATCATTATGGCTACAATTATTGTAAATAATACATTTACCTAGAAACAGTGGTTTAAAACAGTCTTCAAAGAATTGGGAAAAAATATTTTTTTTTTCGAAAAAATCTATGCTCGAAAAAATTCATAAGAAATAGAAAAAAAGTCGGAAAAATTTGTGACATTTAACAGCCTTTTAAACTAGAAAACGATATTACACAAATTTTATGGTATTTTTTTAATTTTGTTACCAAAATTTCAATTTTTGGCGAAGGTACCTTAAATATTTGTACTCTCATTTTAGAAATATAAGTCCGATAACACCCGCTTACTCTCTCTAAAAGAAATAGTGGTTAAGGAACAGTCTTCAATTTTGGAAAAAATATTTTTTTTTCTAAAAAAATCAATTTTTGCTGGCACAAAAAAAAATCATAAAAAATAGAAACAAGTAAGGAAAGGCTAAAGTCGGGCGGGGCCGACTATATGATACACTCCACTTTCCAACCGAATACAATTCAACTCGGTAAAAAAGTGAAAACGGGAAGAATTTTTGTATGTCTCCTAATCATAGGCTAATATGACCTGGTTCGATTTGTCAAATCGATAAGAATATTTGTATCGGGGCTATATCCAAACATGGAAAAATGTGACTAACTTTCACAATAAGTTCTTCCAGTTCAAATATAACGTGTTATGCTCACTTTGAAGAAATTCGGTGAAAATTCGTGGTTTCTGGGGCGGAAAAAGTTAAATCGGTAGTGAAATTCGTATGGGAGCTATATATAAATCTGAACCGATCTAACACATTTTTAACGCAAGTGTTTCTAGTTGAAATATACGATGTTTTGCCAATTTTGAAGAAAATCTCTTTTAATATATGGTATCTAGAGTGAAATGAGTCAAATCGGGAGTGAAATTCGTATGGGAGCTATATGTAAATCTGAACCGATCGGACCCATTTTCACCATGGGTGTTTCTAGGACAAATATAATATATTTCGCCTAATTTGAAGAGGATCTGTTAAAATATGTGGGTTATAGAGCGGAAAAAGTCAAATTGAGAGCGAAATTTGTATGGGAGCTATATATAAATCTGAACCGATCTGACCCATTTTTACCACAGGTGTTTCCAGTTGAAATATAAGATGGTTTGCCAATTTTGAAGAAAATCTGTTGTTATATGTGGTATCTAGAGTGAAAAGATTCAAATCGGGATTGAAATTCGTATGGGGGCTATATCTAAATCTGAACCGATTTTCTTCAAATTAAATAGCGTTCGTTCTTATCCCGAAAAAGTTCGTTGTGCAAATTTTCATTTGGTTGTCTCTACAATTGCGACCTGTATCGTGATTACAAGAATAGATGGACGGACAGACAGACAGACGGACGGACGGACATTGCTAAATCGATTCAAAAAGTGGTTCTAAGTCGATCGGTATAATTAACAATGGGTCTATCTCTCTTCCTTTTGGGTGTTACAAACAAATGCAAAGACATAATACTCTCGTGGAGTGTATAAAAAGTGGGAAAATATAATTTAGTTTTTTTTCTTCAATAGCTAACATTCTAACGGTATTCTGGAAAACGAAACTAAAAGTTTTTGGTATTTTTTTTTTTTTAATTTTTTAATGAAATTCCATTTTTAGCCGAAAGTGCCTTAAATAGTTGTACTCTCATTTTGGAAATAAAAGTACGATAACACCCGGTTTTATGTTAAATCAAAGGCTAACAATTTTGCAATTCACACTCTCAAATAGAAATAGTGGTTTTGAAAAAAACTATTTTTGCTGGTACGAAAATAATCAAAAAAATAGAAAAAAAACGTCAGAAAAATTTAGTTTGTTTTAGTTTTTAATAGCTAACAACTGGAAAACGATATTAGAAACTCTTGTGGTATTTTTTTTTTAATTTTTTACTAAAATTCCAAGTTTTGGTGAAGGTACCTTAGATATTTGGAAATAAAATTCCGATAGCAAACAGTTATATGTTAAATTAAAGGTACTCGTGATGCACAAAAATTCTGCGAATTCAACTTTAAAACTGAAACATTGGTTTAGGCGCAGTCTTCAAAAATTTGGGAAAATATAATATTTTTTCGAAAAATTCCAGCAAAGACACGAAAAAAATCAAAAAAAAATAGAAAAATATTCGGTTTTATTTTTAATAGTTAACATTCTACCCCAAAAACAATGTTTATATGTAAAAAAATCTATGCACAAATGTAGAAGATATGACACTTCTTAGAAGACGCAAAAGATTTGTTGAAAAAATCTTAATTTTTAATATTTGTTTAAATTGAGCGAAAAATCTCTGTACAAATTAGATTAAAGGAATATTTTATTTTAGTGTGTAATATCTGACTTCTTAAACAAGAAAACAAGGGTCACGTACAGAAAATCTATGAATAAATGTAGAAGTTATGGTCCATCTTGTAGAAGTTATCGTTCTTCTTAAAGAAGTCTTCATGTCGTCTTCACGTTTAAAATTCTATCATTTCTACATATGACCCTCATAACTTCTACATTTATTAATGACTAAAAAGTATATATTTTGAATATAATTTTTAAGTGAACTTTTCGCGCTTTTTCGTGATTTTTTAATTTTTTTTTGCGTCTGCATGAGTATCATAACTTCTACATTTATACATAAGATTTATTCTTCTAAATATTGTTTTTTTTTTTTGCATTAGAATGCAAGCTAATCAGAAAGTAAAAAAATAGTTTTTTTCTACTTTTTTTACTATTTTTTATGATTTTTTTCGTGCCAGCAAAAATAAAATTTTATTTCAAAAAAAATTACCATAATTTTTGGAGGCTGTCCCTAAACCACAGTTTCTATGTGATTCGCAGCATTTGCAGATATTACAATTATCTTTAATTGGACATATAAGGGAGTGCAATTATACTAATATATCCAAAATCAGAGTACAAATATTAAAGGGACAAAATTTTAAATTTTAATAAGAAATTAAAAAAAATATCCATATTTTTTTCATGAATCAGCATTCCTCACTGCACACAAACAATTTTTCGGCGTGGAAATATTCTATTATCTTATCTGTAAAGGGATTTTTCGCTCTATTTAAACAAAAATTAAGATTTTTTAAAAAAATGTTTGCGTCTTCTAAGATGTATCACATCTTCAACATTTTTAATTTACATATAAACATTATTTTTTGCTTAACAATATCAGCTATTAAAAAATTAAACAAAATACTTTTTACCGACTTTTTTCTATTTTTATTTTTTTTTTGAGCCAGAAAAAATAGATTTTTATTCGAAAATTTTTTCAAGTATTTTGAGTCTGCTTGTTTAACCACTGTTTTTATGTGAAAGTGTGATGCGCAACACTTGTAGAAATTATAATTACCTTTAATTTCACATATAAGGAAGTGCAATCGGGTCAATATATTCAAAATGAGAGGACAAATATTGAAGGGAAGAAAATTTAAATCTTAGTAAAAAAAATTAACCATAAATTTTTTTTGTGTAGAATTCATGAATCAGTATGCCTCAGTGCACAGAAAAAAATATTTTTTCGGCTTGGACACAAAATTAAATAAAATATTGTATTACCTCATTTGTGAAGGGATTATTCGCTCTATTTAAATAAAGTTTAAAAATTTAGATATTTTATAAAAATTCGATTCCGTCTACAAAGAGTATCATGACTTCTACATTTATCCATAGAATGTTTATATATAAATATTGGTTTTTGCATTAGAATATCTGCTATTAAAAAATAAAACAAAAAACTGTTTTCCTACTTTTTTCTAATTTTTATGATTTTTTTCTTGCCAGAAAAGTAGAGAAAAGTTATTGGTAGTTCAAATTTAAAATTTTAAATGGCCAGCCCTAAGGATCATAACTTCTACATTTATCCATAGATTTTTTTACATATAAACATTGTTTTTTGCGTTAGAATGTCAGTTATTAAAAACAGAAAACAAAATATTTTTAATGATTTTCTTTCTATTTTCTATGATTTTTTCGTGCTATCAAAAATAGAGTTTTTTCGAAAAAAAAATTCTTTTCAAATTTTTGGAGGCAGTTCCTAAACCATTCCATCTGTTTGAAAATGTAATTCGCAACATTTAAAGACATTATAATATAATTCAATTGAACAAATAAGGGGGTGCAATTGAATCAATATACCCAAAATGAGAGAACAAATATTAAGGCGACGAAAATTTAATTTTTAAATTTCCAACCGACACAATTTTTCAAAAATTATTTTTAATACTAATTCTTACACTATGACACTGGTATAAATGCCGAATCAAAAAAGAGAATTTGTGCAAAAAATACGTTAAATTTCAAGCTTCTAACTGTATTAGTTCAGTATTAACATCCATTTAAAATTTTTGTCTCTTAAAAGGCAAGATATGAATAAATTAGAAAAACTAAGGGTTAAGTGGAAATATGTGTTAATGCTGAACTTATACAGATAGATGATGTTTAATCTATTTTTAATAGATATTCTCCTCTTTATTTTGACACTACTAGCGTTGTTCTAGGGTGTGAAGAAATATATAAAATAATTGTTTTGAAAAGGTGTATCCCTTGGAATTTTGGACTCGTGGGGCAACAGATTGAGGAAATCAAAAACTAAAAACGCCAAGTAACTCCATTTTGTCTATAGTTTCATACGTGCATTATCAAGTATAACGATTTTTTTAAAAATTGTCGTACGGTGTTGTCAATAAAAAATTTTTTATGCTGATTTCATGATTCAATTTTGAATTTTTCGGCTTGGACACAAAATATTTTTTTCTAGCGTTTTAGTGTTTATGGCCCTATAATTTAAATACCTTTAAAGTTCTTTCACTTTCAAGGCTTCATTTGCCATGGGAGCTAGTCTTCGACATTCTCTTTCCATGCCTGCATGTAATGACCCATAAATGCTCTAAAATTGTTCAATTTTGTCTGCACTTTTCGCGCCATATTTTCATCCATAATTTATGATTTTGATTGATTGGCTACGTTAGTTACAAAATTTGCCCACGAAAATCTTTTCGGCGAAAAATTGCCAATTTATGCGCAACGAAACATGTTTTAATTTAAACTAATGCTTAGGCTTAACAACTAAACAACATTTTAATATTTATAAATATGTAACAACATTTCACAACACATACACACACACAACACAACAAAATCACACATACGCCGCCCGGGACCGCCACGGAGTAGTAGAGGGGCTGGCGGCGACGGGTGGAGGAGGTGGTGGCAAGAAACACTAAATTTAACAAAACATTACAAGACGCACAGCACAGGAGTCCCGAAACACGACGACGAGTGTTATTTGTTGTTAACAGCAGCAACAACAACAAGTCGACCGTAGAACAAGAACAAATCACTAACGTACATAAGCAATTTGTAACAATTTATTATAAATTTTCAGCAACATTTGTGATGGTGTTGGCGTTGATGTTGCCGCCGTTTGTTATTTTCGGTTGTTTTTTGATTGGGGAAAAATGTTTACAATATTCAAATTGCGACGGCGATGAGGAGGAGGACGAGAACGAGGACGACGACAGTGAAATTTGTTATTACTGTCTTAAAAACACAACCCAGCCATGGCATCCCATCCCCCCGCCCTGGCGAAACTTCAAAAGTTAACCATACATTCGAACACTGACTGTACAGACAGAGTTAATGTTTTATAAATGGCAGCGAGGAGCAAATGGAGTTGGCGGCAGGCGGTGGGGAGTTGTGTGATAACGCCGAGTGTCCCTTAAGTGGTGCGGTGGGGTGTTGAATTGGAGCAGGGTGGTTGGCGGAGTAAGACAAATACGCTGTGTTTGGCGGGTCGCAGGTGTTGAAAGCCTGCGAAAGGAATACATTATGTTGCTCAGCGTTCGCGTTCATCTTCTTCGGGTACCATCAATGCCAACGCCAACACCCATTAAGCGTGCCTACTCCTCGTTCCTCCTGCACCTGCGTTACACCTTTGCCAGTAGTGAACGTGAACAATCAAAGTGAAATCAGATCCCAGCAACGGCTTGTCGAACGAGCGAATCTTGAGGAATTTGTTGGCGCGAAACATTGTCAGAAGTTTATTAAACAAATAAAACATTTCCTTTTTTTTTGGATGAGTTTCAACTCCAAGTCCAACGTGAAAATAAATACCCGAAAAGAGCCAGCCTCGCCAGGACCCTAAAATGCGAGAATATTGACACGAAAACAAAGTGAATACTTTTGACAAACAATTTTCCATGTCTCACCAACTGTTGCTAAACAAAATGTTTGTGAGTGAGAAAAAAATGCCTTCAATTATTTGTAGCCCCTGCTTCTTTCCAAGCCAAAAAGAAAAGGTGAAGAACAGGTGACAGAATGTGTCTTTAGTCATGGACACACACCAATGCTGAACAGTGGGCTCAAATGTTTTTTTATGTCATCCTAACTTAATTCGTTTTCCTGGACTCTATGCAATTATCTATACTCCCAGGATCCTCATTACAATTTACGACGTCTGCCAACTTTGGAATATTTAAGGCTGTTCAAATATTGTGTGGTCTCCCACCTAACCTATAAATGAATGGTTCACATCTGTGCTAGACCTACTGACTTCACCTTATTAATATTGGAGTGATTGTTGTGTTAAATTCGTTAAGTTATTAACTGGCTTGGCAACGATTGGAGATTTTATGATGGCCAAACAGACAATAATATTATTTTAAATCTTATTCGCACTCTGTGGTACCGGTTTAAATGCCAAATCAAAGATGAGAATATGTGCTAAAAATACTTAAAATTTCAAGCTTCTAACTGTACTAGTTCAGTATTAACACCCATTTAAAATTTTTGTCTCTTAAAAAGCAAGATATGAATAAATTAGAAAAACTAAGGGTTAACTTGAAATATGTGTTAATGCTGAACTTATACATATAGAAGGATGACGTTTAATCTATTTTTAGTAGATATTCTCCTCTTTAATTTGACACTACTACGGTTGTTGTAGGTTGTGAAGAAGTATATAAAATAATTATTGTATTGTAAAATGTATCCTTTGGATTTTGGCAGGGGCAACAGGATGAGGAAATGATAAAATGCAATAGGGCAGGGAATTTCGTGGGGATTTATTAAATTGTTTCAGGGATTTTTTTTGCGATATTTGAAATTCCTTGAAAAATATTAAGTATTTGATATGAACGTATATATTCTTCTGGATCAAGAACTTTTTACATATCCTTAGCTCAATTCTAAAACCGTTTTCTATCAAAATATGCAAAAAACACCATTTCGAATAACATTTTCACTTACGGTCTTTTAGAATTAAGGTGACTTTATATATTTCCACAAAAAAAAATTTATTCTACCTTTCAAAGTCAAAATAATCGGTAGTTCAAATCTAAAATGGCCCACCCTATACAAATCGATTCTATATTGTTACCTTTTAAATATTTCATAATTATACCCTCCACCTCCAGGATGGGGGTATACTAACTTTGTCATTCCGTATGTAACACCTTGAAATGTCGACTTGCGACCTTATAAAGTATATATATTCTTGATCGTGATAAAATTCTAAGACGATCTAGCCATGTCCGTCCGTCTGTCCATCCGTCTGTTGAAAGCACACTAGCATCTAAACGAAAGGAGCTAGGACGTCCAAATTTGCCATAAATGCGTCTTATAGTCGTAGATCGGTTGGGATTGAAACTGGGCGAAATCGGCCCAAAGGGAAAATTTTGTCCCTCACAAGGACTGAAAATACATATTCAAATCGCTAATATTTTAGTGTATTTAGGCATGTTTTGTTAATATGTCTGCTTGTAATTACTTTATATTGGGTATTCGCATTCCCCCTATAACAAAAAATGCGCGCAGTAAAGTGATTCTTATTCGTAGGGGGTGAAATGGGGCAAAAAGGGATAAAAATGGTACCTATGAAACGACATCAGCTAGAAACACGAAATTCGGTGTGTACATTCCTCTAATTGAGTGGATACATAATACAAAAGTATTTTTTACAAAGTCGTACTTTTAAGGGATAATATGGGAATAGAGGGATAAAAATTGTAACATCCGAACGGCTGCGCCTAGAATAATGAAATTCGGTGTATACATTCCTATGATTGCGTAGACACGTAAAATAAACGATTTTTTCGAAATTCGTACTTTTTGTGGTTAAAATGAAAAGGGGGATAAAAATAGTACCAACCAAATGACCGCAGCTAGAGTCATGAAATTCGGAGTATACATTCCTCTGACTGCGTAAACACGAATAATAAAAGTTTTTTTTCCAAATTTTTACTTTCAAAGTATACAATGGGTACAAAGGGATAAAAATAGTACCAACTAAACCACTAAAGCTAGAATGATGAAATTCGGTGTATACATCCCGCTAATTGCGTAGACACGTGTAAAATAAAGAGATTTTAGAAAGTCGTACTCTTAAGGGGGTAAAATAGGAAAAGGGGGACGAAAATGGTACCAACCAAATGGCCGCAGCTAGAATCATGGAATTACTTTTACGGCAAAAATTTGCTAAGTCATGAAGTTAGGTTATTTAGCACTATGTACGTGAGATAATGGATTTTCAAAATGTTTACTTTTGGAATTAAAATAGAATGGAAATACACCCAACTGTAGCACCCACTATCTACCAATATTTATGGTATTTAAGCTTTTTTGTAAATATATATAAATATAAGAGTATTTATTGTTTGAATTGACTTGAAGCAGAGCTGTTAAGTAATGATTAGTAATCGTAATCATTAGTAATTAGATTACTTTTTTTTAAGTAGAAGTAATGATTACAATACGATTACATTCAGTTTTATACGATTAGTAATTGATTACGATTACAAGTAATCAAAAAATAATCAGGATTATTTAATAATCCTGATCACTGACTTGAACTATTATATTGAAGTATTATTTCGATATATATAGTGTAAACGTATTGGTAGCCTTGCCTCTATTGAACCTACTGTGCAGCTTCAACATCTTCAAATATTAACTGCCTCCTTTTGGGCGGGTGCACATAAACAAAGTTTACTTAAAAATAATGACAAAATAAACGTTTGTTGACACACATGGCAGCTGGATTCTCTAACCCCATCCAAGTTTTAAAAATTACCCCCTACAATGTGCGGGTGGCGGCTAATTTCCCCTCTGTTTATCTGGGCATATGTATATCTCCTTTCGCAACAAACTTATATTCCCTCGAGTTTGTTGTGGCGCGGCAACAAAATAAATTATGTTCTTTCCTTCGAGTCAAATGTCAAGGCCCTTTTATTTAAAAAAATTGCCCCTCCACACTAAACGACAAATATAAAAAAAATACAAATTTACTCTCTGTGGTTTTGTGTTTGTATTTATGTATGTGTGTGTCTGTCTGTCTGACTGTGTAATTTCATTTTGTTTGCTATCAAAAGATTTGTTTTATTTATTTTTGTGCATTATTTACCAACTTTTTCTTTTACGATCGCGACCCGCCAAACTTTGTCCAGATGTTTGACAATAAAACCGCAATTGTGTAATAAAATTACCTAAATTACGTGAAATACATGACACTCGCACAGAGGTCATATTATTCATGTGAAAGCCATGTTTTCGAAAAATCAAGGTTATATTATGGACACCATCATTACCAAATTAGGGGGCGGGGGGGAGTTGGAAATCTTGGGGGTGATTGAAATTGCTGTTAAACATCGCACTCTGTGCCTTGTGGCTGTTGCTGACAACCGAAATCAGACATTAATCCCAGGCCAAAATCGGATGGGGCATTTAACACCACTCTTTCCTCTTATCTTAATGCATTTCTCGGTTTAGCATTTAAAGCGAACAATGAAATACCTTCCTCTCACCAAATACCTAAACAAATCCAAGAACAATGCAAAGTTTCAGCTGGAAGCATTCAGAATTTAGAACATGCCTACATGTATATTGGGCCGGGTTGATGTGTTCATAAAATACTTGGAGATACATGATCAACTACGGTTATTTAATGATGACGAGTCAATATATCTCTGAAAAATCAACCGTGAGCCCTGAAAAAAGCGTCTACATTCTAGCCCTCCTCCTTTATCTTTCCGGGCATTTAAATGTTTTTTGCTTTTTGTATATAAACATTAACCACAGCCTCTAATTCTTTACCAAAATAAATCGAACAGATCTAATGTACATGTAAAACTTATACACATACATATATATATATATTTAGGCCCAAATGTTGTGTAGACCTAAAAGATTCATGGAAAACCATCATCAGAATGGCTCAATATAAATAGTCGGTCGGTTGGGCTGGTATGTGTGTGTGTTTGTATACTCGTGCATATAAATACAATACAATGTATGCTGGCATGTAGGTGCAAATGTATGTGTGAGCACGGATGTGTGTTTGTGTGTTCAGGCACTGCAATTGCAAATAGACATACTTGTTTAGATGGCAAAGTATCTAAACAATATGGAAAATATTCTCCTTTCGAATGCTTTCATTTAATGCAATGCAAAAGGCAATACCCAACAACAAACGCGGTCACGAAAAACTGCCTACATAAATTATGAAAAATGGCCCCAAAAAATCACAATCACCAATATTTTTTGAAAAATTTTATGAAAAATCAAATGACATATTTGTCTTTTTGAAAATCATCCAAATTTTTCACAATGAAAAATCAGCCAAAAACCGAATAAATTCAAATATGAAAAATTGCCGCAATAAGGCGATTTTCGCAATTTGAATATACAAATTTAAACAAGTAAAAAATGCGTAAAGTTCGGCTGGGCCGAACTTTGTATACCCTCCACCATGGATTGCATTCCACAGAGGCTGTCGTGTCATTTTCGTAGAAGTGCATTAATATTACAGGAAAATATATTTTTTTTAATATAGGCAAACCAAAACAAATACGAATACTAAAAAAATAATTTTATAAATAAATATAATATTTTTATTATTTCAAGCCAAGCTTATAATAAAGAGTGATTTTTTTGAGGTTAGGATTTTCATGCATTAGTATTTGACAGATCACGTGGGATTTCAGACATGGTGTCAAAGAGAAAGATGCTCAGTATGCTTTGACATTTCATCATGAATAGACTTACTAACGAGCAACGCTTGCAAATCATTGAATTTTATTACCAAAATCAGTGTTCGGTTCGAAATGTTCGGTTCGACAAATTTTGTTCAGCGATGAGGCTCATTTCTGGTTGAATGGCTACGTAAATAAACAAAATTGCCGCATTTGGAGTGAAGAGCAACCAGAAGCCGTTCAAGAACTGCCCATGCATCCAGAAAAATGCACTGTTTGGTGTGGTTTGTACGCTGGTGGAATCATTGGACCGTATTTTTTCAAAGATGCTGTTGGACGCAACGTTACGGTGAATGGCGATCGCTATCGTTCGATGCTAACAAACTTTTTGTTGCCAAAAATGGAAGAACTGAACTTGGTTGACATGTGGTTTCAACAAGATGGCGCTACATGCCACACAGCTCGCGATTCTATGGCCATTTTGAGGGAAAACTTCGGAGAACAATTCATCTCAAGAAATGGACCGGTAAGTTGGCCACCAAGATCATGCGATTTGACGCCTTTAGACTATTTTTTGTGGGGCTACGTCAAGTCTAAAGTCTACAGAAATAAGCCAGCAACTATTCCAGCTTTGGAAGACAACATTTCCGAAGAAATTCGGGCTATTCCGGCCGAAATGCTCGAAAAAGTTGCCCAAAATTGGACTTTCCGAATGGACCACCTAAGACGCAGCCGCGGTCAACATTTAAATGAAATTATCTTCAAAAAGTAAATGTCATGGACCAATCTAACGTTTCAAATAAAGAACCGATGAGATTTTGCAAATTTTATGCGTTTTTTTTTAAAAAAAGTTATCAAGCTCATAAAAAATCACCCGTTACAAGTCTACCATATCGAAATAGGCTATATACATAGGTTATAAATATCGAAATAATAATTCAAGTAAATTCAAAAAATAAATATTCTTATACTTATATTCTGAAAAAAGTTTAAACACCATAAATATTGGTAGGTAGTGGCTGTTACAGTTGGTTGTATTTCCATTCTATTTTAATTCCAAAAGTGCAAAATAACCTAACTTCATGATTCATCCAATTTTTGTCGTAAAAGTAAAAAGTACGAATTTGGAAAAATCGTTTTATTTTGCGTGTCTATGCAGTCAGAGGAATGTATACACCTAATTCCATGATTCTAGCTGCGGCCATTTGGTTGGTACCGTTTTTATCCCCCTTTTCCTATTTCACCCCCTTAAGAGTACGATTTTCTAAAATCTCTTCATTTTGCTTGTCTACGCAATTAGTGTATACTCCGAATTTCATGACTCTAGCTGCGGTCATTTAGTTGGTACTATTTTTATCCCTTTGTTTCCATTTGAACCCCAAAAAGTACGAAATTTTGAAAAATCCCTTTACTTTACGTGTTTACGCAATCATAGGAATGTATACACCGAATTTCATTATTCTAGGTAAAGCCGTTTGGAAGGTACCATTTTTATCCCTCTATGCCCATTGTACACCATAAAAGTACGAATTTGGAAAAAATAATTCCATATTATGTATCTACTCGATCTATTCGAGAGGAATGTACATACAGAATTTCGTGTTTCTAGCTGTTGTCGTTTGATATGTACCATTTTCATCCCTTTTTGTCCATTTGGTACACGTTTTTGTTATAGGGGTAAAGCGCATACCCAAGTATCAAGTAAGTACAAGCAGACATATTGAAAAGATATGCTTAAATACTCTAAAATATTAGGGGTTATTATGGGTTTTTTTAGTCCTTGTGAGGGAAAAATTTTTCCCTTTGGGCCGATTTCTCCCAGTTTCAATCCCAACCGATCTACGACTATAAGACGTATTTGCGGAAAATTGGGACATTCTAGCTCCTTTCGTTTAGATGCTGGCATGCTTTCAACAGACGGATGGGCAGACGGACGGACGGACATGGCTAGATCGTCTTAGAATTTTATGACGATCAAGAGTATATATACTTTATAGGGTCTCAGGTCGATATTTCAAGGTGTTACTAACGGAATGATAAAGTTAGTATACCCCCATCCTGGAGGTGGAGGGTATAAAAATAGTGTCACAACGTTCACGAACATGCAATTGTGAGTGTGAACAAATGTCTCCAAATTTGTTGTTGATTCGTCACTTACGCAGTGGACGGATGGTTGGGCATGACTAGATGGTACTGGAAGCCTAAATCCAATCCAATTTCAATCAAAATCTTATTACAATTTCCAAAAAATTGTTGCTGGGTTAACAAAGATTCCTAGCGGAATGGTTATGGAATACTTATGATTATACATGTGTTGCTATTATTCAACTGCAAACCAGCATACAAAATCCATACACAGATACACACACACTCTTGCACTCACACTTATACACATACACTCACACGCACACTCACATTGACAAGTCGACATAGTTTAGTACATCATGCCTTGTATTCTCTAAACATCCTTAATAAAATATATCCTTTACTCTGAACAATGCATATGAATGGACGGACATACACGCATACACAGACACAGCCACACAACGCAGTGGTACAGCGAATGACAGCCATACACATATTTATACATTATACACATGCGAGGCATACGAATATGTGTGAGTGCGTATATGCTGCTGCTGCAGCAGCAGTTGAATACTTGTCGTTGTATTAAAAGGAAAGTATAATAGTGTTGTTGAGTGCTTTTTGCATTATCGCAAAAGCATATTGCAATATGTAAAAGGGTGGTGCAAAACCAGGCTTCTTTTTTAAAATTTCGAGAAATTATTGGTTTATTCAAAATAAAGTGGAAGATTTCCCATGCAACAAATAAATAAAAAAGTTTGTGTCTGAGACCTAAAAAATTATTTGTTAAATGCAATGAGGCGTACTGATTTATAAAATCAACACAAATATTTTTTTATGGTTAAAGGACAATTTTCAAAAGATTAAAAATTTTGTTATCCTTAAAAATAGGAAAATAGGAATTCTGACAAAAACATGTGAAAGGTTTTTGGACAAATGTAAAAGTTACGGCGCTCTTTGTAGGGGAAAAATAGTATTTAAATTAGGTTTTTTATTTTTTGTTTATTTACAAATTAGTAACTAGATTATTTGCTGGCATCTTTATGAAGAAAATAAACCTATTTATTCATTTACTTTCTCCTCAGTGCGCCCCGTACAACGATGCACATTTCGGCAAAAATTAGAAGGAATAGTGCTAGGATATTGAAATTTCGCATACACACCCCATTGACATATTAGATCAAAAAATTGTGGTATAAATTCGCCCACAACAGCGCCGAGCTCCCATGCAACATAATATAAATAATTTCAATATATAATATATCATTGTCAGTGATTACATTTCAGTCCACAATTAAATAATTTGAGTCCACACACAAATAATAATAATAATTGCCAGTGCTACGCCCAACATCAATATGCAAATTGTTATTTTTTATGATTTCCTTGTATATTTTATTCGATGGTAATAAGCTCTTATAACTTAATAAATAAAAAATGCTTAATACATCTGCTCAAAATATTAAAAATAAATCTGTGGATAATGGCTTACGTTTTTTGCGTTAATTAATAAATCATTACAAATATCTATTCATATAAAGTTTTCGACTTAATGGAACATGTGTATTTTGCAATGCATACTTTTAGGATTATAATAAATTTGCTATTAACATATTTTATTATTGAACTTAAATACATTATAGTTTTAAGTTTTCTTTGTTATTATTCCAATATTATCTGTTTAATGTGTATAGAAGTCTCAATAAAGCAAATCTTAATCTTAATCTTAATTATTGATCTTAAGGTTTTAATGAATACACACAGGCTTGCCAGATGATTTTTTTCCTTGTCCCCAAAATTGTTATGAAAAATCCCCAATTATCCCCAAAATATAAACAAATTTTGAATGATTTGTTGATTCGTCAACAATCTCGGAATATTTTTATCATTCTATGTCGTGAACAAGCTCTTTGTATAAAATTGCAGTAATTTCGTTCTAGACAATGAAACAGAAGTATACTGTTGCTATGCAAACGACATTTTTAAATTAGATACTAAAATTTAATCCAAAAATTGTCCAGGCAATGCCTAGAAAAAAAAAACAAATATTTCGAGTTAAAATATGTGTGATGTGTGGGATTAAAATGTTTATAGGAGCTTGGAGCGTCATTAATTTAATTTAAATTTTTATTGATAATATTAAATCCTTATAACAAATTCATTTCGGAAAATGATCGTCACCGACCAAAATCATGATAAAGGCCAAGTAATAAATTTGTAGATAAACTTGCATTCCCAGGTAGAATCAAATACCACATATTTTCAAAGTACTTAAAATATCCCCACAAAATCCCCGAAATATTTTATGAAATCCCCACAAAAATCCCCTGTCTCCATTTAAAATTTTTTGTCTTTTCAGACATCATAAAATCCCCATGGTCGGGGACAAATCCCCAGCTCTGGCAAGCCTGAATACACATATTTGAGTGACAGAAAAATATAAAACAAAATAAAGGCACCCACTGGAATATATTGTCTCCAAATCGCCAAAAACATTTAGATTACGCTTGATGGGAATGTTCTTTGAAGAATTCAATCAAAAAAGTTGAAATTAGGGCGCATCAAATTTGGGAGTTTTTCCGCTGACGCAAAGTGAACGGAAATAGATATCTTAACGAAATATCACATGCTTAGAGCAGATGTTTCCAGATAATTTGTAAATTTAGGGATCTCTAGTTGGTATGGACCACTGGCAGACCCTACAAAGTTGGTTTCCTCGGCCATGTCCAATTTTGAAATAAAAGCACAATTATATACTGATTGCAAAGATATTTGGAATAGCCATGGATCTCATTTAGTTTAGGAGATATTTATATTTATATGATATTAAAAGAAAAATATATATAATTTTCGTCGAGATTATTTTCGTATTTTAAACGTTTCGATCTCGTTATTAGCTCGTTTTTTGAATTATTTCATAGTATATAACCTTATAGAAATATTAGTGCAAATGTTTTTTAATTAGAAGTTTTAAATACAAAACTACCAAAAACAGATCAAATTTCATCGTTTTTTTTTTCAAAAAGGCTACAACTTTTAAATTGGTTTTCTCTTCCTACAGTTGCAAATTTTTATTATTTTTTAGCAAAGAATGACGCGTACAATGCCTTTTTTGAATCATTTTAGCCAGTGGTCTGTTATGTCCTCTCCAATATTGACAATATTGCCAATTTTTAATATCTTTATTTTGAAGTGTTATTAAATATTCTCAAAGCGCAAAATCCTTTTAGTATCATTTTACCTCATACCTTTGTTAAATAAAAAATTGGCAATCATTTTTGTAAAAAAATCATATTTTGGAACATATTTTCTCCACTTTGGGAATTTAGGTATTTGTTGAAAATGAAGCAGAAACTTGTTAGCCGTCGAGACTGGAATAAGAGTCATGTCCACTATCTTGCCAGTCTCACAAACTTTTTGCAAAATCCTTCGTAGAACAGGCCCGATGGGTGGCTCATTTTGATCAAAACTTCTTTGTAATAAATGAACTGTTTGGGCATCAACTACTCATAATTCCCAACGTGGTTTAAGCGTAAAGCGATTCATTTCGTTTCATGGAAAATATGATACTGACTTTCTGTCAAGATTTCTACCAAGAATTCTGTAAAATTCCACATTATTCAAAAAGAACTACTAGATGATCCACCCTGTATGTGTATTTATGTATGAGTAGTAAAGGGTGATTTTTTAAGAGCTTGATAACTTTTTTTAAAAAAACGCATAAAATTTGCAAAATCTCATCGGTTCTTTATTTGAAACGTTAGATTGGTCCATGACATTTACTTTTTGAAGATAATTTCATTTAAATGTTGACCGCGGCTGCGTCTTAGGTGGTCCATCCGCTTAGTCCAATTTTGGCATTTCCACGTTTTTGAGTAACAGAGACCCAATTGGTGCGAACGGCGACGAATCGAAAATTGGTGGTCATCATTAACACTGGCCGATACAGCTGCGATATTTTCTTCAGTTCGCACTCTACGTAAGCGTGTTGGTGGTTTAATGTCCAACAATGTAAATTTGGTGCGAAATTTAGTCACAATAGCCCGAATAGCCGCTTCAGTGGGTCGATTAAACTGACCATAAAATGGAAGCGCGCAATGAACTTTCTTAACAGAGCACGCATTTTGATAATAAAATTCAATAATTTGCAAGCGTTGTTCGTTTGTAAGACGATTCATGATGAAATGTCAAAGCATACTGAGCATCTTTCTCTTTGACACCATGTCTGAAATCCCACGTGATCTGTCAAATACTAATGCATGAAAATCCTAACCTCAAAAAAATCACTCTTTATTTGTGCATCTGCGAATGTTGGCTAATGTTTGGATGTGTTGCTACATTAGGGATCATTTTGTGTGGATGTATGCGATAGTCTAAATGCATTTCCATGATTATTGTACGTACGTACATACATGCATGTATGTATGTGTCTGTTATGCTGCAGGGAACTAAGTGTTTATACACGTTCATATGATATTGAATAAAATGCATTGAATCGTAGCTTCCCACCCCCGCTCCCCTCCCCACCCAGCAACACTAGCATAGATATTTTTAACAAGAATTTCATATTCCATAGAAGCGTACATACATACATACAACATACACAGATATATAATGCATAAACTATACTTAAGCAAATAGCAAAATGTTATTAGATATACAAAGGCAACAGCAACAACAACAACAACATATGAGCTGGTATTATGTTACAATTTCCCATGTTCATAAATTTCAGGTATTGAAATGCCTTAAGCTGGTGCAGATTACACTGGAATTTTTGTAAATATTGGGTTAATTTGTGGACAAACTCCAAAGGTCAAGTTGCAATTGAGACACATAATAAATAGCAGAGAGAAGAAAAATAAAATAAAGAATACAATGTCTCACATGCTATTAATTGTATTTCCATGGATGTAAAGAGATATAAGAAAGTATGCAAGTGAGAAAAAGTGTCAAGTTCGGCAGGGTTGAATCCTTAATATTCTCCTGTAACACATTAACAAGGCAAGGCAAAAAGACATGAAATGTAGCTATCTGTAGGTTTTTTCTAAAATTCGATTAAATTATGCTTCAGTCCAAAAACTCTGGGAGGTGAATTAGTTTTCTGGTGGGTATTATCGAGTAGAGCAAGAATCTGTATTTGAAATTTCCCAGGCACCCCCAAAATCTTGAGTTACGGGTAAAAAAAAACAGGGTTTCCTAGCCTGTTGGTTGACGAATTTTATTTTTTTTTTACCAAAAAATACCCGAATTCCCAAAGTGGGGAAAATGTGTTCCAAAATGGGGGATTTTTTATTAAAATGGTCGACATGCATTTTTACCATTTTTATTTATTTTGATGAATTTTATGTATTTTTATTGGACTTCAGTTCCTAAAATTTTGAGAGATGTGAACTGGAATGACCAGAACTTGTATTTTTGCAAAAAATTAATATTAATAAAATCTTCCATAACTCAGTCAATTGCTAACGGATTTTTAAAATCAAAACGCCGTTTTACTCCCTACTAAAAGAGTTATTTAATTAGATTTACTATTGGTGCGGTTACCAAACAAAATAATGTGAAAAAAACAGTGCCAAAGTTGAAAAATGATTAAATATTTATTAAAAAATTGTGTTTGCCGAACAAAAGCATACAGAATTCTTAACTTTTCCTACATAAATTATATATCTATAAAAAGCTCAAGGTTTCTTCTTTTTAAATCCGATGAGAAAGTAAAAATCGGTTGATAACAAACTACAAAAAAGGTACAAAAAACCCAGTTTTTGTACCCGTAACTCAAGATTTTGGGGGTTGTGGGAAATTTCAAATATAAATTATTGTTCTTCTCGACAATGTCAATATGAAAAATAATATCACTTCTACTTCATTATTTTTCATATTTACTATCAAAAAATATCAAAATATCAAAAAAACTTATTCGTTATTATTCTTCTTCAACAAGAAGGTCCATAACTTCTACATTTATCCATAGATTTTTCTCCAACTAGGTCTTGTTTTCTTCGTTAAGATGCTACTTATTACAAAATAAATTGAAATATATGTTTATCTAATTCGTAAAAGGCTTTTTTACGCTCTTTATAAAAAATAAAAAAATCATAAATTTTACAAAAAAATCTTTTGCTTCTGCAAAAAGTCTCATAACTTCTACATTTATCCATAGATCTTTTACATTTAGACATTCTTTTTTAGGCTGAAAGGTTAGCTATTAAAAAAAAGAGCAACAGAATTTCTTCAGATTTTTTTCTATTTTTGATGATTTTTTTCTTCGTACGAACAAAAAAGATTTTTTTCCAAAAAATTCAATTTTTTCGCAATTTTTTGAAAACTGTTCTTAAACCACTGTTTCCAGGTTAAAGTGAAATTTGCAGCATTTGTAGGCATCGTTAGAACCTTTAATTGAACATAAAAGCGGTTGGGATCCGACCTATATTTCCGAAATGAGAGATTAAATAGTAAAATTACCTTCGGCGAAATTTTGAAGTTTAGTAAAAATATATAAAAAAATACAGAATTTTTTTTTTAATTTTTTCGAGCTTAGAAAGCCAAAATACATCAAAAAAATTATAAATAGCCCTTCGGCTAAATTTTTGTTGATGTGTGCTTTCGAATAATAATGTGAATTGGGACTTAGGTTATGTATCGTGGGAACCACAGCAACTACAAAATCGAAACTTAAAATGCCTGTTGAGGATCAACAGCTGATCGATCTCAGCTGATGTGTATATGGCAATGCTATATCATCCACTTGCTGAAAATCGACTGTATGATCGATTTTAGCTGATGCGTGTATGGCAACGCTGTATCATCGACATATAGATGGCGGTAAATGAAGTAGATTTTCATTTATTTCATTGTTGTAAATGAAATTGATTTGTGTACGAAGCAACAATACGTGCTGAAAATCAAATATTGATCCTGTTCAATGTTCAAAAAAAAAAGTGAATAAATAAGATCAATATCTATTCAACCTGAATTATTTCCACTGTCTTTATGGGAATAATTTGTGATTATTTTGATTCTGCAAAAAGTCTCATAAATTGTACATTTATGCATAGATCTTTTACATATAGGTTTTGTTTTCTGCTCCGGAATGTTAGCTATTTAAAAGTGGAACAAAACAATTTTTTAAATTTTTTTTCTATTTTATATGATTTTTTTCGTGCCAGCAAAAAAGTTTTTTTTTTCAAAAAAAATCCTTTTTCTCCCATATTTTTGAAAACTGTTCCTAAACCACTATATTTATTTGGAACTGAAATTAGCAACATTTGTAGCCATTGTTACAACCTTTAATTGGACATATAAACGAGTGTGATCGGACATATATTTCCAAAATGAGAGTACAAATAGTAAAGGTACCTTCACCAAAAATTAAAATTTTAATAAAAAAAATAAAAAATAAAATGAAAAAAATGTTAATATCGTTTTCTAGTTTAGAAAGCCATAATATATCAGAAAATGTTATACATAGCCCTTTGGTAAATTTTTTGCATTATAGTGTTGTCGATGGTTATTGGGACGATGGGGAATTGGGACTTAGGTTAAGTATCATTGGAATCACAGCGGCCGGAAAATGCTCAAAATAAAATGAATATATAGACCATTTTCTATTCAATTTGATTCATTTCCACTGTCTTTATGGAAATAATTTGTGATATATATAAATATAGTTCTTATATCCTGCTTAAAAAACTCCTTTGACGTTGCACGCATTATCCGCTGTCCATAGAATAGTTCATCAGACCACCGTTGAAGTGCTTGTCACCCCAAGGTGGGTACACTCTGTCTAGTGAGCTTTAACTCCTCGGTATGATACACGTGCCTGTCCTGCCATCCACCATAACAATTTCCATAGACACAGAGTACATGAAGATTTTCATTTTTAATTAATGTCTCATTTCAATTAATGAGTTGTCCTTGGATGCCGACAGAAGGCGATGGCGATGGATGCATTCAATAAAACGTTTGTGGCACCCAACAATTTCATGTTGCAAAACATCCATCCATCCATTTGTTCTCAATGGCAAATATCCCGAAAGCAAATGAGGAGAAGAAAGACAAGCAAAGCTGCTGCATTCAGTTCAAACGGACAAAATCCATGCATTCATGCAACGCAAATTGAATCTTGTATCAATTCTGAATAATAATCATAATTATGTGCATGTGTGTGGCTGTGTGGCTGTGTCAGTGTGTGTTCGACAACTTGTTTCTCTTGATGGCATCCGTCAGATGCAAAGATGTGCAAGTGCCAGTGTATACAGGTCATTAATGTGGCGGCTGCTGCCAGGACCTCCGACGAACATCAAGGCGAAACATCAGCCACACAGTGGCAGCTATAAAATAAGTTTACAGCTTCAAACCGCCAGCGTTCTGCACTTGAAAGCGAACATTCCGCTGTGTTTTTTCTTTCAATCTCCATTTAATGCAAATAACATCAAAATTAATTGCAATCGTAAAGTGTGTGTGTGTGTGCGTGTATAAATTTCTTCTTCGTCATTATTCCGAATATACTATTCTTCGACTTCTCCTCCCGTCCTTTCCATCATTCACTTTTATCAAATGTTATGGCCGGATTTTATGTTTTATCAAATGTTATGGCCGGATTTTATGTTTATCACTTATTTTTCTTGGAAGAATTTCAAAATTATTGGCAGTGCAAGACGATGACGTCGTGGTGGAGGGGGTGGTGTTGGTGTTGGTTATGCTCCGTCTACTGCCGCTTACAGTCAGTCGGATGACATGCCGTTGAATGGTGATAATGAATGCATGAATGATTAATGTAAAGTTAAATGGTTGTAATGAAATACTTAAGAATTCGCTGATGAAAAACATAATATTAATTACAAATTGAGAGATTACCGGGTGGGGGAGGGTGAGGGCGATTGCATCGTCTTATTTATAAATAGTTATGTATGTATTGAAAATATTCTTGTTGAAATATATTTGGAGATAATTTAAATTAATTCCGATTTTCCGAGGACAGATCTAATATTGTCATCAGCTTGACTCCAAAAGCTGAATCTAATGTAAGACATTTAGGACATACTATGGCAGGTTCTTCGAATAAATATGCATTAATCAAAGAAGAACAATTTTCGTTCTAAAGAGGACCATAAAGGGCAAAATAGGAATGACGACCAGATGACGATATGTTGCCCAAATATTGAACAGACTGAAATCAGCATATGCAGGATATTATACAATACATTATTGAATATTATTTTCTATAGTGAAGTGGACAAAACTGAGGATTGGAAGAATACGTTTTATAGAGTCCGTTTGCTGGACAAAAGAAATAAAATAAAAATAAAAATAAAATATTTTGTTATCTAATTTCGCCCTATTTAAACCCAAATTAAAGATTATGATTTATTAAATTATTTTGTATCTTCAAGATGGTGAGAACTTCTACATTTATCTATAGATCTTCTATATATAGACAACAAAATATTTTTCGATTTTTTTATTTATTAAGGATTTTTTCGTTCCAGCAAAAAATAATTTTTTCGACAGTAAAATTCTTCACATTTTTCGAGATTCTTCTTAAAACATTATTTCTACCATACTTCGATTCGGTGAACAAATTAATATGGGGAGGACTTGTTTATGGGTCATATACCATGGACCTATGTGACCCACTTTCACCATAGATGTTTCTAGTCGAATCAGTGTTCTGACAAATTAGATTAAAATCGGGAAGGATATTTGTATGGGAGCTATGCATATTTGTATGTGATATATAATATGTAGTGTCTGGTTTTTCCAAAATCGGGTACGGTTTGTGCGCAAAAACCAAATTGGGAAGAACAATTGTATATCAAAACATGGAACGATGTGACCCACTTTCACCATACGTGCTCTCAGTTAAAAGTTAACGTGGTTGGATGAATTTGAAGAAGACCTCTTAAAATACTTGGTTCCTATAGCGGAAAACTTAAGCAGGGAGGCGATATTTGTATTGGAGTTGTATATGTAAATCCGAACCGACCTGACCCATTCACACCATAAATATTTCTAGTTTAAATATAAGGTTTTGTAACAAATTTGAAGAAGATCGTTTAAAATTGGTGGTTTCTAGAGTGGAAAAATCGGGAACAACAATTGTATGGGGCTATATCTAAATCTGAACCGATTTGCTTTAAATAAAAAAGCGTCCGTCCTTAACCGACAAAACGTACTTTTGTCAATTTTTGTTAGGATCGGATAATAATTGACCGGTACTTTGATTACAAGAATAAATGGACAGACAGACAGACGGAGATTGGTAAATATACTCAGAAAGTGATTCTACGTCGATCTGTATAACAAACGATGACTCTATCTCGTTTCCTTTTAGTAGTACCCCAGTGGAGGGTATATAGAGATGTTTTAGAAGTTGTGCTGAAACGAGGGTAATTATTTATATTGTTAACCTTAACAAATTGTAATTTTTGATTGACATTAATATTATGTGTAAATATGGGTGATTTCATAGCAACGGGTGTGACACTTTTCCTTAAAAATGTTTAAATATCTCCCATATTCATTGAAATTTTGTCGAAAAAAGGGTCACTTTACGTGGAATCATGATATGAAAAACTACGATTTGTTATGAGACTTCTTCCTAGGAATTAGAATTCGGAATTTCTTAATAGTCAAGTACTAATATGGTGTTTAGAAATACACGAAAATCGAAAAGTTTTTAAAATAATGTAGACTTTTGGAAATTCATCGTTACACTTGTTTTTATCGTAGGCTCTGACGGTAATAACAAAAATATACAATAAGAGCATTACTCGTTTTTCTCTGTCACATTTGCGGTTGTGTTCCTAGCTTGGTTCTCTGAATGTTTGTTGTGACAAGATGCCATCGCTTCTTCTGGGAATTTCCTTTAAATACTCATCCATGCACAAGAAACTTGTGTACTGTACCATAAAATACCATGAACTTAACTTCAAATAAATAACAATTGTCTTCTTTTTAGCAGTATCTCAAAATGATCTGTATTTATATATATATTTATAGCCTCCTCATATAATTCTCAAAATTAAGTAAAAACATAAAAATTTTCTCTATTTTTGGAAGATTGTCCATAAACCTCTTTTTATATGAAAGTGAAATTCACAACATTTGTTGTCGTCATAATTATCTCTTATTGTACATAAGACTGGGTCGCAGTCCATACAAATGTAAAACAATTTCCAGTCAGCCCACGAAAATAAAGTTTAGATTGTTTAACGATAGTTTACAGATGGCTTGATTATGTTTTTCTCGTGTAATCTTTTTGTGTTGGATTTTTGTCAAAATAAATTTTGATTTTTGTCTTAGAGTAACTTTTTGGTCGAATTATTGGACGTTTATAGTAACTTTTAGTGTTTTTTTCATAGTGAGAACTCAAAATTTTTTCGTATTTAGTGGTAGTTTTTTAATAAACAGCTGCAGTCAAAACATTTAAAATGACGCGTAAATGATGAATATCGGATGGAAATTGACGCCGCAGCCCTCATGCTTTAAATTATTTCACAAAAATGGAGTCAGTCACGTCATTTTTTGTCCCATTTTCATCAAGTGGGCATCATTCGAAAGGTGATGATTCCTTCTTTATTATTTAAAACACTATTTACAAAATTGGTAAATTTTAAATCAAGTTTCATATTGATTGTTATCGTGGTCAGTAATATATACGTTCCAATTTTCAGTCTTCTAGCTAAACACAGTCTTCTACCACACCCTCACCGCCCACGAAAATCCGGCATAATATTTATCTTTCTTGTGGTCAGTAATATATATGTACCAATTTCCAGCCTTCTAGCTCTCAAAAACACGTTTGCCACGCCCCCACCGCCCACAAAATGAAAATCCAAATTTCGGCATCAAATTGATCTTTCTCGTGGTCAGTAATATATACGCACCAATTTTCAAAAAAAAACACTATTGCCACACCCACTCCGCCCACAAAATGAAAACCCAAATTTTAGCATCATATTTATCATTCTCGTGGTCAGTTATATATATGTTCCAATTTTCTGCCTTCTAGTTCAAAAAACACTATTGCCACACCCATTCCGCCTACAAAACGAAAATCCAAATTTCGACA
This sequence comes from Polietes domitor, assembly GCA_947397865.1. Taxonomy (NCBI): domain Eukaryota; kingdom Metazoa; phylum Arthropoda; class Insecta; order Diptera; family Muscidae; genus Polietes; species Polietes domitor. The sequence goes on along the minus strand of OX377621.1, from coordinate 172,907,127 downwards.
TCAACTTGGTCAGCCTAGCCTAGCTGAACAAACACTTTTGCCACGCCCCCACCGTCCACGAAATGAAAAATCAAAATCCGGCATCATATTTATCTTTCTCATGGTCAGTAATATATACGCTCCAATTTTCAGCCTTCTAGCTCAAAAAACACTAATGCCACGCCCACTCCGCCCACAAAATGAAAATCCAAATTTCGGAATTAAATTGATCTTACTCGTGTTCAGTAATATATATGTACCCATTTTCAGCATTCTATCTCAAAAAACACTATTGCCACGCCCACTCCTCCCACAGAGAATTTTTTTAAAAATTCTAAAGCCTATAGTACCTTCAAGACTTGCATCTATCTGTACTGGAAATTTCAACGACATCGGTTCAGCCGTTTACACGTGATTGCGGAACAAACAAACAGACAGACAGACATACACTAAGATTTTATAATATGGCTGTTTTTCTTTAAGACTGGATAACTAAGCTGCGATAACAAAAATCTAAATAAAATGTTAAAATTTCACTCAAATAAAAAATTCTTTTTTAAAATTGTCGCCAAAAGCAATATCAATGTGTGTGTGAAAACAAATTTTGAAAAAATTATTTTGTGTTAAAATTTTTTGACTTAGCCTGCATAATTATCCAGTGTAAGTCAAAATGATGGATGTCGAGGCTAAGTCCAATAAAGTCGACACAAAATATTTTTTTTAAAATTTCTTTTGATACATATATTTATATTGTAGTTGGCGACAATGTGAAGAAATAATTTTTATTTTGAACGAAAAATTTAATTTTTATTAAAGTTTTTGTTATCGCAGCTATTAATTCAGAAAAAAATTGGAAGAAAATGTAACATAAAATAAAAATAAAAATTACACGGGAAAAACATGATTTTTATAGGTGTGTTCAGGAGCGTTTAGCTAACAGACGGCTTGACCGACCGACGAAATATTTTGCGCATCATCAATCTTGTGAAATGGTAAATGGAATCTATTGTGAAATGGTTTATGGACAGTCTCAAAAAATTAAGATTTTTAAATATTTGATTTGAACTGGGATATTGTCCTGGCTCAAGACCATTTTGCTTCTATATTTAATAGAATGCAAATTTATTTACAAATGGCATGGTGACATTTATTACTTGGCTGCAGACTACCACGATCATGATTTCGACCATGTCAAAAGTCTTTTCAAGTGGCTTCACAGCGACTTTTCAACATCAAACCCGGCCTCTATAAGGAGATGATTCTCACAAACGAACGAGAAGCACAACTCACTTGCCGAATTTGTGTTTAAAAAATCGCACCAAGTAATAAAGCACACATGCCATCTTACAAGCATCTCATTGAGTTGCATATGTAAGTATGTGTATATGCAGGTATAGTTACCCAGCAATACTTCTGCCGTGCCAACGCTCATTTGTTTTAGTTTTTCCGTTTGCATTTTTTTTGGTCTGTAATCAATGTAGAGATATACATATAAATTCCTACGATATATATATATTTCGACAATTTTTGTTTGCTGAATTGGGAGTTTTTCATAAATTCCAAAACATTTTACACGCCAGGTGAATGAGCAAATATCCCTGTTCGTTGTTAATCTCAGACAAAACATATGTTTTCATCATTAAGAGGTCCTGATAACATTTGATTAAGCTTTTTGCCTAATGATAATTTGCCACAATTCAATTTCGGAGCATCCTACACATGTCCACATCTCAGACACAGGCACAAGTATTATTCAATATCTCTGTGTCGTCATTAAGAATGAAATCCCTGGCACACCGAACGACCGACATATGTTTACATGTGTACTCAAGTGTGTATCCTTTGCATGTGTGCATGTGTGTGTGTGGAAATTGTATTCATGTCTCCTCTGGAGCTGGGCCTGGGCACACGAACGAGCGAGCCTATAATACCGGAAAGATTATCCATGCAGGAAATCATTAAATTATGATTGATATCTAACAAGTTTTTTTCGTTTTCTGTGAGCTTCCATTCATTCGGTTACACTTTGGGCCAGAGGAGGAGGAGGAGCAGCGTATAAATCGTTTCACATGATGAAGATGGCGATGATGAGGACGACGAACGAGCGGGGGCAAATACGTTAAAAGGTAATGGTTAGGAAAGCACACTCCACACACACACGCGCATACACTCTCGCCCACATACGCACATATCTGAGGTTAAGTAATTTTCTAAGCCATAACGGAAATGTGCAGAGGAAAACAAGAAACAAAATGCTTAAGCTTCTTAAGTAATATGTGCGTTTCTTTTTTTCGGTTCTTGCTTAAAATATATTTTGAAAAATGAATGATGAGTAGATGATGGATGGTAGAATGTTGCCATTGAATACTTACGAGGCGGGGTAGGTGGGGAGGTCATGGGGTCCTGTGCTCTACAGGGCGGGGGTTTATTAATGTCAATTGCGAATTGGAAACGACAGAATTGGTCTTTTTTCTCTTTTGCCGTACGTGCGTCTGAACCGGAAATGTAATAGATTGTGTACGACTCATTTATTCAACTCGGAGGATGTGAAGTCGGAAGAAATGAAATTATGTGGGTGGCTGGGCGACTCTGTGTATGTGTGTGTGTGGGTTTAATTTTTTTAAAGCCTTACAAAAGGGATTACACAACAAAGAAATTGTTTTATGAGAAATCGTGCAGAGCTATTGTTAATCGCTATTGCAAGAAGATCCCAGAATAGATTACATGCCAGAGAAAATATAAAACCAAAGTCACAGGAAAATGGATTGCAGTGGTATGGTAGGATGTGGCAATCTAGGTTCAACTCAAGGTTAGACCGCACAAGTTGGTGCCTGAGATCTAAAAAATATTTTTCAGCAACAAATTTGCATGGATACTTTTTTATAGCCTCCATCATAGGATGGGGGTACAAAAAGTTTTTTTAACTCCTATAAAGCAGATACATATATTCTTGATCGTTATGGAATTCGAAGACGATCTATATCTAATTCTGAATCTGCTCATTTCTCCATAACGTTTGTCCGTCCGTTCTTCTGTTGAAAGCATGCTAGCATCTAAACGAAAGGAGCTAGTAGGTCCAAATTTTCTAAGAATACTTTCAACAAATGTAGTTGGGTTGGGATTGAAATGGAACGACATTGGTCCAGAGGGAAACATTTTTCTTTTAGTTTTTTTCGTTTGTATTTTTTAGTCTGTAATCAATATTTGATTTGAACTGGACCATTTTGCATCTATATCAAATATTGATTACAGACCAAAAAAAAATACAAACGAAAAAAACTAAAACAAATGAGCGTTGGCGCGGCAGAAGTATTGCTGGGTAACTATACCTGCATATACACATACTTACATATGCAACTCAATGAGATGCTTGTAAGATGGCATGTGTGCTTTATTACTTGATACGATTTTTTAAACGCAAATTCGGCAAATGAGTTGTGCTTCTCGTTCGTTTGTGAGAATCATCTCCTTATAGAGGCCGGGTTTGATGTTGAAAAGTCGCTGCGAAGCCACTTGAAAAGACTTTTGACATGGTCGAAATCATGATCGTGGTAGTCTGCAGCCAAGTAATAAATGTCACCATGTCATTTGTAAATAAATTTGCATTCTATTAAATATAGCAGCAAAATGGTCTTGAGCCAGGACAATATCCCGGAAACATTTTTCTCTAACAGAGATAGAAGTACCCCCAAAATTCCCTACTAATTAAAGCATTTAGGTAAATTTTTGGAAGATTGTTACCTTGAAGATTGTTACATGATCTTTGGTGTTTTAAATCTTCTCAGATAGTGAGAGCGTAGCAGAAAGTGATTCTTAATTTTTTGTGGGCAAAATAGTACAAAAATGACAAAATTTCTACCAATCAAACGACTACAGCTAGAAATATGAAATTCGGTCGTGAAGACACATAAAGGGATTTTTTGAAATTCGTTCTTTTAAGCGCTAAAATGGGAAAAGAGGGACAAAAATGGTATTAACCAAACGAACGAAATTCGTTGTATACATTTCTCTGACCGCATAGACATCCAACATAAAGCAATTTTTCGAAATTTTAACTTTTAGGGAAAATTGGGCCAAAGGGGATAAAAATAGTACCAAATAAACGAATGCAGCTATAATAATTAAATTCGATTTAAACGTTGTTCTGAGTGCGTAGGCATGAAAAATAAAATAATTTTTCCAATTTCTGACTTTTAGTGTGAAAATGAGGAAAAGGGATAAAATTGGTACCGACCAATTTTCTGGCTGCAGCTAGAAACATGAAATTCGGTACGTGTATTCCTCTGACTATGTGGAAGGAAGCTCAACATTAAGGATTTTTTTAAAATCTGTACTTTTTAGGGGAAATCGGGCCAAAGGGGATAAAACGAGTACCAAAGAAAGGAATGCAGCTATAATAATTAAAATCAAAGTATACATCGATCTGACTGGGTAGACGCGCAAAAATAAGAGATCTTTCGATATACGTACCTTTAGTGTGAAAATGGGCAAAAGGGATAAAATTAGTGCCAGCCAAATGGCTACTGCTAGAATCATAAATTTCGATGAGTACATTCCTCTGAAGCTCACCAGTAAGTTTTTTTTTTGAATTTTTTTACTTTTGAGGGAAAATGTGGGCCAAAGGGATAAAAATGGTTTTTGGGAGAATCGGAGCTAAAAGTGATAAAAATTGTACTAAACATAAAAATTGCAGCTAGAATAATTAAATTCCGTGTATTCGTCGCTTTGGCTGGGTAGACGGGAAATATTAGAAATCTTTCGATATTTGTACTATTTATTAGTGTGAAAATGGGATACAATTGGTACCAACCAAATGCAAACAGAATAATAAAATTCGGTGATTGAATTTATCTGACGGTGCAGATGAATTTTTCGAAATTTTTACTTTTTAAGTGAAAACGGGCCAAAGGGGATACAAATAGTACCAAACTAACAAATGCAGCTGGAATATTCATTTTTGGTGTATACGTCGCTCTGACTAGTTAGACGAGAAAAATAAGAGAATTTTCGATATTCGTAATTTTAAAGGTAAACATGGCAATAGAGGGATAAAAATGGTACCAACAAAACGGTTGAAGTTGAAATCATGAAATGCGGTGTATATATTTGATTTGAAATGATTTTTCCTAATTCGTACTTTAAGTGTGAAAATGTTTTAAAGAGGGATACAAATGGTACCAGAAAAACGGCGGCACTTTAATTAAATTTTCGATATTTTTTAATTTTAGGAGAAAACGGACCAAAGGGGATAAAAATGATACCAAACAAGCAAATGCAGCTAGAATATGAAATTCTGTGCATACGTCGTTCTGCCTGGCTAGATGCGAAAAATAAGAGTTTTTTCGATATTTGTCCTTATAAATGTAAAAATGGCAAATGGGGGAAAAATGGTACCAACATAAATGAATTTTTACTTTTTAGTTGAAAACGGACCAAAGGGGATAAAACTAGTACCAACCAAGCGGATGCAGCTAGAATAATGTAATGAGGTGTATATATTCCTCTGGCGGCGTAGAGGTGAACAAAATTAATTTTCTTAATTCGTACTTTAAGCGCGAAAACGGGTTAAAGAGGGATAAAAATGGTACCACCAAGTTACTAAAGGTGAAATCATGAAATTCGGTGTATACATTCCCCTGACCGTGCCGAAGCATAACATAAAGGATTTTTTTGATTTTTTACTTTTAGTGTAATCTGGACGAAAGGGACAAAATGGTACCAGCCAAACGGCTGCATGCAGAATCATGAAATTCGATGTATATATTCCTCAGGCATAAGATTAAGAAATTTTAATTTTAGAGCACAACAGGTCGAAAGGGGATATAAATTGTACCTGTCATAATCATTAAATTCGGTATATAGATTCCTCTGACCGCATAGACACAAAAATATCGCAATTTGCATACAAAATATCATAATTTTCTAAATATTTGACATAACATCGGTAGAATCTAATCCCCACTTAATAATGTGGAATGCACTCTGTGGTAGAGGGTATATAAAATTCGGTTTGACCGCACTTAACGCCAATTTTTATTTTTTTTTTTATTTTTTATTAAAATAAAAAATTGCTGTCAATAATTGAACTATAATCTTGGGAGAATGGGAAGTAATTATGAATGCTAGTTTAACGTGAAGCAGTAGATTATTTTATGGAAAGAGCCTTGTTTCTATAAAATAATATAATTTTTTGCCCTATTTATTAAAAAAATTAACAAAATAAAAATAAAAATTCTTTAGAGTCTATAAGGAGTGTCATAAGTTCTAAATTTATCTAAGACATTTTACGAGTAGACATTGTTGTCTGTTTGTTAGAAAATAAAACAAAATAATTTATTTTTCTATCTTTAAGTTTTTTTTCGTTTAAGCCCCAGATGTATTCACATATAATTATATTAGTTGACCGTAGTGACCTTCTTTATAAAACTTTCCCTCAATAGTTTGGCCCAGCAGCCGAACTATACTATTAGTTCAGAACTTCCTTTGAACAATTGCTGTTAAGCCTAATGTATTCTGATGTTATTTGGAGAAATTTCCCTTTTTTGTTTTAATATCCATAAGCCTTGTTCTGAATTAATCGAAATCCCTCTTCGCCGAATTACTTTTCGTTTTTAATATTATTATCCTGCAAATACTCGTACGAAGAAATTATTAATCTCTTTTCCATTTAGAGACGAGCCTTTATGGATATTCTCTCGGCAAATGGCTTTTCAACGACCCTTTCAAACGTGTAGCCGGAGACAACGCTGACATATTTGTTTATTTATTTATATGGTCAATATGTAAACACATAAAGATTTCATTTATATCTGAGTCGCAGGCAGACAGACGCAGACAACAAAATACACTCGAAAAAATAATAAAATTGAGAGCAAAAATAATACGTTTTACATTTTAGTTCAAATGAAATATTTTATGAAGGCGTAATGGGTTTTAAATAAATATACATTTCCCTATTTGTTGTCTATTTCTATTTAATTTTTTTGTGAGTGTATTTATATATTTTTGTCTGTGTGTGTGCTTATGTAAGTCTGCCAGCGGATGTCCCTCTGTCTCTCGCCGGATTTCTTTGGGTACCCTTTTCCACAGAAATTCTTCAGGTTCATACATATTCAAATATATATTTTATATTGCATTTCATTTGGCTTTATCCTCTGGGGAGAGCGCTGTGCTGTCCTGCTCGGCTCAGGTCCTGTCCACCGTCCCCCGATGTAAAACAAACTTGTATCTGTGGTTAAGCTTTCTTTTGTTCACATCGTGTTTCGTATTTTCTGCTCTCTTTTTGTTGGATTTATTTCACTTTTTTTGGCTACACCCATGTGATGCATTTACATTTTACACGTGCAATGTCAGTACTCTCGACTGTTTTTGTCGGAAAAGTTTTCCTCTGCTCTTAGTGTCTCTTCCAGGATACAATGTGTGTCTGATGGAGGTAGAATGGGAAAGAACATAACTTCGAAAAATTTGGAGATTTATAAAAGTGATGCTTTAGAAAGGTGAAGTTATAGGAGAAAAAAGAGAGTTATTTCAAGACAGTTTCTATTTTATAAGATTTTTCAATGAATTTTATATGTCTAATTAAAGCCTTTTCGGTACAATTTTTATCCCATTTTCACCCCAATAATTCGAGTTTGAAAATGCCCCTTTGATTTTGAGCGAGTACTCATCCAGAGCTACGTATACACCAAACTATATGAATCTAGCTGCATCCATTTGGTTGGTACCATTTATAGCCCTTTTAATCCCCGGTCCCCCCTAATTACAATTTTCTAAAATTATCCTCGTTTTCCTCGTCTGCACAATCAGAATTCATAAGTTTAGCTACAACCTTTTGTTTGGTACCATTTTTATCCCCTTTCGTCCTGTTTCCCATCTAAAGGTACGTTTTTCGAAAAATTCATTTATGTAGCACGTCTGCACTTTTAGAGGAAGGACTGAATTTCATGATTCTGGCTACAACCGTATGATTGGTACAATTATACAACTTTTCCCATTTTGACCCTAACAATACGAATTTGGAAATATCCATTTGTTTTGCGCGACTACGCAGTCAGAGGAACGTATATGCCGAAATTCATGAGTCTAGTTGCAGCCGTTTGTTTGGTACTATTTTTATCCCCACACAAAAGTCCAAATTTTGAAAAAATCCTTTATGCCACGCGTCTGCACTTTTGGAGGAATATATACACCGAATTTTTTAATATCAACTTAAGCCATTTTGCTGGTACCTTTTTTATCCCCTTTCGTCCAATTTCCCCTAAAAGTAAAAAATTCGAATTTTTTTTATTGTAAGTCTCTGCACGGCCAGGGGAATACATACATCGAATTTTATGATTGCACCTTGAATTTTTTGGCTGGTACCATTTTTATCCCTCTTTCCCATTTTAAACCTAAATGTACTAATATCGAAAAATCTCTTATTTTCCGCGAATATGCAATCAGATGAACATAATAAACGAAGTTCATGATTCTATTTGTAGCCGTTTGTTTGACACCACTTTTATCCCCTTTCGTCCCATTTTCCCGCAAAAGATTGAAATTTCGGAAAGTTCGTTTTTGTTGCTTCTCTGCACAGTCAGAGGAATGCATACACCAAATTTCACCTCTAATTGCTTGGTTGGTACCATTTTTATCCCTCTTTTCTCATGTTAACCCTTAAAAGTACGAATATCGAAAGATCACTTATTTTTAACTTCTATGCAGACAGAGCGACTGCAAAACAAACGTCATTATTGTAGCTACATCGGTTTGTTCGGCACCATTTTTCCCCTTTTCGTCCCGTTTCTCACCTAAAAGTTCAAATTTCGAAAAATTATTTATTATCTGCTCAGTCAGAGGAATATACAGCGAATTTCATGATTTAAACTTCTATTGTTTGCTTGGTACCATTTTTATCCCTCTTTTTCCATTTTAACCCTTAAAAGTACGTAAGAATATCTCTTATTTTTTGCTTCTACGCAGTCTGAGCGTCATTACACATAATTATTCTAACTGCGTGCGTTTCTTTGGTACCATTTTTATCCCCTTTCGTCCTATTATCCCCCTTAAAGTACAATTCTCGAAAATTTATTTTATGTTGAGCGTGTGCACAGTCAGAGGAATGTCTACACCGAATTTCATGATTTCACCTTTAGTCGTTTGGTTGGTACCATTTTTATCCCTCTTTTTCCATTTTACCCTTTACAGGTACTAATATCGAAAGTTCGGTTATATTTACTCAGTCAGAGCGACGTAACTCAAATTTTCTACATTCGATTTCGATTTCGTTTTTAGTCGTGTTGATGGTATCATTTTTATCCCTGTCTTCCAATTTTGTCCCCTAAAAGTACAAATTTAGGAAACCCCTTTATTTTATGTGTCTAGGCAATTAGACGGATGTAGAGTCCAATGTTAGCGTTTCTAGCTGTTGTCGTTTGATTCGTACCTTTTTTATCCCGTTTTGTCCTATTTCTCCCCTAAAAGTTTGAATTTTGAGAAAAAAATACTTTTTGGTGCGTGTTCTTGCTATAATTGAATATATGAACCAAAATTCGCGAAAAGTTTGTTTAAATACTTCACATACCAGCCATATTTTAAGTCCATGTTAGGGTAAATGTGTTCCCCTCTGATTGGATTATGACCATTCTCAATTCCATCCAAGAGCGCCCCGGTAGTCGAGTTGGTAGCGTGCTCGGCTATCAGCGTGGGGGTTGTGGTTTCGATTCCCACAAAAGGCTCTGGTATGTCGCTCCAATAACTAGCTACAATGGTCTTAGTCACTCCGACCAATCCCTGGACCCAAAATTAGAATATAAATTTACTTTGTATTGTAATTCATAATAAATAAATAAAAATAAAAAAGCCATCCAATCTGGAACCATGAAACACATGTATGGAATTTTTGAATCCCCGTAGCTCATTTCGTTTGTTAGCTAGCGTGCTTGAGGATGGACAGAGAGACGGACGTGGCTAGATCATCTTAGAATTTTACCACGACTAAAAATATTTATACTTTATGGGGTCTCCGATGAATATTTCAAGGTATTTCAAAGGGAATGACATAATTAATATTCACTATTTTCTGTGTTTCATTAATTTCAATGTCAATACAGGATTTGTGATTTCCCTCGATTCAATATAAAGGGTGATTTTTTAAGAGCTTGATAACTTTTTTTAAAAAAAAACGCATAAAATTTGCAAAATCTCATCGGTTCTTTATTTGAAACGTTAGATTGGTCCATGACATTTACTTTTTGAAGATAATTTCATTTAAATGTTGACCGCGGCTGCGTCTTAGGTGGTCCATCCGCTTAGTCCAATTTTGGCATTTCCACGTTTTTGAGTAACAGAGACCCAATTGGTGCGAACGGCGACGAATCGAAAATTGGTGGTCATCATTAACACTGGCCGATACAGCTGCGATATTTTCTTCAGTTCGCACTCTACGTAAGCGTGTTGGTGGTTTAATGTCCAACAATGTAAATTTGGTGCGAAATTTAGTCACAATAGCCCGAATAGCCGCTTCAGTGGGTCGATTAAACTGACCATAAAATGGAAGCGCGCAATGAACTTTCTTAACAGAGCACGCATTTTGATAATAAAATTCAATAATTTGCAAGCGTTGTTCGTTTGTAAGACGATTCATGATGAAATGTCAAAGCATACTGAGCATCTTTCTCTTTGACACCATGTCTGAAATCCCACGTGATCTGTCAAATACTAATGCATGAAAATCCTAACCTCAAAAAAATCACTCTTTACATCCTGCACTATGGGAAAAAAATCACGAAAACCTGTGAAAACTTATTAATATTTGACTCTCTGGGAAAATAATGTTGGACATGCTGTTAGTATATTTTGCATTTTATCCGATATCATTGGTGGTATGTTTGTAATTGCAATTTCTGCATATGTTTGCGCTCGTGTGTGTGTGTGCGTCTGTGTTTTTGAGAGGGTATTGTATAAGCGGTTTAAAACAAATGAATTTCATTTATAGTGGCCTTTTGTAGTCATTTTTTGTCGGTTTGTATCGTGATGATGATGATGATGATTTCTGTTTTTGTTGTTCTTCTTGCAGTGCAGTCGTAGGTAGTAAGCCGAAATATATATACATACATATATACATGGGTGATATATGTTGGATATATGCATATATCAGCATTTATTTTTATGACAGTAAAACAATGCAGATATGAGCAGATTTTTTGAGCGTCCACTTTAGTTAACAAAATATTAAGAGCTTAGAGGTAATGGATACTTTTTGGGGGTTCACCAAACAACTTGCCATGAAGGTCTTGGAAATCTCAGAAACGTTTAAGTTTGAGGACAGCACATAAGAAGCCAGCAAGAATGTAGTAAGTACATGCCATTACATTTGCAATACCGGGTAATAACAAGTCATTACTCTTCTGCTTACTTCTAATTAGCAAATAATGACTTCTAATTAGCAAATAATGACATATTGTCCTTGAAGTTTACTCCACTACAACTTTTTGGGTTGTAATTTAATCAAGTACAGCCCATTACATTTTGCATTACCAATAAATAGCAACTCATTACCCACACGATTACTTCCAATTAGTAAATAATGACTCATTAACTATTACTAATATTATGTTTACCGAGAAGTTACCTCCCCTACTATCATTTCGTTTGCAATTTAGCTAGTACCATTTGCAAAACCAAGTAATATAAACTCATTACCCTCACGATTACTTATTACTAATAACATACTTATAGTGGATTTGCCTTTCTTTGTTGGCAAATTAATTTAAAATAAATGCTATGAAGTGTATCGACTAATCAAATTCACGATGACATCCATTATAAATACAAATTACAATTTTCCTAGAATTAGAACAGTATTACTCTGTTTAGATTCATAGGTCGAGATCTCATACGGTCATCTTTGAATTGCACGCCCTCTCCACAACAATTGCACTCACTTTAAACTTCCTCACATGGAAAACATTAACCCAAAATAGTGTTCCATGCCAGTTGTTTCTGCCACGTCTTATTCCAGAAATGAACTTAGCAAAGTTTCGCTTGTTCTTCAGTCGTCGCTCCTTTGCTTTGGCACCAGCGTTGCTACATTTATCGTCAATCTGAGTGATTTTCAAAAGAAGAAATCCTTGAAACCTGTAGAGTTTATGCTCTAGGGACTCATACAGAGCTGGATAAAAGATTTCTTTGTTGTTTTCAATTACCATACAATCTCGAAATTAAATTTATAAAACGTTTTATTGCAAACACATCACTCCGCTCCGCTCCTTTCGCCGCCCAAAACATAACATGAAAGCAGCAACGCCATTTGCACAAATGGGTACATACTCGTATGTATGTACGTTTGTATGTACATATATTTTGTTTATAGGTACATACATTGTTCCACACAATCATAAGGATATTAAAGTGGGTTGTGCTCTATGTTGAAAAAAAAGCGTGATATTTTCGTCTAAAAGTGGGCATTGCTTTTTTATGATGAAATGCAAGACATGTGTCCTTTTACTCTGACATTATTCGGAAGTTACTGTAATTTCAAGAAATGTTTCGGCAATCAATAGGTTAAATAATATGTGACATCACGATTTTTACGCCCCCCTATTGCAACTTCTACAAATTTTAATAATTTATTTTCGTACTTTTGCGAGTCATGCAAAGGCATTAGATAGAAGAAATCTAAAATTTTCGAACGATATATTATACCGTCCGACCGTCCATATTACACTTGAACCGGTTGCTATATATCAGAAATTGTAAACAAGTTGAGTTAATTGACATTTTCATTTTCTCCTCCAGTTGCCGCCTCAAAGGACTACAAACTCTCAAATGATAACATTTTTCCAAAAATTGTTTTATTTATTTATTGTCATCGTAGGTTGCCGACATAAGTCTCAAATTAAAGAGGAGAATATCTGTTAAAAATACATTAAATTTTATTATTCTGCCTGTTTATGTTTGGAGTTAGCAAGGTTGAGTTTATTCACATTTTAATGGGTAAACTTGAAATGGTTGTTGATGCTAAACTTATACAGACGTAATCATACAATTTAAAGTATATTTGACACTTGTATCGGTATCGTATATTGCTATAAATATTTAAAACCTTCTTTTTTTAATTTTATCCTTAGAAACATTGTAATATTTTTAAGGGACCACAGGATGAGGGAATGGGAAACTAAAAACGCCAATTAATGTCATTTATCTTAAAGTTCTAGACGTATAACCGGTTCAAGTAAATTATTTAAGAAATTTTGAGAAATCTGCGTGTATTTCGCCTTTTTTTCAAATTTGGAAATGTTTTACATATTGTTTTTGCGAGGTAACTGTACTTTATGCGAACTTATTTAAAAAAGACGTTTACAATGGTGTAAAACGCCATCTTGGTTTTAAAAATCCGGCGGTAATTAGCGGAATTATTGAAGGTTCCACTAAAACTAAAAAAATTTAAAATTTTTTAAAAATTCAAGTTCTCGTCATTCAAAGTCATGTTTCTCATAATTTTTTGAATTTGTTGACCGATTAATAGCTACGATTCATCAAAACAAATAAAACGATAAATAAAGCCATGATCACCATTTTAGTAGAATCCCAAATTTTGGAACAAATTTTCCCTGCTTTGGGAATTCAGTTATTTTTGCAAAATCTGCAAATCTAGTAATGTTCTCATCATTTTTATTTGTTTCGATGATTTTTAGCTATTTTTGTTGGATCTGATTTCATACAATGACTGGGATTTTAGTAAAAATCCCAAAATTTGCAAACAATTTTCCCCACTTTGGGAATTCGGTTATTTATTTTTGCAAAAATCTGCAAATCTAGTAATTTTTCATACTGCTTTGACGAATAAATAAATGATACATCATTTTCATATGTTTTGAAGAATTTCAATCTTCAGAGATTTGATTTTTTTAAAAATGAGTTTTTTATAAACAATTCAATAACTCAGTCAGCTACCAACAGATTTTGAAGAATTAAATGGTGTTATACTCATAGCCATAGTATGGGGGAAACGCCATTGTGTTTCGAAAATCCGTTGGCAATTGTCTGACTTAGTGAAGGTTGTACTAAAACTAAAGTTTTGAAAAAAATACAAGTTCTGGTCAGGGCCACGTTTCACATAACTTTTCGAGGATTTTCGATTAATAGCTAAAATTCATCAAAATACTTAAAACGGTAAATAAATACATTATAACCATTTTACTGAAAATTCCAAATTTTGGAACAAATTTTCCACACTTTGGGAATTCATTTTAAATAAAATCAGAAAATCTAGTAATTTATTTCCATCATTTATATTTGTTTAGATGAATTTTAGGTATTTTTTTGTTGGACCTCAATTTTTTAATTTTTCAGAGATTTGAAATTTTTTAAAATATATATTCAATAACTCAGTCAGCTATGCATAAATACATGATTACGATTTTAGTCAAAATCCCAAATTTAGGAACAATTTTTGTCCACATGTAATGTTTTCATCATTTTTATTTGTTTCGATTAATTTTAGGTAATTTTTTGGATGAGAATTCCAACAATCTTCATAGATTTGGATTTTTTTAAAAAATAGTTTTATTAAAAATCTCAATAACTCAGTCAGTTAGCTATCTTTACTGAACATCGTATTTAAACAAATTCACAGCAAACAAGGTTACCTTACGAAATAATATGTAAAAACATTGCCTATGTTTAAAAATAGTAACCAATGAAAAAATGTGTAGACTGTTCGCCGTCGACTATAAACGTATAGTTCCCTTTAAGTGGGTACAAATTGCTTGAGGCAAACTTTACACTGGCACTGTTCAGGATGTTTGTTGGAATTAATATACAATAATTAAATAATTAATATACAAATAATTATTATACATGGCACAATGGCCGATTCAACGAATAATTCAATGTCAGGCATGTTTGTTAAATCGAGCAATTCGTTATATCGAGCACTACTTACACAGTGCAACAGGCCTGAAAAAGAACACACATGAAACTAGAGAAAATATGTAGTGTACTCAGTTATTGATTTGGTGGTCTTTTCTCCTTTTTACAGGAATTTTAAATTCCAAAGGTTATATTTGTCTTAATACTTTTCAGAGCCATGAATAGGCGATATGTGTATCAAATAAAAGCGAATAATAATACAAAAAAATTTAATGTTTGAACTGGGATATACATATTGCTGATATCAAGAAGAAAATAGCCCCAGCAATCGGTGTATTATATAAATTGAAATACAAGCTAAATGAAAAGTCGAAGCTCATGATATTTCAATCGTTAGTACAATCGCATTTGAAATACTTAGCTATTGCCTACGCCAACAATAAGAACAGTAGCTCTTTGAGATCCCTTCAATGCATGCAAAACAAAGCTCTCAAGACGATATATAATTTACCATTGACCTATCCAACGATTTCATTGTATAGGGATGTGGGGAAGACTATACTGCAAATATATGGATTGTATGAGTACCAAGTTGTAATGTTCGTGTTTAAGTGCATTAATAAGATTGGCCATCACACAATATCATTTTTTCAGAACCAAACAAACTTTAACACTAGAAATCGAAATAATTTAAGAGTTCCACGGTGTAGACTTGAAAGGACAAAACAACGTATTGATTATGTGGGTGCTATCACATATAATGACCTACCATCAGCTTTGAAATCTGTTAACAGAATTTCAACTTTTAAATCTGCATTTAAGAAATTTCTATATAATTCATTTGAAACGCTTCTACCTTCAGTATAAAATTTGAATTTTGTAACATATTTTTTTAATTGAATTTGAATTTGCATATAATTGTATATAAATTAGAATAATATATTGCCGGCTTTCCTCAATAATGCCACTATGGCGCTGAGGCCAGGAAAGTTATTTATATGGAATTTGTACAAATAAAATAAAAAAATGTGCCTCCAATAAGCCAATTGTTTAAAAGCAATACTGCCGTCCTAAGCAAGAAACAAGTGCCAAAATACCATAATTAAGATAAAGGCTTATTCAGAACCGTAAATCAGTTCCTGATTTTTGTTTTAAACTGAAATATGGCTATATCCACCATCTCTTACCTAGAAAAAACTTAAACTAATAATCTCAAAACCACTAAAATGGAAATGTGACTATATTTCCTATGAGGGCACTATATTTCCAGATGCTATAGGGCTACTTCTTTAAAGAAGTTTCAAAGCATTTTTTTGATTTTTTTGTGAATTTTTCCTGTTTGTTAAATCGAGAAACCACTGCATTTTAAACGAAAAGCTTAGAAGTGTGTTGTCATGATAGGACCCTTTCAGAGAGGATGCCTTCTGGGGATGTTTGTGGATTTTTTGCTTTTATAATTAGTGTCCATCACAATTTTTATTATTAAAATAATTACAGATTTGCAATTTTTTCTAAAAAATATAATCAAATTTTTGCACATTCATGGAAAATGCGACCCACTCTTATATTTGTGCATACACATGTATAAAATAAGTGGTACAAATACCAATTTACAACGGTAAATCACAACATGTCATTTACACACAATGCCAGACACTTATGGGGCTAATCTTATTCAAACATCACACACTCGCACAGGATCCATTTGAACCTCCAACACCACACTCACCCCACCCCTCTCTCTCTCACACAAACTCTTTGTAAGCAAATCTGTAAAATTTATCACAAAGCCCCGTCGCAGAGCTCTGCCTAGGTGGCTTGGCCCTGCAAACCCCCATTCTGAAGCAGTCATCAAATGAAAAGTGATAAATAGAAGAGGAGCGCAACAGACAAACAAATGCACATTCATTTAAATCATTTTAAAACGAGTACACACTCACACAGCCATGCTCGCTCTCTCGCACTCCTCAAATGCAAACAAACAGACACACACCGCCAGGCAGAGCGGAGAGGTTGTACGGGGAGGAGACACAAGAGACAGATAGACAGCCAAACAATAGCACTTATATGCAGGTATCTAAAACGATTTATCAGTACAATGACACTAGTAGTTGTACCCCCTCCCCCCACAACCCCTCTCCATTCACAACAAGATGATGGCTGAGTACTGAGAGTGGGGAAAGAGGGAGAGAGAGTAGTACCGGTGCCAGAGCCATTCAGACACTCAAGCATTCAACGTGTGCAAAGTGTTAAATATGCAACAGTATTTGGTGTTCGCTTTTTTTGTGTTTTGTGTTCGGCTGTTGTTGTTGCCTATAAAAGTTTCCTTTAGTTGGTCGCTGCCAACGAAGACTGTGTCGATGGCTTTGGCGGAAACGGAAACATTTTACATGCAACACTTCAGTGTGCCACTGCTCGAGTAGTTGTCGCAGTAGGTGAAAATCAAGTCACTAACATGACACTCTGCTACCAGCAGCACTAATGTCGTGTAGCGTCGCGTCGTGTCGTGCCTTGGCGCTGCTCCTCTGGCGCACCATCACTGGTAATTGCTGTCAATAAGTGATAATTGCATTAGAGGTCCGTCCGTCTGTCCGTCCAGCCGTTCAATCGTTACGTTTCGTTTCACTGATGCTTTTGTAGGTGTGTGTGTGTGTGTCTTTTTCGCTTTTAATTCCTCATGCTATTATTTTTGCTAGTTTTTTTCATTTTTTTTTGCGAAATCCCTGCAGACAATAGAATTAACCCATTTATAGCTGGATTGAGATTTTTTCAATTTACACAGACTTCACCAGATGAAGGGAGACAGAGTGAGAGGACCTTTAGAGCTGTTGCTGGCCGCTCTGCAGCAAACCCTTCCTCGTCATCGATAGATAGTGTTTTTTCGCAGCAATTTTCATTAATGTTGCAAAATAGTTAAATGGATGTGATTAACATTCATTACATTTTGTGATGACATTTTTACAATGTCTGTTCTCCTCTTTGTTTCTGGTTTTTTAGCAGACTGCAACTCGAATGCAGTTCAATGCGATAAGAGCAGCAGGGTGACGATGACGATGGTGGTGATGGTGTGGCTGTGAATTGGCTTGGCCGTTCTGGTGTTGGCGTTGCCGTTGCCGTTGACTTTGGCTGCTGATGATATTTATTCACTTTTGTAATTAGAGTTACATTTTTTGCCCGCCGTGCCAACGAACGGCCAGAGACGAGCATTGATTTTAATTAGTTAATTGATCCAATTTGTGATTTAATGTCTGTTGCTGCCGCTACTGCAGGGCTGTTGTTGTTTGCTGTATGATTCCAACCCCCCCTTATTTGTTGCCAATAACAATTGATATTGGCTTAAACTATTTAGAGTGATTTCAAATTTACACAGATTTGTTTTGTTCCAAAGACGTGATTTGCATAATTCACAGGATGCACACACACACAAGGCATTCGCTAGGAATTTCTATTGATTTGTGGGAGGCAGAGGAGAAGGACGCCCCTTTCACTGATTGACGATAGGTATTTCTGTGAATCTGGGTTAATTGACAGTCATCATTTAATACAAAACGTGTAACACTCTGTGTGTGTGTCTGTCTCTGTTGTTATTATTGTATGTATTGATTGTTGTTTGTAATTTGATAAATGATTTAATTACGCATAGTTATCGTTTTCAAATCGTCCTATAATTGCCACAGAGCTTATGTGATTGGGAATTAACTAAATTAATTCGCAAGAAAATGCAATATGCATTTCCAGCACTCGGCCAGATAGTTTAAATGAATTGTGCTCGATTACAAATTGAAAGTAAATTAAACAAATCTAATAATAATTAAATTGCAAAGTAGGAGGCGAATGAGTTGATCAGGAGCTACAAGTTGCAAATATATAATATTCGGCCTCACCGAAACGCTTGTACACTCAACTGGTAGTATTTATTTGATAAATTAGAAAAAATAACACAAAAATAGTAATAAAATAACAAAAACAGCTGTGGTTTGAATATCTGGAAAGTGATACTATTTTTCTGGTAGGTTAATAGTAAAACAAGAATCTGTTTATGATATTTCCCAGACATCACCAAAGTCTTGACTTAGAAATAAAACCAAGTTTTTTGTACCTTTCCACACTTACTTACCTACAACTTAGTTGACTATCAACATATCATTTTAGTTTTTGAACGGATTTAAAAATAAGACACCTTGAGCTAGAGCTAGATACCTAGAGAACGATATATTGTTTATTTAAAAAACTTAACAAATGTGTGTGTATTTGTCAAGCAAATCATAATTTAAAATTTTTTCCTAAATTTTCAATGCTTTATACATTATTTTGTAAGATAACCGTATGATTTGGCGATTATATTTAATCTAGTAAGGATATTTAGTAAGGACTATAACGCCACTTTGTTTTTACAAACCCGCCAGTATTTGGCATAGCTATTGAAGTTTTTATTAAAACTAAATTTATATCAAAATACAAATTTTGGTTATTCCAGTTCGGATCTCCCTTACGAATTTGACCTGCAATAAAAATTTCAAAAATTCAACAAATTAGAGATTAAAATGTTAAATAAATTACAAGATTTGCAAATTTTATTTGTTCAGCGAAAAATTGCCGAATTCCCAAAATTGGGAAAATTTATTCCTAAAAAATAACGAATTTGAGGTCCAATCAAAATACCTAAAATTCATCAAGACAGACAAAAATGATGAAAAAACAAGTAAAAACGGAGTTAAGTGCGGTCGGGGCGAACTTTATATACCCTCCACCATGGATTGCATTACACAGAGGCTGTTGATTTTCGTAGAAGTACAGGAACATATAAATTTAATATAGCCAAACCAAAACAAATACAAATATTGAAAAAATAATTTTATAAATAAATATAATATTTTTATTATTTCAAACCACGCTTATAAGGTAAGGCTGCAAATACGTTTACATATCGAAATAATTCTTCAAGACAATTCAAAAAATTAATATTCTTATATTTATACTTTCAAAAAGCTTAAACATTATCTCACGTACATAGTGCAAAATAACCTAACTTCATGATTCATCCAATTTTTGTCGTAAAAGTAAAAAGTAAGAATTTGGAAAAATCTTTTTATTTTGCGTGTCTATGCAGTCAGTGGAATGTATACACCAAATTCCATGGTTCTAGCTGCGGCCATTTGGTTGGTACCATTATTATCCCCCTTTTCCTATTTTACGCCCTTATGAGTACGACTTTCCCAAATCTCTTTATTTTACTTGTCTACGCAATTAGAGGGATGTACACATCGAATTTCATCATTCTAACTGTAGTCGTTTAGTTGGTACCATTTTTATCCCTCTATTCCCTTTTTCCCCTTGAAAGTACGAATTTGAAAAAAATACTTTTATATTATGTATCTACTCAATTAGAGGAATGTACACATGTGTTTCTAGCTGTTGCCGTTTAATAGGTACCATTTTTATCCCTTTTTGCCCCATTTCACCCCCTACGAACAAAAATCACTTTATGGTTCAAGTTTTTGTTATAGGGGGAATGCGCATAGCATTGCATTAAAAAAACATGCTTAAATACTCTAAAATATTAGGGGTTTTTATGGGTTTTTTTCAGTCCTTGTGAGGGAAAATAATTTGCCTATTGGGCCGATTTCGCCCAGTTTCAATCCCAACCGATCTACGACTATAAGACGTATTTATGCAAAATTTGGACGTCCTAGCTTTCGTTTAGATCTAGCATCTAAACAGACGGACAGACGGACATGGCTAGATCGTCTTAGAATTTTATGACGATCAAGAATATATATATTTTATAGGGTCTCAGGTCGATATTTCAAGGTGTTACAAACGGAATGACGAAGTTAGTATACAATTAAAGTTAGTATACAATTATAATTACAATATTTTTAGATTTTACATTTTTCCAAAAATTGCCAAATTCACAAAATGGCAAACATTTGTTCACATTTTTTTTCGAATTTGACGTCCAGTAAAATTGCCTAAAATCATCAAAACAGATAAAAATTATGAAAAAAAAACACATTTTATGATATTAATTTTTTCTGCAAACAATTTACTAATTCGAAAAATGGGAATGGGTGTTTCAAAAATTTTACGAATTTGAGCTACAATCAAATAGCCTAAAAGCCATCCAAATATTACAATATTTTCAGATTTTACATTATTCCAAAAATTGCTGAATTCACAAAATGGAGAAAATTTGTTCCAATTTGAGGCCCAATAAAAATGTCTAAAATATTCAAAACAGATAAAAATTAACAAAATTTACTTATTTTTTTCGCTAAAAATTGCCAAATTCCCAAAATGGAGAAAATGTGTTCCAAAAATATGTCGAATTTGGGGACCAATAAAAATACATCAAATCATCAAAACAGATAAAAATAATGAAATATTATTAGATTTGCAGATTTTACATATTTTCCATAAAATTGTCGAATTCCCAAAATGGGGAAAATGTGTTACGAAATGTGGGATTTTTACTAAAGTGTTCGTCATATAATTATTAACCATTTTAACTGTGTTAGGTACTTTTATTAAATTAAAATTAAATTAGGATATTTTACCTCAAATTACGAATTTTTAATGAATTTTATTTAAGTGTCATATGAAGACAATATTCCCAAAATGGGGAAAATGTATTCCAAAATGTGGGATTTTTACTAAAGTGGTTGTTATGTCATTATTTACCATTTTTATCTGTTTTAGGTACTTTTATTTTGCTTTAAATTAGGAAATTTTACCTCAAATTAGGAATTTTTTAATGAATTTAATTTAAGTGTCATATAAAGAAAATATTGGCCATAGCTTCTACATTTACCCATATAGTTTTTTCTTCCTTCTCTAGATTTTCAGCTATTATAAAATAAAACAACATATTAACTTATCTAAGTAGTAAAGCGATTTGTAGCACTGTTTATACCAAAATGTATACAAATTGTTGTTGCCTCAATGCAGATAAAAACATATTTTTTGTTGCATAGTGTTATTAATACTACATAATACGAATAACAATAAGAGGTATTAATTAATTTATTACTAATTTATTTTATCATTTATATTTTTATATAACATATATTACTTCATATTAAATAAATATTTTGTTAGGTTTCTCATTGTCGATTGGTTTGATTTACTAACTCACCACTCACAAAGGAGGATATCTCAGATGCTTAGAGTAAAGTGCATACTTTACACTACTGAAGAATAATTATAATCCTTTATGACAACTACATTCATGACAACTCATTCATTGGTGAACATCCAAATTTTCGCAACTTCCAAAGGAAAAGGATACATTTTACTTTTTCGTATGCTCTCTTTTGTTGGGATAAAAAACGTGATGGATTTTATATTTTCCATAAATCTCTAAAAAAATTATTTTAAAGAACAAATTGAAATGTGATCCGCTTGGAAAAAATCCTAAAAATATTGTGGACATCAAAAGGATTGTTGACAATTTTATTTATTTTTAATTTTAAAGATGCTGCGAATAATCTACGTTCATTGAAAAACAATAATAATGATATTTGCCGATACCAGCGATTTATTCTTTATATTTTTTTAATTTTTCGTTAATTATTCAATATTAGCGATCAGAGCCCTTTAAAATACAAATCGGATAGAAAATGTGTAAATTTTAGCGGATTTTATAAAAAAATTCATTTAAAATAGCACTAAAGTCGCCTTGCGAAGGGATAAGCGATAAATGGAAATATTTTGGCATAACACATTAAACAAATGATTATTTTTAGAAGGGAATATCCACAATATTTTGAAGGCCACCGAAAAGTAAGTTGTTTTCATTATTTGAGTTAAATATTTATAATTTCGACCGCAGTCACATTTATAATTGTTGTAGAGTAAGTACCACGAACTTCATCATGAAACTTTAGAGTGTCTCGCTGACTCTGTTATAAAAAAAAATATTAAAAAAATCGAAGAGGCCCTTTTTTGATAATTAAAAAAATTAGGAAAAAACTTAAAAAAGTATATGTTTGTAACATTTGATTTGAATGTATATTAGACTAGCTCTATCTCCTACTAGAAGTAAAGATACGATTTTTTAGATCGCCTTATGACAAAATTTTTTCGATCCAGTCTCTAGTGTCTACAATTTCATATCTTTTGAAAATCGGGGAATAAAGTTCTATTTCCCTACTTCAGAAGTAAAAAATTTGCAAACTTTTATTATAATCGGAAAACTTAAGGAAAATGTCTGTTACGTTTCACATGGAATTAGACATAAGACACGTTTGCCCAACTATTTCAATTGTCAGTTCAATTTCTTTTTTCCCATTATTTCATTTCAATTTAAAGTTCTATTATTTTATTACGAAACTTAATCCAATTTACTTTTCTTTTATTTTCAGGTGAGTAGCAAACATTTGATGTAAAAATTCGCCATAGATGTGAGTATAATAAAAACCCAGCTCTCGATTATGTTCAATCCAACAAACAATAAACTGTTCAGACATTGATTTAAATATAAATATGAGGCATCTCTAAATTGCAATCGAGCCTCATAAACCAATGGACGTCACTGCGAACTCCATTAGCTTTTAAAACGTTTTATTTTAAACATCACATTTACATTAGTCAACTTTAATAATGCGATGATGTCCTTTACATGATAACTGGCAACTGACAATAGTGGCCAGGGACGCGTGGGACGAAGAATCTGTCACAATTTTACGCATTACTAACGCCAGTCAAGGCGAATGTCAGTTTTAATTAAGGCCACACTGCTGCCAACCGACACTTGCCAGAAAAATAAGAGCTCAACTCGACTCGGGCATAAATGTAGACAACAACAACTATAACAGCAGCAACAGGGGACATAATGCAATATGATGACAAGTAACAAATATTCAATGGTGGGCAGAAAGCAAAAAAATCGAGCAGGGGGGCAGTAAGAGGAACGCAATAAATACCGAGTTGGATTTAAAAGCCAACAAGGCACTCTTAGAGCCTGAAACCGGAAAAAACGGAGAAAGGACTAAAAACAAAACCCCCTTTAGCCAAATGGGGAGGAGAGAGTGTGGTGTAGGCCAAGAGTATATAAAACGCAAAAGGCATCCGCGACAACGGCCACGACAATGACGGTGACGACGACAACAAAACTGAACTGAACTGCAACAAGGGGGAAACGGAAACATTGCTTGCCAATAGCTAAGTAGTGTATCCGTATCCTGTCATAAGAGCTAAACAAAAGGGATTCTTTTTTGCTGCCATGGCTATGTTGCCTCAGTCCTTTTTTGCACTGCTCTTCTAATATACACCTCGCTTAGCGTTTAAAGTAAAGGGGATAAATGTTAAACCAGCCATAAGAGACGCAGGCACACACACACACATAGAAAGAGAGAGATAGACAGCCAGCCATGCAACCAGACGAATGTAGTGGCGTATGAACAGACGGCCACAAACGACAGACAGACAGTCGGACAGGCCCAGGGACTTTGACAACAACTAAATGTTCATAAACATAAGGATAATATTGTTTTTCTCTCTCTGCCTCCCTCTTCGCTCTGTTCCTTGTATTCTCTCTCACTAAGGCTGAGTGTGTGTTTTTTTTTTGCCATGTATCCCCGGCACAGGAAGTAAATGTCGCGCGTTAGGCTTGTTCGTTCGCTGGTTCTTGCGCTCGTTTATGGTTTCCAAAGGACACTTGTTTTTGCATTAGACAACTCCAAGCGGAGGCTTTAGCAACAACCTGCTCGACATGCAAGTGCAAGAAAATGCATTATGGGTGGGTCGTTGGCAGTGCGACTGGCACTGGTGGCGGTTGTGTTAAGTGACAGAAAATGTGTTAAATTTCCATCAAAATGTTGTTTAAAGGTGTAGGATGTGGGCTTTTTCATTTTGAATACACTTTTCGGGAGTAAGATTTTCTTCAAATGCAGTTTACATTAGCTTGAGTGGTCCTGGTTAGCAGGACATAGGGACATGTCAATAGGTGTATCCAAATCTGTAATTGAAACAATCTTCAATTGCATCCTCAATCAGCAGTCTCTATCTCGAATGCGTTGATGTCTCGTTCAGATATAGTCGCCATTCGTGAATTATAGTTAACGGTGTCTATCTTCTATATATATATATATATATAAGAGAGTTGCGTTACTGACTGACTGATTGACTTATCAACAGGGTTGTATGATATGGCGATTTTTCGCCAAACGTGGCGAATTTTAAATATGTTTGGCGACTTTATTTTCAATTTGGCAACATGTCGATTTTTTGGTAATTTATAAAATAGTTGGTGATTTTCTCGGCTAATTTTAGAAAATTTTAAATCTGTCCTCCGATTTTATTATATTGGCGTTACTTTGTAGAGAAATATATTACAATCTGAATGCAATTTCATGTCAAACCGAACACTTTTTAAATTACCGTTTCCTATTTCTTTGCAACTTAGTAGGATAGCTGCACTCTATAACATATTTGATTTATAGAGGACGAAAAAAAGAATTTTTTAAAAGATATGTCCATAAGGTTCGAGGTAGGAACATAGAAAATGGTATTGTGTGAATACGCGTAGATACAATTTAAATATTTTAAAGAAAATTGTATCTTGTTATCTTTTTTGGATTTTCTTAAAAAGTAAAAAATAGGCGTGTTCCCGTCGATTACAAACACTTTAGAATTGAGAGAAAAATAATTATTAAAACTATAATTTTTGAACGAATGTATGCATTGATTTTTATTGAGATTTGAGATTTGCTTTTATTGAGATTTGTTCCTCTTGTGTTCCATTTAGAAGACCTGAAATAATATTTAGGAGACATTGGTCCACGAAAACGAGAGAAAGAGATCAACTCAATATTAGAAACTGTTTCATAAAGAAGAAAAAGTATATTTTTGAATGTTAATTGTTTTTTAACCAGTAATCCCTGCATTGAAAGTGTATTCTGCATTATGAATTGCCTAAACTAGGTCACGGCATAAGAAAATTTTAAACTTTTATTATTTTATATTTATTATGAAATGTTGAAAATATTCAATTCAAATACATCTGAGTTCCATACATTTTTTACAAGAACTAAATACGAATCGTATATACCCACCACGACGGAGTGCCTTCCACAATATTACCGGCAGATCAGTGGCTGTCGGCTTTACATAGAAGTGTGGAAACGTATTAAGGAAATTGTGATATTTTTTATACACATTACTATATTTGTTTACTATTTGAAATTATAAGGCATGCGCACGGTTTTAAATAATTTTTACTTCATTCTTATATATAAATATAATAAATTGTAATCAAAAAATTAATATTAGGCAGCAATTTTTAAAAATGTGTCCTAAACAGTAGGTGTTTTGTCAGGCGTCATTAGGGAGAAACATTTCCTCCCATTTGCAATTTCTTGATTCAGTTACAGAAGGAATTCAGTGACTGACTGAACTTCAAAGATTTGTTATATTTCGTGACCGCATTGGAATGTACACATCTAATTTCATGATTCTAGGTACATCCGTATGCTTGGTACAAGTTTTATTCTTTTTTCATTTTGACCCCAAAAGTACGAATTTGGGAAAATACTCATATTTTGTATGTCTACGAAGACAGACGAGTGTAAACACCGAATTTCTTGATTCTTGCTTATTACCAATTTTATCCCGTTTTGATCCTAAAGGTACGAATATCGAAATATATCTTTATTTTTCGCATCTACGCAGTCAGAGCAATGGACATATCGAATTTCACTATTCTAACTGCAGCCTTTTTGGTTGGTACCTTTTTTATCCCCTTTTGACTTTTCTGCCTAAAAGTACAAATTTCGAAAAGTTCCTTTATTTTTCGCGTCTAAACATTCAGATGAACGCATACAGCGAATTTCCTGATTTCAACTTCAGCGGTTTTATCCCTTATAAGTACTAATTTCGAAAAATTCCCCCTATTTTACGTGTCTACGTAATTATAGGGATGTACATACCGAATTTCATGTTTCTAGCTGTTGTCGTATCATTGGCACCATTTTTATCCCTTTTTGACCCGCTGAACCCTTAAAAGTATGGATTTCGAAACCATTTATCTGCGAGTCTACTTTGTCAGAGGTATATACATTAGGGCGTACCTCAAAAAAAAAGTTCGCCGTACACCTTCGAATATGAAGTATTATTGAAAGGTAGTTTCAAAAATTTTTTTTATTTTTTTATGCCGAACGTAGGGTCGCGCTTTTACATTTTTCTATATAACTTCTGCATTTATAAACGGATTTTAAAGTGTGATACATCGATGTTTTTGTCTCGACGAGGCCGATTTTGTTGTCTTTGAATTCATTGAGCTCAAGCACCCCCTTCTGGTACTTACCCATCATATCTCAGTTGCTACTACCCTAATGTACCACTCTAATATCAGAAAATTAAAGCTCGCATAAAATCATGAATCATGCTTGAGCTCAATGACTTCAAAGACAACAAAATCGGCCTCGTCGAGACAAAAACATCGATGTATCACACTTTAAAATCATAACCTGGTACGCTCTAATGTACATACCAAATTTCACGACTTTTAAGGGTTGAGCGGGACAAAAAGGGATAAAATATAGTACCAACTAAAGTGTTGTATCTAAACTCGTGAAATTCGGCCACGTAGACGTCCAAAATTAATGGATTTTTCGAAATTGGTACTTCAAAGAGATTAGCGGGACAAAAAGGAAAAAATGGTACCAACTAAAGAATTGCAGATATAATCGTTAAATTCGGCGCGTACATTTCTCTTACCACGTAGACGCGCAACATAAATTAATTTTCCGAAATTTTTATTTTTAATGGGTGAGCGTGACAAAAGGGGATACAAACTGGACCAACTAATGCATTGGAGCTACACTTGTGAAATTCGTTATGTACATACCTCTGAAAACATTGACTCTCAAAATAAATGAATTTTTCGAAATTCGTACTTTTAAGGGGTGAGAGAGGAAAAAGGGATAAAAATAGTACCAACTAAAGTATTCCTTCTAAATTCGTTAAATTCGGCGTGTTTATTTCTCTGGCTACAAAGACGTCCAAAATAAATGGATTTTTCGCAATTGGTACTTCAAAGGGATGAGCGGGACAAAAAGGGATAAAAATAATACCAATTAAAGTAGTTAACTTAAGTATTTATATAAAGTGCGAAGACGCCGAACATTAATGGATTTTTCGAAATTTTTGCTTTTAATGGGTGAGTGTCCCACTAAAAGGGATAAAAACGGGACCAACTAAAGTATTGGAACTATAGTCGTGGAATTCGGTATACACATACCTCTGAAAACGTAGACTCGCAACAAAAATGCATTTTTTGCGGTGAGAGGGAAAAAGGGATAAAAATAGTACCAACTAAAGTGTTACAGCTAGAATCATGAAATTTGCGGCTTTCATTCCTCTGGCCACGTAGACGTCCAAAATTAATGGATTTTTCGAAATTGGTACTTCAAAGGAATGAGCGGGACAAAAAGGGCAAAATGGTACCAACTAAAGTACTGCAGCTAGAATGGTAAAATTCGGCGCATACATTTCTCCTACCACGTCGACGCGCAACATAAATGGATTTTCCGAAATATTTGGTTTTAATGGGTGAGTGGGCCAAAAAGGGATAAAAAAGGGACCAACGAAAGTATTGGAGCTATAGTCGTGGAATTTGGTATACACAAGCATCGGACAACCTAGATTCGCAAAATTAATGAATTTTTCGAAATTCGTACTTTTAATGAAAAAGGGATAAAAAAGTACCTCTGACAACGTAGAATCACAACATAAATGCATTTTTCGAAATTCGTATTTTAGGTGGTGAGAAGGATAAAAAAGTACCAACTAAAGTGTTACAGATAGAATCACGAAGTTCGGCGTTTTTATTCCTTATACCACGTAGACGCGCAACATAAATGGATTTCCGAAATTTTTTACTTTTAATGGGTGAGTGTAACAAAAAGGGATAAAAATGGTACCAACTAAGGTATTGCAGCTAGAATCGTGAAATTCGGCGTGTACATTCCTCTTTTTCGAAATTTGTACTTCAAATGGATGAGCAGGACAAAATGGATTTTTCAAATTTTTTTCTTTAAGGAAGGGGAAACGAGAACACGTGTGACTTATAGTAATTTTGCAACATGTGTACTTTTTGGGAAAGGGTAACAATATGTGTTTTTTCCGAAACTGGGTAGGAAAGGATATAAATGATACACGCGAAGGCATTTCAGTAAGAAAAACGTAATTCGACTCAAGTGGACTGTCTAAAATGATGCTTCAAAATTACTATTTTATATTTATCTATAACCATCCAAATGAAATTTAATAAGTACGATCCAAATACAGAGATGGGTAAAACTGATCAAAAATAACTTACTTTTCTCGTTGGAAGTAGCGGGCACTGCTAGTGGAGTATATTCACAATTTGAAAAGGGCTGTAGTTATCCGCCGGACTAAACATTATGCCATGACTTCTATATATAGTGACTTCATTGTCAAGCGAATCCATAATTGAAAATCTATGGTACAAATTTAACCCTATGATGGAGCCCCTGAATATGGAAACATTTTATATCCACGAATAAAATCCTTGACCACATTCAACCTTAATTCCTAGCAACCACATTTAAAGAGATCCATAAAATATATATTGATTTATTTAAATACTGTATTAGAAATAAGTCCTTTCCATCTGTTCTAAGACTGCTAAGGATTACATGCCTGTCATTGTCGACCACCTATGACTGTTTATATCCATAACAAGAGCAGCTTTTGTTTGGCGCTCCCATCCTGCCCTCACTCACGGTTTGTAACCCTCAAGTGTAGCTTTTGTTTTGCACTCGTATCCTATAATAATCGAATATCTGCCTAAAGCTCTGCTGTGTGCACACACACAGAGAGAAAAAACCAACAACAAAAACAAATAAACTTGCCACTTTCTTGTGTGTGTGTGTGTCTGTTTTGTTGAAGTGAATTCCGAGGAAATTAATCATTCTCCATCCTCGGGATGTCAAATTTAATTAAGCCTTCAATCAATTAAATCCCACGTTTGTTGTTTCATTTATGGCAACAACACAAATATAATTTTAATCAATTTCTTGTACAACTTCCTCTCATCCCCACCCCACCCTCTACCCTGCACCACCTCTTCCCCTTTTCCGGGCAGTTTGAGTGCGTAAAATAATAATAATGCCCAAAAGATCTTTATAATCATATTAAGTTGGCCAAGCAGCAGACAATCTTAATCGGTTTTAATTTGTTGCAAAACACAGCACGGCAGCGCCACACATTCCCTCAGGACAAATATGAGAGAGACTTGGAAGAAATTCCAAGTATTTTGTTTGCAAAAAAGTTGCAATGGAAGACCCAAAGCCTTGTCATGGCCATCAACATATATGCCCACGTGTGTGTCTTGTCCTCCTTGAATGGCCGCAATTTAAGCCGTGCAGATTTGGCATGACAGAAAATTTTCAAACGAAACCGAACCAAAACCCAAACCATAAACCCATCACCACCATCTTCATTCTTGGCATAAGCCAGCGGTTATATGGCAAACAAAACCCCAAATTTTCTCGTAATTTTCCTCTGCAAATGGAAACGCGTAAATAAAGGATTAACTGGTGTGGCAGAAACCCAAGCAAAGCAAAGCAAACATTCACACTTTTGCACATGGACTCCAGACACGTTTCATTATATTCTACAGACTTTGGCTAAATAACCTTTCATACACAGCCGCACAGACTTCATGTAAAACGGGTTAGTGTGTGTGTCTGCGTGTGGGTTAAGGTTATAAAGTTAATATAAATTAAATTGAAATACAAAATTTTACACCATCCACTCGGCTTTGCATTCAAATCCAAACTGGCATTTGTACACTGAACAAATATTTAAATTTTTATACAATTTTTCAATGATACAATAAAGAAATCCATCATCGAAGGACTATGTATAACATTTTCTGTTGTATTTTGGCTTTCTAAACTGGAAAATGTAGGGATATATATTTTTTAATTTTTTACTAAAATTCCAATTTTTGCGAAGTTAAGATTTTTAATCTCGTTCTAGAAATATAGGTCCGCTATATGTTCAATTAAAGGTACTAATGATGGCTAAAAAATTTGCGAATATAATTTCTACACAGAAAAGTGGTATAGAAACAGTCTTCAAAAAGTTGCGATTTTATTTTTCCAAAAAAAAAAAAAAAATTTTCAAAAAAAATCTATATTTTTGCTGGTACTCCAAAATTGTCTCGTTCTATTTTTTAATTGCTAACATTCTAACGCAGAAAACAATGTCTACGTGTGAAACATCCATGGATAAATGTAGAAGGTATGGTACTCTTTGTAGGCGTAAAAAAATAAAAACATATGATTTAAAAAAAAATAACGTGAAAACTCCCTTCACAAATTTGATCAAATAATATTTTATGTTTCTCTGTTATAGCTGGTATCTTGAAGAAAAAATACAAATCCAAATTGGAGAAAATCTATGGATAAATGTAGAAGTTATGGACCTTCTTGTAGAAGTACATGTCGTCTTCATGCATGACTAAATCAATTTAAGCAAAGACTTGGAAAAAATTAGTTTCCCTTACTTCTACAATAAGGGTCATAACTTCTACATTTTTCAATAGATTTTTTACAACTGGAACTTGTGTACTTCGCTAAAATTGCAGCTATTATAAAATTTTGTTATCTAATTTTAAAGGGCTTTTTCGCGTTATTTATAAAATATTTATAATTCTTTAATTCCTTTACGTCTACAAATAGTGTCATAACTTCTACATTTATCCACGGATCTCTTACATGTAGACATTGTTTTCTGTGTTAGAAAGTTAACTATTAAAACGAAAAAAAATCGATTTTATTCTTCTATTTTTTATGAATTTCTTCGTATCATCAAAAAAAAAATTTTGAAAAAAAAAAAAATTTTCTCAATTTTTTGGAGACTGTCCCCAAACTACCGATAATATGTGAAAGTGAAATTCGCCATAATTACCTATAACGGAAACACTTAAGCGGAGCTAAATTTCCAAAATGAGAGTACAAACATTAAAGGTGCCTTCGACAAGAATTGTTTTTTAGTAAAAAAGTTATTAATTAAATAAGTTAAAAAAACGAATTAAAAAATATATTCCTAAAAAATTATTTACATAGTGTTACACTGTGCAACATTTTTGAAGTCATTTCAAAATAACCATATACGGACTCCGCTACATGATAAAAGACCCAAAAAAAAAAAAAGACCCGTGTTTTTTCCCCCAAAGTCATGCACTTTTTTTATGGCCCCCCAGAGATTTGAGGCCTCGGTGTAATTTTTGGAAAAAAGTGATCATATTCTCAGGCTCATATCTTGCAAACCGTTCGGAATTTTGATTTACTCTCTGAGGCAAAGTTCTAGCTCTTGTCATAAAGAACAAAAATTGTGAACATATAAAATCAAAAAAACTTCATCTGTTTCTGTTAATGATCAGTCCGACTACAGTGCGTATGAGTGATATTATCCTTAATCAACAGCACGTATACGCTACCTACAACACTTCATTCATTCGACGACATTTGCGATTTTGACCTTGAAGATGAAGTTTTTTTGATTTTATATGTTCACAATTTTTGTTCTTTATGACAAGAGCTAGAACTTTGCCTCAGAGAGTAAATCAAAATTCCGAACGGTTTGCAAGATATGAGCCTGAGAATATGATCACTTTTTTCCAAAAATTACACCGAGGCCTCAAATCTCTGCGGGCCCATAAAAAAAAAGTGCATGACTTTGGGGAAAAAAAAAAACACGGGTCTTTTTTTTTTTTTGTCTTTTATCATGTAGCGGTGTCCGTATATGGTTATTTTTTTTCGTGTTGCACTGTGTTATTATGAAAATAATTAGAATATTTCTGTATAAATTTTGCAAGTTTAATGAAAATAAAATTACATTAAACTTTTCATTAACATTATGAAAATGGTCTAGAGTCAAGACAATATGATAGTTCAAATCAAATATTCATTATAGACGAAAAAATTAAAAAACTTTCATAATATTCATGTACAAAATATATGATATTAATGAAGAGATAGCTATAAAAATATGTTTTCGTCTACTCCATACTAGAATGTAGTGATGCCAATTTAGACCTTTTCGGGCTATATTTAGCCCAAAAAACGCGTAAAATTAGCCCCTTTTAACAATTCGATTTCGCCCTGTGAACTTTTTATAGGTATGATAAGATTTTGTTTACTCATGCCTTTTTAGGGCTCAACCTATTTTATAGTTTTTAGGGTTTGCATTCCGGGATTTCCCGCGGGAAAATTCCCAGGAATTCGCACATTTTTCATTTCCCGTACCCGGGAAATTCGTACGGGAATCCCGCGGCAATTCAGTAGAAAATTTTACGTATTTCTTCGCATATTTTTTCCATCATTTCCACAATAAAATTAAAAATGTTGTATAAAAATTTAGATCACATAGCTTTTAATTAGGTATGTCAAATATTGCAGTTGGATGACAAAATATTTGTAAACTGCGTTCGGATTTAGATTCAAAATCCACTTTTCGGATTTTTCCTGTCAAGCTCCATAAGAAGAACATAAAATCCAAGAAAAATAGATTTTGGGCATGTATCCGAACGCCAAAAATAAAGAATTTAAAGTTGTCGAAGCGACAGGACAAAGAACAAACATTTCATTTAATGCTCTACTCACTATTAATGTGAACGATCGTTCTCCGTCGCGTCCACATTTTCCAATAAAATAAGAAATATCTGATCTTTAACTAATTTTGAAACTTGAAAAGATGTTTGAATTGATCTCACATTGCGCTTTATTATATGAATTCTGTAAAAGGATCGTTGTGAAATATATTTTTATTTTACTTTAATAAAATGTGAATGTTTCATTGGAAAAAAATAAGCTTAACTCATGGTATACAGTATGTTGACGATTTCCCGTGCTGTCCCGGGAAATTGAAAAAATAATTCCCGTTTCCCGGGAAATAAAAAGTACGGGAAAATGCAAACCCTAATAGTTTTGCATTAAATATTTTATATTTTCCATATTCATATACAGAAAGTTGAAAGAACATTTAGCATAATTAATTTTTTCTGCAAAATGTATTTAAATACGTGCAACAGTCTAATCCAAATCTAATATCTTCGTTGCCTATACTAAAAATCGAAATCTTACACCACGTTACAAAGTGAAAACTGTTGATGGGCCATGAAAATGTCTATATGATTTTCCTTTTTATATCCATACATTTAAATATTAATCAAATTCTATATTTTTCGATAAACTTGAGATCCAACAGAACAACGCTGTGTATTTCTTAGTTTTCAGATCGGTCAAAAGGACTTAATTTTTTTAATAAATATGCCATTTAATACTTTGTTGTCAGTTTTAAATGCCAAATTTTTATAGTTTGGGATTTTTAGCTCTTTTTTGAGCGACTTGCTTCCTTGGAGTTGGCATCACTGCTTGAATGTCAGGCTCTCGTTAGATGGAATTCGCAGTTTCCTGAGCATTATAGAGATGTGTCCTCATGACACCGCCTAAGGCCAACTAGACAAATTTTCAAAAAAATATATATTTCATTTTTTTAAATAAGAGAATCCTTTTAGGGTTACTGAGAGCACAATAATGTAAACAAAACTACATCCCCACCTCCCAACTCCTGCTGCGGTGCATTGAAGAGCACGAAGTTATTGTGTGAAGAGCCCATATTCAAATGTCGGCTGGGTACGTTAACGTACCTTAGCAATTGTTTTAAGTCGAGCAATCTCCCACAAATTAACACATAGTCGAAATTTATATATTCTTCTGATTGCAAAACATAAATGGATTTTTCAAAGTTAATTGCTACTCCGTTTCATGGACAAAAAATAGATAACTTGCTAAGAACTTTATCTTTTTTTATAGTTTTAAAGGCAATAGTCCAGCTAAGAAAAAGTCACAGATTCTTTCATAGAATTATTCCTTTAGAAATAGTTTTTTAAATTGAATTTTTATGAAAAATAAATTTATTTTGTTAATTCGCTCGTGAGTTCCAAAATACCTTTTTAAAATTTATTAAAAATTGAAATTATTAAAATATTAGAAAAATTTAAAATTATTGCTTATTCTAATACTTTCGTCATAGCTGAGGAGTGGTGCGAATTTTGGGTATTTTTAGATCTATATATAAATTTTTTTTTTCTAAATATTTAAAATTTGAAGATGTATATTCGAAAAATTCCTTATTATTGACGGTCAAGAAAAAAACATCATAAAATTATGTGAATTTTGTTTACATAATAATTTAATTTGAATTTTAAATATCTTTCGATTTTGTTGAATGTTTTTAATATTTTTTTCAAGTGTCTTAAATTATTCTTTTACTCATTAGGCAAATATATATTACTGTGCTGCTTGTTTTCCTTACTTAGTTTATTTTAAGTACTTCCTACTAAAGATATTTCCAACTAAAACATTTTCGCAGAAAATAGCTGAATTGATATGCCCGTTGATTCCGTAAAAAAACAAGCAACAACGTTTACGGTTTACAAGATAATGCTGGTGAAATTAATGCATCATACTCCATTTAGAAATGACGTTTCATGGTATTCTGACAGCTCCTTCTATTTTTTTTTTTTTCAATGTTAGTTAGGGGACGGTGCACTGTTCGGGATGAATATAGTACTGACTGATTTTTTGACTTAAAGGAAAAGGGGGACAAATTATAACGTTCAACACTTTCTAGATAGGATAGTGAAAGTCGGTTCACACCACACTCACAACGTACACACTGAGCATAAAGTTGATCTATATCATGGAACTCTTCTTGGGTAATTTTGGGTATATTTTTTCACACATTTTGCAAAAACAAAGTTCTCAAAGCACAATTCTCTCAGTGTGTGTGTGTGCGATATGAGTCGTCAAAGCCTGTGCCTGTGTGAGTGGCCTTTGAAAGGATTATGTTCACTGGAATCTGCTGTAATTTGCATTAAGTCGAGTCTGCAAATGCTGTTGATTTGTTAAAAAAACTGCTCGTGTTATCCAGTTTTCCTTCTTGGAAATGGTTACAAGCTACAGACATCAAATTCAAGAGCAATAACTTCAACGCAATGTACATACGAGGGTACAAGTGCGTGGGTGTAAAGGATACCACGAGAGAGAGAGAGAGTATTCAAATTTTCGTGGTAAACTGTTAAAATTCCTGACTCGAATTTGGAGAATTGAGGTTGAGTTGCTAATGTTGGTTGGAAAGAAATTCAGAGAAGGACTACGTAGTAGCAATATTGGACTGAACTTTTTCACAAAGTTTGATTAAATAACATCGTTCTTGGACTGGATTTGGTAGTATTATTAACCTCTCTATTTCGATTAAATAGCAGCTTTCTTGGATTTAAGGACATCGGCTTCAAATTTGTTGAAAAAATTAATCTATGTAGAAACATATTCTTAACTATCGAAAAGGGCATTGTGAAGCATGGACCTGTGTATTTTATTTATAGATAATTGTCAGGAGATACACTTCTTCTAAAGAGAGAGAAAAATAGACGTTTGAACTTATAAAAATTTTTATAATTTTGTGAAACAAAATAATAACTTCAAAACCCCAGATGCGACATGGTGGAGTTTCTTCAAACGCTCTTTAGAGGTCATCAGTGTTCCGATGTTGTTTATACTCTGCAGACTAGTAATATTTCGGGTAATCATCTATCACAATCAGTTCGTGAATTCTGCCTCACCATTTCCTCAAGTGCAAGTCCCGGTTGTTCAGCCTCTTTTGTGTGGAGCACAAACGTCATACAGCCTCTTCAGTTTGGCAAATGGATTTTCCTTTTTAAAAAGATGTGTTTCATCAGCGCACATGAAATTCAGATTTTCTCCATTTCTGACAAACACTTCACCAAGCTCCTGCATAATATATTCACCAGCCAGGCTGGGCTTCAGCCTGAGCAAAATTGTACCCCACATCGCTCAAAAGAATATACATTCCTTCACTTGTTCAGTTTTTCAAGTACTTCTTTCTGGCACACTCGAAATTGATATTTTATTTTGCTCGTGCCCGAAACTTATACTTTTCATTTAAAATTTTCAACTTTATACTAACAACCCATACAAGTACTTACCCACTTTGGGCTGTTGGCTGTCTGTCCGCCTGCCTGTCTCTCTGTCTGTGTGAACATATGTGGATGGATGACTGGAGATGTATTCATGTAATAGATATTTCAGGACATGTGTGTGAGAGAGTTCTTTTTTTTTGGTTGGTTGGTTGTGTTATTATTTGGTAACAGAATCCTGTCTGAGTGCGTTAAATATACGTATGTACGTACGTATAGACAAACACACTCATGACATTTCATATCATTTTCAGATAATCATTGCCATTGTTAAAATGTTTTTCTCTCTCACTCTCTCTCTCGATGTCTTTCTGTCTCTGGAATACCCTGTATTTAGTTGAAAGGATATCACCATCATTCCAATCAACACAATCATCGGAATCATCACAATCCGAATCCCAATCATCGTCATCAGCATCAGAGCCACCATCATCACTGAATAAATGAATTGAGTGAGTGAGTGAGTGTGTGTGTGTGAGCGATGTACGATGATGATTATATGGAAATTTTAAGCATATTGTGTGGAAATTGAATTAAAGTTGTTTGTTTCCTCTGTATTATTGATATGAATGTTGAAATGTTGGTGAGCATGTGTGTGTGTAGATTTAAGTGGAATATGTACATATATGTACGTATTAAGATGGCCCTTATTTGCCATGTTGCGAAAAGTTTTTAGTGTTCTAATAAAAAAATGCAAAATGCGATGTGTGTAAAATTTTATTTATCTTGGCAAACCACAAGGGCTCTCGGCATTTTTTTGTTTTCTTAATTTTTATTTCTTTCAAATTAATGTCAGGCCTTTTCAAGAAATTACATTTATGAAAATGATTCTCGATTTTGCTTAAAACTGCAAAATTAGTTCCACGAAGAACAATGAAACAATCCTTCGCATTTATTTTTAACAAATGAATTATTTAATTAAATATAAAATAATAAAAATATTTATTTTTTGAATCTTTAAATAAAATTTAATTTTTAGTTTAACATTTTTTTATTTAAAAAAATTTTGAGTTTTTGTTTTTAAATTTAAAATTGAAATAATAAAATAATTATAAATAATTAATAATAAAAATATTTGTTTTAATCTTTAAATAAAATTTTATTTTAAAATTTTTAAAAAATAAAGTTTTTAAGTTTTTGTTTTTAAATACTTAAAATTTTTAAATAAAAAAATAAAATGTCGAAATTATAAAATTTTTGAGTTTTAATTTTTCAAATTTAAAAATTGAACATTTTTTAAGTATTTAATAAAGTTTTTAATTTTTGCATTTTTAATTTATTTAATATTTTTAATTTTCAGTTTGCAAATTTATAAATTTTTTAAGTTTTCAGTTTTTAAATTTATAAATTTTAAAATTTTTCAGTATTTAAGTTTATAAATTTCTAAGACATAAAATTTTTAAGTTTTTATTATTTAATTTTTACATTTAAAAATTTATATTTTGTAAATTTTAAAGATATAAATTTTAAAATCTTTAATATTCCAAACTTTTAAATTTTTCAATTTTTAAAATTTTTAATTTTTTAGTTCTCAAATTTTTTATAATTCTAAAATTATTAATTTTTAAATATATAAAATTTTAAATTTTTAAATTCGACTACACATAAAAAATAATTCAACAAAAAATCATAAATTTAAAAAAAAATTAATTTTTGCATTTAAAACTCTATATTTTTTTGAAATTTTAAAGTTATAATTTTTAAATCTTTAATTATCCAAACTTTTAAATTTTAAAAGTTTTTAATTATTTATTTTTTTTAATTCTCAAAAATTTTTGTAATTCTAAAATATTAAATTTTTAAATATATAAAATTTTAAATTTTTTTAATTCGACTACACACAAAAAAATAATTCAACAAACAATTATAAAAATATAAATTTTTAGTTATAAATTTTTTAAATTTATAAATTTGAAAGATAAATTTTAAAATCTTTAATTTTCCAAACTTTTAAATTTAAATTTTTAAAGTTTTTAATTATTTAATTTTTAAATTCTCAAATTTTAAATTTTTTACAATTTTAAAATTTAAATTTTTTAAATATATAATATTTTAATTTTATTAAATTCGATTACACATAAGTTCATTCACTATCTCAATTAATTTTTTTTAGGAAAGTTGGAATGGATTTTGTTATACATTCGCAATTACACATATGCAAAGGAACTCGCTAGGTTATATATATTTTTTTTAATTTTTAAATTATTTATTTTCTAATTTTTTAAAATATATAAATTTTATTTTTTAAAATTTTAAATAGTTTAATTTCTAACTTTTAAATTTTTGAATTTTTAAATTACTAATTTTTTTTTAAATTTTTATTTTTTTAAATTTTTAAATTTTTAAATTTTTAAATTTTTAAATTTTTAAATTTTTAAATTTTTAAATTTTTAAATTTTTAAATTTTTAAATTTTTAAATTTTTAAATTTTTAAATTTTTAAATTTTTAAATTTTTAAATTTTTTAAATTTATAAATTTATAAATTTTTAAATTTTAAAATTTTTGATTTTTTAAATTTTTAAATTTAAGATTTTTAAATTCTTAAATTTTAAAATTTTTAAATTTCTTGAATTTTTAAATTTCTTGATTTTTAAATTTTTGAATTTTTAAATTTAAGATTTTTAAATTTTTTATAATTTGGTTTGGTAAAATTTAAATTTTCAATTCTTAAATTTCTAAATTAAATAAATGTTTAAACTTTTAAATTTTAAAATTTTTCGTTGTAAAAAATAAATTTAAAATTTTAATATAAAAAAATTAATAAAATTGATAAATTTTTAATTTTTTAAATGTTTAATTTTGTAATTTTTAAAATTTGAAACTTTTATAGTTTTAAAATTTTTGATTTATTTACATATGCAAAGGAACTCGCTAGGTTATAAATATTTTTGTTAATTTTTAAATTATTTATTTCTAATTTTTTTAAATATATAAATTTTATTTTTTAAAATTTTAAATAATTTAATTTCTAACTTTTAAATTTTTGAATTTTTAAATTACTAATTTTTTTTTTTAAATTTTAAATATTTTAAATTTTTAAATTTTTAAATTTTTAAATTATTAAATTTTTAAATTTTTAAATTTTTAAATTTTTAAATTTTTAAATTTTTAAATTTTTAAATTTTTAAATTTTTAAATTTTTAAATTTTTAAATTTTTAAATTTTTAAATTTATAAATTTTTAAATTTTAAAATTTTAAAATTTTTGATTTTTTAAATTTTTAAATTTAAGATTTTTAAATTCTTAAATTTTAAAATTTTTAAATTTCTTGAATTTTTAAATTTTTGAATTTTTAAATTTTTAAATTTTTTTATAATTTGGTTTGGTAAAATTTAAATTTTCAATTCTTAAATTTCTAAATTAAATAAATGTTTAAACTTTTAAATTTTAAAATTTTTCGTTGTAAAAAATAAATTTAAAATTTTAATATAAAAAAATTAATAAAATTGATAAATTTTTAATTTTTTAAATGTTTAAATTTGTAATTTTTCAAATTTGAAACTTTTATAGTTTTAAAATTTTTGATTTTCAACTTAATTTTATTATTTAAATTATTAAGTTCTTAAATTTTAAAGTTTAACTTTAAAACGTTTCAAATTCGCCTACACTGAAAAAAATTAATTCATTTATAGGAATGTATTCTGTTTTACATTCGAAATTTCCTCTATGCAAAGGACCACCCTATGATATATCTGTGTGTGCGTTTGAGAGAGAATTTACAATTTTATGAAAAACAAATTTCATGGTAATTTTGATGTCCTTCCAGAGCACAAACACACACAGTTTGCCTAGACGGCTGAAGGAATTGTAAATAAAATATTCACACAGAGAAGTCAAAACGGATGGACAGAAATGAGAAGAGGCAGCAAATTAATGAAGTAGATGAGAACTATGAGAAGTGAAGGGAATAGCAGAAATAGTAGAAGAAATATTCAACAGTCAGATCATTCATAATTGAGGAAGGATAGCATGAAATACACGAAATAGAACTTCTGTTCTGATTAGTACCTAGTAACTTGATGATTCAGTACTTCGTCGCCTAACCTGACCCTGAATATATACATTCCTTCCAAAATCTATGTATATATAATTTGCCAATTCCTAATTCAATTCGCATTTCCTTACACTACTCCTCTCACTGGAATTTTTCGTCGACATCTTTCAAAATATTTATCCAGAATTATGGCCGAATAAATAATCAACAAAATCAAAAGTGTTGTTTACGACAGTGTTTTTCACGAAAACAACAGAACAGAGCAGAACACAACACAAAGCAAAACAAAACAATAAATGTTAAAGACCCAAATGAAGCAAAATAACAACGGAAATAAAACTTTTGGACACTCATTAATTTGCCAAACAATAAGAAAACATAAAAGCCGAAGAGAAAAACCAAAATCAAACGCCAACAATAAGTAGGAGGCTGCAGGCAGGAGGCACCAGGAGGTGCTGTTAATACCGAAATAAGAACTTTTTTCGCCACTCAATTTTTGCTGCTTTTTTTGAAAGAAAAACGAAATAAATAAAGCGAAAACTAAAACAATATTTGTTGGCATAACACACCAAAAGTACAGAACAAAGGTCAATACGACAGCAACAACGACAACATAGCGACAGCGGCCATAGCTAAAGCAGCGACGTTAACATGGGCAACATGGCCAACACAGAGAGCTTTCTGCTTTCTTTCAATGGCCGGTATTATTGTGTGGTTCGAAGCGGCGGCGAAAATATTCAAATAAAATGCGAGCGTTAGTCAAAATACAGAATGCAAAACATAAAACAAAAACAGAATTACACAGTTTTCATTTTTAATTAAATAAACAACTCAATGGGGATTTTATTTTTGGTTTTCGTTTTCCAGTCCAGTACTGAATGGCAAACATTGTGTATAAGGTCGGGGCGAATGTTATATATGCTACACCATGGGCTATTTCAAAAGCATACTCGGGTGGGCAATCGAAAAGCTATGTGGCTGAAATGGTCGATAGAGAATATATTCGTATTTGATTATAATAAATATTTGGCTATTTTTCAATCCCCAAAAAGATAATTTATGTAGTTCTTTAAATGTATGTTGAAATTTCGATGTTTTGAAATTTTGTCAGATTAAAAATTGTCAGTTCATCAATGAGATGTTTCTTTTTGAGGGACGTAGAAACGTCGATGCACAGTGTACTGGCAGCTGCAAAAACGGCCAAATTTGATGCTCCCCAATCTTTACTTTTTTGATTAATTGTTGCATAGAACATTCAAATGAAGAGTATTCTATATGATTACAGCCTCTTTATCTAATTTGACAAATATAAGGCATGTGTGCGAAATTTCAAGGTCCTTCCAATTTTTTCCGCAGTTTCAATGCGATGTCTAGATCATCCTAGTCATCCACAATATACTTATGTAGTCTCTCTAGACTTCGCTGAATATTTAAAGGATTGA
This sequence comes from Polietes domitor, assembly GCA_947397865.1. Lineage (NCBI taxonomy): Eukaryota > Metazoa > Arthropoda > Insecta > Diptera > Muscidae > Polietes > Polietes domitor. Next base: position 172,864,822 of record OX377621.1, on the reverse strand, counting down.
CAAACTGAGTATACAAGCCAACCTATGGCGCTGGTTATATAGCTGCACAACATATTTTGCCGTTGTTATTTTATTTTCTGTGATGGCGCTGATGCTGATGGGGAATGTTGTCGATAATGCTGTTGTTGTTTTTTTATTAATTCAGTTCGCGTTGGAACAGCGACAACAAATTCAAATGGAACACTCTTCAAAGGGGGTATCACAGATAGATTGGTTTTAATTCTGAGGTTTGAGCTCGAACAGTGGTTGAAGAGTAAGAATTTTGCACACAGCAATCTTGAATATATTAAATATATATTCAATATAATAAGTCAGTCATGCAGGGCACCAAATTAATATCTTCCTTTGGGGTGTGGTTAAAAATTGACCAAGATTACACTATGCAACGAATAAATATATAAAAAAAAATAAATAAATAAAAAATTTCTTTCCGAGACCAAAAAAATATTTTTCAATCAGCATAAATATTTTTTCTTATGAATATTTTTTTCTTATGAATAAATTATGTCGACTTAGTTCGGTGGAATATTTTGTTTATCAGCGCTTCTCATTTGTCATATGTGACCGTTGGTACCAATATGAACCCTGATTTAATTCAAAGACATACATTCGTAGCGAAAGTTCTGACGAGATGGGGAAGCGCCCATCGAAACTGCGCTGTCAACTTTTAGCTGCAACAATAAAGGTCTCACTTTGCCCTTTTGCTAATTTTGGGTTCTGCTGAAGACTTCAGCACAACCTTTGGTCTTGAACCGAAATAAATGACAACACATACAACATAACAGACCATCAATACATACAAACAACATTTAAAAAAATATTAAAATTTAAGTTTTCGTGTTATGTTTAATAGGAATAGGAAATATAGGTCCGCTTGTATGTTCAATTAAAGTTAATTGTTATGGCAAATAAGGATAGAAAAAGTTGTTTAAGAAAAGTCTTTTAAAAATAAAAAACTTTTTTCTGGAAAAATCTTATTTACTGGCGCGAAAAAAAATATTTTATTTTATTTTATTTTTAAATAGATCACATTCTAGCCCAGAAAACTGTGATAATATTTAAAAGATCGGTAAAGAAATTTAGAAGATATGACACTCTATATGGATGCAAAAGAAAATCATGACATTTTTAATTTTTGTTTACACGATAAGTCCCTTTATAATTTAGAATATTTTTGTTTTATAGATACTGCTTTCTTGATGCCAACTATTGTATTTTTTTTTTCAATATTTTAAGAATTTTTTCGTGTCTCCCAAAAAGATGTTTTTCGAACAAAATCAATATTTTCTCAATTTGATGGAGGTTGTCTCTATCTGAAGGAGAATATAATAAAATTAAATTGAAAAACTAATGAAAATGGGTACCAGAAAACTTACTTTTAAGTTTTCAAGTTAAAGACATCCTTCCATTGACAACTCCATGTTCAATTCAATGCTGTTGATGCGATTTTTCACAAAATTCGTATCACACGGTTGCCCTTTTTTTGTTGATTGAGATCTGAATGTAATTAAGGGATCATCCGCTCTTATTATCTAAACCAAGCTACAGTGAAACAAAAAGTCTGCTCATAAAAACGAGCCAGACTTTAATTGTTTAATTCAATTATCTAATTCATTTCAAATATAAAGTGAATCTTAACAGCGTCCAACTGAATTAATATCGCTATACAACAAAATAAAATATTTGTATACCCTCCACCTCCAGGATGGGGGTATACTAACTTTGTCATTCCGTTTGTAACACCTTGAAATATCGACCTGAGACCCTATAAAGTATATATATTCTTGATCGTCATAAAATTCTAAGACGATCTAGCCATGTCCGTCTGTTGAAAGTACGCTAGCATCTAAACGAAAGGAGCTAGAACGTTCAAATTTTCCATAAATGCGTCTTATAGTCGTAGATCGGATGGGATTGAAATGGGGCGAAATCGGCCCAAAAAGAAAAAATTTTCCCTCACAAAGACTAAAAATATCCATAATAATCCCTATTTAAGCTTGTTTTTTGAATATGTCTGTTCATATTTGCTTGATATTTGGTATGCGCATTCCCCTTATAGCAAAAACGTGCAGCATTAAGTGATTCTTATTTCTAGGGGGTGAAATGGGCCAAAAAAGGGATAAAAATGGTACATATTAAACGACAACAGCTAGAAACACGAAATTCGGTGTGTACATTCCTCTAATTGAGTAGATACATGTATGTAAAAAGTATTTTTTCCAAATTCGTACTTTTAAGGGGTAAAATAGGAATAGAGGGATAAAAATGGTACCAACCAAACGGCTGTACCTAGAATAATGAAATTCGGTGTATACATTCCTCTGATTGCATAGACAAGTAAAATACACGGATTTTTCAAAATTCGTACTTTTTGGGGTTAAAATGAAAAAAGGGGATAAAAATAGTACCAATCTAATGACCATGTCACTAGAGTCATGAAATTCGGAGTATACATTCCTCTGAGTATGTAGACACGGAAAATAAACTGATTTTTCGAAATTCGTACTTTTTGGGGTTAAAACGAAAAAGGGGATAACAATAGTACCAATCAAATGATCGCTGCTAGAGTCATGAAATTTGGAGTATACATTCCTCTGAGTGTGTAGACACGGAAAATAAACTGATTTTTCAAAATTCGTACTTTTTGGGGTTAAAATGAAAAAAGGGGATAGAAATAGTACCAATCAAATGACCGCAGCTAGAGTCATGAAATTCGGAGTATACATTCCTCTGACTGCGTAGACACGGAAAATAGACGAATTTTTTGAAATTAGTACTTTCAAGGGATACAATGGTACAGAGGGATAAAAATAATACCAACTAAACGACTACAGCAAAATAAAAAGTTTTTTTCCAAATTCGTACTTTTTCTTTTACGGCAAAAATTGGTTGAGTCATGAAGTTAGGTTATTTTGCGCTATGTTCGTCTGATAATGGATTTTCAAAATTTGTACTTTTGGAATTCAAATAGAATGGAAATACAACCAACTGTAACACCCACTATCTACCAATATTTATGGCTTTGAAAATATTTTTGAAAATAAAAATACAAGAATATTTTTTTTTTTTGAATTGACGTATTGGTAGCATTACCTTTATATATATAATTAATTTTTCAATATTTGTCACTAGAGTCATGAAATTCGGAGTATACATTCCTCTGAGTATGTAGACACGGAAAATAAACTGATTTTTCGAAATTCGTACTTTTTGGGGTTAAAACGAAAAAGGGGATAACAATAGTACCAATCAAATGATCGCTGCTAGAGTCATGAAATTTGGAGTATACATTCCTCTGAGTGTGTAGACACGGAAAATAAACTGATTTTTCAAAATTCGTACTTTTTGGGGTTAAAATGAAAAAAGGGGATAGAAATAGTACCAATCAAATGACCGCAGCTAGAGTCATGAAATTCGGAGTATACATTCCTCTGACTGCGTAGACACGGAAAATAGACGAATTTTTTGAAATTAGTACTTTCAAGGGATACAATGGTACAGAGGGATAAAAATAATACCAACTAAACGACTACAGCAAAATAAAAAGTTTTTTTCCAAATTCGTACTTTTTCTTTTACGGCAAAAATTGGTTGAGTCATGAAGTTAGGTTATTTTGCGCTATGTTCGTCTGATAATGGATTTTCAAAATTTGTACTTTTGGAATTCAAATAGAATGGAAATACAACCAACTGTAACACCCACTATCTACCAATATTTATGGCTTTGAAAATATTTTTGAAAATAAAAATACAAGAATATTTTTTTTTTTTGAATTGACGTATTGGTAGCATTACCTTTATATATATAATTAATTTTTCAATATTTGTATTTGTTTTGGTTTGGCTATTTTAAAAAAATTATATTTTCCTGTAATATTACTGCACTTCTACGAAAACCGACAACCTCTGTGGAATGCAATCCATGGTGGAAGGTATATAAAGTTCGGCCCGGCCGAACTTAACGCCGTTTTTACTTGTTTGTCATAGGCTCATTTAAAAAAAAAACTTTTTTGTGCTATGAGATAAAAAATATTTTTTTGAAATTCATGCAAATTTCTGCTACTTTTAAGAAAATTGTAAAATCTTAAAAAATATTTTTTTTAACATTTTCTTATTTATTTTATAAACCAAAAATATATTTTCGGTTTTTGTAAAATAAATTTTATTAATAATTTAAAAATAATTTCCACGAAGTACCAGCAACAACTATCTCTAAGACAATGATCAATGTGATTGCTGTCGAAATTAAAAATACTTAATATAAATAATTAATGGACACGACTTGGGCAATGATTATGCCGAAATATTTTGGGATAATACATTAAACGTACCAATGATTTATTTCAGTCGGAAACGTCCACAACTTTTGTGAATCTACCTTAGAGTAATTTATTTAAATTATTTATGTATATTAAATATTTTAATTTCGTCACCAATCCCGTTTATAAAGGTTTTAGAGAAAGTGTCAGCGACACCTTCGTGGAAACTTATGGTGCGTCTTACTGACACCATTAATAAAAATTATTCAATTAAAATCGAACATAATTTTTTCGTTTATAAAATAAATAAGAAAAAATAAATAGGTTTTTTTAAAGATATTCTATATAACTATATTTGCTTGAAAATAGAAAAAATATGATTTTTATGAGATATAAATATATGTTTTTTCATCAAAAAATAAAAAAAAAATGTTAAAATTAAATTTTTGCAAAAATACTTTATTTTCGATCCACAGTTATGTCTACAATTTCTAATTTTTGAAAATCGGAAAATGTAGCTATATTTGCCTTACAGAATAGTACATAATTGCAAAAATTGATCTAAGTTGAAAAGAAGTGCTTTACATGAGATTACTCCGTGATTTTTAATATATCGTTTCTGGCACGTTAAAATATATATTTCTTTTTCTAATAACTGGCATCTTGGTTGAAGAAAATCTATGAATAAATGTAGAAGTTATAACCATTCTAGTGGTCAAACTGTTAGTGCAAATACTAAAGATTCGTACCTTCGACGAATTAGAATTTTATTAAAAAAAATTAAAAAATAATCGGCATTTTTTAATTATGTTTATAGTTTAGAACGCAGTCCCTCGACAACATTTTTGTGGCAACGTCTTTTTAATTGGTGTAATTATTTTTTAATTGAAATTTTTATTCTTCTTATTTCAAAATTTTCAAAAATATTTTTCCCCTGCCTACACTACTGTTCGCTGCCAGGTTTTCAATGTAAAATTAAAAAAAAAGTGAAAACCGTGCAACAAGCGTGTTGTACTATTTTCAGATGCACATGCAGCATGCGAGCATAATAGCATCAAGTCATGTTACAACGCCCCATTTTAACATAACCCCTGGTCAACCGCACACTTGCCTCCTACTCTACTCGACGGGCGTATAGGGTTGCAGCCAGCTCGGAGAGAAGCAGCAATTACAATAACACTACAGAATGTACCACAAATTGTGTATTTTTTACACGAACTCCACCCTCTGAGATATTTTCGAATCGTAAAACATCACATATAAATGATGTTGAAGTTGTTGTTATCAACTTCTGGTTAATGCCACAGCCACATACATGTTGTCATATGAGGGGATGGGAGGGGGTGGGGACAGCCATGGACACTTGAATCACAACACTTCTTGGTAGCTAGTACTAAAAGGAAATAGGTGGCTATACAAGGTCCAGTTACTGTATTTCGGTTTTTTCTTCTTAGTCTTCTATAGATGCGGCCTTGTTGAAATGTCCGTTTGACGGAGTGTTGGTAATATTGTAACTCTGTGTGTGTGTGTGTTTATGGGCTATCCTTAACTAACTCCATTCAACAAAAAGAGTTGCAAAACAAATGGCAAAAATAATAATAACAACATGAATTGCTGCAGTAGCAACAACAAGGACAACACGGACACAAAAACTGGGGCTACAAACACAAGCAGCAGGAACTCAACATATTCCCTGTTTCCCGTCATCGCTGTGTTTTACAGAAATGTTGCTGTTTTGTTGGGGTTTCGCTAGTGCTCCTCTGACATTAGGGATTATGCTTCATCATGTTGGTTGTTTGTTTTGTTTTTTGTTGTGTTGTTACTACGTCGTCCAACACCATGCCATGCCATTCCATCTGATCGTCCTTGTGCTGCTGTTGTTTTTTCTACAATTATTGTTATGTTTTTTCTATTTACATTAACCATCTCCGCCCTCCTTGCATCAGTCCCTCCATCCGACCACTGTTTATTGTTCCCATTTGCCATTGAAGTTGGTGCTGTTACTGGATTTGTTGGCGATATTGTTTTTTGTTGAATGCTGCTGCTACTTGTGCAATGAGATTCATTAGCGAAATTTCACCAACATTCCACCAGCCACCATAACTAAGTAACAACATCAACAGCAGCAGCAGTAAGCAGCATCAATAGCTATTTGCTGCTGTTGCTGTTCTTTCCGTTGTTTAGTTGTGCCAACGTTTCCCATTCCGTCTTGCCTCCGTTTCACTTGCAGTGTCTGTGACTGTGTGTCTCTGTGTCTGTGTGTGTTTTTGTTCTTTTGCTTGTTCCACACATGTGAGTTGTTTCCCTTATTTCTGCTTTTAATTTGTGCAACTTGTGTGTCTGACTGCAGCAAAACGATTGATTTTAATTAGACCCCACATACATAAGGACTCCCCTGACATTTGGTTGAATTTAAATAATTACAGAGAAAAACATCGGTAGAGAGAAAACGAAAATAATGAGTGAGAATTAAGGACACACATCCCAAGGATGATGGTGGACACAACTACGAGAGGGAAAACAGTCCCCGACCCTGAAAATTTGAATTTCTTTAATGAGGTGATGTCCACAGAATACGGTCTTCCATTCGTAGTATCAATAATGCACATTGGAATGAGGACTCGTTCTTGAAGTAAAATCCACACAATTGCAATTCAGGTCCACCTTCAGCAGGATCCATTATTGAGTAAATTTAACATCCTTTGCCAGATATTTCCAAATCGTTTCAAAATGAGAGATTTGGCCCCAAAAGTGAAACCTGTTTTCTATTTGAAGCGAAGTTAGGTGTTGAAATAAACTTCTTCCAATTCTAATTGCTATTTGACTAAAATTATGATAACAAGCTTTCGCAGGAAGGACGGTCAGACAAATATCGTTCGGCGAGACTCAGATGATGAATCTAAACGATCAATATTCTTAAATTTGAGTATATCTTGATGTATCTTGGGCCATGCAACATTTTAAATTATAATCGGCTATAAAAGAAAGTGTGCTGATATTTGTTTCAAATTTCTGGTTTTATTGGAAATGTTGGACTTTGTCATTTAATAATTGAACACAAAATCATTCATATGACTACCACGACTGGCTCGGCAGTACCTCATCCGATCAACACTTTGCAGTACATTTTCAATTATTCCTGCTTGAATCTCTTCAATGGCAACTTCGATTTCATGCTTCAAGGCTTCAATTGTCTCTGGACGGACATTTATCCTTAATGGCTCCCCACAGAAAATAATCCAACGGACTTAAATCACAGCTCCGAAACGGCCAATTGACATCAAAATTTCGGCTGATTATTCGATGTCCAAAAGCAGTGCGTAAAATATCGCTGGTTGCGTTGGCTGTGTGACCTATGGCCCCGTCTTGTTGAAACCAAATGTCGTCCATGTCACTTTCTTGAATTTTTGGACAGTACCGTTTACGGTAATGTCGGCTCCTTGCTCATTTTCGAAGAAAAATGGTCCAATGATGCCGTCAGCCCAAAATACACGCCAAACAGTGACTCGTTGTGGTTGCTTTGGATTCTCAGTAGTCACGTGTGGGTTCTCTGAACACCATATGCGGCAATTTTGCTTAGTAACATAGCCACCGAGATGAAAATGAGCTTCATCTGAAAACACGATTTTTATGTAAAATTCTTCATCTTCTGCCAAAGAATATTCGGTCCATTGGCCGAACCGAAAACCCATTTTGCAAATGTCAAACATAAACCTGAAAATAAAAATGAATGATATTCTACCTTTCAAAGTCAAAGTAAACGGTAGTTCACATTTTTAAATGGCCCACCCTATATTAGACATGAAGCTAACATATATTACCCTGTTCCACATTGTGCTGTGTATACAATAAACTTTCTTCTCTAGCCAAGAATCAGAGATCATCTGTTAATAGGTAACTTATCTTATAATCACTCCATTCGAATAATTCGTCAAAGCTAGCTATTCGAAGCTAAATTTAGAACAACTCTTTACCTTTTGCAATGCCAGGTAATGACATTTCATTGCCCACACGATTAATTATAATTAATAAAAATCATTTATTAACAATGATTTATGTCGTTATTGTTAGTAGATATTTGTAATGACAACTCATTACCAACTGTATTACCAGATAATGGCATCACATTACTCTCTCGATTACTTATAATCAATACATAACGACTTACTAATAACTATTTAAGCTATTATTGGTTATTTCAACTCATTACCACCTGCATTACCGGGTAAAGGCATTTCATTACCCTCACAATTACTTGTAATTTCTAAATAATGACTTGATAATCAAGATTTATGTCGTTTTTAGTTGGTATGTTGTAAACATTTCTTGTTAGTAAGGGCCTATGTCGTTATTGTTAATTGATATAGATAATACCAACTCATTACTGTTTGCATTATGAGGTAATGACATCCCACTACCCTCACGATTAATTGTAATTAATAAAAAAATGGCTTATTAATAACGATTTACGTCGTTATTGTTCGCTGATAATGGTAATGAGAACACATTACCTTCTTCAATACCATGCAATGACAACACTTTACCCCAAAGATTACTTATATTTTGTAATAACTATTTATTAGTAACGATTTATGTCGTTATTTGTACTTGATATATGTAATACCAACCCATTACTGTTTGCATTGTGAAGTAATGGCATCTCATTACCCTTATGATTACTTATAATTAATAAGTAATCTTGTAATTACTAAATAATGACTTACTAATAACGATTTATGTCGTTAATTTCAGTTAGTAATGGTAATGAGAACTCATTACCCTCTACAATACCATGTAATGATATCTCATTACCCTCACAATTACTTATATTATATATATTATATATATATATATATATATATATATACTCATTACCATTCGCATTAAGAGGTAATGACATCCCATAGTTAATAACTAATGACTCACTAATAACGATTTATGTCGTTGTTGTTAGTTGATTTAGGTAATATCAGCTCATTACCGTTTGCATTACCAGGTAATGACATCTCATTAACCTCACTTTATTACTTTTAATTTATAATTATTGACTTACAATAACAATTTTTGCTACTTCTTGGGATGCAAAAATAATTTGAAAAAAATTATTATATGTGATGATGTTTGGCTATGATTTTTTGCTGGGCTGCTTACTCAGATGGGTATTATATGCGTTCGAAACCTCCTTCTTTTGTAATGGCTTCCCTTTTCCACTCCAACGATCGAGTTTAATTCAATAAACTTTGTCTAACCTAATTTCTTTCCTCTGGTTTGCTCACAAAATTTACCCTTCATCTCCGTTACTCATTTTCAGGCGTTCATTCAAGCATCAATCAATACCCAAACGGGTCATCACATAAATAATAAATCAGTAATTTCATCTGGAAATACATTTCGCCCTTCGGCTCTTTCCACATCTTCATTTCAAAGATCGGTCGTGGATCATTATTCTATTTAACCAATTTACCTTTAACTTCTACATCATCAGAGTCCATCATCCTTTAACTCGCTTGTCATCCAGAAAAAATATTACTTTTGATTGACCAGAAGTTCGATTTTTGTTTGAATAATTTTCTTTTAAGCTGAGTTCTGAGATTGTCATAAATCCTTAAAATTATTCATTCATCCCTAATGTCAGTCTTCCTTCCAAGTATTTCTCATAGTTTTGCACTTCGTGTTATTTCAAAATTACCCACAGATACTCTTCCACGATTTCTAAGAAATGGGAGCCTCACTTGTGTTAACAAGTGAAAAGCAGAGTATCAGTTAGCCTGGAACATTTTTTTTTCTGAAAACAAACCCGTATCTTGAATCTTCATTCCAGCCAGATGCAAACGTAAATTGAATTCCCGCTGCTCTCTGGCGCAATCCAATTACCCAACTGAATTGCCTACCAATTTCTGCCGAGCTATGAATATCTCATACATTGAAGTTGGCTTCATAAATTCCCGTATCCTTTCGAATGACCTTAGCGCTGAACAGGATCTCTAATGAAAGCTTTTGCGCGCCCCCCCCCCCACACATTGCTGAAGGGTTTGTTTGTTTGTTTACTCGTGCCGGTGCAATTTTGAACTTTGCAAATAGAATGAAAAGAAGGAAAGAAAGGAATTTACAATTCCCCTTAACAAACTCCTTCAACTTCAATTTAACACAAACGCCGGAAAGTTTTTCCATTTGAAAATGCCTCGAATTAAACAGCAAACCTCGAAATAAAACCAACCAGCTTGGCAAGGAGACGAAGATGAAGACGAAGTAGTCGAGATGTATCTCCAGGATAACAAGAAAACAAGTGCGAACTAACTTTAAGACATTTAAGCATGGCATACTTCAGTCTTTGCAGACGCCTATCCACCTGCTGCTGCCACTGCCTCCGCTGCTTCTTCTACGACTTTGTGCGTTTCTTTGCAAGAAATGCAATATAAAACACATTATCTGAGACACGGTGGGGTTGTGAGTTGTTGCCGGGATGCTTTTGCTCTCCTCGCTGCCAGTCTCCTCCTTTAACATTTTAGCTCTAATTCAATTTCCACAAAACGAGAATTTAACTTTTAATCCTCATTTGCTGCAATACCGCACAGAAAACGCAGGACGGAACGTCATTTGGTTCCTTGGCTTTGTATTTGTGCATGCCATGAAGGAACAGTCAGTCGTTGACTGTGCGTGTAGTTCTATTGAAAGGACGAGTACAAAAGCACGCTACAGAAATACACCCGAAAGTAGCAGCAACTGGAGATAACGCTGAAGTTGTGTATCTCCATACAAAGAAGAAGAAAAAAATCTCGGTACACCTTGAAGTTGTTTGTGAACACAAGGTATCCTGGCGGGATGCAGGGCAGGCATTAACCGAAGAAGAGGTTGGCAACATTCGCGCTTCGTTAACTTTAATTTTAGTAATTTTCCTTTCGTCTGGAGCTTGCACGTCGATAGTTAGTTACACGGAGGAGTTGTGCCAGCGAGCGAGGGATGGAGTAAGGGAGGGAGCCACAGTAAACAAGTATGAGTTTATAATCATTTACACAAAATGCGTTGTTGTGTAGCGTTAACTTTCTTCCTTTTAGCGCTTCGCTTTACTATCTATCTAACCAGCCAACACGTACAAGGACACTAACACTAACACTCACACACACACACAAACACTCTCATAATAACTTCTAGGGAAAGCTGGCTACACCCAAACACAGCCACATAGCAAATGGCAACTCCTCACTTGTTTGTAAATCTAATTTAAAGGCAAAGGATACATTACTATGCACAGTGGTGTGAGAGGGATAGAAATGTCTCAATCTTATCTTAGATCTTTGTGTATATGTTTTGTAAGATTTCCTTAAGTACACTTGAGATCTAAGAGTGTAAGGAAGAGTCGGAGTCTGAGAATTTGGTGCTGAAGGACTCAAGGAATTTTGTCTCGACTCCACGGCCATAGTTGCGACCATTCACTTCTCCTGTTAATAGTTATTTCACCATTTGACAATTCTCCATTCCAACTATTGACCTACCGCCAACCAAAGACCTGTGATTGCTTTCCAATCACACTCCTAACTGATTGTTCTTAAATGTATATCGACTGTTCTTTTCATCAATTTTTATATGTGTAATTCATCCATACGCCTATCTATCCTGCTATATATTCTTTAGTTCATCCTTCCACCCGACCGCTTGTCTCTCGCTATATTTATCTGTTTGCCCGTCCTTATTCCAAGATGAACTTCTTGGTTCGTTTATTTGGTCGATTACTCTCACCGGAGCGTCAATTTACTTGAAGCACTCGGTAAAGATCTGTTATTTTTGCGGATAGGCTGTGGTGGTCAGATTAGTTTGAAAAAGAGCAGTCAGCCGGTATGGTGGAGGATGACACATATACAGAGATAATTCGATTGTTGTGCGCTCTAACTAAAAACCGAAGGGGAAACATAGTATGAACAATTTCCCTATTTTCGGATGAACATGAACTTCGATCGACCCGATAGGTGACATGGTCTCAGCCTTGAAAAGGAGGTGTTTCACCTTTTAGGTGTCCTCACTGCACTCATCTCAGTCCGATCGGGCTATGCGGCGTAAATGCACCCTCAGGGGTAAGTGTATTGTGAGAAGTCCCACCATAGTGTTAAGTTCGATTTTACTCAACCTCATCAGACGTGTGTTTTCACTCTCATCGGGTCCGCCCCACAAGACTTTGGACAAAGAAGGGCCTCAAGTTATCCTAAAGTTGCCCAACTTCCCAGTTCTATTTTCATCGCAAGATTTGGCGCCTTCCACATTGACCGATTCGAGGTCTGATCCTCTTCTGGGAAGTTCATCAACCCTCTCGTTACCTTCGGTCATACATCTGATTTATTTCCTCCAATATTGTACGCGAATTTGCCGTAGGTACAGTGATCGCCTTGATTGCAGCCTGTCTTTCCATGTAGATTCTAACGATCCTAGCTCTTCCTTGTTCATATCACCATTTCACACACTCTGCCTGAAAGACGGTATGATTTTTCTAAGGAGAAGTACTAAATACAGATTCCTAGATCGTCATCTTGTACCTAAACTGCACATCTATTGGGCGCAGTGACATTATTGTCTCTATTGCCTTCTTGTTGAATGGCTCCGCGATGATGCGAAGGCATCACATTCGTTGAACTTTTTGGACTATTCTTCTGATGCACTTAACTTCCATCGGTATCCTCCAGACAGCAGAAGCACAAGTCATAATAGGTCTGCTTACACTTGTGTATAGCCAGTGTGTCATCCTTGAACTTATGCTGGGATATTTGATTATATCTGTTATACCAATTCCCGATGTCTAGATAATAAGTAGTGTTTTTATTAGAACTAAGCAGACGCAGAATAAGAGCTCAAACGCCTCCTCTTCTTATTGGTTGTGGTTCCTGTATTAGCGATAGTTCAGTTGTTACTTCATTCATGCAATAACTCTTGAGATGTCCCTCCTTCTGTCTGCCAGAATCTTTCGCAATGTTTGAATTTTATTCATTCGAAATTAGCTCGTCCAAAGTAGCAAGAATACGACCGACTACGAATTGAATCTGATCAAAGTGGATCTAGTGAGGTCTGGATCTACTTTAATCAGGTTTTTTCTTTCATTTCCCTTTCCATGTGTTTACTTTGGCCAGACTTCACATTCTGAAGAGTTTATCAGTGCACTAGCCATAGAGAGATTATATCTGGAGACCTTGATATTTGACCCGTGGAGTCTAAATAGGGGAGTTTATTGCTTGCTTTCTTATTTGTCAAGACGCTGCTAGAGTTAGGAAGTCTGAAAGAGCATAACATCCTATATTGCACTATACTATACTAGGCTATAAGAGAGATGTAATGTTATAAAAAACTTAGAGAGATATTGATAAGCGGGTAGTTCCTGTGATCCTGTCTATCTATAAGGATTGTTTCGTGAACCATGGATACTAAGTAGGAGAGTTTACTTGCTTGCTTGCTTAATTCGCCTAGAAGACGCTGCTGAAGTCTGAAAGAGCATGGTACCCTAGCCTGTGCCGAGAAGACACCATAGTCAAAACAACAATTCATTTTGGTGCCGTCTCTTTATACTTCACTACCAGACATGACTTTTCAGACTAAGTCATGTGTGTCTACAACTTTCCATGTAGGGAATCGAATGGATTTTTAAAGGTATTATTGTCGTGCACCATTTTACACATCCCTCTTTCCTCCCTGTCGCATGTTCATTCTTCAATTTACCTTTCCTATTTGTCAACTATCTAGCACTCCATCATTTCATAAAACAGCGTTTTCATAAATTTCCTTGTGCGTTCTCCCAGTATTGCTTATAATAATCCATCATTTCCTCTTTCTTTGCCATATATGACTTAAGAGTTTGCAGATATGGCCACCAGATCATGCCACAGCTATATATTCTTATTAGTTTTGCCTATACATTGCAAACTGTTTCCATTTATATCTATATATACTAAACGTTTTAATTGATTTCAGCTCATGTTTTATACGACAGATTCCTTATCTATCTATGTTGTCTGCTAGTGTAGACTGGTCGGTCTTGCCCACGGCTTCCTTGGGGGTTTCACTCAATAGCTATTTTGGTTATATCCTCATCTTGTGTTCAATTCATCTCCATTTTCCTTTTAGAATTTCGGTTTTGATGTGAGTTTGTGTCGTTCTCTGCCTAAGGTATTGATTTTGGTTTATGCCTTTGGTTTATACCTTAGAGGGAGCTACTTTGACTCAGAAAGCTGTCCATGATTGATACTCACCAAAAGGCCAATGAACGACTAATTCAGATAATAAGATAATAAGCTGATACCGCATCTGAGTAAAGTTTAGGAGTCTAGCAGAGGACAAGGACAGATCTACCAGGTACCAAGCGAAGAATATTAAATTCTTTCTATTTTTATCTATAAATAGATATCAAAGAATAAATGATCTTCCCATCAACACTGTGCCACAATTTCGCCCTTTACCGAAGTTACTAAGCTTTTCGACTTGGTTAATCATCGTCGTCTCGTGTGCTGGGCTTCAACGGAAACGTAGACGTAGATGATTACAGACGTAGATGTCTTTCAAGTAACCGGGGGTTCCCGCTACAAAATGAAATCCCAACATTAAAGTTTATTGCAATTTTTCATACTTTCACAAGTAAAAGAATTCAGGGATCCACATTCCCCAAACGAACGAACGAAACGTAGCAGCAACGGAAGCGGATATTGTGGTGTCTTCACTTGGTTCGTTGGTTAAAATTCTCTCACACACACACACCCATACATACATACATAGTCCTGCGACAGGCAGAATGGCGCAAAGTGTGGGCAGGACTTTTACTTTGACTTCAGTTGTACTCAGTATTGACGATAAATGTTGCAAACGTAACACTGGCGCTGTAGTTGTCGTCGACAACAACGGCAACATTTCACAAGGTTAATATTTAATGACCAACAACTCAAGTTGTTTCTGTAATTGCAAATGTTTCGTTATTTCTTTGCTGTTTCGTCGTCCGTCTTCAATTTTATTTACATATTCTATGAGACCTCTGTTGGAGAAAGGACAACGAGTGTAAGCCAGGCTATCTGTGTGTCTGCGTTAGACTTCGACAGACCTGCACTACTCTTACAAGTCCTCCTTCCTTTTGAATTCTAGCCAACTTTAATGTGTGTTAGTGGAGTGTGTCGGTATTTGTAGCCGTCTACAAGTCGGTCTATCTATCTGTCTGTCTCAATGTGTGAGTGTGATTTATCTGTGTGGGTGTGTGTGATTGTGCATCGAACTATATTTTCATTCATTTCATTTTTCTCATTGAATATTGAAAATTACATTTGTTTTTTAGTTTTATTTTGTGTTTTTTTTTTTTGAATGCCGAAAGTAATCGAGTTCTGTTGCTTCGCTCTCTTTCTCTCTCTCATTTACCATGTCGAAGTGAATTCTTGTTTTCAACCAAATCGACATAAATAGGTTGCAATCAAATGGAACTTTTAATAATGGAGTATCAGCAGCAGCACTTTAATAATGGAGTATAAATCGATTGTCTCCCCCATTTCCATTTGAGACACTGGGAACAGTTTTGGAAGGCGGTCTTTAAGGTTGCAGTGAATGAAATTTAGTGCAAAATGCCAGGGACTGAGAGACTTTTTTTGGGCAAAAGGTAGTATTCAAGTTGGGCAAGAGGTCTGATAATAAATAATAATTTCATGTAGCAAATATAACTGGGTCTTTTTTCTATGGAAAATAAGAGGGAGCGATTTACGACGAAAAATTTTAAGTTACTGTGACTGTTCTATAGAGAATATTGCAGCAACTCCTTTATCCTAAAATGATATTATTCCTATTGGAAATATATGAGTAACAAGAGTATAATTATACCCTTCACTAGGGTGCATTGTTGTTGTGCATTTGTTTGTAGCGCCTAAAAGTAAACGGTCGGCTTAGAATCACTTTCTGAATCGATTTAACAATGTCCCACTGTCTGTAATCAAACAGGTCGCAATTATTGCCCGATCCTAACAAAAGTTGGCACAAGTTGGTTTTTCTGGCCAAGGTCGAACGCCATTTAATTTTAAGGTAATCGGTTCAGATTTTTTCCCCTCTAAAAACTACATATTTTTTCTTCAAACATGACTTTATATTTCGATTAGAAACATCTATGTTAAAACTTGGTCAAATCGGTTCAGATTTAGATATAGCTCCCATACAAATTTCGTTCTCGATTTGACTTTTTTCTCTCTAGAAACCAGATATTTTGAACAATTTTTTTCAAATTTGCCACAGCACCTTATATTTCGACTAGAAACATATATTTTAAAATTGAACCATATCGGTTCAGATTTAGATATAGTTCCCATACAAATTTTGCTCTCGATTTGACTTTTTCCACTCGAGAGACCACTTATTTCGATCAATTTTCTTCAAATTTGTCACAACACCTTATATATCAATTAGAAACATCTATGGTAAAACTTGGTCAAATCGGTTCAGATTTATATATAGCTCCCATACAAATTTCGATCTCGATTTGACTTTTTCCGCTCTAGAGACCACATATTTCGATCAATTTTCTTCAAATTTACCACTGCATCTTATATTTCAATTAGCAACATCTGTGGTGAAAATAGGTTAGATCGGTTCGGATTTAGATATAGCTCCCATACAAATGTCGCTCCCGATTTGACTTTTTTTCGCTCTAGAGACTTCACATTTCGATCAATTTTCTTCAAATTTGGCACAACACCTTATATTCCAACTAGAAACATCTATGATGAAAATGAGTCGGATCGGTTCAGATTTAGATATAGCTCCCATATAAATTTTGCTCTAGATTTGACTTTTTCGGCTCTAGAGACATCATATTTCGACCAATTTTCTTCAAATTGGCCACAGCATCTTATATATCAACTAGAAACATCTATGATGAAAATGAACCATATCGGTTCAGATTTAGATATAGCTTCCATACAAATTTCGCTCTCGATGTGACTTTTTCCGCTCTAGAGACTTCATATTTCGACCAATTTTCTTCAAATTAGCCACAGCATCTTGTATTTCAATTAGAAACATCTGTGGTAAAAGTGGGTCATATCGGTTCAGATTTAGATATAGCTCCCATATAAATTTTGCTCTAGATTTGACTTTTTCGGCTCTAGAGACATCATATTTCGACCAATTTTCTTCAAATTGGCCACAGCATCTTATATATCAACTAGAAACATCTATGATGAAAATGAACCATATCGGTTCAGATTTAGATATAGCTTCCATACAAATTTCGCTCTCGATGTGACTTTTTCCGCTCTAGAGACTTCATATTTCGACCAATTTTCTTCAAATTAGCCACAGCATCTTGTATTTCAATTAGAAACATCTGTGGTAAAAGTGGGTCATATCGGTTCAGTTGTATATATAGCTCCCATACGAATTTCGCTCCTGATTTGACTTTTCCGCTCTAGATACAACATATTTTACCTGTTTTGCTTCAGATTTGCTGCATTACCTTATATTTCGACTAGAAACATCTATGGAGAAATTGAGTCTGATCGGTTCAGATTTAGATATAGCTCCCATACAAATTTCGCTCTCGATTTGACACTTTCCGCTCCAGATACCACATATTTCGACCAATTTGCTTCAAATTTGGTACAACACCTGATATTTCAACTAGAAACATATATGCTGAAAATGGGCCAGATCGGTTCAGATTTATATATAGCTTCCATATAAACGTCACTCACGTTTTGGCTCTTCCTGCTCTAGAAACAACATATTTTAATCGATTTTCTTAAAACTTGGAATAATGATTTTTATTTTAACTAGAAACATATATGGTTAAACATCTATGTGTGGATAAAGTGGGCCCCATACAAAAATCGGTCCCGATTTACGTTTTTCCATTTTCTTCAAATTTGGCGCAACGCTTTATTTGTCAAATAGGAAAACGTGGGTCACATTGGTCCATCCTACCCAAGTTCACTTTCTTCACCGACTCGACTGGTAATTGGGTTGAACGTGGAGGGTATCATTTAGTCGGCCCGCCCGACTTTAGCCTTTCCTCAGTTGTTTTCCTATAGTACCGATGGAATTCCAATTTCGTGGGATATCAAGTTTCCCCGGATAAAGTTTTCCATAGAAAAACTCTATATAATTGGTACTTCCGCAAAGAAAGTTCTCATTAAAAGAGAATTTCTATAGAAAACAACTCAGTATGGACATTTAAAAAATTCTCCTTAATTTGTCCACAGACAATTCTTGATATAAAAGCATTTCGTTAGCATTTCTGTTCATTTGGCGAACTGGAAATAGACTCTTAACACACACACACACACCTCCCGCAATTGGTTGGTGGCCCCTGCGAACCCCTCGGCCACGCGGCTTCATGTCTTACAACAACGGCACGAGCAACAGCCACAGCATCATCATCGCCGTCACCGACACAGAAAGTATAACAATTGGGAAATATAGTACGTGCTGCATGCATATCCTGAGGCGTTAAAAAGAGTAAATAAACTAAAAATGAGTTGTAAAGGAAACTCGAACGAGAACGAGAGAAAGGGAAAAAACGGAACAACGCCATGAATGGGTTTTAAACAAAGTTCAGCGTCAACACCAACACCAACTGCAACATCATCATCGTCATCGTCAGTTCCAACACCATTTCTGCCACAGCTCGAAGACACAACCATGGCGTCCCCGGATCGCTTGGCGGCAGGCGTCATCAATGTCAAAACTTTAACAAAGGCCAAAGGAAAAATACATAATTTAAGATAATAAGTGGAGTGGTGCACACACCCACACCCCCCTCACGCCCCGAACAACAGACAATAGATGATAATAACAAAATAGAGTTTTTAATAAGCTCCTTTTCGCTATTCTTCCAAGTTCATGATTAGTTGTCTACCTCCCATGTCCCGCACGCCAGAATGAACAAAGCGGGATTTGTTTATAATAAACTAACTAACTACGAGCGAGCGCAACATAAATGCTGTTGATAGTCATTATCATTATGCTTCGCTTTTATTTTATTTGCCCAGCCAAAAAGTATGCTTTATTATTTTTCAAAATTCCACCTCCTAACACTCGGGGTTTCTTTCATCTGGTGGTTCCCTTGTTTCCCTTTTCATCGCCCGTTCTTTTGCATTTTTTTCTTTCTTGTCGGTTCTTTTGCTCTGTGTGTGGTTTATTACATTTATCCCTGTGGCCATAATGCTTAATTATATCATCATTATTATAAGCTTTGAAATGAAACACGTTTAACCAAAGGTCCTTTTTACACGAACTTTGTTGTACTTTTGTTTCGTGATGTAAATTCGTTTTTAATAGCATTCGAGAGACTTGTTCACGGGGTACAGCAGGACTATATCATCTGTATATCGGGACAACAACAGCATCCGCGGTGTAATTAATGAAAACGTATTTCTGTTGTTTCGTTGTCGTTTTTTCTGTGTGTTAATGCAGTCTGTTCGTCCTTTTCAAAAGAAAAATGTGTAGCCCTTGGTTATAAATTAATCAATTTTCCTGAAAACCAAAAACATAAAAAACACGCAAGAAATGTAACGAAATTTCAGGGGTCAGCAACTTGCGGTCACAAACGGATTTTATTTTCAAATTACTTGTGGGTGGCAGTAAATAACAGTGTTTTGTCCAAAAATATTATCTCAACTGGGTCGGAGCATCATTTTTCATGTGACCCTTCCCTGTCACGGTAAACTAAATCACCTATAGATGGGCTTGACTTTCTGTTTAAATCCAACCATTAAAAGAGTGTATATCGATTTACAACTCAAATTGGATTGAGTAATCATAAGAGCCCTGAGGTATATTGTCACCCATTCCAAGAAAACGCAGAACATTTTGATCATTAAATATATTTATTGCGGCGAAAACATGTTATTTACATTCATACCATACATTTATCAAATCTCCATCGATAGTTGGTTACAAGAAATTTAATTTGTATGATATTTCCTCCCAACATTCCGGTCCAAAAAAAATAAGATTTTTTTTCTGAAGATGGCCGTCACGGGCCACAAATTATAATAAAAATATTTTTAAATAAATTTGTATTTTATAATATAGATTCATAAAGGTCATAAGCCAGGACAATATCCCAGTTCAGGCCAGAGTTTTAAGATGTTTAGCGGATAACCTTAAATTGAAGGTATTTTAAATTAGTGCAAGTCTTTGTTGTTTAAATCTGTTGTTTATTCCCTAATTTCAAATCTTCACGTCAAGATATACACATATATAAGCATGCTCCTATGATAAAACGTTATCATCAAAATGAGTGTTATTTAGTCCAAACGTTGCGTTCATCTTACGACAGACTCGGTGAACCTTCAATTTTGGATGAATGGCAATGTTAGCGAACAAAATTGTCGTATATAGGACGACGTAAAAAACAAAACTAGGATCACCAGGTGACAATGCATCTACAGATTTTAAATTTGGGATGTATTTCAATTATTACATTTGTAATTCGTGCTTTGTGCTTCGAAAATTAATTGCTTAGCTAAATTATTTTCTATGAAAATTGGTGATATTTTTATGAACCGGATGAGCGAATTATTATAGTTTTCCATTTATGTACTACTTTGAGCTTTAAACTTATTATATCTTTATTATTTTCAAAGACAAAGTCCAAAGAAATATATGGAAAGCTTAGCGTTAAAAGTATTTATTGCATATTTTCAATCGATCTGGATGAAATTTGGTGCAAGTCACTTTTTTGTACTCTAACTATTTTGTGCTAAAATTGGGCAGATCGATTTAGATTTTGATATAGCCTTCATACCACTCATTTCATGCAATAACGTCACATCTTTTATTTGGTAACTTTTCAGGAGAGCGATTTAATTGTTATCATATCGCTACTCCTTATATAAAATTATATATAATATAGTTATATATATATAGTTACCATATAAAAGATGTGACGTTCTTGCACGAAATGAGCGATATGCCTATACAATTGTGAAGCAGAAAAATACACTTTTTGCTAAAAACCATTCTTGAAAGAGTAGAACAAGGGATTTAATATTATGTATGAGACGATTAATAAAAGATTACACTTATGCTTCATTACACGTAAAACCAAAAATGCTTATTGAGAATAACAAATTCATATTGTACATATCGTAAAAACTAAAAAATAGAGATATCGTAACGAAATTTTGGATTTATGTAAAAAAATGTCTTCGAAAACAATTGCTTTGACGATATTTGCAGTTTTGTCCAACCAAATATCCACATTCTCCCTGTGGAGAAAATATGTTCCAAAGTGTGGTAGTTATTTTTACGAAAATGGTCGTCATTTCTTTAATTACCGCAGGGGTAATTCTTTCTGAATTAGTGATCAATATACAAAAAAGTATTCAAAACATTATATATTCAGTGCTTTTCTATTTGAGATTTTATTAAATACTTTTTTGGATTTGTGAATTTTTTAGATGCATGAAAAATCGCAAAAAATTACCCGAAAATCCGTAAGAAATGGGCGATTTTTTATATGAAAAAAAATTGGGTCTTTATTCATAATTTTTGGGCAATATGAAAACATATGTATCATTTGTCAAGAAAGATAACCCACAAATTGGGTCATATTTTATAAATTGAAATATGAAAGATGACCCTCTTGTGTGATTTTTCATAAATGAAATCCTGAAAACCTTCACTCTGCATAGCCGGATTTGGATATATCGTAGAGGAGAAAATCTTTAATCCCGATCGAAGGCTGTCAATGAATGACGCCGTTGAGTAGCTGGATTTGGGCATATCCCAGATGATATATTTTTGGTCGATTTTTTATTTTAAAAACTACTCAAATTCCTTGGCGATTTTTTATATGAAAAATGATCCCAATTTTTTAGGCGATTTTTTATTTTTCATTTGGGGTTTTAATTTTTTTGTCGTTTATTTTTTATTTATGTTTGGACGTAGTTTCAATTTCCGTTTTGGGAATTTTTACCCCAGATGATATATTTTTGGTCGATTTTTTATTTTAGAAACTACTCAAATTCCTTGGCGATTTTTTATATGAAAAATGATCCCAATTTTTTAGGCGATTTTTTATTTTTCATTTGGGGTTTTAATTTTTTTGTCGTTTATTTTTCATTTATGTTTGGGCGTAGTTTTCCGTTTTGAGAATTTTTACACTTTTTTGGCACAATTTTTGTTTTAGACGATTTTTTATTTTTTTTGAGCGATTTTTCATGCCACCAATTTTTTGGTTTAAAAAATTGGCAATTCAGTTGGTCAAAAGTGGGCATTAAATGCGTTTGAATTATACGTACATTCTTAGATATAGAAAAAATAAATTTACAAGCTACATAAAGTTATCGCCTTTGTGAAAAAAACGATAGAAATGGGACCTTTTCTGGAAGTTTTGTCCTTAGAATTTCATTTTCACCAATCTTTCATTTAATTTTTTAGAAGTTTTTAAGCAATCTAGCATTGTAAACATTTCGAAAATCGAGCTAATAATGAGATCTGAGAAATGATGACCTAGAGAAATAATTTTTCCCTCACTAGGATTGAAAATACCCCCTAATATATAGAGATTTTTTTTTTAATTTTCGTCTTATATTAAAATTTAATATATATATTCATTTCCCTTATAGCGTGAACGCAAACCAAAAAGTTATTTTAGCAAAATTCATTCTTCAAGGGGGAGAAATGACAAATATGCATACAAATGGTACCAATCAAACGACAACAGGTTTATAAAGGGTGATTTTTTAAGAGCTTGATAACTTTTTTTAAAAAAAAAACGCATAAAATTTGCAAAATCTCATCGGTTCTTTATTTGAAACGTTAGATTGGTCCATGACATTTACTTTTTGAAGATAATTTCATTTAAATGTTGACCGCGGCTGCGTCTTAGGAGGTCCATCCGCTTAGTCCAATTTTGGCATTTCCACGTTTTTGAGTAACAGAGACCCAATTGGTGCGAACGGCGACGAATCGAAAATTGGTGGTCATCATTAACACTGGCCGATACAGCTGCGATATTTTCTTCAGTTCGCACTCTACGTAAGCGTGTTGGTGGTTTAATGTCCAACAATGTAAATTTGGTGCGAAATTTAGTCACAATAGCCCGAATAGCCGCTTCAGTGGGTCGATTAAACTGACCATAAAATGGAAGCGCGCAATGAACTTTCTTTACAGAGCACGCATTTTGATAATAAAATTCAATAATTTGCAAGCGTTGTTCGTTTGTAAGACGATTCATGATGAAATGTCAAAGCATACTGAGCATCTTTCTCTTTGACACCATGTCTGAAATCCCACGTGATCTGTCAAATACTAATGCATGAAAATCCTAACCTCAAAAAAATCACTCTTTATATGTAAAATAAGTGGATATTTCGAAATTCGTACTTTTAATGGCCGATTATTTACATGGCCGATGTGACCAAAAGGAAGGGCCCAGTGGCCCTCGATCTCTAATTTTGCAAATCATCTAGAAAACACCTCGGTCCTTTGCTTTCATAACTTATACAATTAAACCAAAAACGATTTAGAACCACTGTGCGTTGTGGATTCATATTTTTCTCAAGAATAACTTTTTGGTTTTTTTCTGAATCATTTCGATGAGTAACAAAGGCATCATAATGTCGGAAAATTCTTTGGAAATGTCCAGTCATTTCCGGTAAAAATTAACGAAATATTTGATAAGATTGACTATATATAAACCCGCTATCTTGTCAGGATCCCGAAGTAGCTTTTTGCCAGAAAGTTACGGTAGTTGTCACAGTTACGACAGTGATAGTTGAATAGTTGTTGCTTCTAATATAGTTTCTAGTTTAATTTGAAATAATATTTCTTCTATGACAAATTCAAGCAAGTGCGACAACTTTGATGATTAGCAAATCCTTTATAATAAATATGATGAATTATGGGTCTAAATATGATTTCTAGTGATTTCTAATGAGTTTTTGGGGTTTCTCATTTACACACGACATTACCCTGCATTAAAAAATATTTTGAAATGTTTCTTCAATTTAATTATCTTAAATTTGTATAACTTTGAATAACAAATAAGGTTTTTTGTACTCGATGAAATGCAAGAGGATATCCCTAAAAATTGTAATTCCAAAAAATCAAATAATTTATATTTTAATGTTCACTTTCATTCTAGCTTTCCTACATGGATCCAAGTTACTGAATTTGTTGTTTCTCTTTTAAATAATAAATTGTGTACATAAGACAAATATAACAAAACATTTGATTTTAAAGATGAACAGCCCTGAACTCTTGCTTTTCTTTACCACCTCAGTCCGAAAATTATTGAATATATCCTCTATAAATATCTTTTTCAGGCTTGAGTTTAACTTAAAAGTGTTTTCTCACAAAATCTAAAAAATTAATCGTTTCTAACCTTTGTTTATTTGGGAACACTCTTTTACCACAAAATCGTAAGCCAAAGAAAATTTTTAACCACAACTATTGCACATTCAGAAACTTCACTGGATTCTGAGCTCTTTATTTGCATGTGGTAATTAGTTATTGGCGGGCTTGTTTCAGAAATATACATTTTCATAATCAAAATTCATAACAAACATTCTTATTTTGACTTCAATTAACAAATATTCAATTATGGAAATCTTCACTTTTTAAAATGCCTCAAGAATATCCTTCCTAAAAACATCAATTATGGCCTCGTTAACATTTTTCATTTCCCATTTTTTTACTTTTTGCCAAATGTACTGGACACATTTAATACCCACAGCCACTCATAAAAATAAAAATGAAAAACAGAATCGTTGTGGTCAATGTGAAATGTCTGTTAATATAAGATATGAATGTACATATATTTTTCCGTAAAAAAGGACTCTTCTTAATTGCAATACATTTAAAGGCAATTTATATACAAACCTTTGTCCTTTATAGCCATTTTATAGGCCATAAAAATGTAATATGTGAAGAGATTTGTTGTAAATCTCACCTTGGATTCATGTGTAGGCTGGCTGCTGTTATGTCATGTCATAATTGAGTTTCTTAAGAATGTTCCCCACCCACCCCTGGCTCGTTTTTCCTGCAGGGATATCTTGACAATAAGAAAACATTCATACATTCATTCACCTGTCGCTATAAATTCGTTGGGCTTCGGATTTGAAACAAAATCCATAACAAATCCCTTAAATTGATGTAACTTTGATATCTGTCTAGAACACTCATGCCGCCGCCGCCATCATCACTGCCACCTGTAATTTCCCTGTATGAGCACGGCCCTTTATTTCCAAATTACAAATCTTTCTTCTACCAAATCCAGCAAATTAAAATCTGAAAAAGGTCCTTTTTTCCGTGTGCGATGCGATGCGATGCGATGCCATGTTAATGCCAGTGGTGATGTTGTTGTTGCTGTTCTGGCTGCCACGGCCACTGCCGCTGTTGTTATTGTTATTACATACACCTTTTTCGGTTGAAAAACGAAAATCCATAAAAAAGCCTTAAAACAAATCCTCTGCTTATGTTGCATGCACGATTAAACATCCACAGCAACAGCAACAACAACGGCAGCAGCAGCAACCAAAAGAACAACTCGCCACACTTAGTCACTCGTTCAGTCATTCACTGGGGACCAAAGAGTGGGCGAGAGAGAGAGAGAACGAAAGCAAAAGGACTTAACTACAACATCTACTCGGCAAGAGGTGCCTGCTGCCTTCCTACAATGATACAAGTGGAAGATATGGACGAACAAAAATCAAAAGTCAAGCCTTCACACAACGAAATGAACAGCAGCACGACAAGAAGGATAACAGCAGCAGCCACAACAAGAACAACAAAAACAACAACAATAAGAAAAAGAGCAATAACAGCAGTGGCAGAATAAAAAAAATTCATAAAACGAACCAACTTCAGCCCGCCTTCTGTTTTGATAAAACAGCTGTTTATCCTTCGACAGACTCCCCGGTGAAGCAGGCCCACACATACAGGCAGACAGAGGCAGACGGACGGACGGACAGCCAGAACACATTTGATATGCTTAGCTACAGATTTACATAGTGTAGTATACGTGTGGCCACCAGCCTCATTCTCATCATCGTCATCATCGCCGAGAACTTCATCATTATCCTTGTCGTCGTCGTCGTCGTCCTTCTTTACAAAGTACCCGGTGAATGAGTGACTGGCTGCCAATACACCTGTTATGCGATATGATGCCACTTTTGTTGTTATTCGTATTTTTAAAATTTTCTTAAAATAAAGCAAGGCTCGTCTAACCCAGCATCATCCAGCCACACGCACATACACACAGACGCAACCTTCAATCTGACGTTGGTTGCCGACAAGCGGGAGGCAGTGTGCAGTGTAGCACTCAGGTGGTAAGCACTGTCGTGGCAACCGAAGAGGAGAGAGAGTGGCAACATCAGTAGTATCTTAGCACAATCCCTACGAACCAGTGTTGCCACCAAATACATAAATACATTTATATTGTTGAGACATGTTTTAAGACCTCTTGAAAGAGTCCCCGGGAGAGATCCATATATGACTGAATTTGGGCAGACACTGCCTGGCCAGCAAAAAGAGAGAGAGAAAACATGTTCATCTTGTGATTCAGACGTAGTGATCTTCACAAATGACTTTAATATGGAGGGATGTCTTTAATTTTGAAAGACTTAAAAGTTATTTAAAAGTAGTTGCAAAGGAACCACTTTTCACTAATTTCCATTTCGGTTTTAAAAAATCCGCCGCTACCGGGGGTAGAACAGCGAACCTTCTAGTTGCTACTACGACACTCTAACCATCTCAGCTATCCTCTGTTGCGAGTGCTGAATAACTAAAGCATACAATTTTGTTCGTTAGAACTGACGATATTTAATGCAAATAAATAAATAAATTAACACAATTCAATTTTACTGATATTATAGTACTAATAATTAATAAAGAAATTAAATATTTCAAGTACTTTAATAAAACAATAAATTTGTATCTTTTAAGACAAAAAATATTAAACTGTAAAATTATACACAAGTAATCGTTGTTTATTTATAAAAGAAATAAAAACCCAAAATGTATTCTATCTTCCACGGTACCAATTTTGTGCAGGCCAAAGTCGCCCTGCAAAAACGGGAACTCTTCAACCTTTCTAAATATTTATTTTATTCTTCAAATGCTTTCACAGGAATAAAGTTATATTGTTCCAAAGCCATATTTTTTAAGTATTTATTACTTTACTTTGGCACAAACCCATTTTTTTGGTGCCAATAAAGCCACAATTTCTAATAAAACAAATGCGAGTATCTCTTAAACTGTGAGAGAGACAGATCGACAATATCAAACTTTTTTGCAATTTGCAAAATCTGAAAAAGGTGAAAATCTGTGATACAAAAAAAATTAAAAATGTTCTGCGCATTTGAACAAATACGTAAAATAATGTAAAAAATCATAAAAACATTACTTTTCTTTAAAATCGAAAAATAGAAAAGTAGTCTGCTAATTTATAAAATATATTCGATTGGCCGATTTTCAATGTTTATATCTCGAAATAATCTTTGGGACGTTGTCTAATTTCAGTTTTTTTTACAGAACTCAAAAATATTTACTAGAACAATAGTTATTGAATATGAAATAGAATATTATTTTTAACTTTTTTCAGTTTTTGATGTCGGAAGTGACTTCTCCCGATTTATATCGAGCTTCCTCAAATATCGCACTATTTGTATTGTTGTTTGTGGGCTCTCATCTGACGAGCAAAGGTTAATCTGTTCTATCTCTCTCACTTTTTCTTATTTTCATTGAAGACGACGATTTTGGGTCAGTCGTTGAATCCAATCTGGATAGATATAGGGAAAAGTATGTACACTTTCAACGAAGTGAAAAATAGTAGAGGATCGGAAAATATGACGAAGTTTGGCCCTAAGATCAGCCGGGAGCCATAGGACATCACTCACGGATGACAGTACCCTTTGTAAACCATAGACCTAGTATTCAAGAGATTGAATACAAAAGGTAGATGCATAAAATAATTGACTTGGGTATCAAGAAATCAGACACTCTTGGTTAAAGACAAAATAATTTAATATAGGCAACGTAACACTAACTATTAAAACCTTTTCTTTAGATGAAGTTAGAAAATTTTTCCACTCTCATAGAAATGACTGAGAATGTAAATCAGTCGCCATCTTTTGGAATAAGTTTTCATAACCTATACTCTCTATTATATTCTAGTGTATCTGGCTTGATATTCTGGATATGAAAGCAATGCGGTGTTCCTGTCAAGACCAAAGAGGTCCTCAATTATTTCAAACCTTTTGATCCTCTCGATTTCTGAACTAATTACAACAGGATGGAATTGGATTACAATACTCCAAGATCATCCTTGCAGTTACTTGATCGTATCCAAATGAGAGAGATGGTGATGACAGGATATTATATGATATCCAATTCTACTGTCCTCTTGAACAATATCATGACTTTTTTTCTTTAAGACTGGATACCTAAGCTGCGATAACAAAAATCTAAATAAAATGTTAAAATTTCACTCAAAGTAAAAAGTCTTTTTTAAAATTGTCGCCAAAAGCAAATAATTTTGAAAAAAATAATTTTGTGTTAAAAATTTTGGACTTAGCCTGGAGCTTGTTATCCCGGCTTAAAAAAAACAGCCACATTATTATGGTGTTTTGGTTTTATCCAGCGTTGCCAAAAGTGACCAATTTATGTCATTTTGACGATTTTAAGGTCCAAAAAGATGTAACGACGATTTGACCCTGAAATGACGATTTTTGAGAGTTTTTCCAGTATTCCAGGTTGCGACTTTAAAAACTAAAAAAAAAATTAAACTCATTGAACGCTTTTAAAACCTCCATCAGTAAAATAAACTATTATTAAACTATCCAACGTATTTTATGCGATTTAACACCTGTAATTGTATGTTTCCTTGTAAGATTCGACTGTTTTTGGTTAATGTTAATGTTCCTTAAAGCTGTTTTATCTTATATTAATATTTAAATAAACTGTCTCAAAGTGAAATTAAAAAAATATATTTTTTAGATGTAAAATATATAAAAAATTATGAGCAAATTTAATTACTTTAATTATATATTTGCAGACATTTTAAAATAAATTTAAGTTATTATTTCAGAAATTTATTTTTTAATTTAAATTTATAGTTTAAAAAAATTCAAGTCTTTAGTTATTTATTTTTTAATATTTTGTTCCCCTTTGATGAACATTCGCAGGGTACTACAAATTGGGTGTATAAAAAATCAAATTGTCTTTTCATTTTCAGTAAATGTAGAAAGAAAATTGTCGTTAAAATTCTAAATTAGAATCGGCTATAAAAAAGTACTGATTATTTTTCAAATTTCTGGTTTTATTGGAAAGTTTGAACTTTGACATTCAATATTGGAACACAATATCATTCATATAACTACCACGACTAGCTCGGCAGTACCTCATCCGATCAAACCAATTTTTCAATTTTCTTCTCAAAGAAGTGCGAGAAAGGGTCAGTTCCTGAGAACGATGTCGAGATGATTCTTGGACATTCTCAGCCACAGCATTGAACGCACTGGACGAAAACGAACACGGGTTGGTTTGTACAATAACGATCCATTTTCATGAACTCCATTCACAAATTGACGCACAAACTGAACTGAACTGAAAATTTCTTACAGTTTGCGTTAAAGACTCACTACTTTGGGAGTAAATTTTTAATATTTCCCAATTTTGTTCGAGCTTATAGCGGCCCATTTTTCAAATGTCAAACATAAACCTGAAAATAAAAAATGCAAGTTAATCTACCTTTCAAAGTCAAAGTAATCGGTACTTCAAATTTAAATGGCCCACCCTGTAGAAAGAACCCTATTCCCGGGGAATCAACTTCTTTGCAGATTACTATCCCACCAATTAGGACATACAGAAATTCAATAGTTAATCCTACCTTCCGCAATGGGCGGGATTTATAAAAGATATCTTCTGAGTTTAAATACTACCTCTGAATTAAAGACAGAAGACATGGCCCAGAAAAGACTTGTTAATGAAAATTTCATATTGAGATGGAAGCTATATTTTTGGCCATATGTAAATACATATTATCAACCTTACATGTACAACTCTAGGTCAACTTCCTGAAATTTGTATACCTACCATGCCTCTGATGGAGAGATATTAGAACAAATTTTAAAGTGAGAGTACTCACACGATGTCGTACATTTTTGTGTTTAATTACACAAAAAGTGGCAACACTGGTAGTCACTAACATTAGTGGCATTCTACAATTCTCTCCTTTCCTCGCCTTCAGTCAACATCCCACTCGCACTCACAATTGCGCTCCTGCAACTCGTCATTGAGTTTATTTTAATACGGACAAGTGGTTATGGGCCAAATATGACGATTTTCTAGACACCACCACCAACAACAAGAACTACAAGAACAACAACGGTGGCGGCAGCAGCCAGCAGCACAAAAAGGTTTCCTATTTTTATATTTTGTGATTGCGAGTGTGAGTGAAGGCTACTCTCTACCTCTCTCTCACAGCACTCTTCTTCCATCACTGTGAATGCATGTGCGTGTGGTTGCCTTTACACTGTTGTTGCTGCCGTTTGGCTCCTTTTTGCTAGTGATACGACACGATACGATACGTAGGCACCGTACTGTACGTATTACAGGTGGCATTTATTGTTTAAAGACAGAACTCGTGTGTGTGTCTAACTCGTTAATGATCATTATCTGGCCACATCTGTCTGTCTGTCGACTGCCTGCCTTCGTGCTCTGTGTGTCTGTTTTGCTCTCAATAACGACGACGATGATGATGTGATAATGTTGATTATCGTATTGTGTGTGTTTTGCTTTTGGGCTTTTTGTTTTGCTCTGTTTATTCGTTATTCGTTTGCATGCCGATATGTATATGAATGTGCGCTAGGCAGGCACTAAAAGGAAGCACTTGTTATGAAATGTATACTCAAAATATTATAAAATTCCTTTAGAGCGGAAGGAAGGAAGTGTGCGGTAGTGAAAGTTTTAAGAAATGTGATATTTGTGGTACGGGAGGAATTATTATACAGCACTATGGGAGGAAAGAAAATGATTTCTCTGTGAGGTCGATTTCATTTGCATACAACTTACATAGAAATATTAGCATGTAAATGCTGTCCAATTGGGTATGGAATAAGAAAAACAGTTTTTATAGCCAGATTTATTAAACCTGGATGTTTTATAGGATTTCTAGCGACATAGGATTGTATTTAAGCCAGTAAACAGTAAATGATATTAAATGAAAACCAAATTTCAATTAAGAACATTATTACTTCAATTACAAATTATGAGAGTTTGGACCAGTAAAATGAGCGAGCTTTATAAATTTCTCACAATTCCTAAAATGGGGTAACTAGTTCACAAAACTATGTTTTTGTTTTTTTTTTGGAAAAATGATAGCAATTCTTAAATTTCAATCGTTGATCAGAAGAATTTGTATAACCTACACCACAGGATATAATGTCTTTGTGCATTTGTTGTAACACCCAAAAGGCGGTGAGATAGACCCATCGTTTAGTATCACTTTTTGAATCGCTTTAGCCATGTCCGTCCATCTGTTCTTGTAATCACGATACAGGTCGCAATTGACACAAACGATTTTGCTCCCATACAAATTTCTCTCCCGATTTCACTTTTTTGCTTTAGAAACCACAATTTAAGCGATTTTGATCAAATTTGGCACAACACCTCATATTTCAACTAGAAACATCTGTGGTAAAAATGTGTCAAATCGGTTTAGATTTAGATATAGCTCCCTTACAAATTTCGCTTTGGGGTTAACCGCTGTAGAAAACACGTATCTTAACCTATTTCCTTCAAATTCGGCAGGACAACTTATATTTATAAAGGGTGATTTTTTAAGAGCTTGATAACTTTTTTTTTAAAAAAAACGCATAAAATTTGCAAAATCTCATCGGTTCTTTATTTGAAACGTTAGATTGGTCCATGACATTTACTTTTTGAAGATAATTTCATTTAAATGTTGACCGCGGCTGCGTCTTAGGTGGTCCATCCGCTTAGTCCAATTTTGGCATTTCCACGTTTTTGAGTAACAGAGACCCAATTGGTGCGAACGGCGACGAATCGAAAATTGGTGGTCATCATTAACACTGGCCGATACAGCTGCGATATTTTCTTCAGTTCGCACTCTACGTAAGCGTGTTGGTGGTTTAATGTCCAACAATGTAAATTTGGTGCGAAATTTAGTCACAATAGCCCGAATAGCCGCTTCAGTGGGTCGATTAAACTGACCATAAAATGGAAGCGCGCAATGAACTTTCTTAACAGAGCACGCATTTTGATAATAAAATTCAATAATTTGCAAGCGTTGTTCGTTTGTAAGACGATTCATGATGAACTGTCAAAGCATACTGAGCATCTTTCTCTTTGACACCATGTCTGAAATCCCACGTGTTCTGTCAAATACTAATGCATGAAAATCCTAACCTCAAAAAAATCACTCTTTACTAGAAACATCTATGATAAAAAAGGATGAGCTTGGTTCAGAGAGAGAGAGGGAAATAGTTCGACAAACTCGAAAAAATAAAATAGTTTTGTTTTTCTATTTTCAGAATTTGGAAAAAATCAAATCTGTAGTATGCAAATTTTTTCTCCGTCCTTTATTGACAAATACGTCAAAATTTGTCAAAAATCTTAAAAAAAAATATATTTTTCTTTTAAATCGAAAAATATAAAGAGTAGTCAACTTTGGGCTAAGTTCTAAAATATATCCGATCTGTCAATTTTCAATATTAATAACTCAATATAATCCTTCGGTCTTAGCCTAATTTTAGTTTTTAAAGAACTCAAAAATGATTACTAGTAGAAAAGTTATTGAATTTTCGCCGATGGAATTTGATTCTGAAATAATTTCATGTTTAAATACAAATACAGATTTATTTTCTTCGGTGAATTATAGTTGAATTTGACGTAGAATATTTTTCCCTTCACACCAACCACCTAAAATTCATTTTTGTGGGACAGTATAGCATCAATTCATCAATTCAAGTACGAAATTAACCCAAAATTTAATTTTAAGCTTTGACTAATTCCTGGCATTTAAGTGTGTTTTGAGTTTTGGTATATTCAGAAACTTATAGTTAAATTTTGTTGCAAATATTTTTGTAGAACATTTTCAACCGTTAAATCCCTGTTTTAGGGTTGTATTTTACCCTTTTCACAAAAGGGACCCCTATGTTGAATAGTTAGAGGGTTAAAATGTTGCACAAAAATGCTCCTCGTAGTGTTTAGAGTAAGATTGGTGAACATATCCTGTATCCTGTTTTACGAAAAACAACAGAAATTTGCACTTCCTGGGAGAAAAAACTAATTTGTCAAGTTTTGTTTTTTGAGTGAATTAATACATTTGCGCCATTTTTTTCATTAGTATATTTTGAATTTTATAAATAGTCTAACTGTATAAATATTTTAAAAGTTGAGCTAATAATGAGATCCCAAGGTTAAAAATACGAAATCAACATCGTCAAAAATATTAAATTATTTTAACCCAAATATATCTTTTAAATAATTAGGAGACATACAAAGGAATTTTAATTGTGTGGCAATTATAAAACTTAGGAAAAAAAAGTAAAAATCAAATAATTTTTTTCTTATTCATGAAGGGAATGACTATCGACAATCTTACGATATTTTTGTATAAAATACAAATTTTCATCAAAATTTTGGACAAAAAAATGCATAACTTTTGAACAGGACCTTAAATCAAAAAGTCCTGCGAATGACAATAGACAATACCATAATGAATAACTAAAAATAATTAGCTTAATTAATTAATCGGTAACTTCGGAAATAACATGACTGCGGAGGCTCTTAAAATATTATGTATAGCATATAGGACATTTAGAGAAAACAAGAAATCGAGAAAAAATCTGGGAGGTGTAATAACCCCTTAAGTATATTTTATGTTGGTATTAACGAGCACTATAACTGTTGAGTTAATAATATTTGAGCTTTTGGTAATCATTTCAAAATTAGTTATTAACATTTTAGAGTCATATCCTTTACAGATCTATAAATCACCTCTGCTATAAGCATGTGAAATTTCATGAAGATATATTTTCAAGAAGTAATTCAAAAAAATCAATTTGGAACCACCGTGATTCGTAGGAAAAAATATAATAAAAATTAATTTGGAGAAATTGTCACAACCGTTTCAATGAAAACACTCATATACCAGTTTGAAGCTACAGAATAAAATTGTGGACTAATCCTTCACACTTCGAAAGTATAAATATTGAACTTGTTCCACAAAAGGGTAACAAGTCAAAATCAAAAAAAAAAATTAAACGACTAAAGATGTTACTCTATAGTTGAGTCTAAAGAAGATATATTGAAAACATAGATAGGGTCATAAAGGTTTTTAACGGAGGAGGAGACAAATCAATGGGCGATTTTTACAGTGGGTAGATATGATATGACTGTTGTTGTTTGTTGACAAAAAGGAATGTTTTTAATTTTGGATTTGTTACCCTTTTGTGGAAAGATATGTACAAGATATTGTTCATAATATGCTTAAGGATTTATTTCAAAGGATTTGTTGCACACCTACCACTGAAACATTCACCAGGATATCTTTTGCAAGAAATTCAATACTTGGCAACAATTTCAGGGTTAAAGGCAACATTGTTGTCAGCAACTTGAACTAACACATGCGCATGAACATATTGCCAATGTTGAGCAACCTCACTTAAAGCCACAATAATTCCTTTAATGTTTCGCAACAATGTTGAGCGTCACCTTAAAATGTTCTTTGTCGGCAATTTGTTCGCTCTCCTTCTCACACTGTTAACTCTACACTCGCTGTGCCTCTGGGGAGACATTTTCATTGGGAGCCTTACACACAGCCACACAAACGCATACAAATAATTCTATATCATATCATCCGGTTGTTGTGTGCGGTGTGTGCTGCTGGGCTGGTTGCAGCGTGTATCAATACCGTGCCGCTCCTTCTGTTGTTTGTTTTTATTTTATTTAATTCTTTTCTATTTTATTTTCGTTCTTATAGTTTATCATCTCATCCATTATTTGCTGGCCAACTGCCAGAAAGAGTGTCGCTTTGCGGTCTTTTGTCAATTTTTTTTCTCAAAATTTATTTTGTATTTTTTTTTGCTCGATGTGTGTGCTTTTTTTCTATCTTAAATTCACAAGCGAAACGAAACGCACACACACACACACCGCCGCAGCATACAGCATATTCCAAACAGAAACGAAAATTTTGCTTCGATTTTCATTGAGTTCAGTTCTTTGATGCCTTTTGTCGTTCGGCTTGTAGTCTCGGGTGCCACAGCCAGCGAAAACTAAAAATAAACCATGAACATGAAATCATTTTTTCGAAAAATCGAAAAAGTTTTCAAAAAATCCTAACATAGTTTTCCGTGCATATTCCCTCCCCGTGTGTGGCATGGAGTGCCATCCCATAATTTTTTTTTTGCTAAAATCGGGTCTTTTGGGTCATAAATATGCAAATGTTCCAAACAAAATTTTAGCTTATGGTCGACTGCCCCGTCCCGTCTCTGGCGTCTTCACGTTGTTGGCAAAAGAACAGAGCAGAGCAGACTTTGTAAACAAAAAATGTGTCTGCCTGCATGTGGTGGCGATGCACCCGTATGGGAGTGTGGGACGCAGCATTGGACTGTGTTGGGTTGGTTGTATATTTTTATAGCTTTGGATGTTCTGTATCAGCGATCGGCTACTGCTGCTGCTGTTTTTCTACGCCACTTATTCGACAACATATGGTTTGTATTGAACTTGAAAATGCTTAATTAGTCATCAATACTTCAGTGCTGTCGTGGCGCACAGAGACCAGGCCGGACGGCATCTTCCTAAGAGGGTCAATGCTGAAAAGTGCTGCTTTATCTTACAAAGGGATTTCAAGTTTGCCCATAGGGGATGATTTATCTATTTTAATTTCCATCATTTATCCAACATCTGTGGCAATTAGGCGGGCCGCCCTGAGAATGCCACTCAGCAGTGTTCAATGTCATTTTCGAAATATCTGAAAATAAAATGGAAATAAAACTTTCATCATCATTTCAACACCTTCGCATTGACAGCATTTTTACACGGAGCGTGTGGAAATGAAGTGTTTTACTTTGGTTCCACCTTCATGTCGCTATGATGATATTTAAGATTTTTTAATTTCAAATTTTTTTTTTTAGTTTTTTCGTTTGAATTTTTTTGGTCTGTAATCAATATTTGATTTCAATTTAGTGGGTAGCAAGAAACTAAATTATTATTATTATTATCGAAATATTCTTTTCTTTATAATTAATGGTAATTGTTTGCATATTAAAAACCGCGATAATTGCTTAAATGATCTCAGCGCTGCATGCTATGCTAGCCCAATAAATAAAGTGATTTTCTATAAATAAGACCACTGCGATTGTATATAAAATAAAAATAAAGGGAATATCTTATTCTAACAATTTTCAGTGGTAATTCATACATTCACAGTATAAAATAATATTGTCTGGGAAAATGTTAAAACGCCCACAAAAAATTGTGAAATCTAATGAATACAAATCTCAACCTGAGGTTTGGGTAGAACAATGGGCTAAGTCTCGCAGTTCTTGTAACACAAAAAGTTTTCCAAAGATTACCTTTTATTCCTCAGGCCATTTAATGCATATATCAAAACTCTGTGTGACCCTTTGGCTTTCACCAGGGGCAATTCAAAATCATTATTGTCCTCCCCGTGATCTTAATTATACCCTCACTCTACAGAGTAGGAGGTTATATATCATTTGGGCCAGACAAAAAGTGTAACGCATTGAAGGAGTGACTTAAGACCCGAATTATGTTTGGACCAAATGCGTTTCACAACTTTTTAAGGTGTTTGAGCCATGTCCGTCCGTCCGTCTGGCTGGCTGGTGTACACGATAACTCTCGAAAAGAGTTAAGGAATCAATTCAAACTTTGCACATGGTAATATTTGTACAAAACTTAGTTTAAGTTCGAAGATGGGCGATATTGTCACGCTCCTTCTGGTACCTCCTACACAAATGGTCCATATTTCTAAACAAAAACCCATGAAACTTCCACACGGATAGTCGGAATTAGCTATATTTTTGTATATAATAAAGTTTGTATAAGCACTTGGTATGGCGGGTTTAGCCACGCCCCTTCTGGTACCTCCCACACAAATCACCCCAACCTAGCTTAAATTAAAACTGTTATAACTTTTATACACATGGTCATGCTTTTATGAACGTTTGATACACTTGAAATATGGGTGATATTGCCACACCCCTTCTAGTACCTCCCACACAAAGTGGCATAAGCTTTGGTTAAAATAAAACCGATATAACATCCATACGCGTAGTCAAAATCAGTTGCAATTTGATATTCGAACATTTTTTTATAATCGCATTAAACCTATAAAATATTTATGGTTTAACCACGTTCCTTCTAGTACCTCCCGAACAATTGTATCTACCCTAGGTAAAAATAAATCCTTTATAACTCCTATACCAGTGTCTGAAATCCATTATGACTTCACATTCGATCATGTTTTTACAATTAGTTACGAATGTGGAAGCTGGGTCCAATTGCCACAAACTTCCAGTACCTCCCACACACATAATCCGGCATTAAGTAAAATTTAAGTCCTTCCATACACATGTTCTCTGAGAGTGAGGGTATATATAAGTCGGTTTAACCGACTGAAACTTACTTACTTGTCGCAGTAAACCCTTGCATAAATGTCACTTCCTCCCTTACTTCTTCAAGAAGGGCCAAAACTTATACAATTATACATAAATTGTCTTCAATTAGGTATTGTTTTCTTCGTTAAGATGTCAGTAAATAAAACAAAATATTCTTTTATCTAATTTGTAAAGTGCGTTTTCGTGCTATTTAAGCAAAAAATGTAAAAAAATCAACCAAACCACGGATTCTGGGTGAAATTCGCAACGTTTGTAGCCTTCATAATTACCTTTATTGAACATTTCTAAATTGATAATATAAATATTAAATTTACCTTCGGCGAAAATTACAATTGTATGGTTATTTTCGAATTTTGAAAACCAAAATACATCATAAAATGTTATATATACCCCTTCGGCAATTTTTTTTTTGTTTTTCATATTGTAACCAAGAGAATCACGATGATGGTCTGGCCAAGGTATGATGTGAAGAGGTTGAACGACCTTTTTTCACTTCTTGCAAGATTTCAAATGTCTGCATCGAAGTCAGCATTGACGGGACTCTGCCCTATGCTGCCGCCCTAAGAAAGAAAGTCACAAGTGCCAAAATACCAAAATGGAGATTTGAGCGGAATAAGCACAAATGCCCAGAAACTGGGCAATCAGTCAAACGACTTTTGTAAAAGTGTAGCGTTTCCGAGAATGAGATTGAGAGCGTTTATGTTCATCTTCTACCTAAGAGTTCGGCTATGGCTCGAATACGTTTATTGACACTGGGTTCAGCTTTCCTTGAAGTCCTGGATGTCTTGATCAGTATAGACGTCGGCAAAATAAAATTTTTCGTTAGTCGCACAGCTCATGGTATCACGATGGACCTCTAAGAGATTACTTTCCGACTGCCACCAGAACCAAACCTAAGTTAAAAATAATACCAGAAAACGAAGTCTTCCTAGAAATGCTGGTTTGCATAAAGAACGATAAGTAAAATAGAAAAAAAGGCCGATAGCTTTTATTGCTAGTGATTTTTCTAGTTTATTATAAAAAAATGCAAACGGAAAAAACTAAAAGTTTATTATAATTTTAAATTGTAATAAATAAACAAATAAATAAATAAAAAAAATAGAAAAATATGACTGTTTAGTATTTATCGCTATTGTGGGGCTACGATCATCCTAAATGATTTTTCCTAATTATGTCAGTTTTTATTGTTTTTTTTTTATAAAAATCAAATTTATTTACAAATGTTATGGTGACATATATTGCTTGGCTGCTCACTCTACCTTTAACATGATATCTCGCTCGTGACGGCCGTCTTCGCAGTGATGTTTCAACAAAATAGCCAAACTCATTAAGTCAATGGGAGGGATATTGTCCTGGCACAAAGATGCAAAAAAGGCCTTGAAGCAATATCTCATTTCAAATCAAATCTATTGCTTGCCCAGCAAAAAATTGGAAGTACTTCCGTAGGAAGCACATCTTAATCGCATCTCAAAATCCAAATTAGCATTTTTCCTGCTTTTGAGGAACTATTTTTAAACAACGTCCAAAAAAGCCGATAATATGTTAATATTCCGTAACATTTTATGAATAGCATTTTCTCAACTGAATGGGAACGACTTTTTAGTATGGAGTCACAAAGGTAAGGTGTCCGCTTTGCACCCAGATGGTCTCGGGTTCGAATCTTGGCTCGGGAAAAAACTTTCTTTAATTTTTTTTAATAAATAAACAATGTTTAATTTTGACAATTTAAAATTTGTTGATTAAAAAAAATACAAATTTATTGTTTTTTAATGTACTTAAAATATTTCATATTTTTATTAATTATTGGTACTGTATAATATCAGTAAAATTAAGTAGTGTCATTTTATTTAATACCAAATTTAATTAGTATTTATTTGCGTTATAAATATATTAGTTCCTATTAAACAAATATTTTGTTAAGTACCCAATTGTCAGTTTTACCGAACTAAATGATTTGTTTTAGTTCTACACCACTCACAACAGAGGATAGCTAAGATGGTTAGAGTGCCGTAGTAGCAATCACAAGGTCCGCTGTTCTACCCCCGGTAGCGTCGGATGTTTTAAAACAGAAATGGAAACAAGTGAAAAAGTGGTTCCTTTACAACACTTAAATAACAACTTAAAAATAACTTTTAAGTCTTTCAAAATAAAGGACATCCCTCCTATGACAACTCCATGTTAAATTCATTGGTGGAAGATCCCAATTTTCACTACTTCCAGAGATGATCACTTCTTTGGGTGCTCTCTTTTTGCTGGGTGCATTTCGAAATAAAACAAATGAAAATAAAATTTATTAACTTACACTTTTTGTCCTTTAATTCCTTCATTATCCAGAAAGCTACATTCTTTTAAGGAAATAAAAAAAACTAATTTGTTGTAAAAAGAAATGTGAAATCTTTGATTATTACTTTTAAATTGTAGAGCTGTAGCGAAATGTTCTAAATAAATATTTTAAATAATTTTACTGTCAGTTAGAAATCTAGAATCTGACATACTAATAAATGGGGCTTGGAAATTATAAAAAAAACCCAGGCATTTGTCGTCTGGGACTCCTAACAGTTGTTTACCAAATTACAGTAGATCTACAACTTTTTCTTTTTATTTTAGTTCAGGATGGTATGGTTCGACCATAGGAAGGAATACAAAAATATTCTGTTTGCAACACTTTTATCATCCTAATATGCAGAAGTGCTTTACCATGTTGCCCATGTTGCAATTAATAGCTCTCCTTCCCGAATCCTTGACTAGAAATTACTAAAATCTTTCAGTGGATTGCAAAGTTATCAAATATTCTATTGGAACAAAAACTGCTGATTTCCAATCCATGGTATTTTTGAATTCTTGTTAAATTGAAAAATGTTGCGGTTTTCCCCGACTTGTTGACATAGATTCCTAATGACAATGTTTTTTTCAGCAATTCCCTTTTGCTCGAAAATTTGTTCGTACGCGAAATTGTGTCAGAAACTTTGCGTCATCTTTTATTCTCAAAATACCATAAATAATTTCAAAATCAAAAAGAAAGAAAAAAATAGACAAATAATGAAGACAAATGCAAAAACAGCGAAACAAAAACAAATAAACATTTCTTGGGGAATATGTGGGCGCCTTTTTCCTTACAATCGGTGTTCCAATGACCAACAAAAAGCAAAAACCGCCGCGCCGCACACGCACAAAGGCACTTGCTCGCTGCTCGAGAAAGTCTCCACTTTGTGTGAAAAACCGGCCAAGAAGGAACGCCAGAAACGACATTTATGGCCAACAACATGTTGCCAGACTCATTGTTGCTGAAGTGTGTTGAGCTGTGCGTGAGAGCAGAGCAACGGGAATTATTGTTTAATGATTTACTTACAAGTGTAACAAAGGATAATGGGAGAGTGGGAACGCAATGCTTTGGCTTAGCGAGAAGTCAGCCACAGAAAACAGCTGAGCCTTAAACGACAGCAGCGCTGAAGGAGTTCATCAACTAATTTAAGGGTTGTTTGGCAAGTTCGGGAATTCATAATGAAATGTTGACAAAGTCCTTGATGACGGTTTGGTCATTCTTGGCGAATGTTGCTGGCATTTGTAAGCCATCACACACACACACAACACACAACACACTCACACAAACATGTTGTCTCTCAATCACTTGGCTGATGTTGCTTTGGCCGTGTCGTTGTTGTTGTTTTTGTTCTTTGCTTTTAGCCGTCTTTTTGTTGACTGACTGCTGTGTGTCTCTGCGAATGGCAAATGAGTGTAGCTGTGTGTGTGTGTGTGCGTGTGTATGAGCGTTTTTGGCCAAATGTCTCCTCGCATACGTACGTACGGCTGGCTGGCTGGCTGTCAGGCAACAGCAGTACAACACAATTTACCACATACAACAAATTTCAGTTTCATTTCAAACGTTGTGCCGTGTTGTCGTTTCACGACGTTGCAGACGCGCGTATTACCCTGTAAGTTTCGTATAAGCAAGCGGCATTTTATTAACGCCACAACCAAACCAACAACAACAACAAGAAAACAACAAACTTAAAGCAAAATTTGTATTTTCACGAAACCAAATGAAACGCTAAATGAATAAAAAGAATACAACCAAAATACATACATACACACGTACAAAAAATGTATAAAGTTTTAAAAATAAATCCGTTGTGAATAATTTTTGAGAAATATTTTTTGTTGACAACAAGAGGAAGCAAAAAATATTCTTGGTGCAAAATACAAACAAACAAACAACTTATGAAGAAAGTAAGAAAAGTTGGAAAAATAAAAGTGAAATAAATTATGATGATTAAGTGAATTTAGCCAACACGATTTAATACACGAAAAATTCTCGAAAAAAAATAACAAATAAAAAATAATCATATGATATTAATTAAAGCATTAAAACCCAAATAAAAAGTTGTTCGAAATATAGCAAATTTGCGAAAGGAATATATATTTTAAAAATTGAAAAAGGGTGACGAATGTTGTTTGAATACTCTGGGACAGATGTTCAAAACAATTTGTTTATATATGGAGTGTTTAGAT
This sequence comes from Polietes domitor, assembly GCA_947397865.1. NCBI lineage: Eukaryota > Metazoa > Arthropoda > Insecta > Diptera > Muscidae > Polietes > Polietes domitor. The sequence continues at coordinate 172,822,444 of OX377621.1, read as the reverse complement.
CCCAATGGAGAATGATATTGTCCTGGCTTAAGATCTTTTTGCATCTATGTTTTATAGAATGCAAATTTATTTACAAATGGCATAGTGACATTTATTACTTGGCTGCACACTACCTTTATCAGAAGGCTTCGCAACGATTTTTCAACAAAATATCGAAACTCCTGATAAACTCATTGAGAATCCTAACAAAAATATTTCCAATGGAGATGGAATATAATATAATATTTCCAATGAAGATGGCACATGTCGAGCATTTTTCTTTCAAAAATGAACAGCAATTTTGGGATCTTTGAAAAATTGATTTTTTGACAGAAAAGGACCACAGATTTGAATTGTAAGCTTTGTCATTGGAAAAAAGCCTTCATTTATTTTGAATCCAAAGTTCAAGTAGAATATCATTCTCTATTATTTTATTCGGAGAAAACTATTCCCTTATCAAACAAGAAAATGCAACCGAGATTAAGAAATTAGTTTGAATGGAATACAAAACTCTTAATCTTATTTCAATTGCCAAATGTTCCACCATAAATTCCTCAGTGGGGTTCATTAAAGAACAAATACCTCTGTTGGCTGTTGATGTCTGATCAGCAAATGTATAAACTTTCTGCTCATCTGAAACCACTTGAATTTAGTCAAAGCCGGACACCAAAGTTATGTTGTTACGAAATTTTGGATGGAACCAGGGTGAATTGAGATTGACTATCACACTTCAGGATTTTCTCGTCGGCGCAAATTCCTCCCTTCACAATAGCCCTAAAGAAGTGCGCTCATAAGAAAATTGGCCAAAATCGAGAGCAAGATATAGCTCTGCCCAAACATGACCCTTTAATAATCGCAATCCCGCCACGACATTCCACTTACTTTCTGGTTCGTTGTTCTCCATTCATCTCAACAATTCCTGAACCCAGTGTATATATAGCCTGGAAGTTTGTCTAAATGTTTAAATGCCTACCTTGTTAAATTTCTAATTCCCACAAATTTTAAGTTGACTTCGTATTCAAGATTGTTTACGTTGTGGTGTGGTGTGGAGATAAACATATCATAGATATCCAAATTTGGCACCCTTTATCTGGAGAGCCACTTACCTTAAGAGGCCGAATTGTATAAGTTAGACATGCTATAACTAGACCAAGGTTCTCCGAAATTGGGAGCAAAAATTAATGGAATCGTAAACAATCATTTTGTGATAAATAAATCCAGGACAATTATCCATACAAATGTTGCTTGGGAAAGGACTTGTACCTGAATTTCACATATTTTTAAAAAATCTACGATTTTTTTTTGATATCTCTGTTTACCCAATTCGAGGAATTAACCTCCAGGAATCTGGTAATCAGAACAGATTTATATGAAAAAAGCTAGCAGAGCTATAGACTTGAATTACTTTTCTCAAAGGGATTAATACTCCATAGCCTTGTTCTGATTTATTTTTGAATCAGAACACTGTATTCTGATGAGTTTGTTTATGCGCAAGAATTCTGTAAGAACACAACAAATTTTCTGAAGTCATGTTATAAGATGAGTTCCTATTACTCAACAGGGTTGTCTGAGGGTTTCCTTTTTCAAAATTATTAGTCAGCGTTCGTTATTTTCATTAGAATAGAGAATTTAAGAGTGAACAGATATTACACTGAAAATTGCTCTTTGACATTATTTATACGTGATTTTCTCTCTGTAGATTTTTTTTTTACAAAAAAAAAACAACAACTGAGTCCAATAACATTGGCTGAAACCCATTACTTGCTAAAACAAAAATGCTAAAATATCCCAAATCAGGCACTGAATATTTTTCAGTCAGCTTTTATTAATATCCAATTTACAGAATGAAAATTTTCTAACTAAATTGTATTAAGTAATGTTGAAACAATGATTTGCTGATGATATTTACATCCTTAAAAATTTTAGAGCGTTAAGAGGTCAAATTGCTCGTGCATTTGTATGTGGGATATAACAAAACATATTACAAATTTAAAAAAATTTTTAACGCAATAGATATTTTCAAAGTTGTTTGACTTTGGACTTTTAATGTGGGAAAAGTCCAATCGACAGTTTCCGAATCCATTTTTCTGCATTTCCTAAGACCCATCATACGAAAAAGGATTGTACCACATTTCGTTGACATTGGAGAACAATTGGGATTTGCATTACAATAATAAATGGATAGTTCATCTATTGACATGGTGGATAAATGGACATATGGATAGATGGATAAGCAAATGTATAGAAAAATAGATGAAAATACAAACAGATGGACAGTTGAGCTGTTAGACAGATAGTCAGACGTAAAAAGATGTACAGTAGGCTAGGTCAAGGTTCATACAAATAAAAAATAATCCACAGTCATCACTCGGAAATAAATGTTGGATTGTTTAAAGATGATTTGCGAAATATTTCGCCGCTGGGTCATGCTGAAAACATTTATAAAAAATAGTTTATCCCGTTGAATTTTTTATGTTAAATTTTTATCCATTTTTTCTAAATCAATTGACCCTTGAAAGTGCTTTACATATAATTTATGATACTTGTCTTACAGTAAATCATTGTTATATTCTATATCATTGTATTATAGAACGTTTAGAGCCATTTTTGTGGTTTGTCAAAGGGGGTATTGAAGCAATTTTTTTCGTGACCCAGCCTAATGTTCAGGTTGACATATGGACATGCAGACTTATAGGAGAACAGAAGTACAAATGATTGAAAGACGATGGGTGTAGTAAAAAATGTAGCTATATTTCTTCTTTCTGACTATTGTAAATACTGACAGTTGTAAATAAGGACATTACTCATATTTATAATAATTTATATCAGGTTTATAAAACAAATTTTCAATATAAAAGTAGACTTTTACGAGCCCGCTCTAACAGGAGCGTACAGTAGTGCGTTTTGAATTGATAAATTTTTATGAATATGACAGATTGTGGCCAAAGTGTGATGGAGAGTGTATAGAATGTCCTCTGCATTTTTTTTAAATTATTTCGCTCAATTATAATTCGCTAACAGTATATACGATAAAAATGAAAAGTTTTTATTTCTCCTCAAAAATATTCGTATTAAAAGAAAAATAATGTGAACAGTGATTCCCTACACCAATAATAAGAATTATAAATTAAAAAAAAACTACTCGAAATGAAATAATTAATTAAAAAAACTTCTCGAAATGATGCAAACATTATCTAAAACAAAAATTGACAAATAGTGTATTCTGAATATAATCGAATCATAGAAATAAAGTTGATAAAAACGAAAACTGAAACACACACACACACACAGACTATGAAACAAAAATGACCGCATGCCGAAAAAATTTCAAATAAAAAAATTACAAATTCTCTGTGTGTGGACTGTACGTCGGTGTCGCTGTGACTACAACATCACAAACCAAAAAAAAAATATTACAACATTTTTATTTAAAAATAAACGAAATAGCAAAAAATTGTGATTATTCGGAAGAGAAAAAAACGAAAGAAAGAACAACAAGAACGAAAATTGGAACACAGTGTCTCGGTATATTTTTTATAAAGAACAAAAAAACAAACAAAGTGTCATTTTCATGGCAAAAGTGGTTCCTAGCTTAAAAATAAACATTGTCATTTGAAGCAGAAAATGACGGAACAGCAGTATTTGCCTGAAATACAAATTTAAAATGTACAATCTCTGTGTAAAGTGTTTCAAATTCAAACAGAATTATTGTTTCAATTCAAAATTAATTTCAAATACGATAACATTTTTATTGCCTTCAATTTGATGTCTTTAAAAACAAACAATACCACACAGTTTTGCTGTGGTAATAATTCGGGGCAAATAAATCAAAACAAGTTGCAAAACAACACAGGACGTCGTTCGAAATGCTTTACAACTGAAATGGAAAAATTATCACCGCATTTTTGAAAATTCTCAATTTTATTTTTATATAATATTGACGTCTGCTGAACATGTGTGATATTTTTTTGTCGGCGTTTTACGGTGTGTGGCGTGTCCGTTCGTTTGCGTTTAATTTCAAAATACGCCAACATTCAATGGCTGGTGTATTCATGTTAGTCGTACAGTGGGGAGCAAAATAAAATCAACAACATCAAAATTATTATTTGATTTTGACAAAGTTTGTATAACTGAATGGCCAAGAGACTGTTGAAAGGATTGATAGTGAAAGAGGAACAACGTTTACTTGTTATTTATTTTTTATTTGTGGAACTAGTGATACAATTAGCTCATATTAGACATTCCGAATTTGAATCTAAACATATGAAATTTAAAACTAATTTTATTGTTAAAGTTTTGTGGAAGGCGTGTCTTATTTGAAAATATGCATAATTTTCAAACTTTGCATTTTTGTCTGATCTTCTGGCCAAACGCGACAATTTTGCCACTAGATGTAGCCATTAAGCCAGAAATGGGTTGCTAAACAAATTTCCACAACAGCTTCATCTGTCTCAAAATCTCAAATTAAAATTATTCTAAAAAAATATTTTTAACAAAAAAAATCCACGGCAGCTAGATCTGTCACAAAATCTCTAAATTAAATTTAATTCTAAAAAACATACTTTTTATACAAAAAAAGAATTTAAATTTGATTTATCAATTACAAACAACAACAATACACACGAGGTACAGTGAAGACGGGACATACCGTACAACAACAACCTTTGTATTGTTGCGAGCGAAGCGAGCACATGCACAACATTGAATTGGCAAAGTGAGATTTTTAGTGTGTCGACTTAGTTCGGTGGGATATTTTGTTTATCAGCGCTTCTCATTTGTCATATGTGACCGCTGGTACTAATATGAACCCTGATTTAAGTCAAAGACATACATTCGTTGCGAAAGTTTTTTTTAATAACTTTTTTAAATTTATTTTATATTTTGTTGATTTTATTCAGCTCCACACTGTCAGCATATAGAAATGTCTATACACCACAAATTTATGTAGATATATTTCTATACATATAAATAAATATATATTGATATCCAACTGTGTGTCCATCAGATGTGAGAATTACTGTTGATTTGACTATTTGTCTGTCCGTGTAGATATAAATGTGTATGTGTGTGTGTGTATGAGTGCATGTGCCTGTGTCTGTGTTAAAAATATTTATCTAAACACACGTTAACATTTATTGTGGACTCATCGCTCATCACACATTCAAATCCATAAAAATAATAAATGTTCCATGGATTTTGTACTTTTTTCACTCTTCATAGTATTCGGCGCTCTAGCTAACTGTGTGTCCGTATCCGGCTCAATTGTCAATGGTGTTTCAAATCAAATATTGAATTTGAATTTATGCAATTATATGTGCGATTTATAGAAACACACACACACACATAGACCACCCACTCTCCCCAATACACCTAAAGTATGAAACACTTTTAGGGTAGTTTAAATAAAACTGTTTTGCAACCGAGGAAAAAACTATTAAAACTAAAACTAAATAAATAAAAGCAAACATTTTAAATGGAAAATATTTCACAGAGTGTCATTAAAAATGGCATAAATTATGTTGCAAAAGTTAAGGCTAAGTGTTGGCCATATGGAAAATTGCACAGCAGGGGAAATGGGGGGAATTTTTAAAGGCTTGTTTAGGAAATATAGGAAAATTGTATGCCACAAATAGTATTATTAAAAAATATTAATCAAATCAATTTCTTTAACTTGAACTTAATCCAATTTTATACGTTTTAATAAAAATCTGTCTGAAAAGGCTTCATTTTGTGGCACAAACAAGTGTAGATAACTATTGCAATATATACTATATTTGCCATCCTTAAGCTTTTTCACAAAAATTATGATTTCACAATTTGTGGTTAACCTAAAATCCGAGCTTAACATCACTAAATGATATCGATTCGTTCTTTATACACAACCAAATATGACCAATATGTTAAAATATAATTATATATCCCTAATAAATGAAAATAGAAATAAACTATTGCTAAAATAACATCCGTTGTTCTCAAAAATACTTGTGATGCCAGAACTCTTCAGGAGCACCTTTTCAAAATAGACCATATCAAAAAACACATTTAAAAATAAAATAAAATATTGATATGGATTTTAATATTTCATTCATTTTAGGGAATGCAATTTTAACCTCTTAAACGAGTCCTTTTTATTTTAAATATTCCTCTGTTTTTATCCACATTTACTCGTTTATATACAGTAACACGAATACGGTTTCTCAACCAGTATTAAAACAATAAATTTACTAAATTTCATCATTTTTTGTCTCATTAGGTTATAGTTTCATCCAAATCATAGAAGTTAGAATCACTTTATTCAGAATTTTCCTAAATCCGTTTAACCATTTATCATAGATGGTTTCTCCACTAGAGTTTAGTCTATATTTTCAAACATTAAACTTTGTCTCACTATTTTATAGTTGTAAACAAATCTTTAAATTTATAATCCCTTAACACAGAACTTTCCAAAATCAATAAACTCTATGCCATTTACTTGTTTTCAATTGTTTTAATTTAAAAATAGGGTCCGCCAAATAACTTTTTTTTGAAAATGCTATTAAAAAAACTACTGAATAGTTTCTCAAATTTCTTTTTTTATTTAAAAGTACAATCCTTCCGGTTAATAATGGAAAATAATATCATTCAACTGGCTGCTGAGGGCACCCCACAAATAATAGTCCAACGGTTGAATAGTTGAAAAAAAAACGTTAGATGGCGGACCCTATATATGATTTTCTGCATTTATCTACATTATCTTTAGACAAACTAAAGTGTTTAAATAAAAATTGTTTTATCTCCACTCTTTCACGAGTAGATCCTATTCAAAGAAAGATCAAAGATATTTTTATGCAAAAACAAATCTCGAGTTGAAACCTTCAGGAGTTGTAATATTTTTTTTGATAAAAAAATTCTATGCCTATTTAGGTGCAAATCCTCTCTGCATAAAAACTAAAGCTGAAGAAGTGTCCCTTGAGTATGTAATACATATAAAAGAGATAAAAAAAAATAAAAAAGGAATTTAGTTTGCGAGGAATTATTTACAATTATATTGAACATCATTGCCTTTTTCTGAATGACTATTACATTTTGAACCATTTATTTGCTATTGAGACAGAAATAGGAAAGATGTCATAATATACCGAAGAATTTAATACAAAATTTCTCTTCTTTTGATGAACTAGTGTTTTGTCCCTGAATTTGAGTTCGCTTTCATTTGTCAAAGAGCAAAATGTATATCTTGTCTATTAACTGTCGCTATCACAGATTATATTTTTGTAAATATTACATAAAATTATTTATTGTAAAAATATATCAGTGTTCAAAAGGCAATCCATGTCATCTCCGGAAAATCTACTTATGTAGCCCATAACAATGACAGCTTCATGTGCCTAGAAATATCAATGAATGCACGACATACTGACGAATTTAGTTAAAAATTTTCACTCTTTTGATGATAGAGCTCTGTCCTTGGATACGAATTCGCTTTTATATGTCAAAGTGCAAGAAGAATATTCTATCTATTAATTATCTTTGTCAGAGATTACACTATTATTTTTTATGAATGTATAGAAGTCGACAGACGCTTGTCAAGTAATCTTTGGAATACATTCTTATGTAACCTATAGCATAGATTACTTCATATCATAGATGAGTTCATAGCCATAAGATTCTATGGAGGTAGAGGCATCTGATATCTTCTTTAATACCAGAGGTGTTTCTTCTTCTAACTCTAAGAAAGATTCAGAGGTCTTCTGGTTCTGATACGAGATCTAATAGGTCTTGCATCTGTGAGAAACTATTAGAGGTCTTTTGTACCATAAGAGACGGCTGCATATTAGACTTCTTCCCAATAGGATAATTTAATTTAGACACAGAGGTATTCTATACAGGACATGAGTCTTACTCGCTGCAAATTATATATTCGAAATATTTGAAAATATATGCATCTATTAATTATCTTTGTCAGAGATTACACTATTATTTTTTATGAATGTACAGAAGTCGACAGACGCTTGCCAAGTATTCTCTGGGATACATTCTTATGTAACCTATAGCATAGATTACTTCATATCACAGATTAGTTCATAACCATAAGATTCTATGGAGGAAAAGGCATCTGATAACTTCTTTAATACCAGAGGTGTTTCTTCTTCTAATTCTAAAAAAGTTTCAGCTGTCTTGGTTCTGAACGAGATCTAATAGGTCTTGCATCTTTGAGAAACTATTAGAGGTCTTTTGTACCATAAGAGACGGCAGCATATTAGGCTTCTTCCCAATAGGATAATTTAATTTAGAAGAAACTCAGAGGTATTCTATAAGAGAGATGAGTCTTACTCGCTGCAAATTATATATCCGAAATATTTGAATATATATTCATCTCATATTATAACAGTGATCAGAACAATTCTTATAGTTCCAAGCAATACTCTTATATATAAGATTACTAGCTGAACCCCGTCCGCTTCACCAGGCAAAAAAAAAAACAAATTGTAAAATTAAAATCAGGTTTCATATTGATCTTATCATATTGATATTATCGTGGTCAGTAATATACACTTTCCAATTTTCAGCCCTCTAGCTAAAGAAAATACCTTTGCCACGCCCCCACCGCCCACGAAATGAAAATTCAAAATCCGGCATCATATTTATCTCTCTCATGATCAGTAATATGTACGTTCCAATTTTCAGCCTGTTTCTTCAAAAAACACTATTGCCACGCCCATTCCACCCACAAAACGAAAATCCAAATTTCGGCATCGTATTTATCATTCTCGTGGTCAGTAATATATTTGTACAAATTTTCAGCCTTCTAGCTCTCAAAAACAGTTTTGCCACGCCCACTCTGGCCCTGTAATTTTTATTATGTTGCTTTTTGTCCATTTTTTCTGATTTAACAGACCCTTGAAAGCATTTTAAATATAAATTTGTATTAAATTTTTAAACAACTCATTATTTAGAGTCATTTTTTATAGTTTTTCAAAATGACAACTTAAAACTCAGATAAACAGAACGAATCAATACCTTTCGAATGATGCCTTATGGATGATTAACGGAAGAAAAATAACGTCCTGACTCCATTTTCGGGGAAAATAGTTTAGTACAAACTCTTTTAACAAAAATGAGTTCTGCGTCGCCAATTTCCTTCCGATGATCATTATTTAGTCATCATTCGAAAGATGCCATTTATATTTTGCAAAATACATTTTTTTAGTTTTCACTATGAAAACCCCCCAAAAATTATTTTTAACGACAAATAATTTGACCAAAATGTTATTTTAAGACAAGTGTAAATTTGTATATATTTTTTTCATTTGTTTTAGTTTGATCTGTAATCAATATTTGATTTGAATTGGGATATTGCCCTGTCTCAAGACCATTCTATAATTCTATAAAATATAAATGCAAAATGGTATTGAGCCACGACAATATTCCAGTTCTAATTATTTGTATTATTATTTATTGATTCAGAAAAAATATTAGACAAAATTGCAACATTAAATAGCATTTTTTAAGGTGATTTCATGAGCGTTTATCTAACAGACGGCTATGGAAATCATCACTAAATAATACAAACTTTTTTCCATGAAGTGGCTGGTATTTTTTATTAGTATGGACCACCATCTAGCCTAATATGTATGTAATTTGTATAAAGTTACTATCACTCTGCCAGAAACATTACTTTTACTTTCAAATCCAATTATGCACAGCTAAACATGTGAAACCATGTCAAAGAAGATTTGCTAGGCCTTCATATGCAGTGTATATTAATTCAATGACCTTGTGCTATATTAAGGAACACATCAGAGGATTTTTTATTTGATAAATAAACTAGCTCAGAGTCCATTCTATACAGAAAGAAACAAATGTTGCGATTCTTGTTTGCATGCAACAAATTTATATTTGGTACAAGCATTTTATATAAAAATCTTTATATATAAAAATCTTATATATAAAAATGAGGTGTGTTTCCAGCAAAAATTTTTCACGGAGTTGAATTCACTACAGCAATAGTTATATCCACGTTGGCAGGATCTAGTCTCCTCATCTATTCTATTATCTTCATTCTAGGGAGTATTAAAATATTGTCCTGTAGAATTGTATTTCCAATGAATGACGTAAAAAATGATCCAAGATGATCTCCAACCAAATATGCTTCGTACTCCGAAGTTGTGCGTGATTTAATGCAGCTCATCTAGCACATCAATCATCATTACTTTTTTGTGTCATGGCGTACTGCATATTTCCACTTCTATTCATCTATCCACCCAACCATGCATCCTCCCTGGCTAGGCCCCCCACGAACTCGTCGAGTTCGCGAGGTTCCGCCGTGAATTTAAATAAAATCAGTTTAACTTTGTCGGTTTTGTTCTTCCTCGTTCAGCTTTTCTACTGAGCGTGTTTATCCGTATTTATGTTTTTTAATTCCTGGCAAATCCCTGTAAAATTTGCTCATTTGTCATTATCATTATGCGAAACGTTTTTCGTTTTCCTCTTTTTGCTTTTCTTTTCGTTTTTGTTGCGGTTGTTGTTGTCGATTCTTCAAAGGAAAACCGGCAAAAAATCTTAACAATTTCCCATTTACGTTCCATTAACATACGCCAGCCAACACACTCATCTTGAATGCCTAACACGCAGTTTACGGGGAAATTAAGCTCTCTAGTCCCGGCAGAGGCACGGGCACCGGTACTTGCAACCTGCCTTGTACCTCCTGCCTGCTGCCGGAAAGCAGGAATCATAACGTATTTAGAGGGAATGTAATCGACTGGAATAGAGTGGGAGTGGTTGGGCTGTACTCCACGGTTTATATTTATGTCTGTGTATGTGTTTGTACACTTGTATTTGTTGATTACCGAACCATGTAATTTGCAATTTGAATTTGTTCCTTGTGTGCCCGTGTGTTTGTGTCGACTTCGTCGTGGCAAAGTAACGTTCGTTTATTCGCATTTTTGGCGGTTACATTTTTTTCACCCGCCATACACGATTTGAAAGGAAGCGCATATTTAAAATTCTAAACAAATAAAAAGCATTATTTAAATTTGCCAAACATATGTTTATTTTAGCTCTTCGTGAGTTCCTTAAGAAACCACCATCCACCACCACCACCACCACTGCCAACCAATAACCTTTCCAGGTCTTCCCCCTATTCCTTGTGTCACAAGGCAGGAGCCAGAAACAATTAAAGGTCGCGGCAGCGGTGCAGTCTAGCGTTACGTTACGTTTGTCATAATGACATGACGGCCACATTTTGTTGTTCGTTTTCTAGAGCATTTTAAAAGTTTCTTATATTATTGTTTGGCTCGCTGGCGTAATACCTGAGAGAGAGAGGCTAAAGCATTGTTTTGACCATCATCACACCACCACCACAAGTTACCTGAACAGGTTGTCTCCCCCCCTCCCCACACGTCTGTCTGACTATCTGTTTTCACATGGCGAGTTTATTCGTGGTCTCGCTTTTTAAGGGTGGAAGTTGATTTTCGGTTGGATAACTAAATAGTTTTGTTGTTGGCGGTGGCTTGGGCTATTTAAGGAATTTCCGTTAAATTTTAATTATGCATTCATTTTTTATAAACTCAAAACATTCAACTTTGCACGACGACTCTATTGAGACACCGGCAGCAGGAGTTCACCAAATCCACAAACTCATCCAAACACTAGCCTCCTCTATGCGCTACGTGAAGCGACATCGAAATCTAAGAAGCGGCGGTAGGAGTGCAGGTGAAGTTCCGTAACGTTAATTTTTAATGTCTTCCGAAGAATGTTCATAAATATTTTCCATTTTGTCTAGCAATGCGTTTAAATGGGAAAAAGGTCATAAAACTCAATTATCTCAAAGGCATTCGGGCGGTTTGCATGCTAAACAGCCGTGATTAGATAAAGAGGCGATTTCCATAAGCATAGCTGTGGATATTGCAACAGTAGCTACAATTGTAAATTAAATTTTATTGGGAATTTAGGCAAATTGTCTTTAAAAGTTGGTTTTCAATTGCAAATTCATTTAATAACAACAAATTAGAGTAATTTCAGCAAGTAGAAATGACTCTATTGGCCATTAAACCAAAGTGGATAAATGCGGATAAAAACGGATAACTGAAAATTTGTTTAAAAACGTGTTTTGCAGAAAAATCCCACATAGAAAACTTATCGGACTGATTAGGTTAACATAGTTAAAGTCGGATAAAAGTGGATAAAGGCGAAAACCAATAAAAACGTCTGAAAAAAAACATTTTGGATAAATGGATATAACAAGACACTTAAATTACATTACGCTAATGTCTGGTATATTTTTTTGAAAATTGAGACATTTTTTACGTTGTGGATAAAGTGGATAAGTGTTTATGACCTGGTATAGCACGAAATTGGTATAATTTAATTTCTTTTTGTTCAAGAAACAATTTCCGAATGCATGGGATATATTATTAAAGAATGGATAAAATCACAAATATGAAACATTCACTAATAATAAATTAAAACAAATTCCGAAAGTAAAATAGACTGTTTTTGCAATTTAAATGAAGTGGATAATGCGGATAAAAATGGATAACTTGAAATTTTTTATCAACTTTTATTGAACAAAATTTGCCCATAGATAACTTATCGGGATGATTAGGTTAATATAATAAAAAAAGGATAAAAATGGATAAAGGTGATAACCTCGAAAATATATCAGTTTGAATTAAAGGTTAAGTCAAACCTGTTTGAAAATTACTTTTACACATTTTCACAAATTTTGGATAAAACGGATAAATGGGTATAACGGACCATTATTGAAAAAAAATTAAATTAAATTAACATTACGCTAACTAATGTCTGGTATTAATTTTCCAAATTTTAAATATTTTCTAACTTTGGATAATTTTATTTCCTTTTACTAAAAATTTGCCAAAGACACAATTTTCGAATGACTAGAAGACATTATTAAGGAATGGATACATTTGGATAAAAGTATTGAGCATAAAATTTAAATTCAACAAAAATGGATAAATAGGGATAAAAGTGGATAAAGTAAAAACCCCTTAATAATAGCACATTTCAAATTGTAGGCTAAGTCAGACATGTTTGAAACTGACTTTTGAAAATGTTCCCATGTTTTGGATAAAAGGGATAAATTGATATAACAAATCATAACTGGAAATATTATTGAATTATCATTGGGGTAATGTCTGGTATTAGTTTTGGAAATTTTATATAATTTAGTCATTGTGGATAAGATGGATAAGTACATGTTGCAGGGTATAACTCGAATTTTGGATAGTTTTATTAACAATTTGTCAAAGAAACACTTTCCGAATGTCTGTGAGACAATATTAAGGATAATAATAAATTTGGCTAAAAACATAAACATTTTTGGCCTGCGACAATTGACAACATGGATAAAAGAATGTCTTAATTTTTTCGTTATTTTCATGTTTTGAAACTAAGTTACCACATAGAAGGCATATCTGGCTGATTTGGATAAAATTTTGATAAGTTTATAAACACGGAAGAATATTTGACCCACACGATATGAATATGAGCGTGGATAATGGCGGATAAGTCATACATGTAGAGTCTATTAACAATTTGTCAAAGAAACACTTTCCGAATGACTATGAGACAATATTAAGGAATGGATAAATTTGGATAAAAACATAAATATTTTTGGCCTACGACAATTGACAAAGAATGTCTTAATTTTTTCGTTATTTTCATGTTTTAAAACTTAGTTACCCTATAGATAGGCATATCTGGCTGATTTGGATAAAATTTTGATAAGTTTATAAATACGGATAAAAGCGGATAAAGCTGAAAATCAATATTATAGAGAATTTTGAAGAATTTTTGTCCCACACGATATGTATATGAGCTTATCCACGCTCATATAGATATCGTGGCGGATAAGTCAGCAAAATGCTAAATAATATATATGTATATACATATAAACTTTTGATAAGTAGTTTATTTACGTATTTATAAAGTTTGTATTGTGGGCAATTTGGGAAATCTTAGAACTTGCCTTAGCAGTTTTAGACACTTCATGCTTATGTTAAATTAATATGTAAATGCCTTCAAAACTATTGAAAGAATATGGAAAAATATTTATTTAGGAAGATCTTGAACGGGTTGATAAAAGAGCTTGGATAAAAAGAGACAAGTCTAAAATATAGCACTTATTTTCTAGAATAAAATAGAAAAATGGATCAGAAACTGATTAGAATAAGATATTGTAAACCTAACGTATGATTTATATACAAATTCTGACTACGGAAGATCTCGTTTTTTGGGACGTAAGATAAGCCACAACATTTTGAAAATATAAATATAAAAATCCCTTAAAATGTAGCCTGTTATTAGGAATTAACTACTGCAATATTTGTAAAATAGATTTTTTTCTCATGAAATTGTTGAAATCAAATTAAAAAAATTACACAAGTATGCCTATACAAGAAATTAACCTTTCTCTATCTGAACAATGAAAAAATTAATCACTAAAAACTGCCGATCTACTATGAAATGAAAAAAGCGATTTGAAGAATTCGTTTCCCTTCCAAGAAACACCGCGATTGTTATCGTCGTCGTCGTCGTCGTCATTCCTGCAACAATACAAACATATCTTCCCAATGGACTCTCATTGCCAAGGCATTTCACAACTTTTCCATAAAATGTAAGTATTTCTTTAACAAAAAACCCCGTTTTCTTTATTTTTTCAATAACATTAAACACTTGTAATTGTTCATAATTTTAAATGTTGGCGAAAATTTTATTGTGTTGTTTTCCATATATATACGGCGAGGAAAAAGAGAGAAAACCGTGCGGTTGAAGGGGCCGTTTTTTATCAGATTTGAATTTCACATAATTATAGAAATATTAATGAATTTTTTAATACAAACCGAAAACAATCTTTTTGTACAACAACAGCCACAAAAAACGAGAAAACAAACAATTGTTGGGGAAATATTTTCTCACAATATCTCCCAGAAAGAAACGGCAGAGATGATGAAAATATGATAATTTCATTGAGTTGTCTTTGCTCCCCCAACTCTGGACTTCTGGCAAGAAATAAGTAAAGTCTTTGGACATTTTGTGCTTTATCTTTTATTTTGCTGGTTTCTTCTTCTTCTCCGCCGTACTTATGTATGAAAAAAGCTTGTGTAAATAAGTGGTTTATCAAGAAAAAAACAGAGGAAAACAAAGTGGATAAAAAATCATGTTAAGCGCTGAAATTGGCTTAGACGGACTATTTCAACAGCCCAGCATGATATGGACATTGTTTCGGGTAGCTCCGCTCTAACCTCTAACGCCACTGCTGCTCACCTTTGTGTTGTTCAGTGTTCCTGATGTCATTCTTTTGTTCGGCCGGTGTGTTGATATTTTCTTTTTTCCTCGTAAAGAATACTTAGCCCAAGATTCTTATTAAGTTTTCGCAGTCTGGTCTCTTTGTGAAGTCATTTCATTTACAGGTGTTTGTGTTTGTACTTTCAGAATGTATTGTTTATCTTTTGTGTATTGTCTTGGTGCGTCTTCTTTTTTTTTTTGTGGGTCCTTAAAATAAGTCGTCCTACAATAACATCACGAACATCACGGAACCTCTGCAAGTTTATCTAATATTTTTCTTTGAGTTGTTAACAATTTGTGTGTGGGTATGTGTGTGTTTCGCTCATTCCTTTTTGTGGAAACTCGCAAAAATGTAATTTTTCTTTTTTTTTTGAAAAGGAATGAAAAGAAAACTTCTTTTTTGTTTCTGTTGGACAAATAAAAAAATCCCTATACAAAAAACCCAAAGAAACAAGCAAGCATTGAGATATGTCTTTCATTCTAAGAATATTATGAATGAGTGAAAACGAATTGTTTTTTTTCTGGAAGAAAAGGATATGCAGAAGTCCATGGTAATGAAATGATAAGATCATTAAGAGATAGTATTAACTGCCCTATATTATGCTTTGTTTTTTGTTTGTTAGCTGAGCTGAGAAAGGGTAGCCTAAATGTATGCAATTCGTTATCATGATATCAATCGTTAAGGTTGAAATGAAAGCAAAGGTTTCGTGTTCTAAGCCATTAGATAAAATAATAAAGGAAAACTTGTTAAAGCATCAATAAACGCCTGAAAGTGTGCTTCTGTTTTCGTGGGTTCTGTAAGAAAATTTAGCAAGGACCTGGTCAAGACTGGACAGGTTTTGTTTGAAAAAATTAGTAGAGAATAAAGAAAAAATCTTTCAGAAAATTTCAATTTATTTATTATTCCATATAATACGTGCTTTAGGTTTATCTATATTTATACAAATAAGTAAAATGTGATTTAAATAAAACTATATACCAAACACCCTATTATAAGCCTCTGAATACATAAAAACACCAGAAATAAGTCAAGGAGGGCACTAAAACAGGGATTCAGCGGGTCAAACTGTTCCACAAAAATATTTGTCATAAAATTCTACAATAAGTCTCTGATAAGTCTTAACTTAAATGCCACAGATAAGTCAGAACTCGAAATTCGTTTTAGGGTTCATTTCGTAAATTTTCCGAATTGATGCTAAACTGACTCACAAAACTGATGTTTAGAGCCATTTTAACCCTTTAACTCCTCAATATAGTGGTCTTTTTGAGCCCTTTTTTGTAAAAGGGTAAAAAACATCCCTAAAACCGGGTTTCAGCTGGTCAAAATGTTCCACAGAAATATGTGTCATAAAATTCTACTATAAGTCTCTGAATAAAGCACAACTCAAATCTAAACTTAAATGCCTGAAATTAGTCAAAACATGAAATTCGTTTAAGGGTTAATTTCAAACTTTTTCCGAATTGGTGCTAAACTGTCCACAAAACTGATTTTTAGAGGGGTGGTGTGAATGTCAAAAATATTCGACGTCAAATTCCACTGTAAGTCACGGAACAAAAGAAAATTGTAAATATATTATATATAAATAAAATATCACTAATTACATTTTCCGAAGAATTTAATTTAATAAATATTTACATTTATGTAGTCTCCACAATTTGAAAAATCATCAAGGTAGCTATTTAGTGAAGCTATTTTGGAAGCTGATTATCCCATTCTAATTTCCTCTGCAAGAAAGTCTTTATTTAAAAAAATACAAGTGGGACACACTTCCTAAGACATCTAAAAGACCATTTTATTGTTTTTATTTTTTTAATATTCCATTCAAATCTCTTCAATGATTATATTTCTATAGCAAATGATCTTAAAATTTAAAGCCAAAAAGTAGGCCTCATCTATTCAGATTTTTGCAGCCCTAGCCGTCTTTGTAAAAAATACATCTAAAAGATCAATGGAGATAGTGCCATTTTATTGTTTTTTTTTTATTTTTCTAAATATAGCAAATTGACTTAAATTTAAAGCCAAAAAGTAGGCTTCACTTATTTGATTTTTTGCAGCCCTAGCAATAGGCATCTTTAAATACTCGTAAATTGTTTGAGAAATAAAGTGGAGATGGTGTGAATGGAAAAAATATTCTACATCAAATTTTACTGTGCATCATTGAAAAAAAGAAAGCTGTAGATAATATATATATAGAAATAAAATATCATTACAAATATAATTTTTCGAAAAATTTTGAATATTTGCAATCAATGAATAAATTCTCCACAATTTCATAAGGTCCTAAATCCGCAGCAAGGTCGCAGCAAGAAAGTCATTTTATGAAAATCAATTCGAACAGATTTCCTAATACATGTGAAAGACTAATTGAGATTTTATTATTCATTTTTTAAGATATTCCATTCAAATTCTTCCATTGCTTATGTTTCTATAGCAAATGGTCTTAAATTTAAAGCCAAAAAGTAGGCCTCACCTATTCGAACTTTTGCAGCCCCAACAATAGGCATCTTTAAATACTCATAAATAGTTTGAGAAATAAAGTGGGGAGTCAAAAGGAAAAATTTCTCAGAAAAGTTATTTATATATGAAATGTCTGTGTTTTAGAATTATCTACACTTATTTAAATTAGTCATTTGTGATTTAAATAAATTTACCAAACACCCTAATAATATGCCGGTGTTTTTGTGGGCGATACCTCAAAGTATGCTTTTTGTGAAATTATATTTCAAACTCCCATAAAAACATGATTTATATTTTATAACAATATCGCATTTCTATGCATATTCTCTTCCTTAATCCTCTCATATTTCATAAGCACTTATAAATCATTTTCATTGCAAAAAAAAAACACCGCCTGATTGTATGCTTTAGTTGTTAATAACAAATATTTTAGTAATGCTACACCATGGTTGAATTGGTGAGTTTATAATGTAATTATGATATTATCAATATGAAAGCTAACAATGCTTTAAAGCATAAAATTCACGCTTCGACACTTTTTCACGGCGCGTTGTTTTTTCACAACGAAAAACAAATAAATTACAATAAATTACAAAATTTATTGGAATTATGTGCACAAAGAGCAGAAGCGATCGACAAACAAAAAATAGCGCGGATAATATTTATAAAGTTATCACCCATACAACGACAAATATTAAATTAATTAATCATAACACTGCAGTGATGTGTGTTTTTTTCTGTTAACAAATGGTATAAAATGCGAAATGTAGCATATTTTTAGGCTTTATTAGCCAAGCAAACATTAAACTGTTTCCGGCCACGATTATAAAGTACATTTCACAAATGTTATCTTTTTAATATTTCATAGGGGGTGCCTACTTTTCAGCATTAGCTGTATGCCAAAATTTGTGGCATACTTTTTGGCTGTTGCTGAAACTTTGGGCCAAAATCCCTTTGCGCTATGTTTATGTTTATGGTTAATTTTGTTTTTATTAAATTAAACACGAGAGAAATATGAACTGGAATTCACAATTGTGTGTGGCATGCAACAAACCATTCGGGCAACACATGAAGTATAGCACACTTGTGAGCCATGATGAATGTGACAAAAACACACTTGAAATGTTTGTTTTATTTGTAATTTCTACCTTAACTTGGCTCTCATTCACATACAACGAATGAATGAACAGAAGAGAAACAAATACTGGCGAAAACAATAAAATCACACAAACACCACCGCCAGCACTCTCTCATATGTATTGGCAACATTAATAATTTCTATGCGACACAGTACAATGTACTCCCATATCCGCATCCGTGCCGAGGTCCAGAGGGAACTCTGAGGTAACTGGCAAACCTGTTCTTTGTGTGGCCGTCTTTAGATAGGAAAGGGCTCTTAAAGGTGAAAGTCTGCGTACAATGAAAGTTGAAAAAGGTTAATTGTATTAGCAGCGCCACTGTAAATATGGTCTATGGTCTCGCTCTCCCTCACCTCGCCTCAGTTCGCCTACTTTAATGGTTGTTTTGACTGGCGTCCACAGTGTTAAGTAGTGCTAGGACCCAAGGTTGAACGAAAGAAAAGAAAAAAAAATGACCACAAAGCAACAACAACAACACTAGAGCAAAATGTCTGTCCCTCTGTTGTGCGTTCTTACATTGTTTAGTAATTGTGCGATAAATAATAGAAAATGGATAAATATTTTATGAATTTTCCTTACGTATGCGTTGCATAAACAAAACATGTAAATGAGAACAAACAAGGCTGAAATGCTAAGCGTATGTGTTATGTATACACTAGTTGTATACCTATATGCTATTACAATTGGATTATTTTTTTTGTATTTTGTTGCATACCTTTAGGTTTGCGTATTATGATATGATACATTGCCTATGGTGAGGGGGGCATAATTAATTTTGAATTTGACAAGGATAGATTACAAACGCATTGTCTCTCACTCGGAACCCTTTTGCTAATTAATGACACTGATTCTCGCCGCAAGGAAAATTTCCAAAGGAGTTGAGGTCTTTCCTAAGAATCATGAATATTCTCAGGTTTCACCTACTAATTCATGTGTATACTACCTTCCGCTTTCAGTGTGGAGTAATTATCAGGCAATAATCTTTCATAAACTAGCCTAGAATCTTTTGGATAAAGTATATCCTCAGAAAGAACCAATTACACTGTGGGACATTTTTCGACAGTTCTTAGAGAATTTTTTATATTTTTTTCTCGTAATCCTTTTTTCATAATACTCTATAATTTTATAATAATTAAGAATACTCTGAAAAACAAATATATCTAAATTTTGAGATAAAAAGTAGGCCGCACTTTTTAGAATTTGTACAAACCTAACAATAGTTATATTTAAATAAAATTGCATATAACTCTTAGAAATATTTTTATATTTTTTTCTCATAATATTTTAAATATTGTACAGTCTTTAAGAATATTTTAAAAGACAAATTCATCTAAATTTTAAAATTAGGCCTCACATTTTTTACAACCTAAATATAGACATAAATTAAATGCTCATAATTGCCTTAGTTCTCAGAGATATATTTCATTCCCGATTTCATAATATTTGAAATATTTTACAGTCTTTGACAATATTTTAAAATACAAATTTATCCAAATTTAAAGCCGAAAAATAGGCCTCACCTTTTTGAAGTTATACAACCCTTTCTATAGGCATCTTTAAATTATAATGAATATAGCTCTTAGAGATATATTTAAATTTTAGTCTCATAATATTTTAAATATTTTACAGTCCACAAAATATTTTAAACGACAAATCTATCTAAATTTAAAGCCAAAAAGTAGACATCACCTTTTCGAATTTCTACAACCCTAATATCTTTAAATATTCATAATTGTCTCGATTTTTAGATACATTTTTCTCATAACCCATTAACTTTTACCTGAATTTAAAATCAAATAGTAGGCCTCCCATTGTGGCATATTTACAACCCAACAATAAGCATTTTTAAATACTGAGAAATGCCTCGATTATTCGACAGTTCTTAGAAAATATTTTTATTAATTTTGTGTCTCCTATTTTTACAGTCTTTAATTCACCTTTTCGATTCTAGCAACCTAAAAATAGGCATCATTAAATTTTCATATATGCCTCGATTGGCTCAGTTCTTAGGGAAATTTTATTTTTTGTCTCATTATATTTGAGAAATTTTACAGTATTTAAGTTATGCTTCACCCTTTCAAATTTTAACAACCTAAAAATAGGCACCTTTAAATTCTTATAATTGCCTAGATTTTTCGTCAGTTTTCTTAGAGAATTTTATATTTTTTGTCTCATAATATTTGTCTTCAAGAATTTTTTAAAAGACAAATCTATCTAAATTTAAAGCCAAAAAGTAGGCTTCGTCTTTTCGATTTTTTACAACCCTAAAAATAGGCATCTTTAAATATTCATAATTGACTCGATTGTTTGAGATAATTTTTTATTTTTTTTCTATTACTTTAAAATTTTACAGTATTTACCTTTTGGAATTTTAACAACCTAAAAATAGGCATCATTAAATTCTCATAATTACCTCGAGTGTTCTACAGTTCTTGGAGAAATTTTTATTTTTTGTCTCATATATAAATATTTTACAGTATTAATTGTAGGCTTCACCTTTTCGAATTTTAACAACCTAAAAATAGGCATCTTTAAATTCTCATAATTGCCAAAAAGTAGACCTCACCTTTTCGAATTTATACAACCCTAAAAATAGGCATCTTTAAATATTCCTAATTGCCTCTCTTGCCTATAGTTCCTAGAGAAATATTTCATTTTTTTAAATATTTCACAGTCTTTAAGAATTTATTGTAATAGGAAAAACTCCTCCCCCACTCAGTTTCACTAGATTCTTTCTCCGCCTCCCTGCCATCACGCTTCACAAACTTCGAATACCGAAAGTATGTTCCGCAATTGACATAGTTGGTGTTTCACAGATCATAGTGTGCTTTCAGGCATTGGTATTGGTATTTTTTTCATCATCGCATCTTCTTCTTCTCCTTCAATAACAACAACATCAATTCTAAATTACTCTTGGTAAAACAACAGAGCATCAACAACGACACACAAAAAATGAAAATATTGCCATAAATCCACCCCACCATTCCCAAACGAGAGATGTCTGCCGTTCTTGTTATTTAACAAATAAACTATTTTATTCTCTTCTTTTGCCCATGTAGATGTCACATGTCAATGTCATCTGTGAAAACATAAACCTCCCCCACCAACACAACGGCAAGGAATACCTATCACAGGCAAGACACATACAGGCACACATATGTACATATATGAACTTACGCACACAAAACCGAGACCAAAAAATAAAAAAGAAAACTAAACACATCCTTGGAAGTCACGCATTGTTTTGAGTACAAGATTTACTTCTAATCCTACGCAGTTAGACGGACAGACACGCACACGCACACTTTCACCGAAATCTAAGTGCGGATGTCAAATAATCCAACACGTTCGCAACGAACTGACAAACAGCCAACGCCGTCTAACAGCAACACAGCTAAACTATTAGATAAGTCTTCAGCCTCGGACGGCAACAACAACTGGGGGTTTTTATGCTGTTGTTTGAGTTGTTGTTGGATGGATAGGATCATGCCTTATTTATAGATGAACATCTCTCGTCTGCTCAGCCATTACCGCCGTTATTATTGCCAACAATGCCCGGAGTTTAACACATGCCTAACGCGCAAAAAATTAGATATCGCTTTGGCTATGAAGTGAGTGATCACCCTACAGGCAATGAACGGATATTCCGTATAGCCTTTGATGACAGGCGAGTGGGCTCAAATCTCCTGGCAAGTGAAAATAGTTGTAATGAAAGGAGCTCAAGGCATTTGTGTATAGTTTGGGAAACATGGTTTGAGCTTTGGAAATTTGGGAAAATCTTTAGAAGCCTTAAAATGAGGTTACATCTTCAAATAATTTAGATTTTAAAGTACAGGAAAAAGGTAGGCTTCACCTTTATAAACTATTTCAAACCTAAAAGTATGCTTCAATAATTATCAAGACAATTTTGTAAAGCCTTCATATTTTATTTATTTTATTTTACTTATTTTATTTATTTTATTTATTTTATTTATTTTTTTTATTTTATTTATTTATTTATTTTATATATTTTATTTATTTTATTTATTTTATTTATTTTATTTATTTTATTTATTTTATTTATTTTATTTATTTTATTTATTTTATTTATTTTATTTATTTTATTTATTTTATTTATTTTATTTATTTTATTTATGTTATTTATTTTATTTATTTTATTTATTTTATTTATTTTATTTATTTTATTTATTTTATTTATTTTATTTATTTTATTTATTTTATTTATTTTATTTATTTTATTTATTTTATTTATTTTATTTATTTTATTTATTTTATTTATTTTATTTATTTTATTTATTTTATTTATTTTATTTATTTTATTTATTTTATTTATTTTATTTATTTTATTTATTTTATTTATTTTATTTATTTTATTTATTTTATTTATTTTATTTATTTTATTTATTTTATTTATTTTATTTATTTTATTTATTTTATTTATTTTATTTATTTTATTTATTTTATTTATTTTATTTATTTTATTTATTTTATTTATTTTATTTATTTTATTTATTTTATTTATTTTATTTATTTTATTTATTTTATTTATTTTATTTATTTTATTTATTTTATTTATTTTATTTATTTTATTTATTTTATTTATTTTATTTATTTTATTTATTTTATTTATTTTATTTATTTTATTTATTTGTTTTATTTTATCTATTTTATTTATTTTATTATTTTATTTATTTTATTTATTTTATTTATTTTATTTATTTTATTTAAATTATTTATTTTATTTATTTTATTTATTTTATTTATTTTATTTATTTTATTTATTTTATTTATTTTATTTATTTTATTTATTTTATTTATTTTATTTATTTTATTTATTTTATTTATTTTATTTATTTTATTTATTTTATTTATTTTATTTATTTTATTTATTTTATTTATTTTATTTATTTTATTTATTTTATTTATTTTATTTATTTTATTTATTTTATTTATTTTATTTATTTTATTTATTTTATTTATTTTATTTATTTTATTTATTTTATTTATTTTATTTATTTTATTTATTTTATTTATTTTATTTATTTTATTTATTTTATTTATTTTATTTATTTTATTTTATTTATTTTATTTATTTTATTTATTTTATTTATTTTATTTATTTTATTTATTTTATTTATTTTATTTATTTTATTTATTTTATTTATTTTATTTATTTTATTTATTTTATTTATTTTATTTTATTTATTTTATTTATTTTATTTATTTTATTTATTTTATTTATTTTATTTATTTTATTTATTTTATTTATTTTATTTATTTTATTTTATTTATTTTATTTATTTTATTTATTTTATTTATTTTATTTATTTTATTTATTTTATTTATTTTATTTATTTTATTTATTTTATTTATTTTATTTATTTTATTTATTTTATTTATTTTATTTATTTTATTTATTTTATTTATTTTATTTATTTTATTTATTTTATTTATTTTATTTATTTTATTTATTTTATTTATTTTATTTATTTTATTTATTTTATTTATTTTATTTATTTTATTTATTTTATTTATTTTATTTATTTTATTTATTTTATTTATTTTATTTATTTTATTTATTTTATTTATTTTATTTATTTTATTTATTTTATTTATTTTATTTATTTTATTTATTTTATTTATTTTATTTATTTTATTTATTTTATTTATTTTATTTATTTTATTTATTTTATTTATTTTATTTATTTTATTTATTTTATTTATTTTATTTATTTTATTTATTTTATTTATTTTATTTATTTTATTTATTTTATTTATTTTATTTATTTTATTTATTTTATTTATTTTATTTATTTTATTTATTTTATTTATTTTATTTATTTTATTTATTTTATTTATTTTATTTATTTTATTTATTTTATTTATTTTATTTATTTTATTTATTTTATTTATTTTATTTATTTTATTTATTTTATTTATTTTATTTATTTTATTTATTTTATTTATTTTATTTATTTTATTTATTTTATTTATTTTATTTATTTTATTTATTTTATTTATTTTATTTATTTTATTTATTTTATTTATTTTATTTATTTTATTTATTTTATTTATTTTATTTATTTTATTTATTTTATTTATTTTATTTATTTTATTTATTTTATTTATTTTATTTATTTTATTTATTTTTTTATTTATTTATTTTATTTATTTTATTTATTTTATTTATTTTATTTATTTTATTTATTTTATTTATTTTATTTATTTTATTTATTTTATTTATTTTATTTATTTTATTTATTTTATTTATTTTATTTATTTTATTTATTTTATTTATTTTATTTATTTTATTTATTTTATTTATTTTATTTATTTTATTTATTTTATTTATTTTATTTCATTTTATTTATTTTATTTATTTTATTTATTTTATTTATTTTATTTATTTTATTTATTTTATTTATTTTATTTATTTTATTTATTTTATTTATTTTATTTATTTTATTTATTTTATTTATTTTTATTTATTTTATTTATTCTATTTATTTTATTTATTTTATTTATTTTGTTTATTTTATTTATTTTATTTATTTTATTTATTTTATTTATTTTATTTATTTTATTTATTTTATTTATTTTATTTATTTTATTTATTTTATTTATTTTATTTATTTTATTTATTTTATTTATTTTATTTATTTTATTTATTTTATTTATTTTATTTATTTTATTTATTTTATTTATTTTATTTATTTTATTTATTTTATTTATTTTATTTATTTTATTTATTTTATTTATTTTATTTATTTTATTTATTTTATTTATTTTATTTATTTTATTTATTTTATTTATTTTATTTATTTTATTTATTTTATTTATTTTATTTATTTTATTTATTTTATTTATTTTATTTATTTTATTTATTTTATTTATTTTATTTATTTTATTTATTTTATTTATTTTATTTATTTTATTTATTTTATTTATTTTATTTATTTTATTTATTTTATTTATTTTATTTATTTTATTTATTTTATTTATTTTATTTATTTTATTTATTTTATTTATTTTATTTATTTTATTTATTTTATTTATTTTATTTATTTTATTTATTTTATTTATTTTATTTATTTTATTTATTTTATTTATTTTATTTATTTTATTTATTTTATTTATTTTATTTATTTTATTTATTTTAATTATTTTATTTATTTTATTTATTTTATTTATTTTATTTATTTTATTTATTTTATTTATTTTATTTATTTTATTTATTTTATTTATTTTATTTATTTTATTTATTTTATTTATTTTATTTATTTTATTTATTTGATTTATTTGATTTATTTGATTTATTTGATTTATTTGATTTATTTTATTTATTTGATTTATTTTATTTATTTTATTTATTTTATTTATTTTATTTATTTTATTTATTTTATTTATTTTATTTATTTTATTTATTTTATTTATTTTATTTATTTTATTTATTTTATTTATTTTATTTATTTTATTTATTTTATTTATTTTATTTATTTTATTTATTTTATTTATTTTATTTATTTTATTTATTTTATTTATTTTATTTATTTTATTTATTTTATTTATTTTATTTATTTTATTTATTTTATTTATTTTATTTATTTTATTTATTTTATTTATTTTATTTATTTTATTTATTTTATTTATTTTATTTATTTTATTTATTTTATTTATTTTATTTATTTTATTTATTTTATTTATTTTATTTATTTTATTTATTTTATTTATTTTATTTATTTTATTTATTTTATTTATTTTATTTATTTTATTTATTTTATTTATTTTATTTATTTTATTTATTTTATTTATTTTATTTATTTTATTTATTTTATTTATTTTATTTATTTTATTTATTTTATTTATTTTATTTATTTTATTTATTTTATTTATTTTATTTATTTTATTTATTTTATTTATTTTATTTATTTTATTTATTTTATTTATTTTATTTATTTTATTTATTTTATTTATTTTATTTATTTTATTTATTTTATTTATTTTATTTATTTTATTTATTTTATTTATTTTATTTATTTTATTTATTTTATTTATTTTATTTATTTTATTTATTTTATTTATTTTATTTATTTTATTTATTTTATTTATTTTATTTATTTTATTTATTTTATTTATTTTATTTATTTTATTTATTTTATTTATTTTATTTATTTTATTTATTTTATTTATTTTATTTATTTTATTTATTTCATTTATTTTATTTATTTTATTTATTTCATTTATTTTATTTATTTTATTTATTTTATTTATTTTATTTATTTTATTTATTTTATTTATTTTATTTATTTTATTTATTTTATTTATTTTATTTATTTTATTTATTTTATTTATTTTATTTATTTTATTTATTTTATTTGTTTTATTTATTTTATTTATTTTATTTATTTTATTTATTTTATTTATTTTATTTATTTTATTTATTTTATTTATTTTATTTATTTTATTTATTTTATTTATTTTATTTATTTTATTTATTTTATTTATTTTATTTATTTTATTTATTTTATTTATTTTATTTATTTTATTTATTTTATTTATTTTATTTATTTTATTTATTTTATTTATTTTATTTATTTTATTTATTTTATTTATTTTATTTATTTTATTTATTTTATTTATTTTATTTATTTTATTTATTTTATTTATTTTATTTATTTTATTTATTTTATTTATTTTATTTATTTTATTTATTTTATTTATTTTATTTATTTTATTTATTTTATTTATTTTATTTTATTTATTTTATTTATTTTATTTATTTTATTTATTTTATTTATTTTATTTATTTTATTTATTTTATTTATTTTATTTATTTTATTTATTTTATTTATTTTATTTATTTTAATTATTTTATTTATTTTATTTATTTTATTTATTTTATTTATTTTATTTATTTTATTTATTTTATTTATTTTATTTATTTTATTTATTTTATTTATTTTATTTATTTTATTTATTTGATTTATTTGATTTATTTTATTTATTTTATTTATTTTATTTATTTTATTTATTTTATTTATTTTATTTATTTTATTTATTTTATTTATTTTATTTATTTTATTTATTTTATTTATTTTATTTATTTTATTTATTTTATTTATTTTATTTATTTTATTTATTTTATTTATTTTATTTATTTTATTTATTTTATTTATTTTATTTATTTTATTTATTTTATTTATTTTATTTATTTTATTTATTTTATTTATTTCATTTATTTTATTTATTTTATGCAGTTATTACGAAGCTAAGATTCCGAACTAGGACCAAGCTCAAATTCAGGTCGGTGTCTGCCTTCATAGTTGCTTTCGCTTCCCCTGACTTCCGGTCTGTCATGTATTGAATGAGTGCCGCATAGTTCCCCATATTTTTCCCCCGACAAAACGCTTAAAGAGAATAACAACTGAAAGGAAAAGTTTTCCTTGGCGTTCCGGGAGACGGCCCTGATGCTGCTGCAAAGACGTGTTTATGTATTTGTAATCCATAAGTAATGTGTAACAAAAACAATAACAGCAATAGCAACAGCAAAAGCAACAACATCAAAGTTATCAACATAAAATTTCATTTTATTACAGACGTGTTCGTTTCATTTCTGCGGATATGCGAGTATGTGTAATTGTAAAATTGTTCGTGACAGCGAATGCCGAGGCGAAGTCGGGGGACGGGACATATTTATTGGAAGACCATTTTTTGAAGGTGAAAGCAGCGGGGCAGGATGTCTGGTGCTGTTATTTGGCACAACTTCGTATGTGGACTTTTTTATGGTTAAAATTCTTGTTGTTTTTGTTGTTTATTTGTAATATATATCGGAAAAAGTCATGAAATATTTTATGAGCTCATTGTTTTGGCTCGTTGTTTTCAATCTCCTAAAAGTATGCTACAAATGATGTGTTTTTCATTATCGTAAATGAGCGAACACAACGCAAGGCGGGTCGGCATAAATGGAATCTTAAATTAACAATAATTGTAAAAGAAAAACAGAAAAAGCTGAAATTAATTGTAGCAGCCAGAAAATAACTGAGGGCGCAACAATAAAGAAAAAAGATATATTTGTATGTATGTCTGTGTACGAGTATGTACACAAAAAGTCAAAAGAATTCGCTCAACTGGGAGTGGGTGTAATTAATTCTTAGCCAAAATAACAAGTATACTTTAGGGCCAACACATATTTGTTGTTGGGTTTCCTTTTTTAGCATGAATGGTGGCCAAAGATCTTTGAAGTTTTTTCTCAGAGTTTTTCTTTTTTTTTTTTTTCCAACTTAAGCTCCCTGTGCAGTGTTTGAGTTTAATAGAAAGAACAACTCCGAGATGTATTTCGTTTTGCTTTTAAATGCCTGGGATGATATGTTAAATATTTGCCTGTTTTTATGGTTAACTTTTCGTGTTTTATTATGGCTGTTTAGGGGCATGAAATATTTTATGAGCTTTTTGCCTTGATAGGATAGGACTCCTCCTTGAAGCATACTGCAAATTATGTGTCGTTTTGTATTACAGCGATTTAGATTAACAGTATTAGATAGACATGTGTTTAATAAAAATAAGCACTTAAATATTATATATATATTATATATATACATGGATACATATAAAATTATACATAAAACATCTACATGCATACATATGTTTGTACTGTGGGGAGTTGTATTATAGGCAGGCCAGAACGCATCAATGTCAAAATGTCATTCGCCACAAAGAAATTAACCTTATCTGTCTTATGTTGTTTAATAACAAAATGTTGTATATTGTTGTATGTTGTATATCTATAAGTTTATGTGTGATAAGTAGTTTTTATGGCTACTTAATGAAGCATACTTGTAGGAGTTGATTGCTATATAATGCAAGGCATATGTTTGGTATAGGGAAAGTAGATAAAAGTGGAAAATTTAATTTTAATAATATAAAATATTGATCGAGCTATTCATTTTGAATACAGCTCACACCAAGTAGGTGCACTCTTGGAAATTGATACATAGGACTTTCTAGAAACTTTTCTAGCAGACTTTAGGCACCCTATTCCACAGTAATAATGGAGAAATTACTTGTAGTTAACTCTAACCACCTTAAGGAGCCCATATATATGTTACGAGGTAACACCCACAAAGTATGCAATATATAATTAAATTAAAATTACTATTTGTAAATGATCATCCAGAAAGCTTTCTAGCCGACTTTAGGCACCCTATTCAGCATAGTTGACAACAAGAAATAATGGAGACATTATTTGCAGTAATACTGTTTAGATACCTTAAGGAGCCTACATATATGTTATGTGGGGGCAGCCATAAAGTATGCAACAATTTTGAAAAAAACTTAAATTGAAATGATTATTTATCCTCTAAGTATAAAAATTGTATAAAATTAATAACACTATGGAACAAAAAGAGTCGGATCCGTTGGACAGATCGCGAGAAATTCACAAAACAAAAATGTCATGAATAAAAATAGTTTTAGTCTTATAGTCAGCGAAAATGAAAATTTTGCAATAATATCAAATTTTTATTTTTTGTATACCGTGTGCTCTATCGAAATATCCAATTTATATCAAAAAATCTCTATATTGAAAATAACCATTGACGCGCTTCAAAATTTGTAATCCTAACGCTAAAATGAATTTTAAGTTTTGACTTATTTCTGGCATTTAAATTCAATTTTGAGTTTTGGTGTATTCAGAGACTCATTGTAGAATTTTATGGCAAATATTTTTGTAGAATATTTTGACCCGTTAAAACACTGTTTTAGGGGTGTTTTTTACCCTTTTGCACAAAAGGGACCAAAAAGACCCCTATATTGAGGAGGTAGAGGGTTAAAATGTCCCACAAAAACATTGCTCGCTCTGTTCTTAGTAATATTGCTGAACACATCCTATACATAAAATGTAAGGATCACAAGGCTCCTTATGCCGATTCATCATAAAAATGTGTTTAAGGGAGATTTTTACCCTTTTGCACTTAAGGGACGAAAAATAACCATTTGTGCAGGAGCTAGAGGGTTAAAATGTTCCACAAATATGTTCCTCTTAGTATTCTAAGTAATACTGCGGAACACATCCTAAATTTAAAATGTAAGGATCATAAGGTTACCTCTACCGATTCATCATAAAAATGTGTTTTAGGGGAGTTGTTTACCCTTTTGCACAAAAGGGGCCAAAAAGACCCCAATATTGAGTAGCTAGAGGGTTAAAATGTTCTAAAAAAAATTTCTTCGTAGTGTTTTAAGTAATATTGATGAACATATTCTGTACCTAAAATGTAAGGGATCACAAGGTTTCCCATAACAATCCATCATAAAAATGTGCTTTAAGGCTGTGTTCCCCCTTTTGCACTTAAGGGACCAAAAAGAACCCTATATTAAATATATTTAAAAATTATCATTGTAGTGTTTTAAGTAATATTGCTGAACACATCCTATACTTAAAATGCAAGGATCACAATATTTCTTACGCCGATTCATCATAATAATGTGTTTTATGGGAGTTTGTTTTTTTATCCTTTTGCTCAAAAGGGGCCAAAAAGACCCTATATTGCGGAGCTATAGGGTTAAAATGTTTCACAGAAATGTTGCTCGTAGTGTGTTAGTGTATTGCTGAACACTTCATATACTTAAACTGTAAGGATCACAAGGTTATCTCTCCCGATTCATCATAAGAATGTGCAAAGGAGGAGAAATATTGACCTCCATATGTAAATATTCAAAACACCGATATACGTATATTATTTGTTTACTCCCTCTATAAGAATCCGCGGTCCACAGTATAATCTAAGAATAATGTGAGAAAAGTTTCGCATTTATTAAAATAATTTCAAAATTTAAAATAATTTCCATTTTTTTATTCTTAGCTTTAAAGTTAGGAGAGTCCTTTCCCTTCGCATTTAATTCATTATATACAAAGCCCTAAAGTTCTGCTAAATACCTAAACCCCCAAAAGTTGGCAACAGTATTTGCGAATGCTTCAAATATCACTATTCTCTGGTTTCCAAACCACAATAGAGCGCAAATACAAACAATAAAGATGGTGAACTGAGACAAAATTCCATGGTATCGCATGATACTAGGAAAAACTTAATTGAGGCATGCTTTGCCGGAATTTCTCCTAAAATTATGCTATACCTATCCATATTACTATGCTGTTCTTAATGAGCTCTGGAAATCTAAGGTCGCTGGCCTTTAATCTTTAAGGGAAAATCGACTTTTTACTTTTAATTATGGTAGCAGTCAGAGACAGGGGACGAGATTCAATTCTTTATTCGCAAAAGGTTTAACTGTTCGAAAAATGTTTTATGCCAGACCCATAACAGTTTAATCTGAAATCACATTTTATGTGTCTAATCACATTTTTATACTGCTTTTTAATCAAAACCGAAAAATCTAAGGTCGCTAACCTCAATAAGTCACCATCAATTAACGCTTTTATTCATTTGTTTATCTATAATCACATTATTATTATTATTGTATACAATTTCCATTATGTTTATGTTGACATTTTTCGCCCCAGCCCCCCCGTCCAGCTGAGCTTCCCATCTGAGTCCCTGCCCATGATACGGGATGTTTTATGGGAGAAATATGCAAAAAAGGAAGTGACACGACAACAAAAAAGGAAGCTTATGCAAAAAAAGTCATATCTATAAATAATTACATTATTTTTGCCTTTAGCTATTTGCTAAAATTTACATATAATTTATTGTGGATAAATTGCCATGTTGAATATTTAAATGAGCAGCGCGCCATGAATGGGACACAGAGAAGGAGGACGACCAAAAAACGATAAAGGGAAATGAAAATAAATATCAACACTTCATTTAAGACAATAAATAATTTTTACAAATATTAAAATGCTCAAACACCAGCACCGATGGCCAACCCATACACATACACACGTATGACACACACTCACACACACACTGCCACATTTATGGCCATATATTGTTATTTTAACACACGTATTTGCACTCATACATACATGTTGGTTTTGGAGTCCAACAAATAAAAATAAACTTTTCGTAGCCTCATATTTTCATATAAAACATGACAAGTAAATACTACGGAACATGGTTAAAATAACAACAACAACAGCGCCAAAGACTACACTCTCTCATAAATTGGTCTCGGAACATGTCGGGATATTGCTTTATAACCTTAGGTTATTTATATACTGATAACGTGGATAAATGTTCTCATATATGTACCCACAGCCACAGCCTCAGTCCCACATCCGTATCCGCATCCTAACGCCCATGCGAATATTGTCTGTGTTTAGGTAGGGGGTGTACAGCGAGAAAAACCACTAACACTCATCGACAAATAACCAAACATATTCGCAAATATAAACAAATACATGTGAGCATTTTAGGAACAGCTCCATCCCCTCCCCCTGTTTCACTGTTCCCAGCAGAATGTAAATATTTGCCGTGGAAAATTGTGAAAGCGAAAGATATTAAGATAAGACAAAGAACTAACAACAGCAGTCAGATAGATGTCTGAGTATGAGTAACTGTGAGGAAATGAAAAAAGACTGGAACAAATACATAAAGCATAACCTCAGGGCTTCATCAAATCCCAAGGAAATGCTGAAGCATACTTTGGGGAGGGCACTGAATGCTCTTAACGGACAAATAATTAAAAATATGACTTCAAAGGAAGTCCAGCAGAAAAGCTGATGCTTAAGTCACATAACACATAAGTTTGCTGTTACTTGCAGTTTTAAAAATAATGGGGGCTTTATGAAAAGTTTGGCTAATGTTTAGATTTATTGAAAAAAGGAAAATGGTTTATTCTATTCTGGTTTATTTAGCCTAAAGATATAGCTATGGTGAAATTTAAAGCTTTAAGAAATCGTCAGAGAAATTGAAGCATACTTTGGTGAGTTAACTCATGATATTCACAGAATCAACTAAATCAAAGTATGAACATCGCTCGTTGACTTCAAAAGAAAGTACAGTAAAATACTGATACGCAATTCACGTAACACATAAGTTTGCTGTTACTTGCAGTTTGCAAAATGACGTGGGCCTTGTTGAAAGTTTGGCTAATATATACATTTATTGAAACCCGGCAATGGAGTGATTGTTTTTTTTTTTAATAGGACAAGCCTAAAGATCTAGCGATGGTGAATTTTTTTTCTATACATTTCATAAGCATAGTCACAAGGCTTTAAGAAATCGTCAGTGAAATTTAAGTATACGTTGGGGAGCTAACTCAAGCATCAACTTTTTAAAAGTATGAGAAAAGCCCGGGTTTCGATTTAGTTTAGTGCTCGGCTCTCAGTGAAGGCTTGGTGTGTCAGAATTCCACCACAGACTGTAGTCTGTCGCTGTTGAAACCAACTGTCCAGGTTTTTTTATATTTCAATCCCTGAACCCTAAATGAAATATGGATTTATTTTGTATTTTATTTTTTATTTATTATTCCAAAAAATAACTGAGCCAGATAGGCCGTATGTGGTTATAAAATACTTCCATCTTATTATGAATAATAAAAATTAACTTAGAAACAATATTAATATGTATAAAAACAACTAATAATACCCTATACATCCCAAGAAGCAATAAACAAAATGGCATCAATATTAAGTCTCTACTCAAATAAAAATAAAAATAAAAATAAAAATAAAAATAAAAATAAAAATAAAAATAAAAATAAAAATAAAAATAAAAATAAAAATAAAAATAAAAATAAAAATAAAAATAAAAATAAAAATAAAAATAAAAATAAAAATAAAAATAAAAATAAAAATAAAAATAAAAATAAAAATAAAAATAAAAATAAAAATAAAAATAAAAATAAAAATAAAAATAAAAATAAAAATAAAAATAAAAATAAAAATAAAAATAAAAATAAAAATAAAAATAAAAATAAAAATAAAAATAAAAATAAAAATAAAAATAAAAATAAAAATAAAAATAAAAATAAAAATAAAAATAAAAATAAAAATAAAAATAAAAATAAAAATAAAAATAAAAATAAAAATAAAAATAAAAATAAAAATAAAAATAAAAATAAAAATAAAAATAAAAATAAAAATAAAAATAAAAATAAAAATAAAAATAAAAATAAAAATAAAAATAAAAATAAAAATAAAAATAAAAATAAAAATAAAAATAAAAATAAAAATAAAAATAAAAATAAAAATAAAAATAAAAATAAAAATAAAAATAAAAATAAAAATAAAAATAAAAATAAAAATAAAAATAAAAATAAAAATAAAAATAAAAATAAAAATAAAAATAAAAATAAAAATAAAAATAAAAATAAAAATAAAAATAAAAATAAAAATAAAAATAAAAATAAAAATAAAAATAAAAATAAAAATAAAAATAAAAATAAAAATAAAAATAAAAATAAAAATAAAAATAAAAATAAAAATAAAAATAAAAATAAAAATAAAAATAAAAATAAAAATAAAAATAAAAATAAAAATAAAAATAAAAATAAAAATAAAAATAAAAATAAAAATAAAAATAAAAATAAAAATAAAAATAAAAATAAAAATAAAAATAAAAATAAAAATAAAAATAAAAATAAAAATAAAAATAAAAATAAAAATAAAAATAAAAATAAAAATAAAAATAAAAATAAAAATAAAAATAAAAATAAAAATAAAAATAAAAATAAAAATAAAAATAAAAATAAAAATAAAAATAAAAATAAAAATAAAAATAAAAATAAAAATAAAAATAAAAATAAAAATAAAAAT
Source organism: Polietes domitor (assembly GCA_947397865.1). NCBI lineage: Eukaryota > Metazoa > Arthropoda > Insecta > Diptera > Muscidae > Polietes > Polietes domitor. Next base: position 172,786,866 of record OX377621.1, on the reverse strand, counting down.
AAAAATAAAAATAAAAATAAAAATAAAAATAAAAATAAAAATAAAAATAAAAATAAAAATAAAAATAAAAATAAAAATAAAAATAAAAATAAAAATAAAAATAAAAATAAAAATAAAAATAAAAATAAAAATAAAAATAAAAATAAAAATAAAAATAAAAATAAAAATAAAAATAAAAATAAAAATAAAAATAAAGGTTATTCTACCTTTCAAAGTCAAAGTAATCGGTAGTTCAAATTTAAAATAATACCACCCTATAGAAGAGGGAATAATCGGACGTATAGTTTCAAATTCAGAGTACAAATATTGGAGATACTTCGGCGTAAACTAGAATTAAAAAAGTTGATACATTTAAAAAATATCGCTTTCGTAAAAACTTCCTCCAAATATTTCTATAAATCTTCTCGACATCAAGATATTGCCTATAATGTCTCTTATTTATTTATTGATGGTTTGGATATTAGATTTGATTCATTTCTAAATAAATTATGTTACTTTAGATAAGCATTTTACCAGAGTACGAGCCGTTATTGAATTAATGCATATTTAGAATCTCCATCATTGATTCTATGTCTGGTCAAAATTTGGTGAAAATCTAATTCCAAAAATGTATTTTTTATTATTCGTTATTTTCCCAAAAATGTTGACTACTTTTCTAATTGTCCACCCATGTTTAGTGACATTATTTTACAATTGAGGTTATCGCACAATTCAAGGTGTTTATTTCACTTCCCTTTTCGGGGGGCACCATTTCTCCTCATCCCCACATATTCGTTTCCTGGGCAATTAATAACTTTTATTTTTATTTCACATCCACAATCTATGGCCTGTGATCTTTGCATGTGATCACGTTCACCGCCAGTCATTAACATTCATTTGCTGTAGTCCTACTCCAATTTCATGTTTGCCTATTACATGGGTCTCCGACCTTCTCTTATCCTGCAATTTATCGTTTTTTTTTTTGTTTTTTCTCATTCTTTCTTCCGCCGTCTGATATATCTTAAAAGAAAGCAAATTCATTCATACTCATATTTATGTGGGCATTTGTCCGTAATAGAAATGGGTCTACTAGTAAAACGTATGGTGGTTGCTTGGTGGTGGCGAGTGTATTTTACAATTTAATCATAATTTATGAGTTACTAACCTAAGTCACACAATGTTGTATTGTTTAATCAGTCTTGGTTTTATACATTTATTATATTTTTGTCTAAAAAAATATATATGTATAAATTCAAGGCACAACAAGCAGAACAACACATGAAATGCAGGGTGGAACAAACTGTGGCACCCAGTGGGAATTTGGCAAAATGGCTTGGAATATTAATAAGATTTCAATTTGTGTAAGAATATTTTAAAGGGCTCCTAATTGTATGTTATTGTGAGTGCGAATGAGAAATCCTTAGGCTATGCTACAGATTTGGCTGTATTTTAAAGCAAAACTACCACTAATATGGTGTGTGAATTTGGAATACAAAATTGATGCGGGCGATCTTTCAATAGCTCTACTTCTCATGCTAGATAATCAAATCATAAACGATTGTTTTTTACGAATTTTATAAATCTTATACAAATATTTTGATATTAAATCTAAATTTTCTGTTTAAATTTCCTTTTCAAAATCTATTATTAATAAAAAAAGGACAACCATTATTACCAAAATAATGATGTAAACATAGTCTTAAACTAGGACACTAGCCCAAATAAAATAAAATATTGATAGAGGGCGAAATAATTTAAATTTTTGAAAATAAAATATATTTTATTTTTTTTTTCTTTTCTTTTATTTCGGTCTCTAATAAATATTTGATTAGAACTAGGACATTGTCCGTGTTCAAGAATTTAAAATTATTTACAAATGACATGGTGACATTTATTAATACTTCTGGCCTGTGAAAGTTTTCTTCAGGTGGCTTCGCAGTGATTTTCAACAAAATAAATAAAAAAAATAATTTTTTAAATATAAAATAATGAACACACCACATCTTGTTTTTATTTATTTGCGACCTTAAGCCTTACAATAACAGAGCAAATCAATAACTACTTTAAAATTGTGATATTTTGACTTAAAAAATATTTTTACCATTATTTTTACAATTTTATATTTTTTTGGTATTTGTTTATGACTTGACTATATAAGCTCAGAAAATTTTAGGCCTCCTCGTACACAAATATAGAATTTTTTAATACAACACTTTCCCTGAAAATTTTTGGAAATGTAGTTTTGGTCATTTCGGATTTCAGATGACAATTTCTGGAATTAATTAGACCTCAGAGGTCTGTTGAGGACTTTCCACATCTCAATTCTAAATCTATATTTTGAATTTTTTTATTTTTAGGATTTTCAAAGCAGTCGAATTTTGCGGTGACTCTCGAAGTCAATTTTCCTAGGATGAAGGAGGAATTTCAATCCTTCCGAATACTAACAAAATTGTTGCGAAAACGGGTTGCGCCATTTGGGATCTCAGATGAAGATTTGTGGAATTAATAAGACCTCATGATCGAAGTTTTAAGGTTTCTGAAGATAATATGTATGGGTTTTCCGCAGTTAAATTCTACATCATTGATTTCAAATTCAATTTTTCAAACTTTTCAAGACAGTCGAATATTTTTGGTCACACTGTTCTGTTTCCTTAGGGATAATTTGAATCCGAAAGTCACTTTTGAATTTTATGTTATTAAATTTATGACAGAACTCAGACTAAAGCAGCTATATGGCACCCATGCAGTAATATTCTGTGCTCTAATGGGCAATTCCAAAACAATTTTAAACTTTTCACAATCTTGAATATTTGTCAGCATAATTCTAGCTTATATTTACTACTTCAACATACTTTAGTATTGGTTTGGCCATTTGTCTTACTCTATTGATTTTCTATAGGAAAATATCCATCGCCTATAGCTATGCCATAAATATTTTGAGATACAATTTCACTGTTACTCATAAAAATACGAATATATGATACGTATCCCAACATAAATTTACATAGTTCTTTACATAGTTTTATCAAACGATTAATCACTAAATTGTTTGATAAAAATCGCCCTAACATATATTATACTTACATAAAATTTTCAATGCCTCGAAGTAGGCAACATAATTTGAAAACTTCCAATAAAGCACCTTTTGGAAATTACAAAAGCTACTGCATACTTCAAGGGATTACTGTAATTTATTACATATTTCCAGGAGTCTTATTAAGTTTATGTTTACTCTTGACAAATAAACCTGTGTGCACCTTTTTCAAACATTGAAACTAACTTGTGGCCCACCAGGGCGCATAGGTTTGTCCCTTGCATACTTTGGCAAATACTTTTATGACTTTTCATACGTGTATGTATGTTTGCAGGTTTCAGTCGCACACATATATGACTGATTGCCTCAAAGAGCTGCCATAAAATAATGTTATTTGTTGTTGCTGGGCCGGTTGTTGTTGTTGCTTTTGGTGGAGGGCTTTTCTATTTTATTATACAATCTAAAAGATTTGTTATAAACAGGCAACCTAGCGCTCACTCGTACATATATCTATAAATTTATGTACCTACATGTATGTATGAGTTAGATCGTCTAATACAAATAAATGTAAGAGTTCTGGTATGAGCGAATGACTGGCTGGCTGAGAGAGCGAGTGTATAATACTGATATGCCAGTTGAGCCTGAGCCTGCGTTTGGGTGTTTGTGTGTTTTTATTATAGAAAAGGCAACATTTTATGTGGTCATTTTATTTATTCGTGTCATAAAATATACAAAAAATATTTGCATAATTTTAGGCGCAGTATAAAATATACACTCACACACATACATACCATAACACTTAGAAGATATTTGTTAGGCCGTCGTGGAAAAAGCCTTTAAGATGATTTAAATGTACGTACGTTTTAAGTGTTATTATTATCAACCCCCACCCTTGCTTTTTGCGCTCAGGAAGCATATACTATGCATAATAAAAGGACATAGTGTGGGGGGGGCGTGTTACAAAATCTTAGCCATAAAGTCGAGAAGCTAAAGGTGTTTCATTTCAAATATAGATATAAGCATTATAAGGGTAAGGGCCATAAACAAGGCTTCTTGATCCTGGGCATGGGACATGCTATTTTTTAGTATAGAAGGTAAGGCCAGCATTAACTTGTTTGGTACACGCGAAATTATTATCATCACATATTTGTTGAAATTCCTATATATTTAGAAAAGAAATATTTACATTTTTAAACCCTAAATGCGGGCGTTTTTATTATCCTCCACTTCCGCTTCGATCGAAGTATCATTTTCTGTGTTGAGTGGTAGTTTTTTTTCTGCTGGCAACTCTCAAGTGCCTAAAAGTTTACCCTAAAAAAGTTTATTAATAAAAAAAATCTGATTTCATAGACAACAGCAAACAATTTCTGAAATATTTTCCTCTCCCCTTCTCTATGGACTCTGTGGGGTAGTATTTAAAATGAAGAGTACATATTTTTATATTATTTCTCAAAACTTTTCCCTATTTAATGATAAAATATTGAGAATATTGCTTTTCAATAATGAAAAACAACACACCAACTAAAAGTATGCTTTAAACTTTTGCTGGGAGCTTTTGCCGTTTTTGTTTTTGTTTTGCTGTGGGTTGTAACCCAATTTATGCAGAGCAGAGTTATATTTTTCAATTATGTTTTATTTCCGCGAAAATAGCAAAGTTCATAAACAGGAGCACTGAGAAATTAAAGGTTCCGAAAATGTTGACCCCAAAAAAACAAGTAAAATCGGATGCTTCATAATCAACGGTGAAGAGCAGTGGCCAACAACTTGGTGGATTTAAGAAGAACTAATGACCTGGATTTTGGTGATAACTAGATAAGTTTTGACTAGTTTATGGCGTATGCAAATAAACAATAGCGAAGCATACTTTATGGGGTTCAGAATTTAATCAAATTTGAGATTATGAGAAATGAAAATACACGAATATATGCGTTATGTCGTTATGATGCTTTTTTATTATGTAAAAATATAATATAATATAAATATTTAATATAAAATATAATATAAAATGTAGATGCGAAAGGTCTTGATCATGACAACATCCCAGTTTATTTATGCCAATTTATTTGATTTATTCGAAAATCATGATTTTTTTCATTATTCGAACACATATTTGAAAATAATTACTTGATTAATCGCACAAAATTTAATGGGTTGGACATTTAGGGTATCCTCATGTTCGTTCATGTACACATACACCTCCGCGATTTTGTCATATTGAACTTCTGTAGTATATCATTATAATGTTTTTTATTTTTTATTACTTATTTATTTTATCATTTATTTAGATAATTATTAACATCGTAAATGTGATATATGACAAAAAACAATATCAATATTTACACGATTTTTTTAAATACGAAATTTTTTGATTCATTTTATTTTGTGTAGCATATCATTAGAATGATTTTTTATTATGTAAATAAAATTGCATTCTATAAATATAGATGCAAAAGGGTCTTGAGCTAGGACAATGACCCGGATCAAATCAGCTATTACTACCTTTAGTTTATTAAATTTCATATTTAAATTGTTTAGCTTACTTTTAGGGATGTTCTGATATTACTCAATCCTTATTCAGAGTTAACTCATTCCAGAATATTGAATAAACGCGGAATAAGGGACAGTATATTATTTATTTAGAAATTTATTAACATCGTACATGTTATATATGAATATCAATAACAATATCAATATTTACACATTTTTTGAAATATGACATTCTTTGTTTATAAAGGGTGATTTTTTAAGAGCTTGATAACTTTTTTTTAAAAAAACGCATAAAATTTGCAAAATCTCATCGGTTCTTTATTTGAAACGTTAGATTGGTCCATGACATTTACTTTTTGAAGATAATTTCATTTAAATGTTGACCGCGGCTGCGTCTTAGGTGGTCCATCCGCTTAGTCCAATTTTGGCATTTCCACGTTTTTGAGTAACAGAGACCCAATTGGTGCGAACGGCGACGAATCGAAAATTGGTGGTCATCATTAACACTGGCCGATACAGCTGCGATATTTTCTTCAGTTCGCACTCTACGTAAGCGTGTTGGTGGTTTAATGTCCAACAATGTAAATTTGGTGCGAAATTTAGTCACAATAGCCCGAATAGCCGCTTCAGTGGGTCGATTAAACTGACCATAAAATGGAAGCGCGCAATGAACTTTCTTAACAGAGCACGCATTTTGATAATAAAATTCAATAATTTGCAAGCGTTGTTCGTTTGTAAGACGATTCATGATGAAATGTCAAAGCATACTGAGCATCTTTCTCTTTGACACCATGTCTGAAATCCCACGTGATCTGTCAAATACTAATGCATGAAAATCCTAACCTCAAAAAAATCACTCTTTATATTTGTTTTTAAAATATTTCTTACTTAAATCTGTCTGTATTATATATAAAATATTTTTTTATTTAAAACCCCCAGAAAAGTCAGCTCATTTCAATGTTAAATTGCAAGACAACATACATGATATTTTTCAAGTGGTAAAACATTTCTGCTTTTTTCGATGGGCAGGGAGTTGGCATGATATATGTCTGCTGAATAATAGAACATACCCTCACGAAGACAGGCCAGACATGTGAAAATGCAAATATGAAAAAACCATGTTTGTGCATTTTGAAGGACAGATTTTCCCATACCTACAACTGTTTGACGGAACTTTTTCAGACAGAGCTTAAATCAAACCATAAAGAATGGGGAGAATGATTGCATATTTTTGTGGAGCCAAATATTTTGATCTTTGAAGGCATTATTTTGATGAGATCCTTAGTTTTGTACAAATAAGACAACAAACGGAATTACTTGTTAGGCGATTTAACATAAATGACGATTTTGTTATCCTTTATTTTTCAAAAATGTGTAACTTTATTTATAAATATATTACCTTTATGATAAAATGAACAATTCACTTTCTAAGGAAGGCTTAAAGTTTCATGGATTTCAATGGAATTTTTCAAATTTATTATTTTATAATTTTTCGTCATTATGCTTAGAAAATAAATATTTACAATATTTATAGTGAAAATTTTAATCTTTGCATTCATACACATAAGCTGAAATTTTATAATGTAAAATCTACTTTTTATCCCTATCCCTATAGTCTATTAACAAATATTGTATCTGAAAGAAATCCTATTATTCAAGATGATAGTCTTAGCGACCATAAAGTTTTCGATCCGATTCCGATTACCTTAAATTTTAAATGTTTATAATGTAAAATCTACCTTATATCCCTACCACTATAGTCTATTGACAAATATTCTATCTGAAAGAAATCACATTCTTCAAGATGATAGTTAGATTTTTAGCATTACACCTTTCTAATAGCGGAAAATAATCCATTATAAATATGATATGCATATTCAAATAACCAATATTAAAAATTTTTGCATACTTTTCGGGATTACATTGATTTCAAAAATATTGCAAAGTTTTTGGATGTGAATTTTAATTCAGATCCGTCATTTTATCAGTTTTAGTCGTGTACATTCATTATTTAGCATACCTAAAGTGCTGATGACTTAAATCACACAGTTGCCACAGTGAGGGAAAAATTAAAATGTGCAAAATGAAGACAACAAATTGGAATTACATGTTGGGCCAGTTAACATAACTGAGGACTTCAATCGACCTTTATTAGCCTTTCATTTATTAAAAAAAAATCTTCTTATCGATCGTAATGAAATATTTACTTTTTAAAGATACTTTCGCGAATTTTTATTGGAACTTTATATTTTATATTTTTATTTTTTACCATTTCTCAACTGCTAGACTATTTAATTTATATCTCTAAAATGTAACAAAGGATCTAAAACTTAATCTGTGTTCGTGTTAATGTATAGGTTGTTGACAAATAGTCTATCTAAAACAAACCTTATACTTCTGGCTTAATATCACTCGGAGACACCGTCATGATAGTTATCATAACCATACTGTTCGCCTCTCTCCGATTTAGATTTTTAGAATTAAATCTTCCTGTTACAGAAGATTTCCACAAAAACATTTGTTTTTGTCATGTTACATTAAGTAATCCATTCAATCCCAATCCAGAAATTTGAGATTCAAATTAATGTTGCTTACTTTTTGGGGTTACTTTGAATTCATAAATATTGCATAGTTTTAGGATATGATTTATTATTCAAATTCACAATTTTTCTCCTTTTTAGTCGTCGTCTACATTCATTATATATCATACCTGTGTTTATTTTAACTGTTAAGTGTTGGTTTTACACAGCTGACAATGAGGATGGTTTAATTCATACGTTGGCAAAATGAAAGAAAACCAGGAACAACTAATTTAAAGTAAGCTAGACCTCATCATCACTCTATAAATATCAACCATAAGCATTCCCTTATACATTATTACTTCCAATTCTGATTTATTGAATACAAAGGTTTAATTCTTTTCTATTATATTAGCGGAAAAACTTATGTTTTCGAAATATGAGCTTCAAAGAATCAATATTAAAAAATTATTGCATACTTTCGGGGTTAACTTAAAATTCATAAATATTGCATAGTTTTAGGATATTATTTATTATTAAAATTCGTCATTTTCTAGTTTTAGTGTATACTCATGTTGGTTTTACACACCTGATAATGGTGATGACTTAACTTACACAGTTGGCAAAGTGAGTGAAAAATAAATAAAAAGGTTTAATTCTATATTTTATTAGCGAAATAGCTTATGTTTTCATCGTGTTACGGCAAGTAAGCCTTTGGAAATATGAGCTTATTTATTCAGATTTGTATTAAAGATTCAATATTAAAAATTGTTGAATACCTTCGGGGGTTACTTTGAATATTGCATAGTTTTGGGATGTGCATTATTATTCAAATTTGGCATTTTCTCATTTATCCTCATCTACATTCATTATTTAGCATGCCTAAGGCTATTTTAGCTGTTAGGTGATGATGACTTAACTCAAACATTTACCAAAGTGAGTGAAAAAATTCAAAATATTCAACAAACAAACCTAAACTAAGATCGCATCATCACTCTATAATTATTAACACAACCATAATGTTCAATTATTTGTATAGCATGACCCGGGAGGGCTCCTTGTGGCCCAAAAACCAATACGGCATAGCCTATTATAATTTATTTGCTAATATTTCATAGGGCAAATAGGCAGAACACATGTTTATCTATTATACATATTTCAAATAAAAAAATATATATAAGCACCAGCAAAAATCTAATTCCTTTTTGGCCTTTTTTCTTTTCTTTCCAGATGACTGAATGAATCGATTTTGATTTGGCCCAAAACAAACAAGGAAATTACCATAAATTCAGAAGGAAAATGTGAAAGAAGTTGCCGGTAAAGGAGAATCTGAGAGACATTAAGAAAGATAAACAAGCAATCAAATGTTAAAAGGAATCACAACACATGCACACACAAAAGATTTCCTTTAAATACACACACACGGCGCTCGCTAGCTCGCAGAGAAAACAGGAAGCCTTTGCGCTCCCTAAAGTATGCTAAGGGAAAACATATTTGTTTATTATAGTTACAAATCCTTGATTATATTAACTTGGCCCCCCACAATGTAGACCATAAAATCGGTTAGAATACGTACATACAACTCGCATACAAACAAACATTAGGTTAGGGCTTCTTGTGTTAATAGCCGCTGTAAATATCACAGAAAAATAGCTCAATTATTTTCTTCTTCCTCAAAAGCGGTAACGCCAAACCAAACTGGCCCACTTGAAGCCTGTGTACCTGTCTAATAACCATGTAGACCATAATAAAATAACTGACCTTATATATTAAGGTTTTATACTGCTCCCTCTCTCCCCTCCTCGCAAGTCCGACCGCCGGGTTATTGGACAAACAGAATAGTATTAACAAAAACCATAAACATACGAAAAAAAGCGTTCACATGCAACGGCCAGTCAATGGCCGGCTCAGAGAGTGACAGACACCGTGGAACACTTACACACACATACCTATCGGATGTTTGTATGTTTTGGTATTTGTTAGTTAACATATCGTTAAGCAATAAAGTTTGTTAAATTATGTTGCCTACACTTAGGCAATCTGTGCGCGTGTGTGTTTGTATACCTTAAGGATATGTGTGCAAGCATAGGAAGGACTTTCATTCTTCCACTCACACCACGGCAATTAATTTATACCAATATGTGTGTGTATCCAAAAGGTAGCAGTGGGGTACTCTGGGTTGTGATTTAATGTTGCTGTGTTTGAGGAATTTTTGATTTCGCCCTGTGTGTGTGTGTGTTTCATTAATATGAAACTGATTCAATATTGTTCGATTCGAGGATATATGGCCAACGTAAAGGGGGGAATGGTTAATGCATTTTTTATTAGATTCTTCGTGCTGGGGGGCTCAAACGGGCAGACCTCAGACAAATATTTGGCCAACGAAAGGAAAATTGGAAAATATTGCATAAATTTAGGAGAATTTTGTAGAGAATTGTTGCGGAAGGATGCCAGCTATAATCGCTGGTGTTGAGTGCTTTAAAGAAGAAATTTCTACACCTGAATCAAGAGTTTGGGAATGAAAGCAACTTACAAAGTAATGATGGAGTTGGAAGGCATTGAATGCACTCTTTTAAATATCATGCCAATAGGTATTACCAGTGACGTGTTTCACACACAGCAATTGAACTCTTCGAGCCACAAGTCCAACCAAACCAAATTGTGGAACTGATGTTGCACTGCTTCCTTTTGTAATTCATTGAAATTTCCCTTTGTTCACTTGAACTTTCAATTCCTTCGCAGTATAAATATATTTCATCCTCGAGATATCAATTACAAGCCAAGGCAATTCCAGACATTTTTCCCAAGAAATCCCCAACATTTTTTTGCTTTGGTTTTTGTGTCTTTATACGACATCAACTCAAGCTGTGGTATTGACCTGCCGAGGGCATTTTTTGCGGATGAAAGGCCAACAAACTTGATTTTGACTTGGCAAAAATATAATGAAATATTTCTTCATAATAAATTTTGTTTTATGAGAGAGAATCTTAAGACTGATTTATATCGCAAAACTATCAATTATTAGATTTTATCTGGCCTCGTAGGGGCCAAGGGCAAAAATAACAGACACAAAGCGTTCGCACAAAAAAAAACAAACAAACAGACAAACGAACATCAAGCCAGTGGCAGGAGTTGATGAAAAAATAAATGAATATGTTGCAATGCGGCCGAGGAGGATATCCTCCGACAGATATTCACAACGTATCGTATCAATATAAAACACCCACTTTAGCAACAAATAACAAACTCGGGATGCTAAACTATAGCAATACAACAAAATTAAAATACACACACAGACAACCAACTACAACTAAACAACAAGAATAAGGATGTCTGTGAGAGTGTGTGTTTGTGTGCGAGAATGGCTGTATTGTGTTATGAAACACAAATTGAAACGACAGACAGACCGGCAGTTAGTAGTCCGTCTAATATTTAGACAAAATTGTATCTATTTCTTGTTGGCCGTTCGGTCCCCTCTTGGCCTCGCCGGTCGTTGTCTAGTTATTGTTGTTGCTGTGATGGATAACTATGAAAAGTCACGTTCTGCTGTAGTCCAATGTAAATGTCGAGCTTTTGACTCCACTTTGGTCCACGTCTAACGAATGATTCCAATATATATGTATATACACACACACCCATACATACATAAGTTCTTTTTCTATACGTTTGTATGTATGGATGTGTGAGTGTATATCAATTTATTTATATATAAATAACAATTTTATATGTTCAGTTAGACATGAATTCGTGTTTATGAATATATCGAACTGGCAAAGACGGACGACATAACAAAATCTATTAGAAAAGCGATTCGAACAGAAACTGCAGAGCCCTTTGTGGGAGAATACGTTTCACTAGATTTTTTACAGGGAAACTCATTAGTTACATTGGATATTACATTTCCTTGTAAAATAGGACAAAGCATTTTCATTTTGGAATTTGAAAAACAAACCGGAAATAATTAATTGAATGAAATTTGCAATCTTTGTAATTTTTTATTTTTTGCAAAACTTTGTAATTTTTGCAAAACTTTGTAAATTTTGCTAAACTTTGTAATTTTTTCTAAATTTAGTATTTTTTCAAAACTTTGTAATTCCTACAAAACTTTGTAATTTTTGCAAAACTTTATAAATTTTATAAAACTTTGTGATTTTTGCAAAACTTTGTAATTTTTGCAAAACTTGTTTGTTTTTATTGCTTTTATTTTTTGCAAAACTTTGTAATTTTTACAAAACTTTATAAATTTTATAAAACTTTGTGATTTTTGCAAAACTTTGTAATTTTTGCAAAACTTGTTTGTTTTTATTGTTTTTATTTTTTGCAAAACTTTGTAATTTTTACAAAACTTTATAAATTTTATAAAACTTTGTGATTTTTGCAAAACTTTGTAATTTTTGCATACTTTGTAATTTTTGCAAAACTTTATAAATTTTGCAAAACTTTGTAAATTTTGCAAAACTTTGTAATTATTTCTAAATTTAGTAACTTTTTCAAAACTTTGTAATTTTTGCAAAACTTTGTAAATTTTGCTAAACTTTGAAAGTCTTCTAAATGTAGTAATTTTTTTAAAACTTTGTAATTCCTACAAAACTTTGTAATTTTTGCAAAACTTTGTAAATTTTGCTAAACTTTGAAAGTTTTATAAATTTCGTAATTTTTTTTAAACTTTTTAATTCCTACAAAACTTTGTAATTTTTGCAAAACTTTGTAAATTTTGCTAAACTTTGAAAGTTTTCTAAATTTAGTAATTTTTTTAAAACTTTGTAATTTTTTTCAAAATTTGTAATATTTTGTAATTTTTGCTAAACTTCGTAGTTTGTAATTTTTGCAAAAAATTGCAATTTTCCCAAAACTTTGTAAATTTTGCACAAACTTAGTAATTTTTGCATAACTATGTAATTAAAAAAATAATTTTTGCAAAATTTTTTAATTTTTGCAAAAAAATAAGTTTTGCAAATTTTGTAATTTTTTGGTAAATTTTGTAATTTTTGCAACATCTGTAACTTTTAAAAATGTTGTAATTTTTGTTAAATTTTGTAATTTTTGCAATATTTTGTATCTTTTGAAAAATTTTGAAATTTTGTATTTTTTGCAAAACTTTGTAGTTTTTGCAAAAGATTGTGGTTTTCCAAAACTTTGTAAATTTTGCAAAACTTTGTAATTTTTTTTAACTTTGTAATTTTTGCAAGATTGTGATTTTGCAAAACTTTGTAAATTTTGCAAAACTTTGTAATTTTTTTTAACTTTGTACTTTTTGCTAAACTTTGTAATTTTTGCAACAGTTTGAAGTATTTGCAATTATTGTATTTTTTCATAACTTTGTAATTTTTGCCAAACATTGCAATTTTTAGTAAAAGTTGATTTGAATGGTAAATGGGAAAAAATATCAATTCTATCCACAATTGTGATAATACTGTCTGTGTTTCGAGGGTACTTACATACTTTGGCCACATCTCATCCACAAAAACCGTAACTTATGAAAAATTCCATTGTTGGGGCTTTTTGTTTTGTTGACGAAGGAAAGGATATTGGTTTCTGCTTCTGTTTTATATAAATCGAGGAGATATTTCAAAAATGCAGTTTACTCCTCGTGACAAGTTGTCTATTGCCGAGGACATTAAACATCTCTTTCACATTGTATTTTACAGGGGAAATATATATTTTGGGTAACCTCTAACCTCTCCTTGCTAGTTGGACATTTCTAATCTGATGAACTTAAGCAATGTTAGTTATGGTATTTCCAAAATTTGTTTCAAGGACACATGGACGGACTATAACTTGAAATTTTATGAAGTTAAATAAATATCTTAGAAGATGTTACAAATCGATAGACCAACCCAATATATCCCCCCATTCTCTGCAGCACAGAATAGAAACTATTGTGCTGTGATGATGAAACTTCATCGAGTTGCTGAATTTAGTTTTTTCTCTCTCCTCCCTGCCGGGCGTTCTCCTTCATTTCGTGCTATTGTCTGTTTCCCAGGGACTTGGAGAGCGCACGGAAAAAAGAGCTGAAAATTCTATTTGCACACTTCTGTCAAAAAATAAACAAACAACCTTAATGAAATATCTTTACATCTCTGTGTCATTCATTCATTCATTCATTTCATTGTCATCTTTCTATGGAGTTTTTCTTGGCAGCAATGAAAGCCAACAAACACAATAATACAAGGAAAATGAAAACGTTAAGAAAGAACGAAGGAACTATTCACAAGAAGAAGTTGTTCGTTCGGTGTTGTTGGTTTTTGATATGCCAACATATTCATCTCATTTTCTAGAGTTTCCCTACATCCCATCCCCATGCAAGGCATCATGTATGGCTTTTCAGGGAAAAGTTCCATAAACATGTTATTTATATGGCCTTTTCCTTAGTTTGCGTCTGCCAACATGGCCATCAATGACATACAACCACCCATCGCCCTCCCCCAATTCCACTCCTGCTACAGCAATCAAGCCAAAAGCTGTCTTACATTATGAGGAATATGAATGAATATGTTTTTGTTTTCGGTAGTCGCCTTTGTTAGCTTCAAGTGAAATTGTTCTAATAAAATTTTGGTCAAACATATAAAATTTGCTACTAATTTGTATAGAACGGCAACGGCAACAGTAGCAACACCAGCAGCAGCAACTTAATAATATATCAACAACTTTTTGTATTATGGTCTGGGGGAAAAGTTTATTTTTTCTTCGGCTTCTCCTCTTCATTCGTTCGCATTTCGTCCTTTGCTGGGTCAGGGGATATTAGGCAAAAGTAAATGGAGCCTAGAAATATGCTACAATTACATGCACATTATTTAAAGATAATATTTTCATGGTTGATTGGATCTTTGTTTCCTCGCTCTCTCCCTCTCTCTCTCTTACTGCATGGCAAATAAAATTTTATTTTCATTATTGGCCTAATATTGAATATTCAAAATCGTGGAAGTAATTGAATTGTTTCTTTAAGAGATAAATGATAACATAAATTCAGAGCTTTATGAAATATGGGGGGTGGGTTAAATCAGAAGCTATAAAATTAATATGGAGGAAAAGAGAAATACAATTTCAGTAATTTTTCTATAACAATCTGTTAAACTGAGGTTTTTAAAGGACCAAAGCAATAAACAAACTTTGATTTCTTTTTGAAAAGGTCAGGCAATCACTTTGAAATTTCATATTACATCAAACTAAGGATATCATATTGGGCATATTGTGTACATTTTGATATTTAAAACCTCTTCCGAACTAAAAGAACGCCATGTGCTTCACTGTAAAAGACAAGACCTCAAACTGCAGAACTTGATTTACAGGAATGGTTTATTGGCGGCATTCCTTTTGTCGCGAGTAAATTTTCTCTCTGTTAAATTAAATCTTTTGTTTATTATTCTGCTGCCAAAGAATCATTCCAAGTTACACAACAGAAGTTTGTCATATTTTTACAAAACTTTGAAATTTTTGCAACATTTTAATTTTATTTTTGGCAAATTTTGTATTTTTTTGCAAATTTTTTGCAAAACTTTGTAATTTTTGATAAAATTTGTAATTTTTGCTAAACTTTGTAACTTTTGCTAAACTTTGTAATTTTGCCAAACATTGTTATATTTGCAAAACTTTATAATTTTTGTTAACATTTTTTATTTATGCAATATTCAAAGTTTTGAATATTTCCAAAATTTTGCAAAACTTTGAAATATATGCAAAACTTTGTAATTTTTTGCAAAACTTCGCAATTTTTATAAAATTTTGTTATTTTGGAAAAACTAAACTTTTTGCTAAACTTTATAATATTTTACGAAACTTTGTAATTTTTACAAAACTTTGTAATTTTTGCAAAAGTTTATAATTTTTAGAAAACTTTGTAATTTTGTAAAACTTTGAAAATTTTGCAGAACTTTGTAATGTTTGCAGAACTTTACAATTTTTGTTAAACTGTGTAATTTTTGCAAATGTTTGTTATTTTTTGCAAAACTTTGTGATTCTTGCTAAACATTGTAACTTTTGCTAAACTTTGTAATTTTTGCCAAACTTTGTTATATTTGCAAAACTTTGTAATTTTTGTTAAAATTTGTAATTTTTGCAATACTCGAAGTTTTGAATATTTGCAAAATTTTCAAAACTTTGTAATATTTGTACCGGGTGATTTTTTAAGAGCTTGATAACTTTTTTTTTTAAAAAAACGCATAAAATTTGCAAAATCTCATCGGTTCTTTATTTGAAACGTTAGATTGGTCCATGACATTTACTTTTTGAAGATAATTTCATTTAAATGTTGACCGCGGCTGCGTCTTAGGTGGTCCACCCGCTTAGTCCAATTTTGGCATTTCCACGTTTTTGAGTAACAGAGACCCAATTGGTGCGAACGGCGACGAATCGAAAATTGGTGGTCATCATTAACACTGGCCGATACAGCTGCGATATTTTCTTCAGTTCGCACTCTACGTAAGCGTGTTGGTGGTTTAATGTCCAACAATGTAAATTTGGTGCGAAATTTAGTCACAATAGCCCGAATAGCCGCTTCAGTGGGTCGATTAAACTGACCATAAAATGGAAGCGCGCAATGAACTTTCTTAACAGAGCACGCATTTTGATAATAAAATTCAATAATTTGCAAGCGTTGTTCGTTTGTAAGACGATTCATGATGAAATGTCAAAGCATACTGAGCATCTTTCTCTTTGACACCATGTCTGAAATCCCACGTGATCTGTCAAATACTAATGCATGAAAATCCTAACCTCAAAAAATCACTCTTTATAACTTTGTAGTTTTTTCAAAACGTTGTAATTTTTGCAAAACTTTGTAACTTTTAGCAAATTTTTTTTATTTTTTGCAAAGGTTTAAAATTTTTACAATATTTTGTAATCTTGGCAAAGTTAAAATTGTTTACTTTATAATTTTTTACGAAACTTTGTAATTTTTACAAAACTTTGTAATTTTTTCCAAAGTTTTGCAAAAGTTTATAATTTTTACAAAACTTTGTAATTTTGGCAAAACTTTGAAATATTTGCAAAACTTTATAATTTTTGCCCAACTTTGTAATCTTTGGAAAAGTTTATAATTTTTGCAAAACTTTGTATTTTTGAAAAACTTTGAAAATTTTCCTAAATTTTGTAATTTTTGCAAGACTTTGTTATTTTTACAAAACTTTGTAATTTGTTGCAAAACTTTGTAATTTGTTGCAAATCTTTGTAATATTTGCAAAACTTTGTAATTTTTGCGTCAACTTTGTAATGTTTGCAAAACTTTGTAATTTTTTGCTAAAATTTTTAATTTTTGTAATTTTTGCAAAACTTTGTAATATTTCAAAACTTTGTAATTTTTGTTAAAATTTGTAATTTTTTGCAAAACTTTGTAATTTTTGCAAAACTTTGAATATTTGCAAAACTTTGTAAATTTTGCCCAACTTGGTAATTTTTGCAAAAAGTTTTGTTGGGTATCCCATTGTGCTCTCCACATGCACATAGCCTGTCCTTACTTATTTGTTTATGATGTAGTTGAGACGATGAATGATTTTTAACAAACTCTTGATAAGAATGTTGCATTTGTTGACATTTTGTAAGCCTTTCAACTAAATCAAGATAATTCAATTTTTCTTTTTTTGCTGTAAAACGAATCTCTATTTTAATTATAAAGATTGTTTATTTTCTCCGGAATTTCAATTTATTTTTCCAACCGAATAAATTCAAATCTTTGTTTCCATAATACTTGGAAAATTTTGTGCGAAGCACAAACTATAATAATAGGAAATTTGGATTTGCTGCTTGCCGAATCCGAATAAGACAATAATACCAACAGCCATTATTCAATTTTCTTTTAACAACTATTGCACAACTATTTCATACTGAATGCATTTTGCTAACAACAAATCCCTTTTCTTCTCCTTTTCTCTCGTTGCAGGATTTTGTTAAAGAAAAATCAAACAAAACAAAAATAAAGTCCATAACTACCAAAGATATGTAAATTAAGTTATAAAATTTGCTATAGAAATATCTGAAATTCTCATCAAATAGCAAACATAAATCGCACAGAAGAAAGCTGCTGCTGCAATAAAAAAGGAATTAAGCCAGCAAATGCTGCCGACTACAAGGATACCACATAAAGCAAATAATCTTTAAATAAAAATCAAATAAAATAAAATATACAATAAACATACACACCCACATATACAATCCAACAAAGAAAGTATTATTTGAAATCAAATAAAACTAAATGTATATGAAATTGGCAAGTAGCACAATCACAGCTCGAAGACTACAACTCCGCCAACAACAACAGCAGGAGTCATTGCAAAGAGGTAGTTGCTACAAGCAGCAGAACAATTGAAATTGCAACATTTACAAAGAAATCCTGCTGATAATCTTTGCTACGCTCCACAGCCACACAACTACACACCCACTCACACATGCGAAGCAACTCCAGTTTCTATTGGAAACAGAGCCGGGTAGAGGAGCAAAGGACGAAACAATAACAACTTTAGCTGGCAATCAGTACAAAAGAGCACATTAAGATAAGCCGTCTTAAGGAGGCGTCTTAGCAGTGAACGCGCAAAGAGCGCCCGGAAACGGAAGCAAGGAGCGGACACAAACACACAGACACACACACAACTCGATGACATTTTTATAAAACGAAACGTCGATGCAATTTCCATGCACTCTCACAGCCACACACCGACTCCGACAACCACCAACACAATCACACTCCGCCGCCGCCGCCGTACACCCATATGAGCATTTAGACATTGCTTAACAGTTATTATTGCCAACAATTCTCACACACACACACACCAGGACATCCACGTCGCCAGTGAAATTACCAACATTTAGCAGTTGCCTTAAGATTTGGAGGCCCTCTCTCACTCTCACTCTCAGTGTGTGTGGCTCTCTCTCACATTGTTGTTGTTGTTTCACACAACAACGGCATCAACATCAGCAATAGCAACAGCAACAACCATCGGCAAAACGGCAGCAACATGTTGCTACGACATCAGCGTGGTGTACTAATCGGATTTACATTGTTAATTTATAGCTTACAAGGATATACAAATGTTCAGGCAGTGGGTAAGTACACGAGCGCATACAAACCATTTTCACATTTGAGCAAATAAATTTTCTTGAGCACACAAATAAATTAGTTTTCCCCATTGTACTCGTACTCGTATGCGGGGGAAAATGAATGGCAAGGCGATAGGCCAAAATCTAGGCTAATGGCTGGCTGGCTGGCTTGAGAAGTCACCAAAGGAGGCCTGCCGAGTAAGCGAACCTAAATATTAGGTAGATTTTAATTCGATGAAATAAAGATTAATGTTAGTCGTCTGGGTGGGAATCATGGAATTGGGGCTAAATTATATTAAGAGAGAAATATATCTGAAGATTTGGAAATCTATATATAAATATTTATATATTATTATTATTTATGTATTTCTGACAAAACTATTTCCTCCTTGGTTAAGGTATCCGTTCTCAAGTGAAAACCTCCTGTTAATTTTAGTTTTTAGATTTCAAACAATCTAGCTTTTAGCTGACTAATGGTGTGGCACAAATGAAACGGGAACTCAGTCTCTTTTGATTGCTTATTCGGGTAAAACCGTTTCAAGTGAGATAACAATAATGGAATGCCTTTAACTAGTTCAATAGGGTGTCTTTTTTACACTCTGGCAAAATCAAATAGAAATTCAGTAAAAACCCAGATTTCTACAATCGACTCTGGCAAAAGCGAATAGAAATTCAGTAAAAATCCTGTTGGGGTTAAAAACATAACCCCACCTTTCTTTACGAAAATTGGTTGAAGTTTTCAATCTTTTAATTTAAGGTAGTTGTCTAAATACTGATACTGAGTTTGAATTTGGATGCAAAGGGCGCCAATAACACTGTCCAACAAATTGAGAGTTTATAATTGGAACAGAATAACGTCCCTATAAATCTGAAAGGGGATGTTGAGTATACCATTTTTGCAGAATAAACTTATGGTGCAGTTGGTCTGAGTTTCTTTTTATATGGGTCAACGTTTTCATTTTTGGATCGTAGGGAGCATTTTACTAAGTGAGAAAAAAGTGTATCAGTTAATGTCTGAGAGAATTCTTATTGTCAGAAGTATATTGTGGAATTTTATGAGGATCATTTTTGTGGAAAATCTTAACCCTCTAGCTCCACTCTTTATGGGTCAATATGATTCTTTTTTCGAGAAAATCAAAAAAAAGTCCTTTCAAAAAGGAGATTTAAAAATTAGAATTGTCTATAAAAAATTGCCGGAAATTTTCAGTGACCACCAAAGACACCAAAGTTGTAAATAAAGCTCTGCACGCTTAAATAACAAAATTAACCGACAATTTATACATACAAATATATTTTTCCCGTGGTTCCTAATAGGAACATAGGGCCGTATACATAACAATTACTAGGGTGAATTTTAACCATTCCTGTTCCATATATTTTGGAAAATCGATCTTTTTCGACAAAATGTGGGTATTTTGGATATTTTTGCAAAATTTAATTATAATTAATACTCTGACATCACTTAATCCCAGAGAAAATAGTCCAGAGGCGTAAAATCGTACCATCTCAGTGGCTAAATGACTGAGCAATTTCGGGAATAGGCAGTCGTCAAATGTTTTCTTCAAAAAGTCTAGCGTTTAATGCGATGTGTGGCATGTGGCGCCGGCTTGTTTGAAAAATATGTCCTCAGTCAGTTCAATAAGAGGAATCCTGAATCTCTCGCCTTTGACAGTGACGTCACACCTCCTAACATCTCTGGTGGCTTCTCTTCACTCCAAATGCGACAATTTTGCATATTCTCAAGTCTATTTAGCTAAAAATAGGATCATCATTAAACAGGGTATTGAGATAATGCGATTCTCGAACTGATTTAATGATTTTCGAAATATATTTGAAGAATTTGGAAACGTTGTCACGTCATTAGTCCCATCAAGATGCTCAAACAGAACACAATTGCGAATAGCGTTGCCAGATCTTAACAATTTGTTATCATTTAATCTTTATCGGAAAATATAACCCCATATTTGTAGTTTTCCACCCTGTCCAAAAGGTGGATTTTCTAGAGGAGCATATAATGAAGAACACCGCCAAAATATCACATTTTGCTGAGTTCCAAAATCCGTCTTATCCGGATTTCACTTGTCAAACTCCATATAATAAATTCCAAAACCTGAAAAGGTGGATTTTGGGTGTTAATCCGAACGCAGTATTAATGTTTACATCTGTTTTCAATATTTGTTTTTATTAATTATGAGACGTTGAGCCAATTAGGGTATCATGCCGATAATTTGAGTATTAAGTAATCATCCAAAATATCCCATTTTTCTGAAAAAATCAAAAATAAATTAAAGACCTACGCACACCTTAACTTTATTTGAAAAGCTTTCGTATTTCTAGAACAGCTGATCCGGTTACTCATGAAAAGAGAAATCGTAATTGAAAGAAAGCGCAGATTCGAAAATAAAAACCTTCAGTGTGCGCTATCCTTTACACAAGTTTTTTACTAGGATCTTGAAATTTTTGCAATTTAAATAAAATTAAAAATTTTGTAAAGCAATTTTGGTTCACCATATCCTCTTGAATGTTCCCAAGACGAACAATTTTCTGTTCACAACACTTCCTTCTTTAAATTGACACTTTTACCGGTATTATAGGGTGCGAATAAGTATTTAAATATTTTTTGAAAAATTGTATTCTTTGAAACTTTGTAGTCCTTTTAAGGGGAAACAGGATGAGGAAATGAAGAACTAAACACGCCAATTAACTCCATTTTAACTATAGTTTCAGACGTATGTCACCTGGTTCAAGTGTAATATGGACTGTCGGACAGTGTTATATAAGAGAAAATTTAATTATTTTTAACTTTGAGTGTGCGTGATCCTTTACACAAGTTTTTGCATTTGCAATTTAAATAAAATAGATAATTGTGTAGTGAAATTTTTGTTCATAAAATCCTCTTATGTATTCCACAGTGGGACAATTGTCTCCTCTTATAAGACCTAGTTTCTAATTTTAGTGGAAAATAATTTTTATTCGAGTATTTTACACAAGTACTTGGCCTGAATCTTGAAATTTCTGCAATCTAAAGAATATTAAAAATTGTGTCAAACAATTTTGTTTCACCACATCCTCTTCAGTGCTCCCAAGAGGGACAATTGTCTTTTCTTGATTTTAGTACAAAATAATTGAATTATTTTCAGCATTTAATCACACCGAATTGTTAAATTTCTTTAGTTCTTTGGAAATTTTACAACCTTTAAAATATTGTATTCCATTAAACGGAATTCCCTTAACATTTTCGTACATTTTTGTGACAGCTACAAGTGTGAAATCCTTTAACGATTTCCATGTAATTTATACGCCAATTGCACTTGGCTAGAAACGGTTGCCCTTGCCAAAAGTCACGGCTATAGTCGTAAATACGAACGAACGAACGCGACGTTTGCCTTAAACAAGACATGTCGCCGGAATGTATTGCATTTTATTACCTCCCATTTAAACAAAATATTAAAAATTTAAGCGTTTTTTTCTGAATTGCCAACTACACTTAAATATCCATTACATCTTTGCACCGAGGGGCAATATTAAACAATTTCGGGTCGGGTGGCAGATGAAACGAAACAAAAAAATAAAAAACGGCGAGATCTGTCATATACACTTCGTGAGGCAACAAACAAAGAAAAACGACAACGCGAACACCACCAACGCAGGAACAAGAAGAACAACAGCGATGACGCCGATGCCGACACCGACAACACCATAAAACGCCTTAGTATAATGCTTATGGCGCCACACTCATTCATGTATTTTATGTTTTATTCGAGCATCTCCCACACTCGCTGCCAAGCACTTTCGGTGGATGCTCTCATGCCGGAACGTTTGTGCGCCATACGCCACGCTACGCCAGCGAGTGTAGCAACCCGAAAAGCAGTGGCTACTTAGAATCGCAAAGCAACACACAGTTCGGCAGCAAGAAATCGCTGCGGGATGGTAAAAAAGCACTGAACTGATTGATGAAATGAAAAACGGAAAATAAAAATGAAAATAAAAATATAGCATCACTTTGAAGCTCTCCCTCTCCCTGCAGTCCTCTCACATGCTCTCACTCACATTCGCTCAGTGTCAATTGCTCCGCTGTGCCACCATGGTTTTATGACACACATTTATGGGAAATATTGCTTGCTTCTGCTCATGAAATGAGAAAATATTTAAATATAGCAGCAACTGCATCGCAGGACACTGTGTGAAAATAAAACAAGGGCACACCGGGGACAAGTGCTGTGCTATGTAGTCATCATAGAAATGTGTGTGCGGATGTCAGATCTTATATTTTTTAGGTGGCAGTGGGTGCGTTGCCAATGCTGTTGCTGCACCCTCGCAGCAGGACAGTGGTTGGAAAGAATTATTTTTAGATATAATTGTGGGTGCGAGAAATGGTTAGGGGCTTTCAATTGTTTCCCTATAAAGATAAAAGGGAAACAAAGGGAACGAAAAACCGTTCGACTAGGGTAGATTTGTTTAAAAGAAGGCAGAAAAGGAACAACTATATAATTTTGTGCTCAATTAAAGGAAAATACTATCGAGTAACGAACACCATAAGGTTACTAGGATTTTTGTTATAAATGCACAAAATTAGTGAGGTTATATCTCTACATAGCGGACCTATAATCTAGAACTATGAATCCACAAATTTTTATTTTATTATTTTAATAATTGGAACACAAATTTAGCAAAATATATATTTAAAAAATTAATGCAGTTCCTAATTTTTTTAATTTAATAATTTCTAATTTATTCCTTAAAGTAGTTAATTTGTATTTGGTTTTATGTAGTCAATGCAAGCATCAAAGGTTTACTACATTATTCATTTTAAAAAAATTTTGAAGGTTATATCTCTACACAGCGAACCCTTAACATACAACTATATACCGCTATATTTTTATTTTTTATTTTAATAATTCGAACACAAATTTAGCAAAAAATATATTATTGGATACTTTTTAATACACTTTTTTAAATTTAGCAAAAAATATATTTTTGGAAATTACACTTTTATAATTCTTTTTTAATAATTTATAATTAATTAATAACTTCTAATTTATTCTTTTTTAAATATTTGTGAGTATTTTTGAATGCGGACAATTTTCTTAAAAAGGCATTCTTTTTGGTAGAACATTTTTATAAAAATCTGAATATCGAAAAATATTTGATTTGAACTCAGATATAGTCCTGGCTCAAATTTAAGATACCTGGCCCACAAAGTTAGCAAAAATATATATTTCAAAAGAAAATAATTTAATTATTTTTTAATTTCTAATTTATACTTTTTTTAAATATTTTTTGTTATAAAAAATTCAAACGAAAAAATCTAAAAAAATACAAACGAAAAAACTAAAAAAAATAAAAACAAAATTATTTATATTTGTATTTATTATTTATTTGTTTATTTTTTATTTTTTTGTCAGCGTCTGTGATTACCCCATTATTCATTTTGAAAAAATTTTGAATTATTTTAATTCTTAAATAATTTGTTAACTACAGTTTTTTAAATAATAACAATAATTTTTTCTAATCTTTTATCCCTTAAACTATTTTTAAATATCTTTATAAATATGTTTGTTGAAATAGTTATTTTAAATATTTTTTAATAATTGTTTTTAATATTTATTTTTAAAAATTTCCGTTTTGTTTTTTAATACGTGTCTGTGTCCATACGTTACTTAATTTATAACTTTTTTTGAATAGTTTTAACTGATTTTTTTAAATATATTTTTTATTTTTTTTAATTTATTTTAATTTTTTTCTAATATTTTTTTTATTTTTTTCAACAATTTTAAAATATGTGTATGAAAAAATTTTTAATAATTTTAATTCTTAAATAATTCGTTAAATACAGTTTTTTAAATAATAATAATATTTTTTTTTAATCTTTTATCCCTTAAACTATTTTTAAATATCTTTATAAATATGTTGTTGAAATAGTTATTTTAAATATTTTTTAATAATTGTTTTTATCATTTATTTTTAAAAATTTCCGTTTTGTTTTTTAATACGTGTCTGTGTCTAGGGTTACTTAATTTACAACTTTTTTTGACTAGTTTTAACTGAGTTTTTTAAATATATTTTTTATTTTATTAATATTTTTTATTTAATTTAATTTAATTTTTTTCTAATATATTTTTTTTATATTTTTAACAATTTTTAAATATATATTTGTTTTAATTTTTAAAAATATTATTATTTTTTTAATATTTTTTAATTTTTTTATTTTTATATCTTTTCTATTTTTGTTAAATATGTCTCATGTCTCCACCTAGGTTTACTACAATTTATTATGAATTAACACCTCTGTATGTTTAGAGGGGAATTTAGTGATTGTTTGATATTTTTAATACATCAGCAACTATCAACCATGTATGGTTGAGAAAATTCGGCACCTTTTTCACTGTTTCATCTCAGTGAGGGATTTTTTAATATGTGCATTGATTTAGAAGTAAAATTGGCGAATTTGTTGATATTTATTTTTTATAATTTATAAATATTGTTTTCACACATTTTTTATTAAAGATTTTTTTTAAGCAATTGTTTTTTTTTCATCTCTTTCCATATCGAATTTTTTAATTCATATCTGTCTAATAACTTTATATATTCATGAAGGATATTTCAAATATATTTAAGCATTTTTAATACCTCAATTATTTTTCCACAATCTGAATAATTTTAAATTGTTGTCTCATATTTTTTTAATCAGAGCTTTGGCCCTGGTTCATCGCATCACTGTAGAGCACTACCAACTTATGTTGGTCTCCACTGTCAATTGTGGGAAGAAGGGCACTGTCGCCTGATGATGCACTTGTCGTGTTTTATAGATTTCGGTACATGTTGCTGTACAAAGCCATAGCCTAAGTGGCGTCAGCAAATTGCTTACGATCTCTCAGCACAAGCGGGGCCAAAGAAAACATTCACTACAGATTTATGCTTTTTTATCGTTTGGTGTGGTGGGGGGAGGCGGACAGACGAGTGAGCGTTATCTAGGAAACCATAAAAAACAGTGCTAGTGGGGTGCAAAAAAGAGGTGAAATGAGGTGCCATTCATCGAGGTGCTGCTGCTGCGGTGGCGATGACGAAGAGATAATGGCCACCGAGCGAAAAGATTAGTCATCAATGTGACACTGGACGTTGGTGCTCTGCTGATGGGGATGGCTGATGACCAACCACCCAGCAGCAGTGTTTTATGGGATTATATGAGCTATAAGTGTGCGGATATTTAAAGAGCATTTCGATTTAAATAAATCCATAAAGACTGTGATTTAATGTGTTTATGTTGTTGGCTGGCAACAAAATCGGAATGATGTTTTTTCTGCTTGTTTTTCATAATTAATTCTTCAGTTCTTTTTGTGCTTCTGGTGCCTGAAAAGGATGCCACAAAAACCAACAAAAAAAGAACATTTCAACCAAAATTTACTTAATTCTTTTTTGTGCTCACTATAATTTTCCCTTTTTCCTTCCTTTGTTCATTAAGAGAGCGAATATACGAATATGTGAATGTTGTGCATGGTCTTGCTCATGGTGTTGGTGTTAACTTCAAATGTTTTGGTCATTCGTAGTAAAAGTCTGCCTCGTTTTTGCCAGTAATTTTTTTCCTGGTCTATCTCGAATTTCATCTCTTCAGTGTTGTTGTCTTAATTTAAGTTGTTTGACAACATCATGGTTGTTCCGGGCGGTTCTTGTTCGGAAACTTTTAACATTTTTATGTGCTCCTAGAAACCTTACCCAGCCATTTTCTTTGGCAAAAAAATGAAACGAAACGACCATCATACAGGAAAAACCTTCAGCATCATCACCACAAACATACTTTCCGCCCGAAATGGTGTCTGTCTTCTGGTCGTTTTCTTTTTTCATTTTTCACTCGGCTCGGTGGTGCATAGTACACTTTGTTTTTCGTTTAAGCCAAAATGAATTCTTCCTTTTTGGCCATATTTGCTGTTGGACATTTTTGCTAACAAGGTTATGAAAATGTTGTGCAGAGACAGCCAGAGAACTGGAAAAAAATGTCGAGAATTTTCTCCACATATCGTTCTCTCGGTATTATATCATCACACACATTGTCATTAAGCAGACCCGGGGCCAGGGTAGTGCCCCGATGTTGATGTTGATGTAGATGTCCTTGGTTTGCTATGGAAATATGGATGGATGCTTGTTGGTAAGTAAGCCCAGACAAGTATCCATACATAAACCATTATGTTAGTAATAGTTTAAATTAGTCTTTTGTTTCAGCGTGTTTGCATCAAGGGCCCGGCTTGGATGTGCACACAGAGACCGTCATAACTACCCCAAGTAGGCGAGCGAACACATACATGGCTTATACGTACATGTCGACATACATATTTACTCATATAATATGAGACTGTTTTAATTATAATTTATGAAAGCTTTAAGGACATGTTTATGTTAATGAAATTGTACACATTTTGCTCATATGCGGTTGGTCATTAGGATCTCGTTGCAGTCGGGAGAATGGAAAAGAATTTAAAAATTTCTTTAAAGGCTGAGACAGATTCAAGACGAAGGGTAAAACCAAAAGTAAAATTATTTATTTAAGCCTTATATGTTTATAGAAAATGCCCTCCCAATAGAAGTTGCCAAATGGGGTAAATTTTCAGAAAAAGAAGCATTCTTTCGGGCAGAAGATTTTTATAAAATTTGAATATCGAGAAATATTTGATTAGAACTGGGATATTTGAGTATGTTGATTATGGACAATTTTTGATTTTCAAAAACGTGTAGTTAAAATAAGTGGAGGACTGCTTGGCCTTTCTCAGATATATTTTGATTTTTGTGATAAAATTTAGTTTAGCTCGGTAAATCGTCTAAAGAAAAATTGACAATTCGCAATTTGTAGACCGAAATAAAACAAACGCAGCATTTCCTGGGCCTTTAGGAAATCTGAGCCACGGCACCTCCGAGAAATGACTATTTTTGTAATCAGACTTCCTCCAATTTCTTTTACTCATGAAGACAATTAGCCATTAGTACAATTGGCCATGGACATGGTGTTTCACTGGCAAAATTTTCATGAGCATGAGAACAATTTTCCATAAAGAGAATATTCGGTAGAAAACCTCATAGACAGGCTGCTTTTAATAAGAAAATTTTTATCATGAAAAACAAAAATGTTTCCTGGAAAGTCAATTGGGGGACTTATTACTTGTCACTCACTTCAATAAAAATAAAGTTTTATTTTTCAAAATTTAAAATAAAGGACCAGGAATGAAGGGAATTTGGATTTTTTACGTTGATTGTCTACCACGACTTTTAGAACACGTTTTTATATATTTTTTTAAATAACTTAATAAGAATTCATAACTTTCATATTTTTTACATCTCTTTCATTTTTGTTAAATAGGTTCATGTCTGCATTTAGTGCTGCTAGAATTTTTTATGATTTTGGATATGAATATATCAACGACTAATTAAATTTGGGAGTAAATTTGGCGATTTTTTGATATTCATTTTATTTTTTTTTAAATATATATTTTTTTACTTTTTTTATATTTAAAAAATATTGTTTTATTTTTACATATGTATTAAAAAATCCCAAAGAATTTTTTAATACAGCGCTACCAGTATGTTTTACGAATTGTATTTTCGGCGACTATATTTTTTTATTTTTATATATTTTTTTAAATAATAGCTTTTATTTTTTTACAATTTTTTACAATGGAAACATTTTTTTAATTCATATCTGTCTACCACCTCTGTATATTAAGAAGGCAATTGAGTGAATTTTTGATATATATATTATTATTTTTTATTTTTTTTTTAAGACAAATGTTTCCTGTGAGAATCATTTGGGCGGATTTTTCCTTGCGACTCACTCACTTCAATAAAAAGTTTTATTTTCAAAATTTAAAATAAACGACAAGGAATGAAGGGAATTTTGAATTTTAATGTTGGCTTGGCTACAACAATTTTTAATACACATTTTTATATGTTTTTGTAAATAACATTTTTTATCATTTTTTAATTTTTGTTGAATATATTCTTGTCTGTCCTTAGAATTTTTTTATTAATTGTGCTTTTAACGATTAATTGAATAATTTCGAAAATCAAAATAAAAAAATAAAATTATAAAAACTTTAAAAAATATAAGGCGGCTATACCATTCCATTTTAGTATTCTAAAAGTAATTCAAATTGCCTTCAAAACAAGGTATAGTAGATTGAAATCCGTCAATTATGTCAGGAGTTACAGTTATAGGATTGAATGATCACACCTTTTTTAAAAAAAAATATTTTTTCACTCTTAAATTGTTCATAATTCGTAAAAAAATTCTAATTTTTTCCACAAATACGTATACAACATTTTTATGAGCAGAATACATACACAAACTTTCAAAACAATCGCAGCTATCGAGGTAAAAAAACATACAAATCGGTATGGACATGGAATGACTTTTAACATTTTTTAAATATTTATTTTTTTAATTTTTGTTTGGCTTTTTTTAATATTGTTTTATTTTTAGATCTTGTCCTTTTTGGATTTTTTAATACAGTGTTACCAGTATTTTTACGTGTTGTATTATTATTTAAATAATATCTTTAATTATTTACATCTTTTTTCGTTTCCATTTTTTAATTCATATCTAACTCACTTCAAAAAAGCTTTATTTTTCAAAATATATAATATAATAAACGACAAGAAAATTTTGAATTTTTATGTTGATTTGACAATATATTCTTTTATTGAATATTTCAGCCATCTTCAAAAATCACTTTCAGGAATTAAATAAATAAAGCTTTTTGTGTTACTATTTAATTCCTGAAGATGACTTTCGAAAAAGGCCGAAATATTGAATGTAGTATGAATAATATTGCAAAACCACATTCACCTCGGGCTTAACTTAATCTCTGGGAAGAGGAAAAAATTCTGCTGGAGAAAATCAATTCCTGTTATTTCTCCTTATCACTCACTTCAATGTAAACTATCTCCGCAAGTGCTTTTCATTAATTAGGGTAAATATAATAACTCCTTCCTGAGACAAAATAACAACCACCCCCCCCTCTCTTTAAATCCATATTAAATGAGACTATTTAGTTGGAATGAATCCTAAAGGAAGTGCTTTTCGCCTTAGGCTTACACATGCATCAAAGCTGTAGTGCTAATTGGAAAATTATGTTTAGTTTCCTTTCGAAAGCTACCGCATAAACAAATGTGAAACTTTTACTCGACCAACTTCCTCTCTACATGAATACCCGGCACACACATACACACACGACTCTTTTATAACGAGACATAATTAATCATTTACAAAATAGCTACCAAAACGCCTTCACATAGGTATAGTTTTGATATGTATATATGTCTATGTAGGTATGTATTGTTGAGAGGGCCGAAGAACAACATCAACCAGATTAAAAGGAAGTATTCAACTGCTAAAACATTCCATTATAATTCTCACACACCAGGCCATTAATCATGGAATCACTGACCCCTACACGAACTATTATTTTTGGTGTTGGGAAAGGGAGGGGGAGAGGAAAATCCATACACATACACAAAAAGCCGGTGATTTTATTAACATACGCCAGCTTTTCTCCCTTTGCCCCCCCCCCCCCAAGAAAACACTTGAAGCACCAAATCACAGAATATTCCACAATCCACATCATGGGCAGTGGCAGTGACTGACTCGACACAGTCGTTGTAAAACACTTTTGAAGACAAAAACAACACAAAAACAACACAAATTTTCTCACAATTAGATGACGTGCTAGTTTTGCGTTTCGATGGCTGGAACTTTTACTGCAACAAATCCAAACAAAAGGTGATGATGAGCCAGACGACACACACACCCCACCACCACCACCGGCTAAAGAAGCTCAAGTGGCCACAGCACAGCACCGCACTCAAATGGGTGATGGGTGCTGGGTGGGAGAGCCGCCTACAGTCACCAACCAAACAGCCAGCCAGCCAGTCATTCAAACAAAGCTTATTAAAATCATTTGAAATCACACACGTTCGTTGTTATGATGGAAAATGTGTTTCAGATTTTGGATTTTCAATTGTATTGTAATGCTGGGGGAGGGAGGTCGGTGGATGGCTTGCCTGGCTGGCTGGCCGGGTTCACTGGGCAAAGAAATAAACATGCTGCCAACACGCAATACTCGAGTTTAGAAACAATAAGATGATGATATACTTACATACAAATGTGCTACATGCAACATCACAGGCCACAGTGGTACAGCTAGCGCAAATAATTTTAATGAAGCCAAAAATACAAATTTATATTTAAACTTCTGTGGACATTTTTCCACAAAGAGGACATTCAGTGGGAAAGGCTTATATAAAGGGTGATTTTTTAAGAGCTTGATAACTTTTTTTAAAAAAAAAACGCATAAAATTTGCAAAATCTCATCGGTTCTTTATTTGAAACGTTAGATTGGTCCATGACATTTACTTTTTGAAGATAATTTCATTTAAATGTTGACCGCGGCTGCGTCTTAGGTCCAATTTTGGGCAACTTTTTCGAGCATTTCGGCCGGAATAGCCCGAATTTCTTCGGAAATGTTGTCTTCCAAAGCTGGAATAGTTGCTGGCTTATTTCTGTAGACTTTAGACTTGACGTAGCCCCACAAAAAATAGTCTAAAGGCGTCAAATCGCATGATCTTGGTGGCCAACTTACCGGTCCATTTCTTGAGATGAATTGTTCTCCGAAGTTTTCCCTCAAAATGGCCATAGAATCGCGAGCTGTGTGGCATGTAGCGCCATCTTGTTGAAACCACATGTCAACCAAGTTCAGTTCTTCCATTTTGGGCAAAAAAAAGTTGGATATCATCTCACGGTAGCGCTCACCATTCACAGTTACGTTACGATTCGCATCATCTTTGAAGAAGTACAGTCCAATGATGCCACCAGCCCATAAACCGCACCAAACTGTGACTTTTTCTGGATGCATTGGTAGCTCTTGCAATGCTTCTGGCTGATATTCACTCCAAAATCGACAATTCTGCCTATTTACGTACCCATTGAGCCAAAAATGAGCTTCGTCGCTGAACACAATTTCTTTCTTTCTGAACTTTCTTAACAGAGCACGAATTTTGATAATAAAATTCAATGATTTGCAAGCGTTGCTCGTTAGTAAGTCTATTCATGATGAAATGTCAAAGCATACTGAGCATCTTTCTCTTTGACACCATGTCTGAAATCCCACGTGATCTGTCAAATACTAATGCATGAAAATCCTAACCTCAAAAAAATCACTCTTTACAAACTGATCTTATAATATAATAAGAAAAAACAAAAATGTTTCCTGGGAAAGTGATTTGGGGGGATTTTTTCTTCTAACTCAGTTTAACAAAAAAAATAGTATTTTTAAAAATTTAAAATAAAGGACAAGGACAGAAGGGATTTTTGGATTTTAACGATGTTTTGGCTAAAACAAAATATTCTTTCATTCAGTATTTCGAACTCATTCGAAAGTCTTTTTTAGGAATTAAATAAATAAAGGTTGTGTGTGTTTTATTTATTTCCAGAATATGACTTTCGAAAAAGGGCGAATTATTGAATAAAATATAAAATAAAGTAGCAAATTTATATTTAAAGTGCTTTTAAAAAACATAAACTACACTTTCAGGAGTCTTTAGACTAATTTTATAATATAATAAGAAAATTGTTCTCTGGAAAAAACAAAAAAGTTTCCTGCGAAAAGCATTTGGGGGGATTTTTCCTTGTCACTCACTTTAAAACCAAATAAAGTTATGTTTTTCAAAATTTAAAATAGACGATGATGAATGGGGGGAATTTTTAATTTTTACGATGATTTGGCTACAAAAAAATATTCTTTTATTCAGTATTTTGAACTTCTTCGAAAGTCTTCTTCATGAATTATTATTTATTTATTTAATTCCAGAAGATGTCTATCGAAGAAGGCCGAAATATTGAATAAAATATAAAATAAAATAGCAAAAACAGAATAAAAATTCATAGTTGTTGTGCTTTCTAGGGCCTATTATTACAGAAAAAATATTTAAAAATAGACATAAAAAAATACAAAAAATGTTAGAGGTATAGGGGTGTTTAGTAGAACGTACCTCAAAAAAAAAATTCGCCGTACACCTTCGAATATGAAGTATTATTGAAAGGTAGTTTCAAAAAAAAAATTTTTATTTTTTTATGCCGAACGTAGGGGTCGCGCTTTTACATTTTTCTATATAACTTGTATTTATAAACGGATTTTAAAGTGTGATACATCGATGTTTTTGTCTCGACGAGGCCGATTTTTTTGTCTTTGAAGTCATTGAGCTCAAGCACCCCCTTCTGGTACTTACCCATCATTTCTCAGTTGCTACTACCCTAATGTACCACTCTAATAATCGAAAATTAAAGCTCGCATAAAATCATGAATCATGTTTGAGCTCAATGACTTCAAAGACACAAAAATCTGACAAAAACATCGATGTATCACACTTTAAAATCCGTTTATAAATGCAGAAGTTATATAGAAAAATGTAAAAGCGCGACCCCTACGTTCGGCATAAAAAAATAAAAAAAATTTTTTTGAAACTACCTTTCAATAATACTTCATATTCGAAGGTGTACGGCGAACTTTTTTTTTTTTACTTGTAACCTGGTACGCTCTAGTGTTTAGCTCACTTGACCTAGCGATGATGAGTTTTCAGATCATCATTAAACGATCCAATCTTCATTTTTAGGGAATGACCACAGCCTTTTTTTCGTGACCTTAAAATATATAAGTCGTAGATCGTTTCCGTTTAAAATTTGGCAATATCACCTCCAACCAAAAAAAACTCTCAAGAGCCGAACCGTCCCAGCCCAATTTTTTGAAGAACCCTGCCTTATACAACTCTGCCTAATCGACATTATTTGAATAGTTTGTTCTGCTATAAACAATTTTCTATCGCCACTATAGGCTTTGGTTTTTGAAATTATTTATGCTTTTATTAATATTAAATTTTTGGAAAATACAAATTTTGGTCACTCCAGTTCACAGCTCTTACAATATTCCGAATTGAGATCTAATAAAAATACTAAAATTCGTCATAATGATAAAAACGATGAAAGAAATACTAGATTTTCCATTTTTCCAAAAAAATATCCGAATTTCCAAAGTGGGGATAATGTGTTCCAAAATTGGGATTTTGTATTAAAATGGTCGACATGTTTTTACCATTGACCATGACACATTTTTACCATTTTTGTGTGTTTTGATGAATTTTATATATTTTTATTTGATTTCAATTCGTAAAGTATTGAGAGATGTGAACTGGAATAAACGAACCTTATATTTTTGCAAAAATTTAGTATTTACAAAAACTTCAATAACTCAATTACTAATGGATTTTAAAAAACAAACCGGCGTTTTACTCTTTACTAAATTTCTTAGTTGAGTAAATTTACAAGTGGTGCTGTTGCCGAACAAAATAATGTACAAACACATTGCCAAAGTTGAAAACCAAGCTATATATCAATCGAAAGCTCCAGCTTCCTTTTTTTTCAAAAAATGTGCAAAGGTACGAAAACCCGGGTTCTTACTCAAGATATTGGGGTGTCTGCGATATTTCATCTCTCATAATTTTACGAATTGAGATCCAATAAAAATAATTAAAATTCGTTAGGATGATAAAAGCGGCGAAAAAGAATACTAGATTTTTAATTTTTCCAAAAATACCTAAATTCCCAAAGTTTGTCCCAAAATTGGGAATTTTTTATTAAAATGGTCAACATGGTTTTTTTTACTATTTTTATCTGATTTGATGAATTTTATATATTTTTATTGGATTTCAATTCGTGAAATGTGAACTGGAATGACCAAAACTTGTATTTTTGGTAACAAATATCAATTCCCAGAGTTTTTTACTTCATTCTTTTGTGTAGCACAATGTAATAGATTTGGTTACAGCCGCCATAGAAGTGTTGTCTCCTGGATTTAATTTGTTCGCTCTTTAAACAATATATCCCACAAATTTTTCGTAAAATTCCCCACATGGCCTTATTTGTCACTTTGGAATAGCTGAAATCTGCCTATGCCAGTCCAGATTTTCACATTTCAGAAATTTTTCCCGACTTGATGAATTTCAAATACTGCAGTTTTTTATAGGCACTTTAAAATCCATCTCCTCCATATTTCAGAAGTTTTTAAGAATATAATTATTTTTCCATTATTCCCTGGCAACCACTGTGCCTCATTAGAAGTCACATACTGCCAGCAAACGTGTGGAAAAAAATACAAAACTTTGGTAATCAACAATACAGCGCCCGAAGAGCACGAACGAATGTAAAACATCGACTAGTTACACCTGGGAAAGAAACAAATGACTAATTTAGAACATAAAGACACAAAAAGCGACAGCAGCAACGGCAGCAGCAGCAGTCATAATGCTGAAGCGCCACAACCTGTGATCTGGAAAGTAGCACCCGAGCAAGAAAGGTGACTTGAACTTATTTTTACAATTTATTGGATGTTGTGCAGCTGCTGTCATAGTATGCCGGAATAACCACGTATCCGTATCCGTAAATCGAGGTTTCTTCTCCACCACCTCCTCGTCCACTTTTCATGCTACTTATGTGGTCTTTCCTAAGGTTGTAGGGGTGTTATTGTTTGCTTTGGGTTTCTTTCGTCGCTTTTTTTTCTTCTTCTCTTCTCTTCCTTCATAAAATCATGTTAATTAAATTAAATGTTTGCTTGTAGTTCATAAACTCCCGTGTGTTGTGATGGTGTATACACACACACTCACCATGGTAGGGGAGTTTCCATAATTTAGCTGCTGCTGCACGAAGAACGTGTGCAACATACCCAAGCACCCGTACTGCGAACCGAATGCACTGCTGTTGGCAGTTTCCCACAGTTGTATACATTGTAAATCATGTTGCAACCTCTTCTTCTTCTTCTTGTGGGCTAAGTGCATGAGTGCCTCCCCCTGTCCCAGTCACATATGTTTATAATTATATTTCTGTTCGGTTTGTTATTGCAAATTCAGAATTATAATTTAATGTTGTGCCCTCAAGAGATTCACTAAAGAGAGAGATCCGATGGCATAGATTATATTGACGAAGACTTTAGAAATTGCCCAGGAAGATTAGGTTAGAGGAGAAGTGGATCGTCAATTGTAGCGAGAAAGGAAATTAAAATAACGAGAAAGGTATTAAATTGTTAACTATGAGGTAAAAGCAAGGCATGCTCATGACAAACTTCTTTTAATGACAAATTCCTTAATACCAAAAATTTGTTATTTTCGTAAGCGTTTAGTAGAAACTTGATGTAGAAACAAAATATTTTGCATATCATCATCTTAAAGAATCCAAACTTTATTTCCGTGGGATGACTGGAAATTATTTTCTTATTTATATGCCCTGCTATCCAGGCTAATATACATATATCAATGAACATTAGAAAGGGTCAGAGGAACACGGTTTCTTGATTGCCCCCTCAAAGTGAAATTTGAATTATTTTAGGGCAATTCCTTAATGTCGACAGTGGTCTTCTGAAGGAAGATCCCTTCTCAGTGACCTATACAACCTTTCAAACAATAGTCTTTTAAGAAGATTTCGTATTTAGAAACTCCTTCTATAGACTTTGTGGTACAGTTTTTTGATATAAACTCACTTAAAGTGAAATGTGATTTTTTATGACAATTGTTGACATAACCTTTTTAGAGAAAGTCTCCTCTACAATGTTTTAAGCACATTTTTGTATTTTAGTTGGATTTCTTATTATTAAGAATATATATTATTTATTATAGAAACCCTTTATATAGACTGTGTGGCACAATCTTTTAAATAAATTCTCTCAAAGTGAAATTTGAATTATTTTATAACAATTCCGTAATGTTGTTTTTTTAAGGAAAGTCTCCTCATAACAACCTGTACAACCTCTCAAAAAATGTTTTGCATTTTATTACGATTTCTTAAGTGTTTTAAGAAGATTTCGTATTCTCCTTCTATAGATTTTGTAGCACAATCTTTGATATAAATTTCCCCAAAGTGAAATTTGATTTGTCCTTAATGTTGATAGTAGCTTTTTAGGGAAGTCTCCTCTACAACCTCTTAAGTAAATTTTTTGTATATTAGATGAATTTCTTATTATTAAGAATATTTCTTATTTTTTGCAGAAACTCTTTTTATAGACATTGTGGCACTATTCTTGGTATAAATTCCCTTAAAGTGGAATTTTATTTGTTTTATGACAATTCCATAATGTTGACAGTGATTTCTTTTTGAGTAAAGTCTTCCCTTTAAAACCTCTACAACCTCGTAAACAATGTTTTGTATTTTATTTGGATTTCTTATTCTTAAGAATATTTCTTATTTATTATAGGCACACCTTCTACAGACTTTGTGGCACAATTTTTGATATAAATTCTGTCAGGGCGGAACTTGCATTATTTTATACAATTCCTTAATGTCGACAGTATTTTTTTTTGAAGAAAGTCCCCTCTTTAAACTAAATAAAATAAAATACTAAAATGTACTTAGGAGACTGTAGGCAGGCTACCTGCTAAGCAAATTTTAGTATTTTATTTGTTGTCATTTATTTTGGTTTAAGACCAAAGTTTGTGCTGAAGTCTTCAGCAGACCCCAAAATTAGCAAAAAGGCAAAATGAGACCTTTATTGCTGCAGCTAAAAGTTGACTGCGCACTAACGATTTTATTTATTTAAGTTTTTAGAGAAGATTTCTTATTTATTATAGAAACTCCTTTTATGGACTATGTGGCGCCATCTTTGAAATAATGGGGTTGGAAAGGCTGTTCCCTACATTTAATTAATTTTCCTTGCCTTTTTAGCTGTTTCTTTTTTTTTCTTCTTAAAGAACCAAGGTTCAATTTTATATTTTAGCTATAGTTCCCAGCTTTTGTATTAACATTGCCTTTCTCCCAAAAACCCTTCACTCTTTATTGATGGATCTGTGGAGGACTTGTAACAATGGCAACCCTCCCTTGTATACATATATCAAAGTTCCCCATTAATACCTATTAATTACACAGAAATCATCTCATTAGTTATTCTTTAGCAAAAAAACGGCGAAACGGAAATGAAACCTCGAAAAATGAAAAATGTTGTTCACTTAAATCGCACCACAAACCCACAACAACATTTGTCACCAAAAATTTATTTTTCGCTTCACTGCGTGGCGTTGGCTGTTTCTGTTGGTTTAGGTTACGCCGAGCAATCAATACGAGAAGAGTTCAGTTTATGTCAAATAGATTTTCAAGTTGCCAATTATATAGACAGACACACTCTAACAAACATAACCTCATCATTATCGTTGGGAAAGCATTATTTTCATTAACGCATATAAACACGAATACATAGACACTGAACGTAGCCACAAAAACACACACATACACACAGACATACAATCATGGAAAATTTTGTGTTTAATCAACATCATCAACATTTAGTTACTAATCATTACTCCGACCAACAGCAAAAGCAACACTAACAACGACAACAACCAAAACAGATAATTTATCTGAACCGTTTCTGTTTGCGGTCTACATCATTCACATTTCGGTTTTATGAGTGTGTATGTGCGTGTGTGTGTGCCATCATGTCCTTCCTCCACAAATGGTATAAACGTACCAGCGTTCGGAGCGGAGGACATGCTAGCAAAAAATTCACTTCTATCCAGTTTAAGAAGAACTATCACAGCATTTAATCATTGTCACAAAACTCTTAACATATAAACACACACACTCTTCCACACACACACACACTGCTAAGCTCACTCATACAGCCATAGCCATTCTTATACCCATACTTAACAACAATGTAATCAACAATTGTGTAACATTAGTAAATATTAGTAAAACTCTTCAACGCTATACATTTATTCTCTCTCCCTCTCTCTGTCCTTCTTTCTCATAATGGAGAGCAAAGACACAACAGCGAAATCTGCACTGGAATCTACATTTATGGATTAGGGATGTGATAAACCCGGTTCTCTTTTAGTTGGGGAAACTTGACAAAGTTCGTGTTTATAATTTCCAAGGGATATCGATGTTGTAATAATTTATATTCAAACTTTTGTTAGTCATACAAAGCCGATGTGGGTATCAATTGAAAGAGAAGAATATCAGCTAAAAATAGTTCAAATTTAATCAATCTGTCGGTATTAGTTTAGCAATTACAACTATTTCAAAATAACCGCATTAAAAAAGTTAAAGTTTTTTATTTTTATTTTTAATGGGGAAAATTGAAATGGCTGCTATGCTAACCTTTTGTAGATAGAAGCATGAAATTTGAAGTATTTTTAGCAGATGTTGTTTTCTTTCATTTGATACCAATATAGCCTTTGTATGACTGTCAGAAGTGCGAAAATAAATTATTATAAAAACTATATCCTTTGGAAATAGTCCTGTAAAAAGGAGAAAATATCACCAAAAAGTAAATATATATGATCTTGTTAAGCTCCAAAAAGTATTGTCACACGGATTAATATGTCGAGTATCCAAATAAATTCTTAACTCAAAAAACATAACATTTTGTTTTCGACTTTTCCCATACTCATAGAAGGTGGATTTA
Organism: Polietes domitor; assembly: GCA_947397865.1. Taxonomy (NCBI): domain Eukaryota; kingdom Metazoa; phylum Arthropoda; class Insecta; order Diptera; family Muscidae; genus Polietes; species Polietes domitor. Next base: position 172,747,336 of record OX377621.1, on the reverse strand, counting down.
AAAATAACCGATTCTACGGGTTCGAAATCCCTCACAAAAAACCCTGACAGAATAAATCAAGCGTGTGTATTCCCCATAATCCTGTAGTATATGTGTCTGTTTGTTGCCCTGTATTGGGTACTGTTGTATGTAGTATTTTACATCAAAACATCTACCATAAACAATTAGTGTCGTGGTCGGTCGTTGGGTTGGCTGGCTGCTTTGTTGGTCGGTTGGTTTGTTGGTTGTTCGGTATACGTCACATTCAAAAAGTGACAGATAGTTGTCATGCAAAATAATCATTTATAAACTGACGGAACCGGCAAAACTTCACAACTTAAGAGCTTTGCTATAGCGTTTTTGACATTAGTGTTAGTGGTCGGTTTGTTTCATTGTCTTCAGTTGGTTGCCACTAATCGTTTTTGTGGGTTGCAATACATTTCTTGCTTTTATTTTGTGGCAAATAATGATTTAGATTAAGAAATAAAACCCGCAATGTCTTCGAGAACGGAGAAAGAAGGAAAGTTTCTTTGAGAATGTTTTCATAATTGCGGGCGGATTTGGAAGAGATAAATAGTAAAACATTTAAAGCATACTTTGAGGTTGTCTCAAAAAAAAAAAAAATAGCTGTGATTTGTGAGCAAAGTTCCTTTTGGCAATCGTAATATTGGCTACAGAAATAATGTTCACACATTGGAGTATACTTTAGGGGTAAAAGATGAAAGAAATTGAGGTCTGCTTTTAGGCGATGTTGTTAAATGTTGTTAAAAACACACAGTGCAATTTTTAATTGGAATTTTCTCAATATGAAAGGGAAATTCTCTATTTCAATTGGAATTTTCTCTATGAAATGGAAATTTCAATTCAATTTCAATTTTAATTTTAAATGAAAATTCTATATCTATATTTTTAATTTGAATTGGAATTTTCTTAAATTCAAATGGAAAATCTCAATTTCAATTGTCATTTTCTCAAATTTAAATGGAATATTCTCAAATTCAAATGGAAAATCTCAATTTCAATTGTAACTTTCTCAATGTGAAACAGGACATCTTTTCGTATTTTTCGATTTCAAAGAAAATTTGTATTTTTTTGTTTTTATGTTTTTTAACATATTTTTACGTATTTGTTTATGCTGCGAACAAAAAATAATATTTTTTTGTATTACCGATTTTCACGTTTTTCATATTTTAAAAATTGAAAAAACCTAATTTTTTTATGAATTTGTCGAACTGTTTTCACACATTTTAAGAGATTTTGAACTCATTTTTTTAGAAATTGTGGTTTACTAGCTTTATTATGACCCCAAAACTATTTTTATGCCAAATATAGTTTGTTTGTAACAAATATTTAAAAAATATTCTTTTTAAACAAATGTCTGACTTTGGACCAACACAACTTTTTTCCTTCAAAAGCATTTAACGAAATATAGACATATTTGGAACGGTTGAAGGGTTCCCCGTTTTTGTAGGGTAACTTTTGCGTCCATGAAATTGCAGCCTTGGAAGATAGGATACATTTAGTGCAAAAAGTCTGATTTTTTAGTTCCAAAACACAATTTAGTCATTTTCGTCACATTAACTTCTGAAAAGGAAGTACGCAAATAAAAATTTTAGTATATTTTCTTCATTCTCACGCTAAATTTTATAACAATCGGAGTTCATTTGCCGGAATTATGCCCAAAAAACCAAAAAAATCTTTAAAATCCAAAAATACGAAGAATAGTTAACTTTGGGCCGATTTCTAAATTGTATCCGATTTCCCAATATTTTAAAATAATCCTTGGGTCCTTGTCTAATTTTGGTTTTTTACAGAACTCAAAAATATCTACTAGATCAAAAGTTATTGAATTTTGGCCGATGGATTTTGATTCTGAACCACTGTGGGGCAACAAGTTCATTGGGGGCCGATTGAATTCGGCCTTTTGTCTTCCTCTAGGGCGGTAGAACGAGAGATAAGGAGAGAGTTTAGGATAGAATTTAAATTAGAATTTAGGCGAAGTATCGTGAAGGGAAGGTGAGCTTGAGCTATATCAAAACTGGTTCTCTTGAACCAGGAGGTTAAATCGGACGAAGTGTTTGGTAGGAGCAGCTGCTAAGTTTCTAATGTCTCGCCTACTTAGTGTAAGTGTAGGCTCTACAGAAAATCACTGGGCATATTTAGCTCCAAATCTTTTCAAAATAAGAGATTTTTAGTATTTTCCTGCTTAAAATCGCAGCATACCTTCGTAAGTTTCGTTGCAGGTTTATATAACAAAGCTAATATTTAAATGCATGCCTTTTTTAGGCATACTTGCATAATTTACATTTATTTATAATTTGATTTGTTATCATTTAATTTCAAACATAATTACATAAAAGCAAATAAATTACCAAAGCCGACACAATTTAGACTAATTGCGCGCGATTGCAAAAAAAAACGCGCAAAGCATACTCTTAGGCGCACAACGAATGCCGAAACTAGTCAAGAACCTCATTAAAAATTGATGAGATTTAAATCTGTGACCAAATAATCTGTTGTGGCTCTTATCAAAATTACTAAAAATTCTATCAAATGACACGGCATAATTTCGTACATGTTGTTGTTTTTTTTTGCGTTGTTGTTGTTGCTGCTTTTTGTTCACATGGACAAAAACAAATTATGCAAATAATTATCATAAATTTATATCAGACATTACAGTCGGTCAGTCAGCCAGTCCGTTCTGTCCGTCCGGCGCGTCACTCAAATTAGGCTCAACTCATGCATTTGCATTGAATATGCCCGCAACTATGCGAAATTTGTATACAAATTGTAAATTTCGATTTAAAAAGTCATGTAATTAAAATTTATGTTTGTTAAATAAATTGTCCATTAGCTGGACTAAACGTGGCGAATGTGTTTAGGGCTTTGGCAATTAATAAATGCCACAGAACACCATTCACACATAATTCGTTTGTCTGTGTTTTTTTTTTTCGTTGTTTGTTTGTAATCACTCTCATAAATTATGTAGAAACTTTCGGCGGCGGTGGGAAAATCATTAAAGGTTTTGATAATATCCAAAGGGTGAATATTTTCCTCACACCTTCGGTGGCAGCTGAAAGCTTTTGTTGGTTTACCAATTATTAGGAAATTAGCCTCCATATTTTGTTAACTTCTCTCTCTCTCTGCTAGTGCCTATGCTTTAAACCAACTTTATTAATCTTAGTTTTACATAAACTTGTTCTAACATACGAATGGTCGGTCGTTGGTCGCTCGCTCGGTCTTTACATGCATTTATTTAGTTACTCTTGTGTAGTATGTGTTCTCCTCCACTTGGGATTCGCTGTTCTGTTCTGCAATATTCACATCCAGCCAACCATAAGAATTTGATTTTTCCTCCTCCTTCTTCTTCTTCTGCTTCTTATAAATTTTAACTTTTTATCGTTGGCTGTGCAAAAACACAACTCCAAGTTGTGGGAATTTTTGTGTTAAGTTACTAACTCTTCAGTTGCTCGTTCTATCCCCTCGGTTTATGGCTCAACTGATTCCAGTGAAAACTTCGTATATGTTTGTCGTCTTATTTAGAGTTGGCACAACAACACATATCGTCTCGTTGGTATATGTAACATTCCATGGAAGCATTTCCCATGTCTGTTATTTTATTATATGGTTAATAATAGCACATCCGTGTTGTTAAGTTTGAACTTTTAATTCTTTTGTTGTTGGAACCTTCTTCTTTGTTACGACAATTTTCCAAAGGAAAAATTTAAGTTTTCTTTAAAGTTGTGAATGCTGTGACAGCCGGGGAATTCCGGGGGAAATCGATGGGGAACCTTTTAGATTTTCCACAGTTTGCCGGGAGGAAATCAAGAAAACTTTGCTCATCTTTGGTTGAAACACTTTAGACAGAAGAAACAAAAATAGTAATTAGACGGCTCAAAGTTCTATGGAACAAATGCAAGGCTAGGAACTCCCTGAAAATATTTTCAAGATGGAATGAGTAAACTTTAAATTAGAATTGGATATAAAAAAGTACTGATTATTTTTTAAAATTTCTGCATTTATTGGAAAGATTGAACATTGTCATTTAATAATGGAACACAATATCATTCATATGACTTCCACGACTGGCTCGGCAGTACCTCATCCTATCAACCCATTTTTTCAGTACAGCCCAAAATCCACACCAAACAGTGACTCGTTGTTGATACATTGGCTTCTCAATTTCATGCGTGGGTTCTCTGAACCCCATATGAGGCAATTTTGCTTATTGACATAGCCACCGAGATGAAATGCTCAACTGAAGGCCGAACTCTTCTCGAAAAGTTAAAGTCTCACTACTTTGGAAAGAAGCTTTTATTATTTCTCAATTTTGATCGAGCTTATAGCGTCTAATTTTGCAAATGCCAAACATAATCCTGAAAAAATTAAAATGAATATTATTCTATCTTTCAAAGTCAAAGCATTTTTAGTAAATTCTATGAATTTAATATAAAATTTAATTAGATGTTTGTCAAACAAATAACATGTTTATACACTCCACTGTTGTATTATTTTTTGTATGTAATATTTGTAATATCCAAAAGAAACGAGATAGACCCATTTTTATACAGATCGACTTAAAATCACTTTCTTAGTCTATTTAGCAATATTCGTCCGTCTGTCTGCCTGACTTTCCTTCCATCTATTTTAGTAATCAAAGTACAGATCGCAAGATTGGCACAAGTAAGTTTTGCGACCCAAGGAAGAACAAAATTTAATTTGAGTCAAATCGGTTCAGATTTACATATAGCTCCCATACAAATGTCCCGATTTGAGTTTTTCTGCTCTAGCAACCACATAATTTAAGCAACTTTGATCAAATTTGACACAACGCTTTATATTTCAACTGGAAACATCTGTGGTGAAAATGGATTTAATCGGTTCAGATTTAGATATAACCAACATACAAATTTCGATCCCAATATGAATTTTTCCGGCCTAGAAACCGTATATTTTAACAATTTTTCATTAAATTTGGCCGAACACCTTATATTTCAACTAGAAACATCTATAGTAAAAATGGGTCAAATCGGTTCAGATTTATGTATAGCTCCCATATAATTGTCGCCCTCGATTTGACTTTTTCTGTTCTAGAACCCACATATTTTATTAGATTTTTTTCAAATTTGGTGCAGTATCTTATATTTCAACTAGAAACATCTGTAGTGAAAATGGGCCAAATCGGTTCAGATTTAGATATAAACGCCATACAAATGTAGCTCCCGATTTGACTTTTTCCGCTCTATAAGCCATACAATTTACGCGATTTTGATCAAATTTGACACAACACATTTTATTTCAACTAGAAACATATGTGGTGGAAAGGGGTCAGCTCGGTTCAGATTTAGATATAGCCACCAAACAAATTTCGATCTTGTTTTTACATTTTCCGCTCTAGGAACTACATATTTTAATGAATTTCCTTCAAATTTGGTGCACAATTTCACCAAAAACATCTGTGGTGATAATGGGTCAAATCTGTTCAGGTTTATATATAGCTGCGATACAAATGTCGCCTCTGATTTGACTTTTTCCGCTCTAAAAACCACATATTTTACTCGATTTGCTTCAAATTTCGCGCAGTAGCTTATTCTATGGTGAAAAAGGGTCAAATCGGTTCAGATTTAGATATTGCTCCCATACAAATTTGGCTCCAGATTTTACTTGTTCCGCTCTAGAAACTACATATTTTAATGAATTTCCTTCAAATTCGGCGCTGTACCTTACAATTTCATCAAAAACATCTATGGTGAAAATGGATCAAATCGGTTCAGATTTAGATATAGCCCCCATACAAAAGTCGCTCCCGATTTGAATTTTTCCTTTCTAGAGACCACATAGTTTACTCGATTTGCTTCAAATTTTCCACAGTACCTTTTAATTCAACTAGAAACATCTGTGGTGAAAATGGGTCAAATCGGTTCAGATTTAGATATAGCTCCCTTACAAATATTCGCTCTTGATTTGAATTTTTCCTCTCTAGAGACCACGTATATAGTACCCATACATAAATCGTTCCTGATATCACTTTTTCCCTGAATTCAATAGTAATGGGTTAGAAAGTGGAGGGTATCATATAGTCAACCACGTCCCACTTTAGCCTTTTCTTACTTCTTTTAATATCATTCCATTTTTATTTGATTTTTTTGAGTGTAGCAAAAGTTTTTCTCACTGTACATTCAAAAGGAAGTTGAAACCTCATCAAGTACATTTTAATATAAGAAATTTTCTATATTAAACTATACTATTACTAATACAATTAGAATTAATTAGCTGAGATCTTTTTCATTGGAAATGGTAAATTGTCTTTATGAATTACCCACTTCAGGTTAGTGTGAATTTCAGAGAATTTCTCTATTTTCCATTGAAAATTAAATGTAAAAGCACACTTTAGGTGACAGTTGTGTAAGAAATATTAGGTTGAATAATTTCCTCTAAAGGAAGGAGAAACAATAATGAACTAAAGTTAAAGGATAATCGGATTCCAGAATATGTGCCTGCAGAAAGGATAATTTCAGTTGAAAAGTGGCAGTTATGATTCATGTCCAGGAATGAACTGCATTAAGTGGTATTATGTGTATTATGGAATACTGGCTCTTTTTTAGGAAAAACTAAACCAAACTTACTCTTCAAATGAATAATTCCAGATCATTTTTTTCCATTTAGTTAGTAGTTGGGAGTAGTGAATCCTTTCAATTGTTATTTTGTTGTAGTGAGTTTTCCTACTTTTTTAAAGATTTTCTACATCCCTTTAACTTCATTTCATTACACTGGTTGTCCATTAAATTGTCATTTCCAAATCACTCTTTTTCCTCATGTCAAACTTGTGTATCCTTTTCAGCTTTGTCGTTACTTGGTGTCAAAGTAATTGATTTCAAATTTTCAAACAATTTTACTGGTCTCCCTTGACAACTTACACAAATATATGTGTACGATGTGCGCTATTGACATATGTTATGGCCACTGACAAGTACATATGCTAAAGATTCTCATTCGAATTCGCATTTATTACTGTTTCAGTTTCTGTTTTTGCTTCTGAAACATTTTCTCTTCAACCAAGCAACCAACCAACTCATTTGCATATTCAATTGATGACCCACAAAAAAAGAAAAACTTTCAAAAGATAGCAAAAATATATCAAATGTTGTTTTAGCAACAAGTCATCGTTCACTGGCAGCCAAAGAGTGAATGAAGCAAAAAATGGCAAAAGGGAAGAGCAAAGTGTGCCCGCCCACAATCCCAAAATGGGTAAAGACGAAATATCTTTTAGTTAATTAAAAATATTTTATACTAAATAAATATTTGGACAGTTGTTATTGGCAAAATAGAAAATATTTTAGGAATATTGTAAAAATTCAATCAAAATATGAGCGAGGGAACTGGCTATGGAAATACTGAATAAATACCAAGTTTTGGCAATGGCAAATAATACTAACCCAGAAAGTATGCTTTACATATAACATTGGATAAAGCCTTTGTGTATACCTTCATTTACTTTTTTAAGTAATAACACAAGTTGTGTTTGTTTGCCTTTCTATAATTTCATTTTATTTCGTTTCAATGAAAGCATTACTTGCTTGTTGTGTGCTTGGAAAGTCTGAAAGTGTGCTCTCATAAATTCAATTAATTTTTAATCCCTTTTAATTGTTATTTATTTTAATTCAATTTGTTTCCACTTTGTGTTCTGCTATTATAATAAACATAAATTATATTTTTTCGTGCTCTCTCTCTCTTTTTCACTTTCTATGTGTTCATAATTATAACAATTGCAAATGTCCATTTTATAATTTTAAGCAGAAAAAACGTTTACAATAGCGCCCTAGGTTATGCCACAGCCGGCTAGTTTATATTGAATTGATTTTCTACATTTATTATTTACCGGGTTCTATTAAAACACGCAATGCAATTAAGCAATTAATTATATTATGAGTATGTTTCAATCGAAATACGAGTGGCTATGGTGCACTCGATTGCATGGTTTTAAGGCATTTGGTGCAAACTGTTTGGCTTACGGCCTGGGCGCTGGCAATTATTTGTGCAATGCGTCCGAAATGTTGTTGCAGTTGTTTTTTTTTGGACAAGTGGTTATCACTGCCATTAACAACACCACTCAATTGATTTATCATTAAAGCAATTATGTTGCATTTATGGAGCAGGCCAATAGTGAAGTGTGTTGACAATTATTAAATCGAAGGCTAAAGCACAGTGGGTCTAGGGATTGATTTCCTCGATTAATAGTGCATACTTTTAGGCTCAAATACGACTAAAAAGTATAGCATATGGGTCTGGGGATTGATTTCCTCTATTAATAGTGCATACTTTTAGGCTCAAATAGCGCACGGTTGAAATATTTTAGAGGTCTGAGTGTTTTGTATAAATATAGAAATACAGTGGATAGAAATTGCAGCAGTGGATCCACACTAATCGCTTTAAACCTGGAGAATTGTAAAATAATTTGAATCGAATTTTATGAAAAGCATTCATGTCTGTACTAGTAAAATCAATGTTCGCCAAAAATATTAAATCTTTTGAATTTCCAAGAAAAATACAACCTGTCACTGTGTGACTTTTCAAGGTTTCCCCGAACAAAAATGCCTCTGGCACAGTCTTTGTATATAAATATCCCACTGCGCTCTCCATGTACTTGTCAATAAATTTCGTAATTTAACTCTTGGTAGAAATCAATATTTTTCTGACAACTCAAAGTAAAATACAGCCACACAACTGTCTGTTTCCATGGCTCGGGGAATTATGTTCTCCGCGAGTAGCAAATGTCAAGGTAGGGGTAAAAGCCAAATATTGTAAAATTTTGACAGCACAAATATATAAATACATTCAAATCAATTCAATTATGCGCTTATGGTTTACACTTTGAACTGTGAACCTTGACTTGTCAGCCAATATCAAATACACTCATCTATAAAAAGGCAATATGTTTGCCTCGTCGCATATGCAAATTCACTGTTAATTTCATACGTGCCTTTATGCGCCACTGCATTTCTACCCCTTATCTCAATGCCCTCTCTCTCTATGGGCCATCTGTTTGCGTAGTTTTGGCCAGCCGTAAAGTAACATGACTTTGTTGACTTTTGAGTAAACACAAAACTGACATTTTTCTCATTACTTTCCTGCAGAAGTTTCGTTCCGTTTTGTGGTGTTTGGCAAACGAGAAAAAAAAGAAAAAACTTGAAAATGTCATGGGAGAAACCCCATACAATACTCTTTTATCTAGAGTGTGAAGAGCAACAATTTGCGAACGAATTATTTTTCAAAAGAGAAGTGGAAGTATGTACTCGATGGGAACTGGGGAAAGAAGGCCGCAGAAAGTTTAGTTGCTTTTAAAAAGATACACTATTTTCAAACAAAGTTCTTTTTTCAGTGATGGTGCCAATCCACTGGCTACGTCAAACAACAAAATTGTCGCATTTCGGAAATCCGAAGATGCTCAAAAACTGAATTATAACTTAATTAAGGAAAATAAATTTATTTAAAAGTATTTTTTCTGTCAACGTCACTCTTCCTGAATGATATTTATACCCTCCACTAGGGTATTATGCATTTGTTTGTAACATCCAAAAGGAAACGAGATAGACCCATCGTTTATAATACAGATCGGCTTAGAACCATTTGCTGAATCGATTTAGCAATGTCCGTCTGTCTGTCCGTCCGTCCGATTCTCTGTCCGTCCATATATTCTTGTAATCAAAGTACAGGTCTTGGCAGAAGTAAGTACAGACTTGGCAGAAGTAAGTTGTGTGGGCCAAGGACGAACACTATTTAATTTGAGGCAAATCGGTTCAGTTTTAGATGCAGCCCCCTTACAAATGTCGCTCCTGATTTGCCTTTTTCCGTTCTGGAAACCACATATTTTACTCGATTTGCTTCGCAGTAGTTTATAATTCAATTAGAAATATCTATGATGAAACTGGGTCAGATCGGTTCAGATTTAGATATAGCCACCATACCAATGGCGTTCCCGATTTGAATTTTTCCATCCTAGAAACCATATAGTTTACTCGATTTGCTTCAAATTTAGCTCAGTACCTTATAAATCAACTAGAAACATCCGAGGGTGAGATCGGTTCAGATTTATATATATAGCTCCCTTACAAATTTCGCTCTAGATTTGAATTTTTTCGCTGTAGAAACCACATATTTCAGTCGATTTGCTTCAAATTTCAACTAGAAACATTTGTGGGGAAAGTGAGTCAAATCGGTTCAGATTTATATATAGCTCCCATAAAAACATCGCTCCGGTTTTGACTTTTTCCGCTCCAGAAACTAGATATTTTTACGATTTTCTTCAAATTGAGCGCTACAGCTTATATTTCAGCTAGAAATATCTGTGGTGAATGTGACTCAGATCGGCTCAGATTTTTATATTGCTCCCATACAAACATCCCTCCGGATTTGACTTTCTCCGCTCTAGAGTCCACATATTTTAACCGATTTTATTCAAATTGGACATAACGCATTTTTTTGAGAACATCTGTGATGAAAGGTAGTCTGATCGGTTCAGATAAAATTCTCTCTCGATTTGACTTTTTGCCACTCTAGAGATCACATTTTTTATCGATTCTCTTGAAATTGAGCACTACACCTATAAACATCTGTGGTAAAAGTGAGTCAGATGGCTCTCGATTTGACTTTTTCGGCTCTAGACACCACATATATAGTACCCTGGCAAAGATCGTTCCCGATATCATCTTTTCCCCCAAATTCAATTGTAATGGTTTAGAAAGTGGTGGGTATCATATTGTCGGTCCCGCACGACTTTAGCCTTTTCTTACTTGTATTTGTTGGCATACCTTCCCCTTTAAATTTAACTGACTATATATGCCTTTTGTATGAGATTTGCCTGTTTTTCGCCCCTTTTACAAGGAACCGGAAATTGCATTAGAACTTTGGTGGTTTGAGGCTTCATTACTTTGTTGTTGTTTTTTCAAACAAACTGAAAAACAGCAAAAAAAAAACATTGTGACACTATAAGGGGATGGCTAAAAGTCAAGTATGGCGGAAAGCTAAAGGACTTTTTTCAGGATAAATACAAAGCAATATGTAATGATTTTTTTATAAATTAATTAAGCGCTTGAGATTTGGCTGCTTTCAGATACAATAACAAGGGGTTCTCGGTTCCAAAATTTAGGTATAAATGAAAATAGATATGGCTCTTTAACGATTGACTAAAATTATGTGAGAAAGTACCAAATACCAGAGTTTTCCAACAAATACAACTAATTTCTTTGTATTCGAGAATAGAGACTTATACACTTTTATTTAGTGAACATAACGATTATACTTCCATCCTCTCCTGCAATTGTGTATTAGAAAAACTTCAGTTTCTTGCTCACTTTTTCCTTTTATAGCTCGCGTTTAATGAACATCTTCCTGCCTCCATAAAAATAGGAATATTTCAATTTATAGAAACTTTCAATCTTCTCCTGCCTCACATATGTTCTGGCACACCTTTACTTACGTACATGCCTTTAACCTTTCGTTGCCATATTGCGAATTACTTAGGTAATAAAATTTTATGGATTTGATTTAATTTAAAAGGATTTTTATAGCATCACAAACTTAAAAGGTGTATAATACACATGGAGAGAAATTGAATTGATTTGATTTGTTGAGTGTTACACGAAGGTAAGGATTAATTTTGAATGGGTTCGTATATTTACAGGAAAAGTTAATAAAGCCTTCAAAGTGAATTCAAATATCCAATATTTTTATATATTAACAGACAATTTAAATGTATGTGAAGAAGGGCTAATTTATGATATATCTGTGGATTATTTTTTTCAAATAGAGGGATATGAACCTCTATTTGAACCACAAATGGAACCACATGGAAGTTCAGAGCTTGCTTATTTTTCACTCGAAATTTCTTTATAATTGTTCAATTCTCCTTTTAGAAAAACTTACACTTATGTCTTTTTGATATTAGCCACATCTATCCTTTGATCGATTGATTATATTACACCCTAATATAAACAGACAACCGCCCCCATCCCTCTTCCGAAAAATCCCTGTGCTTTACCAATTAAAGACAAATACATCACACACACCTGAACAGTGGTGGTGGCCCTGAATTGTGTTGATTAAAAGAGCTCCTGTCATTTGTTTTATGTTTTGGGAAACAAACTTCCTTTAATTAACACTGACAGCGAACAATAATGAACAGCATTTGTTTTAATTAAATATTACTCATATTCTGGTACTGCTGGTTTTAGGTTCGGTTCCGCATTTTTTTCTCGGTTGCTGAAGGGCAGTAAATTATTAAAAAAATATCACACTTAGCCAAAAAAATTACATATAATTTCCGGTGACAGGAAGTACAACTTATGAACTCAGCCGGGTGTATGGCATGGGAGGACTCCTTTCTGCTTGACACTTTATTATTATGATTTTGTGTTTTTTTTTCTTTTGCGTTGTTACCATCTTGTAGACCTGCCCTGTGTGTTGTTGCTTTTTTCTTTCTCTGTTCGGTTAATTCCCAAATAGGCTGTTAATTGAAAAAGGAAGTGGAATGACAAGACATGACACAGAACATTCTGCTTTAAATGCCGGGTACTAAGGGGTCATTTGCAATGGGTTTTTGCCAAACCAGAGGAGAGGAGGAGGGGAGGACACCACAAAAGTGCCCAACTGAAGCTTGGCTCCCATCCAATGCACAGCCGAGTAAGAAGGACTGCTGAGCCAAGTTAAAGCACACACCGGCGCACACCAAGGAGCATATAGTAGAAAAAGAAGTGCTTTAAGAATCACAGCAGGTGTCAGCAGCCGTTGTGCTGAGTGTTGCTTTATTATGACGTTTTAAGGGATTTAACACCGAATTATTTGCAATTTGTTGGGTATTTTTATTTTTTTTGTTTAGCGTTCATGTTGCTGTCGTCGCTGTTCATCCATACTTACATGGGAGTTCCTTCCTTTTTATTTAGATTTTTGCTTCCCCAACAAACACCAGCCAGCCAACCAGCCACAAAGCACTTGTTTCTCTGCTTTTGTTGTTGGTGTGTGCAGCCAACAAGAAGAAACCTTAGCAATATCTGAACAACAGCAACAATAAATACAAAATGCTACTTACAACAAAAGGTATTTGTTACCAACTTGTTTGTGTGTATGTTAGCTGTTGGATTTGCACAACAAGCATGTGTTTGTATGTGTTTGCGTATCCGTAGGGCAGAGTATCTCTCTCGGTGTGTGCGTGCGTGTGTGTGTATAAAATTTAAGTAGTTAACTGTCATCATGTGCATAAATAAGAGCTTAAGTATATTGCCAAAGTATCAAATTACACTTTCAATTTTTTGCTGCTTCTGCTTCTTCTTCTCTTATGCTTTTCGCTTTGTTTTTATTCATTTATTCTGTAGTGTATCACACATCTTCACACCTTCACCTTAAGTACGACAAGATGTGTGTGTTTGTCCGTGTGTGTGTATGCCTTTCGAGAGTGTCCATTGTTCAGATTTAAACAACAACAGGTTATGACATAGGGGCTGGATATTTTTTAATATTTTAGAGTAATATATTATAAAATAAATTTCAATATTATAATAATATTTTTCGAAAAGGATAATAAAAATATATTATTTTCAAATAATATTTATTCCGGTTTTAGTTTATTATTTGACGAAAATCGTTTTTTTTTTTTTAAATTCTGGATCCCAAACGTTGCAATTTTTTAACCAGTTTTTTTGTAGGAGATATATATTTTAGAAAAATATATTATGAAAAAACAGTTCGATATAATGAATATATCCTTTTCAAGTTAAATATTTATCAAAAAAATAAATAAATAAATATTATCATAAAAAATAAATACTTTCAAAAAATATATAATCCGGAGATCCTCCAGACTATGATCAACACTTAATGGTTTATTATTTGACGAAAGTTTTTTTTTCAAAAATTCTAAAGTTGTAATTTTACATACTGACGAAGCATTTTAACCAAATTTTTTTTGGAAATGGATCTTTTTAAATTTTAGAAAAATATATTGTGAAAATAATTTCAATATTTTTCGAAAAGGATAATAAAAAATATGTCCAGATCTTCTCCAGACTATGATCTAGATAGTTTATTTGAAGATAACTACAATTACTACAATTCTTATTTTTGGAAAATTGCCTTTTTGGACCCCATACGTTACAATTTTACATATTGACAAGCAATTAAACCAGATTTTCTTCGGAAATATATTACTAAAAAATCAATATTATAAAAATATTTTCCCAAAATGTTTATTATTATTGACGAAATGGGCTTTATTCTCAAAGAAGTTTTGTATTTTTGAATTATTCTTCCCAAAAGTTTCTCTCAGTTGCTCATCCAGATTATAATCCACGCATATTTTTTTGTAAAGACCCTATTGATGAAGCAATTTAACCAGATTTTTAGGAGATAGATATTTTTAATATTTTAGGAAAATATATTATGGAAAAAAGTTCAATATTATAATAATATTTTTCCAAAAGAATAATAACAAATATAAAATATATAATCCGTCGCTCCTCCTACTCTAGACTTAATGGTTTATTATTTGATTATTTGGGTTTTTTAGTTTTAATATTTAAAAAAACTTTTTTGGACCCCAAACGTTGCAATTTTACCCATTGACGAAGCAATTTAACCATATATATATTTTTTTTTATTATCCACATAATCCACAAATAATTTTTTTTTTTTAAAAGGACCCCAATTGCTACAATTTTTCCTATTGACGAAATGGCTTTGCTGAATCGTCGTTTTTTACATATTTTCATAATTTCTTTACTCTGTGTGGAATCTTGTCGTGATGATTAACCATACGAGTTTCTACAAAAATTTTAATGGAAATCCTCCGAGGAAACAATTTTTAAATCATTTAGTCCTAGTTTGATAACCCTTTACACTGAGCTTGTAATGTATGGTATGCCAAGTATTTTGTCGTTATTTTTTGTCTGTATCTTTATTTTGAAAATCTGTGATAAGCCAACGAAGGCCCCTAAGTTGGCCATAATAAAAGATATGTTGGGGAATTCAAAGGTGCGTTTTATAGCACGCAGAACATGAAACGATATGTGGAGTTGTAAAGCTAAGACTCGCCAAGGAACAGAACTGCACTAAACACAACGACACCATAATAAAGTTGATGATTCTATAAAGGAAGAAGAAAAAGGTGAGAGAAAATCTCAACAGAAGGAAAGCTTTTCAATTTCGAAATTCTATAGCAGATAATCAAATATAGTTGGAAATTCAAGAATGGTCAGTGAATATTTTTGAAATAGTAACATTATACAAAAACCACACAAAGTTCGTAAAATTTAAAGATGAATGAGGAAAAATCAATGAATTTAAAACTTTTTTCAGCTCTGAGAATCAGCATTTCCTCCATGTAGCCTTACGAGGGTTTTCAGAATAAAATCTAGGTCTTAAAGTAATAAAGGAAGGATCAGTTCCCAATGAAATAGTCTCTCTGGTAGTTATACACTTATAATATAAAATAAGAATAATATAATTGTAAAAATCTATCTCAAAATGTAGGAAAAATACAGACTTAAAAGGAAGAACTTTAAACAATCGCTAAATAATAGATATAGATAATAGATAATAGATTTTTCAAAAGATTTTTGTAACAATTCGTTCCATTTGATGACTGTCGTGGAGATTCATTATTCGAATAGATAGTTAGTGAAAGTGCTCCACAAAAATTGCTGGAGTCACATCCATATACTTCCGTGAAAACACGTTTAGTTCGAAAGTAAGGATTTATATATATTTGGGTACAATTATTTTAATATAAAATGTCATGCCAAAAAAACAAAAAATATTTTGACCTCGATAGCTGTCATTGTTTTGAAAGTTCGTGTATAATTCTTCTCATTAAAATATTTTATACGCAATTTTTGAAAAAAATATAATTTTTTCCAATTACGTCCAATTTAACAGTGAAAAAATAATTTAAATAAAAAATAATAATTTAATCGCCTGTAACTCCTGAAATATATGACAGATTTTAATGTACTGTACCCTGTTTTGAGGACAATTTCAATTACTATAAAAAAAGTTTTTAAAGATTTTTCGAAATAATTACATAAATATTTTTGTTGATATTTTAAAACAGAGTTTTTTTATGTATTTTCCAATGACTGTGTAAGTGGGGAATGATGGCTTATATTTTTTACGATTTTTTTTTTCAAAATCGTACAGAATTTCAGTGAAAAATCTTCAGAATGATAAGTTTTTCAGTAGTTTATTAACAAGAAGTTAAAAAACACAGTCGCCAAGAATGTCATCTAAGAACACTACTTTAAAGTTGAAAAATGTATTAATTTCATTTCGAAAATCAAAATAAAAGTGATAAAGTTGTAAAAACTTTAAAAAATAAACGCGGCTACAACATTCCACTTCCATATTTTAAAAGTAACTTAAATTACCTTCATCACAAATTATATTACATTAAAATAGGTCAAGTATTTCAGGAGTAACAGGTTGAATGAACATACCTTTTTGAAAAAACATATATTTTCACTGTTAAAATGGTCATTATTCGAGAATAAAAATTCTATTTTTTTTTTCCAAAAATACGTATACAATATTTTTATGAGAATAATACATACACAAGCATTCAAAAAATTCGCAGCTATTGAGGTCAAAAATTGTACCGGTTGACATGAAATGACTGATGTAACAAACAAAATTCTTGCACGAAAATATCAATTGCAACATTTTTTCTCCGTGTATCATAATCCTTTGGCCGACCTATGTTATTTATAAAAATTGATTTTTTGCACAGAATTCTTTATACCAAGCTGTCGAGGTCACTAATACATATAAAAATAGCAATGACCTTATGAAAAATACCCTTGGTTTACATTACAACAACAAAATTGCAAATGTCATGAAATCTCAAATTGTTTCTAAAATGTTCAATCCTACCTTGTCAAGTAATGAGAGCTTTTCAAATGCCCAAAAACTTTGCCGCACTCTTTGCTGGTCTTTGAAGGAAAAGTCTAGCCTAAAACTTGATTACCTCCTCTTGCCCTTTTCAAACAAGTCTCAAGTGCCATCATCAACATCATCGTCATCACCATCGAGATGAAAGATAGCCTCAGTAGCAGCAGAAGAAGTTGGAAGATATCGAAGTAACTTAAACTCATTGAACAATGATAGCATATGATTATAAATAGACTCTTTCACTTTACACAGATATACACAAATATACTCATTCATATATGTAAATATGTACCAAGAATGTATATAATGATTTGCTATGGATTGTTGTAAAAAAAGGTTTATTGTACTTTGTTTGAAATGTGGGAGTTGCCGGGACATTCCAAGAACCAGAAGAAGTCTTGACATTTTCCACCACGTATGAGTTGAATGGTCTAATAAAAGAGATTGTATTTCATAAACAACCGAAGAACGAGAAAACGAACAAGTTTATTACGCTGCTCGTAGTTGCGAAGCTAAGAGAAACTTAAAGCAAAAGTTTGTTTAGTTTTTATAGTTTTGTTATTTTTTTTGAAAGCTTTATGCAAATTTCGAATTTCTGCAGGAGCAAGAGCAGCCTGTAAAACCGGCAGTACGAAGCAAAGTCATAAATCCTGAAAGTATGCTTTATGGTCTGGCAGTAAAATAGAAGCAACGAAAAGTATACTGCGAGAGCTGACATCATAAAATATCTGTGAGAAGAGAGCGAGCGAGAGAGCAACCTCCCGTCAGCTTACAGTTAACAGATTTCAAGGAACATGAAAAGTTATTTAAACTTTTTTGTTTAAGTGGGCGGTGCTGGGTGAGAGGGAGTTGTCACTGATCCCTCTCTCCGCCCCCTCCTTAGAGCTTCTTGCTTAATTTGTTGTATATAAATTCCCTTAATTGTGATTATTAAGGCAATTGTACGAAGGAGGACATGATACGAGTACTCAGCTCAGCTCAGCTCATGTGTTATCCTCAAATCGTGTGTGAACGGCTAGGAAATCTTTGCAAAATATTTCATTATATTCACGTACTTCAACAATTTGTTAAACAAAGTCTTTAAGTAAATTCTGGGATTTTTTTTTCAGAGTTGAGCCAAAGTTTGCCTGACTTTTGTTTGTATTCGAAAGAAATAAGGTGGGCGTGGGTAAATGTTTGTGTGGTTGTTGTTTGGCCAAAAATTCTTTTGAAAATTAAACAGGAACTGTTTATCAATAAACATTTCAAAGCGTTAACACAACACAACAACTGTCATTGCTTCTGCTTTTGTTAACGTCTGCGTTCTGCTCATTCGATTGAATTTAAAAATGTTCCACAAGATTGCCGCTGATACGAAACACTCGGCTGGCATATCTGCTGTGAACAGCTTTCCCTAAGGACAGGTGTGATTCATAAAATATGCAGACGTTCCCGTTCTCGCCACCTCTCGCACGCAGCTAAAGGTGGTGCAGACGTTCTCGTAGTCGCCACCTCTCGCACGCAGCTAAAGGTGGTGGATGGAATGAATGAATACAATTTCGCTTTGGTATATGTTTGCGAGTGGGAGTGCATGTGTTCTGCTGCTGTTTTTCTAATAAATTAGATTTTCAAGTATTAATCTTTGCAAAAGAATCGAAAATGCCAAAAACGCTTTCAAGGCGAGGGAAATTAATTGCTTTATCTCAATGTTTGATTAGAAGGCAGGCGAAGGAAAGCGACAAACGCACGCTAAGAAAGGTAGACGAAAAAAGCAAACATGTTCGATGAAGATGATGATAATTCATCATTTGCCATTAACATTTGAAATTCATATCAGGTGCTAAATAATAATAAACATGAGACGGGTGGAAAAATCTTGCAATGCCGGGGAACCCAACCTTGTCATTCCCCTCGCATGCTCTTCTTAATTTCCGTTGTTCTATTCATGCTAGACGTTGCTGCGTTGACGAAGTTCTCTTCTGCAGCTGAAGGCAGCTGGAAACATCAGCTTTTGTTAATAGGATTACATACTTAAGGCTTAGTAAAAGCACTTAAGGAAATTAATTTATGTTAAATGATAAAGAAAATGTTCGTTTGTTTTCGCTCATTGTTCGTGAGCAGGAGCTGTAGCGAAATTTCAGAGATGTTTTGCGGCACAACGAGTACTTCATCTCTTCGTCTAATAGATCTTAGAAATCTTGCAGTGGCACTGCAAACAATTGAAGCTTAATGGAGTTCAACGGTTAATGATTATCATCATCTTGATTATTGGCATGAGTGTATGGCACTAATTGTACTTATGTCTGGCTGAAGGAGATTTATGTGGAATTTAAATTTCCGAAACCAAAGCGGGACTTATCAGCTTATGCCAATCATTGTTAAATGTATTAATTGTTGTTCAAGTTGACGTTTTTTTGTGTGCCGCAGAAATGTCAATCAACTGCTAGACTGATATATTTCCAATCAAAGTTGTTTTGGAGCGCTGTGTCACTGTCAATGTATTTAATTATTTTTTGTCCTGTTTAGGCTTTATTTGTCCTTCTCCTTTCTATTTGCTATGGAAACACAGGTTGTGAAAACACAGGTTGGGTAGGATTTTGGAAAACACATTATGGAACTCAGATGAGTTTGGTTTTGCAAAATTATGTACTTGACTAATTTTAATTTATTGTGACCCTGCAATTACTCTTGACAAGTTAGAGTATAATAAAATAAAGTTTATTTAAAGATCAAGAATTGTATACATTTCTTGTAAAATCAAATATATAAGTATTTAAAACAAATGTCTTTAGGGAATTTTTCATACTTTATATAAACGATTTTGTAAAGTTTGCGGAGTTCAGAAGTTTGAGTAATTTCAGTATGACAAAATAAAGTTTTATTTAATCACCAAAAATTTTGAAAATAGGCCAAGAATTGCAAAAAATCACAAAGATTGAAAAAAATCCCATACACTACGCATTTAAGAATTTTGTAGATTTCAAAAATTATGAGTTTTGTGTAAAATTTGTCATTCTGATGAATTTCCCATATGGGGATATTTTTCTTTTCGTCCAAAAGAGCTTCATATATACTTTTCTAAGCGTAAATATGACAAATAATTAAATTTCTAAGGTTTTGAAAAAATTCCCTTTAGGGAAATTTTCCTTACACTATGCAAACGCATTTCAGAAGTTAATAGAATTCAGAAGTTATGTGTGTGTGTGTAAAATGTGTCATTTTCATGAATTTCCCAAACAGGGATACTTTTCCTAGCGTAGCAACAACAAATAACTATTTTTCAATGGTTTTGAAAAAATTTCCCTTTAGGGAAATTTTTGGGAAATTTCTTAAAATCATTAAAAACCCAAATTTTTATGTTCTTTCTACTACTTAACGCAAAATATCTTCAGAAAAAAATTTCCCTTCAGGGAAATTTACAGGGACATTTTTTAAAACCATTTAAAAGCTATTCCAATTAATTTTTAATATTTTCTCTACTATTCAACAAGAAAATTTCCTTAAAAATGAGCCGCTGGATTACATGGCCGCTCTCACGGGTGCATCAAGTAGTTTTAAAGGCACCGTTTTGAATACTAAATTAATCAAAATATCAATTGAATAAATAAAATATCATTTGAATTGAATTAATATATTAATTGGGCATATGTTATTAGTTAGTAGTAGTTAGTTTTAAAAGATATTTTTAAACATAAACCCTAATTTAATAAAAAGTTAAGTTCGTCTGTGCCTAATGTACGGTAGTTGACAAAATAAATATTGCGTATAGCAAGTAGTTGTTCATTTAGTCTCTGACGAAATAGCTACTTTGGGAAAATGTGCTTATAGAAATTTATATAAAAATTATAAATAATTATATTTGCTTTGAAATTATATCAAAATTAATAAAATTATCTATTTTTTCTCTCTTTATAGGTAAGTTGATCGTTCATCATACTATGCTGAAAACAATGGTTGGAAAGATTTAAACAGAACAGGTTTTTATACAAAAATATAAAAATAAATATTGAATACAATATGTTTCTGAAGATCCTTTAGGCGTTTGTATGCTTAAATGCTAAACAAGGGTAATTTTCCTCTAAACAAAAGAACTGGAAAAATTTTAAATTTAAATTTAAAATTTAAATGGTTACTAAATTCTAGATATTTATAAGACCAAAGATCATTCACCTCATCCATTGGATTTGTTAAAGTTTATTCTCCTCCACTAGCTTCAGTATTTTCTCAACAAAACAATTCATATTAGAGGTCAAAACTCAAAATGCCAAAAAACTTTACTCGAAGTTTATTTCGCGAATTTAAATATGCAACACGCCTCCCCAAAACAACCACTGCTCCACTCTGCATGTACTTTTTCCTTACTCGCTTAGATTTTACACAAAAGTTCTTCTGAAGTTATTTTAACTTTGAGATTTATTTAGGTTTACCCTGACTTACCAACACCACTGCTCTTTGGTTGAGTTTGGTTTGTTTACGTTTGTGGGTGGTATGAGGTGCAGGGGAGCCCTGGCGTATGCAAATATAATATTTTTATTAAAAAAGTTGAGATACAGCCCGAAAAAAGGCGAACTAAAAGAACGAACCAAAAAGGGAAGGAAATTGAAGTGCAAAAAAGAGTTTGGTTCACAATAAAGTTGTCGAAGGAAATTGGGATGTAAATTTCCGGTGTGAAGAGAGTTTGAAAAAACTGGACACAGCCGTTGATGTGGCCGAATAACAGCAAAAAGCGCTTGTAAACAAACAACAGGTGTATCCTGGGATATTTTCAAACAGCAACACTTTTAATATCCTCTTTTTTAAACAGTATTGAAAAAGTAACCGTTTTTTTGTCTAACAATGAATATTAACTGGCCTTTTTATATTGTGTTTACTTGTTTCGTTTTCTCGTTCCATGGTCTTCTTCTTCTTCTGCTCATTCTTTCTTTTGTCAGTTAATTGTATACATATCATTAACCTTTCGCCACATCCGCTTTATTTAGTTCACATATTTCTCTGCTGCTTCACGTACACGTTGCCACTCAAGCGCGACGTGTGGCTGTACTGCTCGTACAAGACACGTGTACTTACTTGTCCCAAGTGGCAAAAAGTGCAGTCATTGTGTGTTAAGAAGGCATCAGCATGTAGTGGCAGACATAAACATCTGTGACCTTCTGCCGCGTTTCTTGGAGAGAAACAAAAACCCGGGTTTTGTTTGTGTTTTTCTTTCTGTCTTTTCGTTTTAATTGTTGTTGTTGTTGTTTAGCTGATACATAAACTGAAACATATCAATTATTTGTTAGGGCTTTGGAAAGTATGGAGTAGAAACACCCCTAAATAGGCAACGAACCGTGGCAGCAAGCGTTGCTTCGCTCGCTGTGCATGTACAGATGCAATGATGCGGGTCACAAAGAAGTATAGAAATTGTTTTCATTGCAAGATCTGTTAGATAGATATATTCGAATTAGAACGTCTGATTGATATCAGTTATTCTTGTAGTAAAATTTCTATTATAATTTTTTGTATTATATTTTATATTTAATTCCATCGTTCAGGGCAGATGGCAGGAGCTATGAGCCTGCTGTAGCGTATATGTGAGATTTGAATAGATTTTTCCCATATTGGGATATTTTTCTTTCCGTGGAAAAGTACTTTATATATACGCTGCCCTGTGTAATTATCAAAAATAAATATTTTTCAAAGGTTTCGAAAAATTTCCCTTTAGGGATTTTTTTTTTGAAAATCATTTAACTGGTTTTATTTATACGTTGTCCTGTGTAAAAATCAAAAATAAATAATTTAATCCCTTTAGGGAAATTTTAGGGAAATTTTTTAAAATCATTTAAAAATTATACTATTTAATTTTATATGTTTTCTCTTCTATTTAATGGAAATTTGCCTTATAAAAATGTTTCCTTCAGGGAAATTTCTCAAAAATCAAGAACTAAGAGCTTCGTAAATGTGAAATTTGAAGGTAAATTCGTACTTTTCAGAAGTAAAATTTAGAAAAGCGATACAAAATATACCTGCAAATAGAATCTTGAAATTAAGTACGCACGTTCCTTTTACAGAGTAGATGAAAGATTTCAAGGGATTTTTCGAAATTCGAACTTTTAATGTCTAAAATGGGGAAAGGGGGATAAAAATTGCACCATAGTTCTGATCTGACCAAAGATGCTGGTAGAATCTTGTACATTAAGTACGTACGTTCCACTTACTGCGTATTTTCTAAATTTTTACTTTTAGTGGCTAAAATGGGGAAAGGGGGATAAAAATTGTACCATAGCTCTGACCAAAATGCTGCAGATAGAATCTTGAAATTAAGTACATATGTTCCTCTTACTGCGTAGATATGAGATTTGAAGGCATTTATCGAAGTTCGTACATTTATGAGGAAAAATTTTATATGGGGATAAGGAGATAAAAATTGTACCATTGCCCAGACTAAGCGGATGCATGTAGAATTTTGAAATTAGGTACTTACGTTCATCTTTTAAAGCGAACATAGCCAAAATTTGTTTCCAAAATCCATACGTTTTGGAACTGAAATGGTTCCAAAAGGGATAAAAATGGTACCAATCAAACGGCTGGAACTGGAATCATGAAATTCGGCATGTATAGTCAAATTGTGTGGACACGAAACTAGAGGAAACTACATGGAGATACAAATCGTACCAAAGAAGTGTTCAAGGTGGAATCGTGACATAAAGGAATTCATTTAAACCTTTACATATTAAAGGAGAAGCGGGACAAAAAGGGATAAATAAAGTACCTACCAAATTGCTGAAGATGGAATCGTGGAAGTCGCTGCATATGTTCTTCTGATTGCGTAGACGCGTAACATATATTTTTTAGAAAATTTTACTTTTAAGGGGATGCGCGATAAAGAGGGATAGAAATAGTACCAACCCATAATTACCAGCCAGAAACGTGGAATTCGGTGAGCATATTTCTCTGCCTACGTACCCACGCAAAGTAAATGGATTTGTTTAAATTTTTAATTTTAATGGAGAAGCGGGATAAAGATGGTACCAACCAAATTTCTGTAGCTAGAATCGTAAGTGGACATTTGTGTTTTTAAGGGCGAAGCGAAACCAAAAGGGTATATCTAAAGTGTTACAATTAGATTGCTGAAAATCGATATTTTCTTATTGAGTTGAAACTAGAATATCCGGGTTTAAATCATAATCCAGATGATTTTTTAACATTTTCATCGAAGGAAAATGATGAAGTTCTCATTTATTTGCCCAAATTTATCCCCCACTAAATTTCTGTTAAGGAAAATTTTTGTTTCACGTGAAAAATTTGATATAAATTATGACACACTCAAATCTATAGTGACTGGATTTGAGGCGAATGTTTTTTACAGAAGAGAAGAATAATATAACAAATTTTTATACAAAATTAGCTTTTTTAGCTTCTATTTCATGTACTTTTGAAAATAAAATGAGTACTAATTAATAGTTTTAATAAATAGTTTGTGTGTGCACTCTCATGTCCTAGTACAGCTAGAAACCATCCTCCGTACACTGGCCAGCTACAGTAAAATGTTCAAGCGAATAGGTCCACCGGTTTGGTGTCCTATACGGAACATACAGACACATATTAATTTATATATAAATATATATCCATGATAGTGGGGACTAAATAATTCATTAATTTAAATTTACAGAATTTTGTTTTAAAAGTGTGAATATTCTATAAACAATTATTAGTTATTAAATTGTTAAAAAAATAGGAATTTATTTTAATTTTAATTTTTTCCAATATATTTTTTTGCTTAGTAGAGGAACAACGAAGTGTTCAGTACTTAACATTGAAATTTTCAAAGGGTTGTATTCCTCCACAATGGAGATTTTCTTTCTCCACAGTGTAAAGATTTTTATATAATTGCCTTAAGTGATTTTTAGCTCTTCTCACTGCTGGTATTTTATAGAATTAGTTTCAGCTGTCAGTATGACTGCAGTTTGGCGTCTATAATTGTTGGTTATCTCTAACCCAGTTAAAAATAGGACTACTTCAGCAGGGAGGCTAATGACAAAATTTGTGTGTTTCAAAATATAAGTATCGCACTTTCGTAAAAATGTCTTTTTTAAACATTTTTTCTGCCTCATCAAATATTTCTCTCACTCTCGAGTTTTGTTAACTATTCGTGGAAATCAAAACCAGCCCCTGTTGTCTCTGCGGCTAACTAACGTTGTCCTTGACAGAGTGCCCCCATTAAATGACACATTTGCCTACTCGATTTTTCAGACATGTCTCAATGGTTTCATCTGAATTCTATGGCCACCATAAATTGTGTGGTCATCACGATTGACCCTTTCACATAAATTTTGTCTGCAAACATAGAGTTTCCTCCAATCGACTGAGACTTGAATATGCCACAAATCCTCAAGCAACATGAAAAGTTTCAGCAATCAACCAGTTTCGTAAAAAAGTATGTACGTCAAAAAACCAAATACATATGTATGTATGTATGTATATGTGTATGTACGTTTTTGTCAACAAACTTTTGTGGTGTTACCACATTTGTACATGTTTATGGCCATAAACTACTCAATAGTCACCTCTTTTTTTTTGGTCGAGCATGTGGAGGTCGTATTTAGGACAGGTATTTGTATATATGTATATATGCACGTGTCGTGGTTTCGAGCACATACAATGTTGCTCTGGTATTAGTTGCTACTTTGACCTAAACTTGGTGTACTCACTTTTTTGTGGACAGAACGAGTGGTATGCTAAAAAACGAAAAGGCATGTTCGGTGCTGCAGTATGTGTAAACAGACGAGGTAGGTGTAAACAGTGCGTTTATATTTCGGGGTAAATGGCAATCTATCCACAAAACCTAGCCGCTGATTGCAAAAAAGTTTTCAAACTTTGCCTCTGGTCCGAATATTTTAATAAAGGTTTCATTTACTCAATAAAGATGATTTCCTGTCTATGTCTAAGGCATGTGTGGACATTGTTTAAATCCTTTCAGAAAGAAATCCCAGCATACCATCCTCGTATGTACGCGTATGGCATGTCACATGGCCATATTGTATAGCTACATTTGTATGCATGTATTTCGTATTTCTTTGTATCGTATGTTGGCCCGATTAGGTGTGTGTATGGCTCGTAATACATGAGTATGACCAATGTTAATGTCCTTTTTAGCGCAATTAACCATTGACTTTGTGTATACTTTTAGGGCCAAAACTTTTTCTTTTTTTCAGTTTGATTTCCGTTGTTTTTTTTTGTGGTGCTTTCGGTCAAGCTTTAATGTCAAACGTTAATTTTTATTTTCGCTTTTTTGTTTTTTTCGTTTTTGTTGTCCTTTTTCGGTTATCGGCATTGTCTGTTGTTTTTCGTGTGGCTTAAAAGGTAATACAATTTTCCAAAAACAACAAACACACAAAAAAAGAAAGGTTTGTTTCGTGGCCGTTGAAAACATTTCGAAAGTAAAGTCCATTCATCAGCTTGCGTTAATGAATTATGCATGTCGGGTGGGGGGAGGTCAAAAGGGGTTTAATTGTTTACGAATACTTAGGTATTAGAAAAGAATACCAAGTGAGAGAATCGTTAAAAACTTAATAAATAATCAAAATATCTGTCTGGCCATTGATGAGAGCAGAGTAAAGCAAATAAAATGTGGAACTTAGAATAAAGGTA
This sequence comes from Polietes domitor, assembly GCA_947397865.1. Taxonomy (NCBI): domain Eukaryota; kingdom Metazoa; phylum Arthropoda; class Insecta; order Diptera; family Muscidae; genus Polietes; species Polietes domitor. The sequence continues at coordinate 172,720,819 of OX377621.1, read as the reverse complement.
GCAATGACCTTCTTTTCAATTAAGGTGGGAATATAATGGTTTAAAGAAGAGTTTCAGGAGCTTAATAAATTTTTTTAACATTGACCATTCGTGAGCTGCACTAGTTCAATCAGATTTTTCTTCAATAAAATTAAAATCTTATTAGCGCTTTTTCAAACCTTATCAAAAAAATCCAATAAAAAGGACAGATTTTTAAATTTTTTATAAAATCCATATTTTTAATTCGATTTGCGTTTTTGGGGACCTTGAGATGTATTGATCGTCAATGGCAATTTTTAGAACTTCACAACCAACCTTTTATTCAAACTGTTGGTCCTGAATGGGTTAAATGCGAACTAAAAACTGAAATGCGGGGTCATTTGCATCATAAGCACACACAGTCTTATGCTAAGTTAATTTTCGGAAAACATCTGACATTTTGCTCTTTCAAAGGACAAATTGAGAGGAAAAGCTGTTACAACAACACTGCGTGACACGATTTCCCTCCTAAGAATCAGACTATATAGAAAATTAATAGAAAAACCGCGTATTCAGTTTCTTATTTCCTGGTCGTTTGCTATGTTTACTGGACTTTAAATTTCCAAAGGATATATATGTTTTAGTAATTTAATTTTGTACTTTAGCGTGCCTTAGAGAGACGGTATTAATGTCAAATGAAAGAGAAGAATATCGGTTAAAAATACTTCAAATTTCTTGCTTCTATCTGTATTAGTTTAGCATTAACAAACAATTTAATTTGAAAAATTTATTCAAATTATTTATGTTTTCTTTTTTAAGGGGAACAAATTTGAAAACTATGACAGATAGAAGCATGAAATATCAAGTATTTTTAACAGATATTCTTCTCTTTCATTTGATACCAATGTCATTTGATACGATTTTTCTAAATTCTTATTATATACAAGGAAAGGAAATTTTTGCTACCCTGAAATTTGAGAAATAATTCAAATTTTATTTTGTCAATGAAAATTTACTAGTTTATGTCTCAATTCAAAAATTCCTTGCAAGGGAAATTTTTATTTCTTACAAAATATATATGTTAATGGTCAAAATGTCTTTGGTTGTTACAGAAATCAAAATTTCGAATCTTTAAAAAAATTTCCCTAATAAGGGAAATTTATTTGTTTCTCAAGAATTGACGAAAATTGTATAATTTGGTGCATTGGCAATGAAAAATTATTAATGTAGACATTAATTAAAATTTCATTTTGAAGGGAAATTTGTAGTTCTTACCAAAATTATGAAATAAAATCAAAAAATAAAAAGGAAATTTCAAGGGAAATTTTTTTCTAATCATTGCAAATAACTTCTTCTATATTTTTTTAAATTTAATATATTTCAGGGGAAATTTGTAGTTCTTACCAAAACTATGAAATAAAAAGGAAATTTCAAAGGAATTTTTTTCTAATCATTGCAAATGACTTATTCTATAATTTTATTATAAATTTAACATAATTCCCCAAAAAGGGTAAATTTTAGTTTTTTTTCAGATAATTTTCGAAATTTGTTAAGAGTAATGAAAAATACTATTTTAAACATTAATTCCAAATGTTTTTCCTGAGGATACTTTTATTAGTTACCAAGACCAAGTGCTAATGGCGGATTTTTAAAATTTCTCTTCAGGGCTCACATTTTACCATGTTTTCTAAATTATAATTCTGTAAAAAAAATTGATTTTTTAAGTTTGTCAAACGTTTTTCTTAAAAAACTAAACTACCCAATTTTTTCGAGATAAACGTTTGCCAATAAAAAAATCAAAAATATTTTTTTAAAAATTGTGGAAATTCCAATTAGTCATTTACAATATTTGAGAAACATACAAAAATTATTTTGTATTAAATTTCAATCATAAGAAAGGTGATTGAATTTTAAATTATTAAATTATTAAATTTTAAATTATTGCCCCTTCAAAAACTGTATTGAAATTCCTGTTGAGGAGTTCTCAACACGTACTTTGAACTCAAAGAGAGTAGAGGGTGCTGTTGAAATGAATGATTTCATCAAATCCCTACCCAAATATATCATTCAAAGAATATGCAGTCATTTGAAAATAATTGTAATACTTGTACTGAAAAATAGTAATTGTGTTAGCCTAACTTTCCCCTAGCACATTGTGGCCACTAAACCTAGGGGAAATTCCCCTAATGTTGCAAAAAAAAAACTGACCGTGTCCGCATCATCAACACGAAAAAAGTTGTATTTGAAAACTACTCCTGATGATGTTTTACAATTTGAAGTTTACATTTTTCGGTGTTTTTGTTTTTGATGAGCGGATGACAAAAAGTAATTTAAAATACCAAAACTCTCCTCCTCCTCGTCCAGTCTGTGTGACTCCGTATGATGTTGAAGTGCAACAAAATAATAATAACAATAATAATATGAACAACGATATGAAACATTGTTGTGGCTGGTGCTGGTGCATATGAATTTATTCATACAATTTACTTTTTCCATACCAAAAACAAACAAAAATATAGTAATTTTCAGTTTACCTTAGTTTGCACCCACCATGGATTCATCGCTGCTCGGTTGCCAGGCGTTCGCCCGTCAGAAGTGTGGGGAAATGGAAAAAGTTCACATCAACACCGTAGTGTCGAGGCTCAAACCCGCATACTTGTGAACGTATACACGGAATGAGAGAACAAAAAACTGTTACAAATGAAAAATTATGTTGTTTTGTACACAAATAAACAAAACTTATTTTGTGCGAAAAAATGAATTATAATTTATAATAAGTATGTTTGTATGTTTGTACGCATACACTTTGGCCGTACTCATCATACCAACGTTGAGCGAGAGTTGTGGAGGAGCAGGGAGCAAACAATGGCACTGACAGTTCTGTTTGTTGGCTGATGCGATTACATTATTTTCTCTGAAGTATGGCACAAAGTATGAAAAATGTGTTGCATATTTTAAGGGAATTAAATTTTTTCTGTAAAAAGTTTTCGTCCTTTTTTCAGCTGGCTGTATTTTCTACGAATTCACATAATTCGTTGTTTAATATGAAACAACGAGCAAAAAAAGAATCTCGTCATAAGGAGAGAGGGAGGTGGGCATGGGGCAGGACAATAAATCTATTTCGAATTTGTGACAAATTTGGCTTGTGGTCGAGGTTTCATGCTTGGCTATTTGTGGGAGTGTGTGTGTGGGTTGCACGGCAAAACCGATGTCATCATCCTCATCAGGGATATTCAAATAAAAATGTCAGCTGAATGTATACATGTACAATAACACAATTTACTGTGTACTTATTGTGGGTTTTTATGGACTTGGTAATGTCCTTAGAATGTACTTCATACAATGACATTGTTGTAATGCCCTCTAATCAGAGACGGATGTAAATTCCCAAAATAGGGTGAGTCCATTTTAATTTAAACTGATTGCCAGAGGATTTCACTTTGAATGCGAACGCCAATGCAGCTGTAGACCATAACACAATTTCGTATCATAGACAAAGCCTTTAAGAGGATTTCCTAGATGATGGTTTTAATACATCATATTTTCCCTGTTGATATCTGGTTATTTTAAAGATAAATATGCCCTAGAAGTATGCAGTGAATGTCGTTTTAATGAACCTCCGTAAAGTATGCAGTGTTTGATATTGTTTGTTTGTGAATTAATAATAATATTTTTCCCATTCACAACACCCTCCCCCCCCTAAATTGCAGTTTTGTGGCACAGTTTTTTCCCCAAAACGAATTTTAAGTTTTAACTTATTTCTGCCATTTAAATTGACTTTTGAGTGTTCGAGTATGCAGAGATTTATAGTAGAATTTTATGGCAAATATTTTTGTAGAACTTTTTGTCCCTTTAAATTCCGGCTTTAGGGGCGTTTTTTACACTTTCGCACAAAAGGGTCCACATAGACTCATTTATTAATGAACTCTAGGGTTAAAATGTTCCAGAAAAACTTTCCTCGTAATGTTCTAAGTAATATTGCTGAACACATCCTATACTTAAAATGTAATGATAACAAGGTTTCCTTTGACGATTCATAATAAGAATAAGCAAAAGGGGGGAAATATTAAACTGGAATCCATACGTGAACTTTCAAAACCCCGATACACGTAAATTCCTTCGTTACCATCTCTATCAGAATTGGTTGCCGGGACTTTGATACTTACGAAAAAGTTTCATTTTGTTTAAAAGTTTAATTAGCAGATAATAATAATAGATCTTTATTAAAAATTGTACGCCGTTTCATCCTGGTCTGCTTCTTCGTCTTTTCCTTTGAAACATACTTCGGATTTGTCTCTTTTAACACATATAATTTAATTTAGAACAGTTTACTCTGTATTGTATAAGGTCGCACTGTAGCTTGGAACTGCACTCCTTCAATTAATGATAACTAATCAGTTTTGAGAACTCACCCGTCTAGGAGTGTTTTTATTATTCCTCCAAAAAAAGATGTTATCATTTCCATTTGAATCTCTTCTTTGGTATTAATTAATTGTAACTAATCAGCAAAATCTATCCACCCTTCTAACTTGTATCAATATATCTAAATGCGTATCCTTAAAGTATGCTTCCTAAACAATATAAGATTAGATTTGCTTTAATATATAATTCCCTTACCCTAAAATACACTGCTGCTGGTTAGATTCCGCTTGAAAGAATACAAATAATGTTATGAGAACACTTGAAATATTTGTAATAAAATTCTATAGCATTAAGCCTAAGGGTGTGCTTTAAATTGCAAAAGGACTACATTTCCCACGCCTTAAAGTCGGGGGAATAAAATATGAGATATGAAACCACTAATCATGGTCTTGAGGTATGCCAGAGCTTTTAACGCAATTATGTTTAAATTTTTACATACCCCCGAAAAATATGCTATAATAACTCTTTCGCCACCTGCCCACCACCCCTCAAAGTAGGCAAACGAAATTAAATTAAAAATAATTGATATTTCCTGTTACTCGAGTAGACAGACAGAGCCTGCAGTTAGGGTTTCAAAATGAAATAAATCCAACCAACGTCCTCGCGGACTACCCGGCTGTTTTTAGTAATGACCATTATTATTATTACAAAGTAAAAGTAAAGTGTTTGTGTATGGTTTTAATTATTATTACAATATTACACAGCACGGCTAGGTATGTAGGTAATTTTTTTGCGCTACGAGCCATATGGCTGCTTTGCTCTTCATATTTGTTGCGACTAAAAGTATGCAAACGTTATCATGTGCGGCGGCCGCCTTTTGTCTATACACTTAAAGCTATTATTACATATAATTAAATTTTTCCATTAACATTTAACAAAAAAAATACAACATACAAAAAACAGGCAAAAGGAAAATATCCTAAAGGCGGGTGGTGGTGTGTGAGAGCGCCTAGAAGAAATTATGCTGTGTATGAGAGATTCACATATACATACATATATGTATCTATACATATATGCCTATTTATAAAACTTTGTATGCGTTATGGTTTTTTGAAATCGAGCCCAACCAACCATCAGGACATGGCTTTGGTTGCTCTTGCTTGAATATACCCTTTATATGGTTAAAGACAATATTGTCAACACTTAATAGCACTTGTGGTTTAACACAAAAATCACTTTGTTTTAATATTAATAATAAAAACACAACAAGGAGTAAAATTACTTATATACACAAACACATACATCCGTACGTAGGCAGACATTCAGGACCGAGCATAACAGATGATGACGATGATGATAATAGTGAATGGCTGCGTATAAGTGATGACAATGTAACACTTGAAACCACAAGCCTAAAAGTATGCCATGCCACAATTCAAGAGAAAATCAAATGAGGTAAATGATATGTAAAAATTAATTGAAAAACACTCAACCACACGAATACACACACAGCCAAACCATTGTCTATAGCACCACACCTACAGTACAGAGCCTCCAAATTGTTAAACATTTAGGCTGATTATGACTTTTTGCCAGATTTATTGTTGTGCGAAATTTTCGGTCGATTACACAATCGATTATACTATGCAACAAATTTTTTGTCGTAGGACTGTGTATAGCATTTCCTAATTCTGAGTAACTTCTACATAGATTTTCTTCCAAAAGCCTTGTTTCAAAGGGCCTTTTCTTATAATAACATATATAAAAATAAAGTAAAAAACACGATTTTTAAAATTTTCTTATAAAATAAATCAGATGGTTCATATCTATCGATAGATATTTTTCAGATAATCAGTTTTCTTTTTTAGGATTCGAGATATTAAAAAATAGAAAAACTACTGTTCCATTTTTTGGGGTTATTTCGAACCAACAAAAATATTATTTTAATAAAATTTTTCTCATTTTTTTAATAAAATTTTTCTCAATTTTTTTCGAGTGTTCAAAAGGGAAACAATGCCCTTATTCTACCTATAATAAAAGGGAAAAATTATTTTTGCCGATTTTTTATGTTTTTTTCGTGGCAATAATAAAATTTTTCTCATTTTTTAATAAAATGTTTCTCAATTTAAAATTTTTTTTTCTCTTTTTTTGCGAGAGTTCATAGGAGAAACAATGCACTTTCTACCTATTAAATCATAGAAAAGTTATTCTTTATGGTTTTTTCGTGCCAACAAAAATATTTTATTAAAAATTTTTTCTCAATTTTTAATACAAATTTTCTCAATTTTTTTAAATATTTTTTTTATTTTTTAATAAAATTTTTCTCATTTTTTTTTTATTTTTTAATAAAATTTTTCAAATTTTTTGGCGAATGTTCATAAGATCATTGTTTTCTTCTTCTAGCTGTTAAAGAATGGAAAAATATTTTTTTCTATTTTTTGTCTGTTTTTTCGTACCAACAAAAATATTTTTTTAATAAAATTTTTCTCAATTTTTTAATAAAAAAAAATTTTTCTCAATTTTTTTAATAATTTTTTATAATAAAATAATATATATATAAAAAATGGAGCAATCATTTTTCGTTTTTTTTTTATTTTATAAACTTTTGGTTTTAAATCATTTTCCTTTTGTTTTGGGTTCATAAACCTTTTTCAGAAGATTCATAGTCCTTATCCCAACCTTTTGTTTAATTTATAACCGGACATGATCTGTCTTAAATTATCAACATTAAGTGCAAATATTAAAAGTACCTTCGAGGAAAAGTAAAATTTTAGTAAAAAAAATTGAAAAAAGTATCCATGAAAATTTTCTGTATTGATTTGAGGAACAGTGTGCCTCAATACATACATAAAATTAATACTATATATCTGGCACAATTTTTCAATAGTGTTTTTGGCCACATAGTCGAAGGCCATAAATTTGAACCAAGTTATACAATTTATTTAAATCGTTTTCTACAGTCAATTTGAAATAAAAAAGTTTATGTTTTAAAATTTGCAATGTCCATTTTTTTCATTTATGGCAAATTCTTAAATTATACACAAATCCGCTAATTATTAGTATATAATAGTATATATCTGGCACAATTTTTTCTATAGTGTTTTAAACCAATTTATTTAAATCGTTTTCTACAGTCAATTAGAAATAAAAAAAGTTTATTTTTTTAAATTTGCAATGTCCAATTTTCCGTTATAGCAAATTCTTAAATTATACACAAATCCGCTGCCTATTATCTGCCTTCGTACTGTACAACGCACTCGCTGAGCCTCCTCTTTAAAAAGTATCTTTAAATTTGCGTTGAAGCACAAACGGAAATATTATCAAGAATTTCTCAAGTGTTTGCTGGTTTGTGAGCCGCCAAGTGTTATATTTAACGCACACTTAAGTTTTTCTTTGAATTTTGTGCCAAAGTACCTGAAGTTATGCTTTATTTTAACATTACTTTAGACAGCCTAAAGCATGTCTCCGTTTTTGGTTGTTGTTTTTTTTTTTGCTTTCTTTTCTTGGTGTTCCTAAAACCTTAAAGATGTTTTAAAAGTTCATTTGTGTTGTGTGCTGTTGTTGTGGTGGAATTTTGCGTAGCCCCTGACCCCTAAATGACCTTAGATTTGTTGACAGCCACAGAAAATAAATCCCAACCACGCAAAACCCCTGTAGGAAACTGTCAGCAGAATACTGTGGCTGCACGCCCGATGCCATATGCCAGCTAAGTAGATTTCCAATTGGCATGTTACATGGACAGCCCCTCTTTAAATGTGTATTGTTTACGTTTGTCTTTCTTGGATTTACATCAAAAATCATTTGGAAACATTGTTTCATCATTTCATCTTTTTGCTGTGCTACTACCCAACACAACGCCCCCTCCAAAAAAAGTGTGTCTTGCTATAACAGCCCAAGCACAGGAAGATAAAATGATGTTTTTTTGGTGCAGACAGAAGAAGAAAAAACAACAACATGGCAGAAGTCGTCAACCAAAGTTTTTATTGAGGGGAGTGTTGCATACTTTTGGGAGGCGACGGCACCATATTGTTTCATATAAAACATAATTTCCCTACAATGATAGAAATACCCACGTGAGATTGTAGCCAACAATCCGCGCAAATGAGCAACGTCGATGTTCGTTGTCGTTATTATTGTTGCTAATGTTCGTACTTCTCTGTGGAGCGAGCACTCTCTTTCTCTAAATTTAGAGCCTATTTATTTGCGTTGCCGTGTGACAACGACGCAAATTGCTAACGTGCTTTGTGTACTTTATGATTATTTGCATATTTTTAGGCGTTCCCGCTAAATCTTTGACTGTTTACTAGCTTTCTTTCTTTTTTCTTCTTCTTTGATTTTACTTTGAATACAAAACACAGCATTATTGGGATTTCTTTGAAACAAATGGAAAATGAAATCGCGGAAATTTCTTTGAAGAATAAACAAAAAACGAAATCGTTGAATTTTTTCTTTGTATTCGATTACATTAAATGTTATTACCACCTTCTGTTACTTGCAGATTATTGTCGATTGTTTTTCATTTGTTTCACTTTACTTTTATCCACATTCTCTGCATATAATCGGAACATTTTTTAATTCAATAACGCCTGCAGGGTGTGCTGTGCTGCGTACTGGTAAATAGGCAATAATACTTTTAGGATTGTCACAGCATGCCAACAATGAAAACAATCATCGCCAGGGTGCTTTGAAAAAGCTGAGAGCAAAAATGTAATTATATTTTTGCCAATTGAAAGTGAAATTAATTTTCATGGTAGATTTTTTTTTTACAAATTTTTAAACCGAAAAATATATTTGCTTTGGTTTTTGATCGATATTAAGAACATGTTCATAGAATATAATATTTAACAGAAATTAAATTAAAAGAAAAAGTCGCTCCAATGCAAATTGACGAATTATTTCACGGGCCAGAAATCAAGATAGTGGTAGTGTGCAGTCAAGTAATAAATGTTACCATGCCGTTTGTAAATAAATTTTCATTCTATAAAATATAGATGCAAAATGATCTTGGCCCAGGACAGTACCCCAGTTCAAATAAAATATTGATTACAAACCAAAATAGAATAAACGAAAAAAAATAAAAAGTCCATAGTCAAAAGTCATTAGTTTATTTTTGTTTTGAATGTAGTATACTTTTTTTGAAGCATTGAAACCATAAATGCCGAAAATATTACGGAAAACATACCAAGAAAATTAAAATAAAATACCAATTTTTTATAATTTCGCCATTTGATGTGAACTCATACCACAGAGGAAATAGAAAATGTTTAAAAAATGGAAATCACTAGGAACACAACGTTGCTTATTAACATCCAACAAATGCTCCATATAGTTTTAGATATAAGAGCCAGAAACTCATTTCATTTAAAGAACATGCAGTGAAGCAATTTCTGTTTTTCAATTATTTCTCAATCATTTAATTTTCTGATGCATACAGCTAATCAAATAATCATTGCAATTTACAAAATACATTTTTGGTTATGAATTGCCAAATTTATTATGGAAATGAAATGTGGAAATATGGAGATACATATTAAAATTTTCAATAAAAATAAGAGCATACTTATAGGCAACAAAAGTGTTGATATTAGCAAGAAATTCTCTCTGGCCACAATAAAGCGAACCTGAATGGCTAATACTGTGAAACCTCTCAACAGCGGAAAGTCATGGTCACCCAAAATTAAAAATAAAGTAAAATAAAAAATATATTTTATGTCAGTGTCCACATAAGAAAGTTCCAACTTAATGGAGATTCATTATAATGAAAATTTTAAAATAAAACAAGATTTTTTAAAAATTGTCCACTTAAGAGCGGTGTCCGCTTGGGGGAGTGTCCGCGAGTGAGTGGTTTCACTGTACCTAGATACAATATTTTTGAAAATTTAAGAAATATTTCCTATAGAATGTATGAGGCTAATAACAGGCGTTATATTCATAGTAGCATACTTTTAGGCATTGAATGGTTTAAAGTATATTTGTGTAATCTAAACCATTGTATCGCTGATGATGTAGTTGGTCTATTTGACATAGAATTTTTCTAACCACTGGATTATTATAACCACCCTGATTTGCGGTGACCACAAATGAAGTGTGCCCGTCTTAGTGTCACAGGGACTCCGATTCGGTGCTAGATCTAAGCAAAAGTATCAAAACAGACAACAAATGGTATATGGCGACAATTTTAATAAAAAATCCCCAATTTTGGAACACATTTTTCCCATTTTGGGAATTCGGTTTTTTTTTTTGAAAAGTGGAAATTCTAGTAATTTTAAGTATTTTTATTGGACCTAAATTTGAATGACCAAAACTTGTATTTTTGGAAAAATTTTGTATTAAAAAATACTTTTACAACTCAGTCAATTACTAACGGATTTTTAATAACTAACCGACGTTTTACTCTTTCTTAAATGTATTATTTAAATAAATTTACAAGCGGAAAATATTAAATACAGGTTCTTGTTCTACTCGACAATACATACAAGAAAAATAATACCTCTTCCCAGAGTTTTGTACTTCAGTGTTATTTGTGGTTCCTTCACGAAGAAGTGGGTATTATCCCCCAATTGAGCTTTCCCCACATTTAAATAAGCTTCAGCTGAAATATTACCCTCAAGTTAATCTGGCTATTTAATTGTCTGCTGCTATTAAATTTATATACAAATTAGTTGCATAACTTTTCAAGAAAATCTCTCATATGTCTTGGTTTCCTACAATTTTTCATTTCCTACGCCCCACCCCAGACCAAACCAGACCACTGTACCCTCCTCATATTTTTCAAATTATAATCTCTTTTCATATTTCAACCATGATAAGCAAATATTTATGTTGCATTACAAAGTCAAAGTTATAAATTCTAAAAAATTACACATATCATATCAGTCGTAACATGTATCTCACACTAGCAGCGACAGCGCCTCGCAGCCTGGCAGTTTTTTCGTTTTTTTGTTGCCATCCTCCTTACCCGTCTGATAACCAGATGGGTCTTGATATATGTACGTTCATACGTCTAAGTGTGAGTGTGAATGTGCGTAGACCAGAAGACGATGTGCGTGTGTGGTGAGTGATGTGAGGTTAAAAGAAGGTTATGTTGAATGAAATTTCCAGCTCAGAGAAAAAAAGTACCAACAAAATGCTAAACAGACGACGGCGAAAGGCAATGAACAGAAAAAAGTGAAGAAGCTAAATAAAAAACAACTTTACTAATGCAATAATAAAGTATTGTATTACGCACACACGCAAACACATACATTCACACCGAAATATACACTAAGTGGTCAGGGTATTATGACCGTCTGAGGAAATTATTCCCAAATTAAATTGTTCAGAAGAAAATTGTGCAAACACGATTTGGTTAGGATCATTTCTTGGTTTTAAACTGTCCTTCCAAATATTTTTACAAATCTTATTTTATTTTTAGGGTAAACATATTAATGGACAATAAAGTAGAAATTATATAAATTACACAGTGCGACAGCCCAAAAACTCTGTGGAGTGATATTATTTTTCAAAACAGATAAAAAATTGTACAAAAACCATGACGACAATTTTAATAAAAAAACTCCGTAATTTTGGAACAAATTTTTCCCACTTTTTAAAAAATGGAAATTCTAGTAATTTTTCATCGTTTTTATTTTCTTTTTAACGAATTTTAAGTATATTTTACAATATAAGTCCAATAAAAATACATAAAATTCAACAAAACCGATCAAAAATGGCACAGAAAACCGATCATTTTAATAAAAAAAAACCAATTTTGGAATACATTTTCCTACAAGAATGTGTACTTGAAATTTGTCTGAAACCACCCAAAATATTGAGTTATGGGAACAAAACGTACCTTTGCACACTTATAAACCTACAACAGTTGGTTATAGTTGGTTATCAACCGATTTTCACATTCGGGTTTAAAAAGAAGAAGTTATATATAGCTGATTACAGAAAGCTTAAGAAATCTATGTGCTTTTGTCCAAAAAAAATCACTTTTTAAGCAATTTTATCCAATTTTTTTCAAATTTCACAATTTTTTTGCTAAATATTTTGTTTGGTAACTGTTACTTTTTTACATTTATTTAAATAACACTTTTATTAAGGAGTAAAACGACGTTTCGTTTTTAAAAATCCCTCAGTAATTGACCGAGTTATTGAAGTTTTTCTTAAAATTAATATTTTTCCAAAATACAAGATTTGATAATTCCAGTTCAAATCTGTCATAATTTTACGAATTAAGATCCATTAAAATTACTTAAAATTCGTCAAAATGATGAAAACGATGAACAATTATTAGATTTACCATTTTTTTTTTCAAAAAATACCCAAATTCCCAAAATGGGGAAAATGTGTTCCAAAATTAGAGATTTTTTTAAAGAGATTTTAAAGTTCTTATCATCCATTAAAAAATCACTCCCCTGCCCCAAAAGACAATTTCCCACAAAAAAAATATTTTCTTAGAGGTCCTAACTCACTGGTCTGGAGCTGTAGCTACAGTTTCATATATTTAAGCAGGAGTTTAACATGCACGCACACATACTTACCCACACTCGCACAGTCAGAGTGTATTAATTTCACACATTTACGCAGCACTTTTTTGTAACTCATTTGTTTTCTTCTTCTTCTTCCACTTCCTCTTCGGCTTCACTTTGTTGGGCCGACCCCTCGAGCTTCTTCTTTAAGACTTTTCTAGGGATGTTGTTTTTGCCAGCTTTTTGTGGAAGTGTGTATGTGTGTGTGTGCTGTTCTCCGTTGGCGGAAAGTTAACAATAAACTTTACTCACGCACACGTTTCCTGTACATATGGGCTGTTGTTGTTGTTGTCGTCGTTTTTGCACTTCTTTTATGCCAGCCAAGAAAGCCCAGCATAAAAGGACGAAAGAGATCTGCGAATTTGGTGTTTTGTAAGAACTTGTTGCCAATATGTGTTTAAGTCAGCAGGGAAGTGTGTGTGAGACACGTGTCTGAGGGGGGTCTGAGGATGTGGGTGTGAGAGTTTGTGGGCCAGCGTAATGTGTGTTGCACGTGTATGTGTGTTAGTATTTTGATAAAAAGTACTAGTACCACCAAAGCAAACGTAAAAGCAAAACTTTATTTTCCCTCCCCCGCTTCACTTACTTTGCTGATCCTATCCTTTTCTGGCCGCATACAAACCAACAGCAATAGCAACAACAACAAGTAGGAAAATTGAAATAAATCTTGACAAGTACGGCAGGAAATATAACTCAAAAGAGAATAATAAATACAAGTGTGAAACCACTGCTGGCAACAAACACATACATACATTCATGGAGACTAGGATAAAAATCTAGGGTGTACAGCCATAACAGTGTGTATATATACATACATGTGTATGTAGTATATCCTTACACTCATTCACTGGCAACTTTGCCAGTTGATAACAATTTTCACTTTCCGGTATTAGTTTTGTAAGGAATACTCTTCCTTCTCCTACTCCTGTTCATGTTGCTGCTCTTACTGTTTATTATTGTTAAGCAGCTTATTGTGCCCCTTTCTTACCACCACCTCCCCCCCCCAAAAAAAAGAGTTTGCGGCAAAATAAATTGAATTAAAAAACTTCTAATTCTTTCTTCTTTTTTACAATGGCATGGTTATTGTTACACCAAACTTTATTGCCATATAATCAGAACATGATTTGCCATAATTTTCAATTATCAATCAGCAGTGGCACGTAAGGCGAGCAGTGACACGCGAAAATATACTCTCGCCGTGTTCAGTCTAAGTCAGCGCCTATATATAGGCCATAATTGACGGCTAAGGCGAGAGCAATGTGACAGCTCGAGGACAGCAACCTTTGGCACAATTGAGTGTAACCTTTGGCTTTTCAGCAGGTGAATAGCAATGAATGAAATGAAAATAGGGCAGTAGGGAGTAGTAAATAATAGTCTAAGTTGTGTGTGTGTGTGTGTTCTAACCAACCTAACGAGACTGTTATTAAGTTAGGTTATCGGAGAGGTGAGAATAATCGAACTAGTAATTATTTCAAAACTTGGGCCCCCGCCTAAACCACAAATGATGCATTATAATTACTTTATATCGATGAATTGTTATTAATAATGGTCATAATAATAATATAATTAAAACTAAGGCCAATTAAACTCAAATTGTAATGGTTCTAATTAGATTTATATTTAATTTGAACTGGGATATTATCCTGGCTCAAGACCACTTTACATCTATATTTAATAGAACGCAAAATACATATGAAAAATTGTATTTAATTGTATGTTTCATTACAGCTAGAAAATAATTTACTTTATATCTCTTACACTCTGGCGAGGACGTAAGCACCCCATTCTTATGTTTATTGAACTGAGTTTTATTTACAAAAAATTTTTCTTGTTTACAAATAATTTTGAAGAATTTCCTAAACGAGCGAAGAAATATTGAATAAATAAAATACAAAATACAAAGAAAATCATCTGGTGTTTTCGAGCTTCATATTAAACAAAGGGTCGTTTACTTATAACAATAATACAAATTTAAAGAGAAGACTGTGTGAATCTATATACAAACTAAATATTTTTTATTTTCATAACTGGCAAAATGATTCATATTCGTAATGTCCGCTCCGCGTACATTGGCGTTGACCATGACCATGATCTTTGACACAATGCCTTGGATATTCCATTCATTACGCACTGTTGATTTCCTAATAAAAAGACAACTCCTTCTAAATAAACATGGTGTTATATTTTTTCGTATGGATAATAAAAGCATTAAAAATAAGGATGTGATGCATTCCATTCGTGAAATTCTTAATGGAACCTCAAAACTGAACTTAAATGCCAGTAATGATTCAAAAAATAAAATTTAAAAAGTTAAAATTTAAAAGTTAAAAATTAAAAATTTTAAAGGTTAATTTCGTACTTTTCCGAATTGGTGGTAAACTTTCCCACAAAAGTGTATTTTAGGCGGGTAGAGTGAAATACGTATATTTGAAGTAGAATATTTTTTTCTATAAATAACACTATGCAACAGAAAATTTGCCTAAGGACTATGTATAACATTTTGTGATGAATTTTGGATTTCTAAACTTGGAAATTAATTTTTTTATGGATATTTTTTGTCATTTTTTTACTAAAGTTGCATTTTTCGCCGAAGTTACCTCTAAAATTTGTGCTTTCATTTTTGAAATATAAAAAAAATCTGATAAGATATGATTTTATTTTCAAATAAAGATACTTATAATGCCCACAAAAATTGAGAACATTTTTTTTGAAAAATAATCTTTTTCGCTGGGACGAAAAAAATAGAGACAAATCGTATTTTATTTTTTAACCGCTAACATTCTAGTAAAGAAAACAAAGTCTATATGAGTCATTCCATGCCATTGGATTGTTTCGAAAGTTTGTGTTCTCATAAAAGTATTTTATGCTTATTTTTGAAAAAAAAAATTAAAATTTTTCTGACCAGTTATGACCCTCTTATATGCTCGATTAAATTAAATGCAATAGCTGCAAATGTTGCGATTTTTACTTTCACATTGTTTAGAAAGTCTCAAACAAATTGAGAATATTTGAGATTTTTTGAAAAAAAAAATATTGTTAAAATTACAATTTTTCCGGAAATTCTTGATGATTTTAATGTGTTATTTTGAAGGCAATTTCAATTTGTTTATTCCATCGCTTGTGAGTCCAGAAATTCTTGATGATTTTAATGTGTTATTTTGAAGGCAATTTCATTTACTTTGAAGATATTCAAGTGATATATTATCGGGCAGTTAGATTTTTGTACTTTTCACAATTTTATTTCTCTTATTTTGATTTTCGAAATTTTAAAGAAGTTTTCTTAGAAGTCTTTTTAAATGGGTTTCATGGGTTCTATTTTTTACGATTTTTTTTCGAAATATTTTGTACAAAATCAACCAAAATTTCAGCGAAAAATCGTTAGATTTCATTAGTACTTTCTCTAGGAGTTATGGCCGTCTTTGTTTAAAGTGATTTAGTCATGCACTTCTGCAAGAATGGCCATAATTTCTACCTTTAACCATGGATTTTCGTCAAATAGGCCTTGTTTTCTCCATAAGATCCCAGCTATAATAAAATAAAGCAAAAATTCAGTTATCTAATTTTTATTTTGTCAAAAAATCTTCTGCGTCTACATTTATCCATAGATATTTTACACATGGAAATTATTGTCTTTGTCGGACGGTTAGTTATTAAGTAATATAACAAAATATTTTTTTCCATTTTGCTGTCTATTTTCTAAGAATTTTTTTTCAAAAGAAAAAAAATCCATAATTTTTTGTTTCTATGTGAACATTAAATTCCCAACATTTGTAGCCATTATAAGTTCCATTTAACCCGAATGGTGCTAGCGGCCACACACAAAAGACATTCACCAACGCTTCTGGTGTGGACCACTGATTACATGAAAGTTTTATCTCAAAATTCGAAC
Organism: Polietes domitor; assembly: GCA_947397865.1. Classification (NCBI taxonomy): domain Eukaryota; kingdom Metazoa; phylum Arthropoda; class Insecta; order Diptera; family Muscidae; genus Polietes; species Polietes domitor. The sequence goes on along the minus strand of OX377621.1, from coordinate 172,704,094 downwards.
ACTATTCTGATTAAATTAATGTATCAGCGGTTGTTTTCGAAATTGTATTTCCAACAGGAGAGTACAAATATTACAGGCACCTCGGCGAATATTAGAATTTTAATAAAAAATATAAAAATAAATTTATAAAATATAGTTTTTTGTGCTTAGAAATCCAAAATACATCAGCTAATATTATATTTAGCCCTTTGGCAATATTTTTGTTGCTTAGTGTAATTAGGATTTTTTGTAAAATCTCCGCCAACTCCAAATCTTAGCATTATTTTACCTGGCCCCTCGATAAAAAATTCAACAATAATGACAAAGTTCAATGTCAACACTCTAGTTACACAGACGGTGATAGCCTTCAGAGACCATTTGGTAATCTGTCTAACAAGCAGCATAAAAAATCCAACTCTTTAACTAGCGAATACACATAAAGACTCACTCACACACACCAACATGTTGTGGCCACGCAGACTTCCGTAAATAACCACACAGTTACACACTCAACCACTCTCCAACATACAACCATACAAACGTATACGGCAACTCATAAGGCAAACATAGCAACACTTGCGAACGCAGATGAAATGGGAATGAAGGAGGTAAAAGGCAACACAGCAAATCTCAAATACATACATACGTCGTACATGAATCAAACATAAACACATACACACGCCATCGAACATATATCCTTACGAGGATACACACACTCTAAGAGAAAAAAATATATATACGGCTGAACAGTAAAGTAAGGGGGGGGGGGGGTGGACCTGCACAACATGCTATTTGCTGTGCTAAACGGAAACGGAAATAGAATTATAAAGGCAGTCTAACACACACACTCGCACACACACTGAGGCATTAGACATTTTATGAATGACATATTCACAATGTGAGCAAAAGGCAAACGAAATCAGACCGACACAACAAAATCTATAGATAATCTCAAGAAATCATATATAAACATCATCTAGGTAACAGGACGAGGTCGTTGAATTGAGACCAAGGTTGCAATATTTCTCTTTTGATTAAAAAGCAACAAATAATGTGTTTTTATAATTAAAGAAGTGACTTAACATAACTATTTGATATAAAATAATTTTAATATATTTTATATTTTGCAACATAAAAATATAAGTTTTGTGACAGGGACTTAAAAATATATATTTTGTTTGATTCATAAAATCAATATACAAAATTTTTTGCGGAGTTTTTTTTTTATTTTTTTACTCAAATGCCGACTTTCATCGAAGATATCTTTAATATTTGTACTCTCATTTTGGAAATATAGATCCGATTACACCCGCTTATATGTCCGATTAAAGGTAAAAAGGCAAATGTTGCGATTTTTGCTTTCACATAGAGACAGTGGTTTAGAAGGTCTCAAACAAATTGAGAAAATTTGATATTTTTCGAAAAAAAAAACTTGTACTTGGACGAAAAATCTTAAAAAATAGAAAAAGAATAAGAAAAAATAATATGTTCTATTTTTAATAGTTAACATTCTAATTGTTGCGATTTGTACTTTCACATGAAACAGTGATTTAGAAGATCCCAAACAAATTGAAAATTTTTTAGATTTTTTCAAAAAAAAAAAAACAATCTTTTGCTTGGTCGAAAAATCATAAAAAATATGAAAAAAATATTTTGTTCTATTTTTAATAGTTAACATTCTAATGCAGAAAACAATGTCTACATGTAAAAGATCTAAGGAAAAATGTAGAAGTTGTGACACCTTTCGTAGACGCAAAAGAAATTTTAAAAAAATTATGGTATTTTAATTATTTGTTATAATATCTCTCTCATCAATCTGGCAACATCTACTCTAATCCGTTTTTCCACATTTGGATTTTGTCAATATTCAAATAAAAATAAGTATAGGCGTATGATACGTATTATTTGAGATGTTAATTGATATTAATCATACGTTCACGTGTATTATATTTTTTGTTAATTATACGCAAAGGTGTCCCCTGAGAATTTTTTTAATTATATTAATTATATATTATTTATTATAAGTATTGGTGTATGATTAATTTTATTTAAGAAATTAATTGATATTAATCATACGCCCAAGTGAATTCAATTTTTAGTAATTATTCTTTAATGTGTCCCAGCTGTAGCTGTAGTAAAGATATTTGTCTGCTTTTGGACTAAAAATACCTAGGTGTCGGTGTGTTGTAAGTTTATTTCTGAAACTAGAACATTACGAGTACCATTTTTCTAGAACAGTTTAGCGCTCTAACTCTTCAATGTAACCTTATTACAGGGTAATGTTACAGACAAAGTCATCCCACCAGCTGCTATTAGGAGCGCATTTATAACTCCCCTATAGGTCACAATCCAAAGACCACATGCTGTCCATTGAGTGTATGCGGAGCTGGTTCCTTTCCTAAGTTCGTATTAGAAAGTCTGTGCATTTTATATCACAAGGTTCCCAGTGCCGCAGCGTTTCGTCTATAGAAAGGCTTACAATTTTGTTCGACCATTTGCCAACCAGATGAGCAGCATACGCAGACAAGACCTAAAGGTCCTTTACGTTTACATTTGAACTTGTTACACATACATAGACACTCCAGCATACACGCATTCAAACTAGTTTTGTGCCACTTTAGCAACGAGAAGAAGGACAGCAGAAAATTCGAAAATTTATGAACAGGAAACCGCACCCAATTTCTGGTTGTTGCCGAGCAATTCGTAAAGCTGCTCTACTGGTCTCTGGTTTTTGCTGATATTTCAGTTGGACGGTTTTATGCTGCTGCTGCAGATGCTTCTTTGTGCTGTTCATTCCTTTGCTTTTGGTTGCTCCTTTATTACTTTATGAAAAAAGAAGAAGAAGAAGCAGAAATCTAATGATATACAAACGAATATAGGAATAAAGTTTTGCTAAACTTATGAGTGTTAATGTCGGTTTATATATGTACATGTTTAGCTATGTATGTGTGTATGTTGAGTGCTAGAGTGTGTGCTTGTAGCACAGGAAACAAATGGTCACAAAATGAAGTGCAAATCAAAGTTTGCTGCTTATGTTGATTGCTTTGGCTTAACTTAACATTTGTAGTTGGGGTTTTCGGTGTCCTTTTTTCTTTCCGTTGGCTGATCCTTGAGCTGTGCTTTTTTGGGTGTGGTTGTTGCAAAGAGTTACCGCTTTTTTCCGGGATCCACAAAACTTTTCAACAACATAATTCCGGTAGAGGTTTTTTCCCCCCAGCCGAAAAAAAATCGTAAAAAGCCAGAGAGAAAGCAGAGAGGACAAACCACAGCAGCCTCTAGAAAAGATGCATAAAACTTTTTTGTGTTCGGTTGAGTGCCGGAAAAGTAATGAGGGCAAATTGAAAATTAGTCATAAAAATATTACTGGCCAAAAAGAGGTAGTGGTTTATACTAAAGAAGAAGAAAAAAACAAGAAAAACAACAAACTAAAACTAATTGGATTTGTTATAAAATCTCAAGCATAAGGATCTCTTTGTAATGCTTAGGGGCTAAGGAATGGATACAAGGAAATTTTCGAATACATTAATGTCGTAAAAATTTTTGAGTAATAGTAAATGGCTAATTTCCTCAATTCTTGTATGATTAATGGGTGGATAAATTGTAGAACCAGAGTTCACGAAAGTTTTTGATTAAATTAAAATGATTCTGATTAGGTTTGGATAAGAATTTTGTAGACCATTAATTTACTATTAAGAAACGAATAGATATTTTTAGATAGAGCTACAGTGAAGGGTCTACCATTTCCTGTTGCTATTCCTTTTATGCCCGAAGCCTTTAAATGTATCTTAAACAACACAACGCTCATTTTTGCTAACCAAGACATGGAAATGGCAAAGTGGCTGGCACTGCGGCCATCTAATCTACTCTGTTCCAAACAATATCTACATAGATCTAGGGATTTAGATATGGTAGAAAATAGATCTCTACCACAGAATTTAACCTTTAGATATGGAGGTGGAAATTTTGGACATAATCTTTGACGTGAGATAAATTTTACCCCTTCTAATGTTATTTTTTAATAGAAACATGTTTTGCTACTTCTTTGAAGCTAGGAAATATATTGTTATTTTTAAAAAATATTCAAAGTAATAATTAATAATAATACAAGAAGATACCAAGAGAGTTAAATTCTAGAGCAGTAAAGAAGAGAGCAATTTAAAAGTCGTGAAGAGAGTGTAAAATATACCTCCAACTCCAAAGCTAAAGGTTAATTTGAAAATTCAAAAAAAAAAATCAGTATTAACCCTTCTCAAGTCCAGTTTATTTTATTAATTTTTAAAAAGGCTAAAATCGTTAAATTTTGATAACTGAAATATTGATAATTCAAAAAGTAATAAAAACAAAAAAAGGTTTCCCGTGCTACGATTCGTACCCGAGACCTTAAGGAGGCAAGATGACTCCGCGCAAAAAATTCGCTACAAATTCACATGTGAGAAAGCTGAAATGTTACGGGAGAAGAACAAGTTATCAACTTTTTTTGGAAGTTGTTTAAAATAACTTCCAGAAAAGAGGGGAATATGAACCTTGGAATGTGGGGTTTTCATAAAATGTGTTTCCATGCAATATCCATTTTGTCAATATTTAGTTGAAAATAAGTATAGACGTATGATTAGCATTATTTAAAAAAATAATTGATAATAATCATACGTCCACGTGAATTGTATTTATAGTAATTATACGTCAAGGTGACCCCTGTGAAATTATTTAATTAAATTAAGTTAATTGTATGTTGTAACCGGCGTGTGCAACGCCGGTTATATTTAATTATTTGTTATAAGTATTTGTGTATGTTTAACAATATTTAGGATATTAATTAATAGTAATCATACGCCCATGTGATTTTTATTTTTATTAATTATACGTCAAGGCGTCCCCTGGAAATTATTTTCAGTTATAGTAAAGATATTTGTTCCTATAGCTGATTTTTGGTAAATTTATTGCCAAATTAAGAACCCAAAAAATATTTAAAGACGACCAAAGATTTTGCGTCCCCGATTTCAATTTTGTTCTTTGATCCTTAAGTTCAATATTTCTGTGTAATTCGAAATTCGAGTAATCGAACTATTTTTTAATCAATTTTTCTACGAACATTCTTTAAACCTTAACACAGCTACAACCTTCTTGACCTGCCTAAGGCAAACAGACAAGACAGTACACCTTACGGAAAATGGTGTTACTTTTTCTTATCCTTTATCTCTTGTATTTTTTGCGCTGTTTTATCCTGTCAATATAAAAAATAGCCAAATCATGTTAAAAGCTATAAACTAATCGAATATAGAAACCAGACATCATTGCTGTATACAAAAATACATACTCGTACACAAGCAAAATTCCAAGTAAATAAAATCGATGGAGGATTTTTTTATAAATTTTGCCTCAACAAGACAACGAGTCTCAGACAGAAAACCAATATATGGTACTCCATGGCGGTAGGACTTGCCAAGTCTTTCGCCGCTCCAGCCATGAATTTAATAATGCTGCTTTATATTTTTTTAATAAAAACAATATTCTGTTTTTATTGTTGTGCATCTTTTGCCTTTATCCTACTTTATTGTGATATATTTCGCTCTCGTGCCTGCCGTACTTGTCTATGCTCACAACGAGAAATATGAAAATCACTGAAGTGGTGTGAGTGAGATTGCATAAATAGGTTTATATGAATTTCTATATCCGCGTTAATAGAGCATGAAATGCAAGTTTTTATACCGGATAGCAAAAACACATATACATACATAAACACTAAAGCATATTTGCAGGCGAGCAGGCAAGAAGCATAAATTGAAATTGTGGGATGTTTTGTTGTTTTTTCTCCGTTTCGTTTCGCTTGTGCAAAATACGAGTACTTTTCATTGGTGAATGAAATGGCGCTTTAATTGTCAAGTCACAGAGTTATTGAATTTTCCCCAACAGGGGGAGGGGGGGGAGTTTAATTGAATTTAAAAGGTACAATTTAATAAAAGTTGTCTAATAACGTTTTAAATTATGCCGCTCATACTCTTTAATCCCGCCATGAATGGGTTCAGGTCATTGGTATGCCATAATCAAAACCTTCATCAATTTATTTATGGAATCCATTTGATATTCATGAGCTAGTGCGGAGCTGCCGACACGAACATGTTCCTTTTAATGCGGAATATTTACACGTATCTGTTTATTATTTAAACACAAAAAATGGAATGGAAACTGTGATGGCCACCGTGACGCATTAGTGATATCATTTTTAATTATTCATGTTGAGACGTTCTAGACGTCACAGTGTTTGATGGTATATATATATTCTATTATATTTTTAGCCATAAATAACGTTGCGCATTTATACTTTTTTCTATACGAAATCAGTCAGCCACAAGATAATATCTTCAAAAGCAGGGCATTTCGAAAAACATCGACACAGTTCTTAACCCAACCTTTTTGAAATGGGATGACATTTGGTATAAATATTTTATTTTATCTTTGACCTTGATATTATTTGGGTTGTACACACACAACGACACTGAATTGAACATGATATATTTTTGAAAGCATTTGACAAACTGACATCTTAAATGAAATGTTCCACGATATTTGTATTTTTCAGAACATTTAACCCAAGGAGTACATTGTCAATTATCACATGAACATGAATTTTGTAATTATATTAATTTGCCCATAATTGACAAAATGCCAGTCGACTCATAAAAGTCAATCAATATTAATCAATATTAATATTGATCAACTGTCGTCATGTCTGGCATTGTATTTTTTATCAATGAATTTTTAATGGCTTTTGTTGAGAGAACTCATGTGAAAACTCTTTGTTAATAAAGTATTAAATACACGAATTATGATGTATATGTCGATAACAGTAAGCTTATCTATGAGAATATTTTGAAGTATATTTTAACCCTTTTAAATCTCAACTGGAAATTTGATTATTTTATTTTAAAATTTCCATAGGTTTTCATTTAAAATGTTGAACTGTAAAGACGTAAATTATAAATTATATTCAAGTCTGAAACAGATCTAGGCGTATAAATATTTATATTTACATTATTTATTAATATTAATCATACGCTAACGAGTTCAACTAAAGTTCAAAGTACATAAATCATACGCCAGGGAGTTCAATATAAACAAATAATACTAATCATACGCCACTGGCCCCCAAAGAAATTAATTAAGGCCTTTTTAGACACACAAAATATTTGCGCAAAAAACGTACGAGTACATACATTTGAGTTGCCCTAAAAATACAAAATTTTATACACAGTAGCGTTTTGTGCATATATTTTGGGTGTTTAAAATGGAGTCTTACATTTAAGTTGTTCTACCAACGGGTCTTTAATTCGTAAGTCTCTTTACAAAATTTTGATCTGCGACTTTATGCTCCTCATAGTAGTGACATTTATAAATATAACCTTTATGCCCTTGAAATAATCAGCAACTTTAAGAACTCCCTTAAGTGTTTCAAATCAGTCCTCCTAAGGCTTTTCCTTTATTTATTTCTGTTTTATAAAAAATATTTATATCCATTGGTGTCAACTTAAATGCTTTCTATCAGCTATACCACAATATTTAATTCCAACATTTCACTTCCCTGTTTCCATTTCCTCTTCCTATCAATTGCCAATGTTTAACTTATTTTTTATGTTTCCCTTATTTGTGTTAGCTCTTCTAGCTTGGTTTTTCTGCAGCCACAAATTCCATTAGACATGTGAAATATTCAATTTTTCAATGTTAAGTCCCAAAGACATCTCCGAAAAGTGGGTTGGCGAAGGGGAATGATGAGAATTTTAACAATGTAGCAAAAAGTGTGAACTTTTATGGAGAAATATAATATTAAACATTAAATACAAGAAGGCCTCATATAACTCAACAATGTATCTGAAAGTGTTGACACATATTAATAGAATTTCAAGTGAAATTTCAAATTTAACCTCAAACCACACACACATGTCAATTGCTTTCCAACCATCCCTCAGAGATCACCCTTTAGCCAACTATACAAACAAACATAAAGGTGTTGAGGTACCCCACCTTCAAAGGGACCAACACAAATATGTGTACAGACGCACGGAGAAGGACTAGATGGAAAAACCTGTTTCCTAACTGCAGTTACAATTCAATTTTCCATTTCATTTCTCCTTCATCTTCCTCTCCATCACCATCTCCATCTCCTCGCTACGTTTTCTTCACACAAATTGAATGTGTGATGGTCGTGTGGTTTTGTGATGTTTTCTTTTCATTCGACCATATTGAAGTCAGTGGTTTTGGTTGGGTTCGAGATGTTTTTTTCCAGACGCACCCTGTCTGGCATGAATGGGCGTTAAGGATTTGCTGGAGAAAAATTGGTTGTAACTTCTATGAGCAAATGAAGCTGTTTCCGGTTAGACCAATGTGCATGTGTGTGTGTGTAAGGAGAGGCATCATTATCGATATTATTGGCTCCCTGAAAAAGAACATGAGGTTTTCATTTTTGCGGTTAAATAAATGAGGTTTTCCACCACAGCAGACATTGCAAAGAAAAACGAAAAGAGTTAGAGAAAAACTACTACGTTCGTGTAAGCGGTATTATCGCAATGACTAATAGCCTTAGTTGGGCTAACATTTCAATTCCACTCTGTAGCGTGGCCTAAAAGTAGGCTATGCGAAATTGTTTTTAAGAAAACAATGATTTGGCGGATTGTGAAAAGTAATGACTTCGAAGAAGGTGATATAAAAAATCGATAACGAAATGAATGAAGAGCTTAAATTGGGAATTTAAGCTTAAACATAAACTACTTAAATTTCTGGTAACACAAAAAAAAACAAAGTAACTAGAAAAAAGGAAAAAAAATATTACAACATTAAAGAAGTTGGAAATCCTAGTTGGCAATTTTCAGTAAATTTGGCTAGAATAGTTTTAAATGCTCAGCCAATTTTCAAATAAAAAAACAGCTATATGATACAAATATCGGCTGGTGCAATGGATATTGTTGCATATTTACAGGATGAATTAGGATTACCAAAAATAAAGCATATATGCAGGACTCACGTCGCACAGTGTATTACAGCGGTAAAAACTCCAAAATTTCATGCGCCCAAATCTCGACTTTACTGATTGAATTTTGCAAAGAACATTCCTATTAAGCAGATTCTAAGAGATTTTTCCAATATCGCGGCTAAATTTAGCTGTGGATCCATTTAAAGTTCATAAATGATAAAATAGTTCAAAATTTGATCATAATAGAGGTTATTTTATGGGGATGTATTTCGGAAACCATGTATCGCATTGAAATTTCGTTTAGTTTACAAAAAATAGGATTTCTTAGGGTGTCCTTTTGCAATTAAAAAAAGTGTAAATACGTTTTTGCTTTCCTTTTCAGATAGTGCTATACCTAAAGGTTGTATTTATTTAGTATTGTTAATTTTCTTAGTATAAAACTATATAGAAGAATAGAAATATTGTTAAACTATTGACTTAGTTATTCATTTTAAAGAGAATATTCAGCTTATAGCTGCAAACATCGATCTAATTACTGAAATGGTAAAAGCTTCTAAGCCAAAAATGAACCAATACTTTGTTCGTTGTTCTCTGTTCATGTATTTTGGAAAATTTATATAAAACATACTTTAGGGATGTAAGGTTTTATGACATGCAAGTGCATATAAATATTGGACCGATATTAAACTTAAGTTATTTATAAAGCTAAAGTAGCCGTTTGCCATCGATTCAAAAATAAAATAAAATAAAATAATTTTTATCAAAAATTTCGAAAATCGTAAAAAACTAAAAATTTTATTTGGGCGTTAGGTGTGGACATTTTTTATTTAAGTGTTGACTTAAATGAAATCACTGGTAATGATTTGTATCAACATATATATTAAAATAACAAATTTATGACGTTATTTCATTTTAACTGACATGGGAGTTAGGCGTGGTTATGAGCGGATTTAAACAAAAATAGTTTTTGATCTAATTTGACGAGATAGATGTGTGCGAAATTGCAAGGTCGATTCCTTCTTATTTTTGCCTTATGATTTATATATCTTGAATTATATTTTAAACCGTTTAAATCCCAACTGGAAATTTGATTATTTTTTTTAAGTTTTCATAGATGTTCATTTAAAAATACCAAAAATAAAGCATATATGCAGGGCTCACGATTATAGCTTTGTATGACAAAGTCTAACATTAGACATTTTTTGATCAACTTTGTCTCTACATTAACCAAACTTTATTAAAATTTCCTTACCTGTTACCTTAAACATCTTCAATTCGTTGACCACAAACCCCGCACACTTTTCAGCAATTAAAGATATTCTCCTGGAAATTGAAGTGCTACCTTTTTAAGTTTTATTATTCATCTCAGTATGACTACAATAGCAGCTGTTTTCTTAAGAAACCCACTCACACCGCCAATGGAGATCCATAAAACTCCCCAGTCAACTTCTGTGCCCCAATTCAGTTTTATTATTAAAGCAAACTTCTAGGAAAGCCAGTACACACAATTTTATAGTTTCGTAAAGTCGCCAGCAACCCCCAAAAGCGGGTCTAGTAGATTAAGGTAATTAAACAAAAACCTTAAACTTGAAATCGCCCGCTTAACTGCCAGCGACCACCTAGAACAACAAGTACTGGCTGGCTAGTGGCAAGGAACAAGGACATATGGTAATTTTAATTTTATTAACATTATAAACATAATTAATTATAATACTTTTGCCCGTTATTAAAGTCGGCCACGTCCCTCAAAAGCAATTGGGCTGTAACTATTACCTAAATGCCGACTGGCATTCAAAGTCGGCCAAAGCTCTGGCTGGAGCTGTGAAATGAATGGCATGCAACAGCTTGTAAAATATTATGAATTTTTATTTCGCTTCTTCACTCTAACCAACCCCCTCCCCCACACACACACAGACCGGGGAGGGCTGTAATATGGGGGAAGGGTTTCTAGGCGGTGCGTTTATGTCTCATTTATCCGTGTGCTGTTGGCACTCTGGCAGTTTTTGGACAATTTAATTATTTTAATGAAATCATCAAAAACTGTTACTAATGCCGGCGTAAGTCGTCGTCGTAGTCGTCATCGTCACCACCGTTGCCGGCTGGCGCAAAATGTCTACTGCGAATTGGTAATTTCCTTGACTTGTGCTTGGCCGTAGTAAGTCATAATTTTATTATGAGGTTATAAAACCGAATTTGTTTTTATTATGACAGAGCGCAAACAAGAAAAACAAAAAACATCATTAGAAATACTAATTTCTGTAACTTTATTTTTATGAGACAATATTTTTATTGCTGGTTCTATGTGTGTGTGTGAGCGTTTTTCTTTTCCTTCGTGTTTTCGGGGGTGCCAAATCGGATGTAACTGATGTTTGTTTTGTGGCGAGAGAAGTCAGAAAATTATTAGGAAGCAGCAAATTTAATTTGATGATCATCATAAATATATAAAAGCTAGGTATGAGGTAAACTCGTGAAACTAAATGCCTAAAAGTAAGCTTAGCTATTCGTAGCCTAAAAGTATGCTCTAATTTTCATAGAAATTATACAAACTGTTAAACAAAATTTAATTTTTTGTTTACTCAACCACCTGGAGTAGTTCACTTTTAATTTCATCAATGCCAGTTTATTGGCCTAGTTTAATATTTTCAGCAGAGTATTGAGATAAGGAAATAATTGAAACGTTTTGTCCAGTTTGTTTAAATTTAAGCCCAAATCCTTTTCATATTTACCGCCTCATTCTCTGCCACAAACTTTATCGAAATGTCCTTTACAGCTCGGAGCCGAGAAAAATATCTGTGCGGCCTTATTTGGCTGCTCAAGTTGTTTATGTCCTTCTTTTGTGCAAACTTCTTTTGCCCAATTGACAAGCAAGTCGTTTTTCACACATTTAGCAGCGTTTATAAATATTCTACAGGGCTTTGTGTCGAGCACGAAGGAGAAGAAGAGAAATATCTCATTTCTCAAAACTTAAATATCCTACTTAAATATCAATTTAAAAGTAGATTTGTTGTCTAACAAACCAATATTTATTACGCCATATCCCTTTTTTTATGATCTCCTCGAAGAAGCCAAAACAAACTACTCCAGGACAGAGACACAAAACGCAGAGAAAGAACGTATATAAGTTGCAAGATTATTATGCATACATATCAAAATATTATCCCTGTTTAAATTTAACATAAACAATCCGGCAGAACGGAGAAAGCAAAGAACCGTATGAACAGACCCCGAAAAAACTGAAATATGCAAATCAGTCTCGGGTATAATACGGCTACAGAAGCCAAATCTTTTTCTCCCTCCTTGTATTTGAATACAATGCTGTGGCACTTTTTTCCGTTTCACCCACCACACCTTTTCTTTTCCCGGCTTCTCCGGCAAAAAGATACATTTATAATGAACATCACATACAACAGTGAATCTGTGGAAAGTCCTTGTGTGTGTGTGTGAAGGTATGCAGGACGACCTTATGTTTGTAGCGGAGCAGATAAAAATATGAATATTTCCGGTTTGGTTAAGGGTTAACATCCTTTCCGCTAAGGACAGCCAACAAAACACTTATACACAAACAATAACACGAAAAAAACTCTTACACACATTGGGAAATTGGCGGAAAAACCTGAAACTCATTTGAATATGCAATTGTGAAGGAAATAAACATACGCTTCCAGTTTTTTTTTGTTGGCGGCAGAGGAATTGGGATGTGGGATTGGGAGTTATTTATTTGTTTAGTTTAAGAAAATATGCGAAGAGTTTTTTAAATTTATTTATAAATATTCTTGTTTATTTCCAGATCAAGTCATCAGCGAACAGGAGGGCAAAACTGTGGTCGTGCCCTGTCCGGTAAACAAAGACAAATGCGGTGAATTGCACTCCCTGAATTGGTTTAAGGGCGACAATCGCATCGCGGCGATGCTATTGGATGACAGCAATGTCACAAGTGTGGCAGAAGGATATGAAGATAGGTAAGTCCACTGCTGGATTTTGAAAAAAATGTCTGACTTGTGCCACAAACAAAGTGGCAAACGAAGATAGTTTGTTAAAAGATCAATATGGATCTGTCTGATAACTGTTCAATATGGGTGTTGTTAACAGATTATCATGGGTTGGTATGTTAACAGATCAGCATGGGCTGTCTGCTAACTGATCAATAAGGATCGCTCTATTAACAAACTAACATGATTCTTCCTGTTAACAGATCAACGTGTGTATCTTTGATAATAAATTAACAAGGGTCTGTCTGTTAATAAATCAACATGGGTCTATCTGTTAATAGATCAAAATGGGTGCAGTTGTTAACAGATGACTGCTTGTTAACAGGTCTGTTATTAAATCAACATAGATATGCTTGTTAACAGTTCAACATGGGTGTTGTTAACATATTAACATGGGTGTTGTTAATAGATTAACATGGGTCTGTCTGCTAACTGATTATCATGAGTCTGCCTGTTAACAGATCAACGTGCGTACCCTTGTTAATAAATCAACTTGGGTCTGTCTGTTAACAGATCAATATTGGTCTGTCTATTAATAGATCAACATAGGTGTAGTTGTTAACAGATAACCATCAGTTAACAGATCAATCTGAGTTTGTCTGTTAATATATCAACATGGATATGTTTGTTAACAGTGCAACATAGGTCTGTTTATTAACAGATCATCATGGCTCAGTCTATATATAGATCAACTGGGATATGCTTGAGTATGTTAACAGATCAACATCGGTATCATTGTTAATAATTCAGTATATGTCTGTCTGTTAACAGATCAATGTGAGTCTGTTTATTGACATATCAACATGGCTCAATTTATTAACATATCAACATCAGTCTGTCTGTTAACAACATCAACATCAGTTTGTCTGTTAACAAGATCAAATGAGGTATGTTTGTTAACAGATAAATATGAGTCTGTTAATAGGTCAACATCGATCTGATTGTTAACAGACCAACATGTCTCAATCTATTAACAGATCATCATCAGTATCTGTGTTAGCAGATCAGATCGGTATTATTGTTAATACATCAACATGTGTCTGTCTGTTAACAAGGTTGACATGAGTGTGTCTGTTAACAGATGAATATTGGCATCTTTGTTAATAAATCAACATGGAACTACCTATTAACAAGTCAACATACATCTGTCTGCTAACAGATCAACATGGATATGTCTGTAACAGACCAATATAGACTTGTCTGTTAAAAGATCACTATAGTTTTATCTGTTAATAGGTAAACACGGATCTGTCTCTTAACATATCTGACATACCCGTCTGTTATGCAATAACCATGTGATTTTCATCGAATTCAATTCAATTCAAATCAATCAATTTTCAATTATTTGATTTGAATTGGAATATTCTCCAGGCTCAAGACCATTTTGCATCTATATTGTATAGAATTTACAAATGGCATTGCACACTACCACTATATATTATTTTATTTTTCACTTATTTTCATTTCAGAGTTTCCGTTGAACAAAATCCATTTAGATTAATTATAAGAAATTTAGAAATCGCCGACGAGGACATTTACTTATGTGATACAACATATTTTATACCAATTGAAACTTGTGATAACTTCAATGGCCATCGCGTGGAATTGAATGTTTTAGGTAAGTCCACCAACAACACTTTCCGTTCCGGAACCGTTAAACTGCTCGTGTTTCGTTAGTGCTTATTTCTGTTCTTAATCCAAACAAAAAATTGCTGCTTGTTTCTATGCCTGATGTTGTCAATTAATTGTCTTGTTCTAACACTTACACAAATTATCCCAAAAAATGAAAAAAAAAACTAAACAATATAACCTTTCCGAAATTGCATGTATAAATCCTGTGAAAATTTTTGAAAGTCTTGCCACGAAAAAAATAATCAATATATCCAAAAATAAAATTGCGTTGTTCCTGTTACACGTTTGTCCTGTTCTGTGTATATACAACCCCTACCCATAAATATAAGAGAATATTTTGCATGTTGCATAAGTGAAATGAATTTGTTTGTTTTAATTGCCCGCCCACCCCTAAATCGGTCTCCCGCCCAAAATATATTTGTTTTGTCTGATGCTCTGTTTGTACTACTTGAGTTATTTATGTTTTTGTTAAATGTTCATAAGAAAAGCTAAAATTAAATTCTTAAAAGCAAGGAAGTTTTACTAAAAAGGCACTAACTGAGGGGAAACTAAAAATAAATATATTTATTAAAACATAAAATTAATATATATTAATATAATATATATGAAAGCCTAGTTGATCAAAAGATAACATTAAATTCAAAGCATCAAAATCAAACCGGTTTCAAAAATGGTATTATAAGTCATTTGCTTATGAAATGTTTGCAACTACTAGAAACATATTATCTAGGACATTAGTATAGCTGCAATCCTAAATGAATTTATTTAAAAATATTTGAATATCAACTTTAAAACGTAGTGGCCATTTACCCCTTTTGCATTAACAATGCACCGTGTGTGGTATAAGTAATATTAATTAATTAATATCACTCATACTACCCAGCGTATTCCGTATTTGCAGATAAGTTCTCTTTTAGATGATCTATGCCAATAGCTTAGCTTAAAATGCCAGATCAGTTTATTTTACGATATCTGACCGCCAGCTTATAAATGGAATGGCCGAGGCCATAATTCCATACGGGAAATATTTACCCCTTTTGCATTAAAAATGCACCACGTGTGGTATAAGTAATATTAATTAATTAATATCACTCATACTACCTAGCGGATTCCGAATTTGTGGTGACGTTCTCTTGTAGATGATCTAGGCCAATAGCTTATCTAGATATCCAAGATCAGTTTATGGAAATATATCTGCCCGCCAGCTTATAAACGGAGTGGCCGAGACCACATATCGATTCGGAATATATTTACCCCTTTTGCATTTGTATTGCGTCACGTGTGGTATAAGTAATATTAATTAATTGATATCACTCATACTACCCACCATATTCCATATTTGTAGTTCAAATCTCTAAATATACGTATTTTTAACTCTACTTCCTGTCACATATGGTTTTCCCCTCTCGTGTGTAAAATTGTTAACGCATATTTTTTTAAACGTTTAATATGTTTATTCGAGAGATTTCCGCAACGATAAACGATTATCACGTGTTATTTGCTGCTGGCAAATTGTTTAGTTAGTGCCCTTTTGTTGGAAACACTTGTTGAAATTTTCGAAATTGCCTTGAAATGTTTGCAAGTTTTCACATTATTCCCATTTGCATTTATGTTTGTTTTCATACTCTTGTGTTCTGTTACGTTATATGCCTGCAAAACGTTCTTGCCTTCCCCCGCCCCCCCCTCAAAAAAAATCTTTAACTAACTTTCTCCGTTTCTTTACTAATTCATTCATAAGAACTTTTGATTAAAAGAATTTAACAAAACAATTAAAATAATAATAAAAAACAAAAAACAAAAACTCATTTTCAAACATTTTTAACTGATTGTTTTCTTAATACAATTCCCCCTCTTTTCCCCCCATTCAACAACAACAAATAACAAAAAAATAACGAAAACCAAAAAAAAAACTTTTTTTCTTAAAAATCAAACCCCGACAAAACAAAATAACGCTCGCTCGTTTGTACTACTCGCTCGCCACATCAACGCATCATCATGGATTTATGCAACTAATTTAACAAACAAAAAATAATAAAAATACAAAAACAAAAAATCAAAAAACAATTATTATCAATAACGATATAACAATTGATATACTCTTTGGTTTGTGATAATTTCATTACTCGTACTAATTAATTGTAATAACAAATGGAAAATGGAAAAAAATTGTAACACCAACTCACACATAAACACACCACCCACTACCACCACCAACCAACCAACCTCTCTATTTGTGCAACATTGTCTTAACATTAATTTTAATTTCCTTATTGAATGAATGAAACAATGAATTGTGTTTGGAACGTAAACAAAAAATCAAACTAAAACGATTTACAACATAAAAAACCATCTATGAAAATGTTAATGAAACAACATAAAACAAATCCAAAAAAATACCGTAGAAAACCTGGGTAAATTTTTTGATTTCATTTTCATTTAAGAAAATCTAACAAAATTCTAAGAACAACTCGAATAACTTTTTGGTTTTTATAATTTTTTTGTTTTGTTTTCTCATTACAATTAGAATTTAGCTTTAGATTTTAGTTTAAGCTAAAAAAACAACAAGAACAACAACAATTAATAAATTCCGTTTCCAATTTTCTATATATAAAAAACAACCACCACCACAACAACCACAAAAACACTATCAACTCCACGAAACAACACCACGAACACCTTCAACACCTCCCAACAACATCTGACACTTCACCTCATCATACCCTGTAACACTTGACACTCTAATCCTTTGTACACCCGAACAAAAATCTGTGTGTGTGTAAAAAAACTATGACCTGGGGTGTAACAACAGTGCCACCTTCGGAGATAGTGATTGTGGACGATAATGGTGATCCAATCGAGAATGGCAGCATCATTGGGCCCATACAGGAGCGGCATGTGCTCAATGTCACCTGTATGGTGAAAAACACTAGGCCCCGGCCGGAGGTGCACTGGATGCGGGGGACTAAATACTTAACCACAGGTAAGCACTTTCCAGCAATTAAACAAATTTCCTTTAAACTTATTTCTAACAGCAGCTAGGAAAGCCCTCTCTCGCTCTCTCTTTCTCTCTCCCCCACCCTGGCAGTGTAGTTAAAAGGCCATAAAATGAAATTGCCCCGTCTTTTGCTTTATGGCCAATTATAAACAGGAAACGTTAAAGGTTGTCTATTCATGTTGTTAATTACCGAAAAAGGGTTATAAAACACAATCTGCAAAGTTTTCTTTTTCGTTTTTTGTTTTTTTTTTTTTGCTGGTTGCTCAAGGAAAAGGATTGTATGTTGTTTCCAACAACACGCAAGCCATTCCATTTCTCTCCATATATCTCTTACCCCCTTTTTCCCTTTCCTAGCCCATTTTAAATGAATTAACAAAAAGGTGATGAATTATCACAAGATTTGTTCGTATGTTTCTTTTTCTTCAGACACAAAAAACGCTTATTAAGAGTTTTTAATGTATTCATTACCCTACCACCTCAACTCGGAGGAGTAAAGTTCTCCAGATGAATAAGAAGCCAGCAAGCACTGCTCTTTCATTATTCATTATTTAAAATAGCTCGAATTTCCTTTCAACACCTCTTTCCCATCCGTCGTCTGCCGTCCTCCGCCTTCGTCTTAATGTCAAAATCATGTTATTTGAACATTGCTTTTTGTAATCTAATATTTTGTATTTGTCGGCGGGTTAGCTTTTAAAATCAATTAATTTTTTTTTTGCCTCTGCTGCTGTCGAAGGAATTTCGTGTTTTTATAGATCGTAAAGAAGTTTTTCATTGCCCTTTTTTTGTTCATTACATTTCTATGATGATTTTTGTAACCGGGTCGGGTGGGGTTAAATCTTAATGTAGAGACACATGGCCCCGAAAAGTACGCTATACTTTGTGGAATTTTTTATTATTTAATTTGTTTCACAAGCGTAATGCTTGATGAATTGGAATTTCGCATTAAACGTGATGTGTAGCAAAGTATGAAGTCAAAGTGGGGAATAGCCAGAAATGCGATATGACACTTAGACCTTGTCTCACCAGAAGAGGGTATAAATTTTGAAAAACGGTTCACATTTTCGATTTTTTTCGAAACGGGATTAGAAATCATCGAAATAGAGTTTGAAGACGTGACATCACTTTCTTCAAGGCTGTCATAACTCACAAAAATCGTTTAAAAAAAGCTTTTAAAGTTTTCAATTTACTCCTACCTGGCAGAAAAAACGGCACATTCGCTTCAGAAGCGGCCTGTTTACAAAATATTACACAACATATGGAGCATTACACAAGATGAATTATACAGTGAAACCTCGCAACAGCGGAGAGTCATGGTCAATCAAAATTTGGCCCCATAAAATATATCTTATGTCCGTGTTCACATAGGGAGTCTCTTGTCCTCTTAAGAGAGGTGTCTGCGCGTGAGAGGTTTCACTTTAATAAGTAATTCAGCATAATTAACTCAAAAATCCCGTTTTCGAACTATGGCAGTCTTGAAATAACTAAGCGGCTTCTTTACTTACAGCCATTTTTAAATTTCATTAAAAAATAATTCGTACTTTGGCGACAAACATTTTTCAAAATTTTCTTGAGAAAAGTTCGCAGCGATTATTTGAATAAAACAACTCGAATCCCAGAATTTTGCATCTTGTAAAAATTCTAAAATTAATTGTTTTCGATGCGTTCCTAAAACTAGGCACCTTGTGATTGTTTATCTTGGACGAATACTGAAAATTTGGAATATCTAGATCACAGAAATGGCTATTCCTTATTATGAAATTAGAAAGATTTGATTTTGTAATAAGTGAAAAATATTGGGAAAAAGTTATCACAGAAGTTTACTGATTTTTTCATTTGCCAGATTTTCCCCTGAAAGTATGCGCTTTTTCCTATGAATTATATCCCCCGAAAGTATGCATTGAGTTCCATCTAAATTACCAAAGTTATGGTGACAATTTATGAAAGCTTTTAATGGCTTATATCTACAAAAAATTGAGAAGCTGAAGTTGAGAACACCCATAACCCATATAATGGTATCACAGGCTATTGTTTTGGTCCTGGAAACTAGCAGAGATTGTCCTTTGTGAATCAGTCTGATAGTTTTGGTTGGACGATTTTTAAATAAAGATTCAACAAATATTTGGAACTACCTTATGAATTATTCCGAAAAGTATGTAGTTGATATCGAAGACATTCATCTTTACCTGAAAGTATGCACTATTTCCTTTGAATTTTAATCCCTGAGAGTAGCCATTGTTTTTTCTCGAATATTTTGAAGGGTTTCTCTCACGAAAAATTATAAATTATTTAAAGTATTAGTTTTTTCTTCAAAGCTAGTGATTCTTGAATTGTAGTTTTTTATTTTTTTTTTAATTTATACTTCAGTTCAGTGACTGGAAAAGTTAGGCTTTCTAAAATGAGCAAATTATTTTAAGAATTATCCCTAAAAACATGCATCTTTTCCCGTTTTCCAAGAAGTCCATATTTGGGTACAGTTTTTAGCTAAAAATATGCACTCATTCCCTTAAAACTTTACACCCTGAAAGAAAGGTTTTGATTTTTGAGTTACAGGTATTCGAAGTGGCGCCAATATTCGGATGTTTTGAATGAAATAAAAGATAAAAAATAAATATTAAAAAATTCTATAACTCGAATGTTGTTACAATATATTCCCAGGATATTGTTTTGGCCCTGTCAACTTGCACTTTGTGGGTCAGTTTGGGGTTTTGTTTCGAAAATATTTCATTATTTGGTATTTGAAGAGCACAGAATGTGTTACTCCCAAATATGAGAATAGAAAAATATTTTCTTAGTAGTTCCAAATATTTGGAACTACAAAACTACCCTTAAAGGTATGCCGCTGTTTTCTATTTTCCAAGATGTTAATATTTAGGTATGGGTTTTACCTGAAAGTATGCACCGTTTCCCTTGAACTTGAGGCCCTAAAAACAGGCCTTAATTTTGAAATTGTCCCGATAAATTGATCATTGTAATTTCCTATTGATTTTGGCACCTATGGTCCTGAATTGCTTTTTGTGAATAAATTGGTGAATTTTTTGAATTCAGATGAAAATATCTACAAAGTTCTGAAGTTTTGAGAAGTCCTTTGAAGTTTTGAGTGTCCTTTGTCTTCTGGGAGAGACTCAACTTCCCTCTCCCCACGTCGTCCTATTTATTAAAACGTTAAATTAATTTTTTAAACCCTATTTATAATGTGTTCATTTTTTCCAGTTTCCCCACATGCCGACGAAAAGGATGGCCTCATCACCGCCACCCTAAGTCTATCTCTGGAATTAACACGTGAGAATTTGGGTCAGAAAATATCATGTGTTGCCCAATCAGCGGCCATAACGAATACAGCTTCAAGTGAATTCAGTGTAGATTTACAAGGTAAGCCGCAAGGTGCCCAACTGCACATATGCAACCACCTACCACACCCATCTCAAATTAACTTAATCAATTATTGACAAGCTGAGAAAATCAGCACCCAACAATTATTCAATAATTTATTGAAACAAGTTTACAATTTTCTACTTTCTATTCCATTTCCCTTGTAATTACAGTACGACCCACCAACATAAAGCTAAATGGAGTGAACGGATATACATTCCAAGGCACCAAAGTGATCCTATCCTGTGAAGTAAGTATGGCGACTGGCATTCTCTTCTTCCCTAACCATTAAACACCTGGAACTTTCTATTCGATATGTATGTAGTTCTAATAGTTAGAGTGGTGATAGTTCTGTGTGACCCTAGTGTAGGTGGTTAACATAAAGGCGGAAGGAAACAACAAGTTCTTTTAGTCTCTTGACCAACCTCGGCAGGAGTTTTGTACGAGTGCTCCTTGTAGTAAGCAAATGACTGTATTTTTTGTAATTTTTACACTCAAACCACCACTGGCCATAATGACATCATACATGAGGTATAGCTGTGGCAGAAGTTGGCCATGATGATGTCGATGGTGTTGACAATGATTTGGTCATCGTACGTGCTAACATGTAATTGACAATAATTAAGTGCCAATTATTTAGTGATTTTCAAAAGGAACGCCGGAAGGCGCCGGAACGTTGAGAATATTCTCAGCGCTTAAGTGAGAACAGAAGAATGGACACACCAGGACACAATTTTCGAATGCCAGCACAACGTGTCTGTGTCGTCCGTGTGATGGAGGTGAATAATTATCAGGGTTCGACCGATTGAACGAGCGAGCGAACGTGCTGGCATAAGGCCATTGAATGATTGGTCACACCAAGGTGGTGATTTCTTGGAAGTTTTCAAATTGTTTCACATATTCTGCTTAAGGATGTGTTAGTCACCTTTCGAGAAGATAAAAGATAAATTTTCAATTAAAACTAATTAAAGGGGATTTTTAATTTTTTTGAATTCTCAAAACCAAAAAGGCGTTGTTGAAATTGAAAAATCCAGAATATTTTTAATACACTGCGGAACAAACAAAAAATAACAAGATTATGACAGCGGATTGCGATAGACGTTTTTAAAGTTTGCGTATAGTGGTCATTTTAGAGGGGGCTGAATATTCCCCCTTCCTAAATTCTTATAATGAATCGACATAGGAAAGTTTGTTACGCATACATTTGAAGACAAATTTAAAATTCATTTTAGGGTTAATTTCGCTCTTTTCCCGATTTGGTGCTAAACTGTTCTACAAAAGTGATTTTAGGACAGTTTAGCACCAATTCGGAAGATGTACGAAATTAACCCTAAAATTAATTTTACGTTTTGACTTATTTGTGGAATTTAGTTTGAGTTTTGAGTTTTGGTGTATTCAGAGACTTATAGTAGAATATTAGGCCAAATATTTTTGTAGAACATTTTGACCCGTTAAATCCATGTTTTAGAGGTGTTTTTACCCTTTTTCCAAAAAAAGGACCAAAAAGACCCCTACTTGAATAGCTAGAGGGTTAAAATATTTCACAAAAATGTTCCTCGTAGTGTTTTAAGTAATATTGCTGAAAACTTGGTATGCTTTTTAACCTTTTTCGAAAAAGGGACAAAATAGGCCCCTACATTGAAAAGCTTTTTACTCTTTTTCAAAAAAAAAAGGAATCAAAGACAGAAGAAGTTGAGGGTTAAAATATTTCACAAAAATGTTCCTCGTAGTGTTTTAGATAATATTGCTGAACACTAAACTCCTGTTTTAGGGGTGCTTTTCACCCTCTTTCAAAAAAGGGACCAAAACAGACCCCTACGTTGAAGATCCAGAGGGTTAAAATTGTCCACAGAAATATTCCTCGTAGTGTTCTAAATAATATTGTTGAGCACTAAACTTTAGGGGTGCTTTGCTGAACACTAAACTCCTGTTTTAGGAGTTTTTACCTTTTTTTCAAAAAAAGGAGCCAAAAAGACCCCTACGTTGAAGAGCTAGAGGGTTTAAATATTTCACAAAAATGTTCACCGCACTGTTTTAAATAATATTGCTGAACATTAAACTCCTGTTTTAGGGGTGCTTTTTACCCTTTTTCAAAAAAGGGACAAAAAACCTACTTTGAAGAGCTTTTAAGCCTTTTTCAAAAAAGGAAGCAAAGAAGAAGAGCTAGACGGTTAAAATATTCCACAAAAATGTTTCTAGTAGTTTTTTAAATAATATTGCTGAACACTTGCTATTCGTAAAGTGTAAGGATCACAAGGTTTCCTATGCCGATTCATCATAAGAATGTGGTTTAAAATATATATTCTTTTTTACACCTCTATCAGTTGTCAAAACCGTGTTATTTTCAAAAAAGTTTCATTTTGCTCCACAGTGTTATCTAGTTAAGTTAACAGAACTTTCAGGAACCATCAGTGTTATTGTTAGCCTCAAGCGAGAACTGACTACCCTCAAATAGTGTATTTTGAAATGTCCTGTGTGAAAAAAATTATCTTTTAGGAGACCGAATTTAATTTGTATCTTTTTTTTCTTTATTTTTCTACCACTAAAGATAGAGGGAGCCAGACCTGCCGCTAATTTTACGTGGATGAATTCAACCCAAGTCATAGATACCGCCGACAATGATTTAACGGAGATTCGTACAAAAGTCGTAAGTGGATGCCTATTTCTAGATGTAGCAATTTCTTTTCATTAACAATTTTTCTTCTTTTATCTTTGCTGCCTCGTCCAGATTGAAAATGCCGATGGCACCTATTATACCAAATCGGATCTGCTCTTCAATGCCACACGCTACGAGAATGACAAAGAATTCCGCTGTGAAGCTGAAAACGCTGTAATGAGAAACAATGGTGAAAAACCTTTGAAGGACACTCTGCATTTGGAAGTGTGGTGTAAGTACAAAATTAATAGCTACAAAAGATGAAAAAATAATAATTAATTTATCGGCCTGTTTTTGTAATTTATTTTCGTTCGTCTGAGGCGAACAATCGAAAATCTTTGAATTATTTTATGAATTCTACAAATCGTAGAGAAGACATATTTTAGATACGAGCTACATGTAGCTTCTCTGTAAAAGCAATGTATTATAGACTTTTTTGGTTTTTAGATTTCTTTCAATTAATGAGAGATTTTGGATATTTTGCCTCAGACGGAAAACAGGCCCTAATACTGTAATTTTAATATAATAATTATTTATGCCTCTTTTTCCCATTTACAGATCCTCCCGTGATCACCGTTAAGCCACTCATTGCGAAAATCAATACCGGCGATACCGTATTGCTCCATTGTGAATACATCTCAAATCCGGCCACTTTAAGGAGCGTAGTGTGGTAAGTAACATAATTTTATTCCAACCACAGAGTATTGCCAAATTTGTTATTCATTGAATGATTTAAACGGACATTTCCGCACCCACTTCAAATTACTGGCAACAATTTCCCCCCTCCCCGCAAAAACAACGTTAAGTGCATTCCGATTTAATGTCTGCATCAGTTACTGCAGTGAACAGTGAGCAAGCACACTGACTGAACACATTTCCAGTTGCTACGCTGGGAATATAGAAATGTTCTAATTAAAAACAAATACATATAACATTGGCCAAATATAAACTCATGCTCTCTCAGACATACACAAATGGATGGATGACAATGCAAAACTAACAATTATTTGCCTCAGAATAGCATCAACCAGACCACACCACACCTCACCGCTCGGCACCGCATCGCACCACTCAAAATGAATGAACTGAACGAACTGAACTGAAGCCCACAGCAGGCCAACACTTCACACTCCGCCAGTGTGTTGCCAGTTAAGCAGGATTCCAACGTGAAGCGAAGTGAATATTTCCTCTTTCATTGGGGAACATATGCCACGATGCGTAAAACGTACCAACAGCTGCAAACAAAGCGTCTGCTGGCAGGCGTTACCATGGCCATGGATGCTGAAGCTGATGATGATGCTGATGACGAGCATATATGAAATGTGCATGAATAGAGTGATATTGTAGAAATACCGACAAATTTAATTGAAATCCTTCCCATATGAATGCTGGTATGACCAATGGAGAAATTGTTGGTTACTTAAGGCTAAACTTTAAAGGAGTTTCTGTGGAAAGGATTTATTTAAAAGGGACAAATGAAATCAAATCAATGTGTGTACTCCAACAAGACCTCGAAATATCGATTAAAAAATTCTAAGATATGATTATGTCTGAACGAGATAAAATATTCAAAATTCCAGATATACAATAACCAACATGGGTGGGATAGTGTTGTATGGGAATTTTAGGAGTTCGATTTGGATACGCTAGACACCCTATTGTGTGAAAATTCGGACAAAAATTCATGAGCCAAAAAATGGTGGTGGAAGTGGGCGCTCATAAGGGTAAAAGGTGTGGGTAAAGGAGTAACCCCAGAGGGGTTAAATGTACAACCGACCCCCTTTGATACTGCTCTCTCGGTAGTGTCGTTCGTTAATCCAGCCTTCTATATCTTCCCTCTAGGGGTGACTAGGGGGTAGTTTTAGGCCGTTCCTTCATAAAAATTAAAATAATGTGTGGGGACCACTTTAAGGTTTCAAGATAGAGGGTAGGTAGGTATGCTCTGAGAAAATATTGGGACTGAACAAATATAGGGGGTTGGTCATACATTTAACTCCCCTTGGTGCCTCCGGGGCAGTTTTTGTATGACAGCCCCTTTAAGGAGTGGGAATAGAGGGTAAGTTTGTTCTGAAAAAAATTTTGGGAAGGGAAAATGAATGGCAGTCGGTCGTCCAGTTAAGGTCGACTCCGGGGCAGTTTTGGACCTTACTGTCCTTACAAAAATTATAAAAAATCATACATTCGTATGGGGACCACCTTAAGGTTCAAAGATAGGAGATAGATATGTTCAGATAAAATGCGTGGGTTGAAAAAATATTGGTGGTCGGTCATACATTTGATTCCACTAGCGGCCTCCTTGGACCCAACGTGCTGTCATAAGACCATTGAGTGATTGGTCACACCAAGGTGGTGATTTCTTGGAAAATTTCAAATTGCTTGACATATTCTGGTTAAGGATATGTTAGTCACCTTTTGAGAAGATCAAAAAGTTGACTTAAATTGAAAAGAATTTAAGGGGATTGTTCCATTTGGTTTAATTCTCAATTAATTAAATTGAAAAATCTCCAATATTTATAATGCAGACACACAAAAAATAACAACGGATTGTGATAGAGGGAGTTAAAAAATATATACGTGTATCGGCGTTTTGAGAGTTTGCGTAGGGTGGTAATTTTAGAGGAGGGGCTGAATATTTCCCCCCTCCACAAATTTTTACAATAAATCGACATAGGAAACCTTGTGACTCATACATTTTATGTATAGGATGTGGTTAGCGATATGAGGAATATTTTTGTGGAACAATTTAATCCTCTATGTAGGGGTCTTTATGAAAAATGGTAAAACCAGCAGTAAAAAAGGGGAACACATTTTATAAAAATAAATTGTATGTGTTCGAAAAAAATTGGTGAGGGAAAATTAATTGTGGTCGGTCTTACATTTAACCCCTCTGGGAGCGACTCCGAGGCATTTACGGAGCATTTTGTGTACTTTTCCCTAACTATTGACCCCGATAAGCGACCACTTACATACACCCCACCTCCTCCATTTTTCTGGATCATGAATTTTTTCCGAACCCCCATATCAAAATCGAAAATCGTTCACTATCCCACCCAAATACCCAATAGGTGTAAATAGGACAGGATTGCGGTTGAGTGAAAACGTTTCCAGAAGAACAAAAACTATTTGCTTTTGAAAAATTTGGGTTTTTGAATATTTCGAACCACATTTTGTTGATGATTTCTTGCTGCCTTATTTCCATTATGTTACTGAACTACCATAAAGAAACATTAGGCCCGATTGGATGGATTAATCGATTGGATTAATATATTTGTATGGAATTTACTCGCTAAACCAGAAAGTAGCGAGTTGCGTTAAATGCGTCAGTTATCACCGGAAATTAAGCTAAAAATTAAAAAATCCTTTTTCGATTTATAGTATCATAAGTTTATTTAAAAAATCCTTCTCTAATCACTGCTTCAGTTTTTTAAATTCTTGTATGCCTTCAAGCTAAAAAACCTCTTCTTAAATTGTCGGAACACACACAGTAGTCGTCCTTTGTTCTCAACTTTAATTAAACATTTCTCTGCCTTTAAACAAAACCCATTTATTATCTGCTACACTTTTGCTCGCCTGGAAACTGGGGAAGTTGTAATGGGAAGGAAAATGCCAAAAACAAAAATGAATTGAATGAGAAGAGGAAAACGGAAAAAATACTTTGATAAGAAGTGCAGTTTTTGTTTATTTTGTTGTTCTTGTTGTTGTGTTCCTGGCTGGCATTGTTGTGTCACTTATGTGTGAACAACGTTAGATTCTTAACAAGTTTTGTTTTTGTAAAAAATACCCTAAGAACAACAGCAACAACAGCAGCAACAGTAGTCATATGCACTAATTGAAAATGCCACAAAAGCATGTGGCACATGGCAAGCAGCTGAAACAGAAGCTACAAAAGCAACAGTATCTGCCAGCAGCCATCAGCAACATACACTGCCTGCCACCAACAACAACTCCAACAGCACCACCACCATCACCACAAATTGACAAAATTTTTGGAAAATCTTAAGAAAATTGAATTCTTGGGCTGCCGCTCAAGGGTAACGGGGGGGGGGGGCGGGCGCAGATAAATGAAAATTTACTTATGCACACAAATGAACAACCACCTCCCCACTCAACCACCACCACTCTCATATATAGTTTCACATTTATCATCAGCTGCTGATGAAGATGAAGCAGGGAAGTCTGGTTGCAATGGAGGTGGTGCTGGTGCTGGTGGTGGCGTCGGATGCTGATAATGGTTTACATAATAGCATACACTTTTTGTGCCAACAATATCCTCCAAAGGAAACCCTTTACTCGGAAAATTCTTAACATTTCCATCAAAATGTCTTCTCTAAGATTTGGAACTTCACTCTGCACTTGAGTGCGGGGAGTGGGTGTATGGGCGTGTGCCGTTGTCTCATACATATGCAGACTCAATTGCCGACCGTCTTGCGTTGGCTGGTGCATGCAACATCATACGATAATAAAATATTTGACACAAATATGTCTGTCGGTCTGTCTGCATGTCTGTGTGACGTTCTTCCACGTATACCCAACGTACAACAAGCGAAAAGGAGCGAGGACGGAAAACTCTTAAGGATTCTTTAGTCTTAATTATGGAAGATTGTAAACTAAAGTCATCACCATGTGTGCAAAGTTCTATATGTGTGCCAGTGCTTCCGCCGCTCTCTCTCTGTCTCTCCGTTTGTCGTTCAGTGTGTCTCTTAACTTGTGCTGCAACCTTCCTTACTAATGATAGAACGAAATGTTTTTTACATACGCTCAGATTTGTTTTTATTTAACTTAAAATTTACAGGAAGTAAAAGTTTCTGTCCACTTAAGGATCCTAAAACGAGGTGGGCGTATGAAAGGAGGGAATGAATGCAAATGTTAAGACAAAATTTAAGATTTTTAAATGGAATTCTTTGAGAGAAACTCGAAACTCAGTTCGAGATGTTCAAGTGTCTTTGGACATGATTCACCCTTAATTCATGTTTACTATCGTAATGAAGTTATGTTTGTTGTATAAATGGTATAAATATAGTCCAAAGTGACTTGTTTCTTCGATATTACCCATCTGGCGCCATCTCAATTAATAAAACATTTTCTTTTAAATATATACTTTTTCCACCACAAATAAAAACATATTACGATAGTGGATTAAGACATGTCGTATGGGTGCATTAGGCCCCCAAAGATCCTTCAACATATCTTCATATTCCTAATTAGGCAAAAGCTCCTCAGAAGTCTTACGATTAAGTCTGCCCTAATTCAAAACCGGAGGTTAAAGCTCTTAAAATATTGCAATGACTTTGTGTTTAAACTGCCCCACCTTAGAATTCCTACCTCGTATAGCTGCTTATGCATCCATATATGGGTAATTCCATGTCTGAACGAAAATTGCTTACAAAGTATTGGCTTTTTTCTTTTCAAAACTTCTCCGTGTGCTTCCAAAATTAGGTTTTTATATATATGTTCCCGTAGTTCTCAGCTGGAAGTTTTGGAATGGCTGCTATATTTTACTTCACATATTGTATATAATATTGTAATACCATTGTTTTTGTACAATTAAATTAAAAAATCTAAAACTTAATTTTTTTAGATTTTTAAGTTTTAGATCGATCGATTGAATTTATATTCAAATCATATCTTAGCTAGCTAGTGTGCTACTAGCTAAGGTCCAAGTAGATTTTCTTGTTTTAAAATATACTAAAATATTTCTGATTTATTCTATTTTTTACACCACGCGATTGTTCAGGCACAAACAACCAAAAATAATCGCTCCTTCTGGTACTTAAAATTTTCAAAAACTAAAAATTCCAAGTTAAACTATTGAAAAAATCAAAAGTCGTGTCAAAGAAATTGACTGAGTGACTGTCGTAGAAATCAGAAGTGAGGACAAGGAAATTGTGCTAGATTTGACATGGAGTGACCCATATGTACATATGCATATGTAGCATGTAACGCACTATCCTTCAAGAGATACTTGAAAAATTGTGTTATGCCATTCCTTAACCATGTAAAAAACACACAGCAAAACTGAAGAAGATACAAACTTCTATAATGAAAAATAAATACATATGCATGAAATACATATGTATGATGCACACACTAACACACACATAGGTAAACATAAAAGGAAACAGAGTCTAGGAGGCCTATTAGCAGACCATGCAAATTTTCTATAGTTTTCAAATCGTCAACTTCGTTGAATGCGAAGTCTAATGAATGACTTCAAGGATTATGTCGGAGGCAATAATACTTTTCAAAATTTTGTGGAAGGACTATGAATAACATTTTCGGATGTATTTTTGATTTCTAAACTCGATTTTTATTATCCATTTTTTTATTTTTTTAATAAAAGTTAATTTTTTGTCGAAGGTACCTTAAATATTTACACTCTCATTTTGGAAATATGTTCAATTAGAGGTACCTATGAGGGCATGATATGTTGCGAATTTTACTTAGAAAAAATAAAATTTGAAAAAAAAAAACATTTTTTTTAAAAAACTCTTTTTGCTGGTACGAAAAAGACAAAAAAAGAAAAAATGTTGTATCTTTTAATAGCTAACGTTAGAACGTATAAAGTTGTGTCTACATATAAAATATGTATGAAATGTAGAAGTTATGGCCCTCTTTGTAGACGCAAAAGATTTGATTTTCAAAAATTTTGTGATTAAATAGCGCGAAAAAGCCTAAACACTAAAATATTTAGTTTTATTTTATAACACAGTGCGACTGTATTTTTTGGAGCTGAAAAAAACCATTTTCGCATGATACTAAACTTCTTATATAGGAGAAATTATAAAGACCATTAAAAACGAATTATGGCTCCATATTGGAACGACGAGAATAAATATATTAAAAACTAAGCTGTGCGAGATTACCGCCCCGGCAACACAATTAATACTTCTATTAAAACTTGGTATATTTATTCAACCCATTAGTACAGGCATCATTTATGTGTATAAAGAATCTCTAAAATAATAAAGAGTGATTTTTTTGAGGTTAGGATTTTCATGCATTAGTATTTGACAGATCACGTGGGATTTCAGACATGATGTCAAAGAGAAAGATGCTCAGTATGCTTTGACATTTCATCATGAATAGACTTACTAACGAGCAACGCTTGCAAATCATTGAATTTTATTACCAAAATCAGTGTTCGGTTCGAAATGTTCTGTTCGACAAATTTTGTTCAGCGATGAGGCTCATTTCTGGTTGAATGGCTACGTAAATAAACAAAATTGCCGCATTTGGAGTGAAGAGCAACCAGAAGCCGTTCAAGAACTGCCCATGCATCCCGAAAAATGCACTGTTTGGTGTGGTTTGTACGCTGGTGGAATCATTGGACCGTATTTTTTCAAAGATGCTGTTGGACGCAACGTTACGGTGAATGGCGATCGCTATCGTTCGATGCTAACAAACTTTTTGTTGCCAAAAATGGAAGAACTGAACTTGGTTGACATGTGGTTTCAACAAGATGGCGCTACATGCCACACAGCTCGCGATTCTATGGCCATTTTGAGGGAAAACTTCGGAGAACAATTCATCTCAAGAAATGGACCGGTAAGTTGGCCACCAAGATCATGCGATTTGACGCCTTTAGACTATTTTTTGTGGGGCTACGTCAAGTCTAAAGTCTACAGAAATAAGCCAGCAACTATTCCAGCTTTGGAAGACAACATTTCCGAAGAAATTCGGGCTATTCCGGCCGAAATGCTCGAAAAAGTTGCCCAAAATTGGACTTTCCGAATGGACCACCTAAGACGCAGCCGCGGTCAACATTTAAATGAAATTATCTTCAAAAAGTAAATGTCATGGACCAATCTAACGTTTCAAATAAAGAACCGATGAGATTTTGCAAATTTTATGCGTTTTTTTTTTAAAAAGTTATCAAGCTCTTAAAAAATCACCCTTTACAATGCATTCTAGTGCCTTCTGCCAGCCCTGATTCGAGTAGGCCTTGCCTAGTTTGCCCCTGGGTACTTACAATTACGCATACATGTATGTACAACTAGTGTAGTCTTATCTGTTGGCAAACAACACACCCTCACACACAAGCTTACTCACAATTGCATATAAATAAGTATGCACAAGTGTTGGATGAGTGTGGGTGTATGTGCTTACTTCCTCAAATGTATTGGTGTGTATGTGTGTACGTGTGTGAGCGACAGTGTTTGTACAACATATATGTCACTTTTTGTTTTGAAGTATTTGTCATTTCCACGCACACATCTACATATGTACACCCCCACCCCCTTCGCCCACACACGTTTACTTGCATTCCCCAATTCCATGCACTCAGTCAACCAGTCAGTCACTCAGTCATTCACTCACATGCTCAGGCTTAAAGTATGCCAAACATGCTTGCATGCATATGTATGTACAAATATGGGTGGGAGTGTGTGTGTGTGCATTGCCAGCCCTATTGTTGTTTCGTGTATGTGCGTGCATGTATGGGTTGAGATATGTGTGCATCTGTGCTCTGCCAGCACACTTACAATGCCAGCGAAACGTAAAATTAAAATGGTACAAAAATTTACATTTTAGCGTAGGCCTTAATCATTTCACTTCCTTCTTTTCTCTTTTAGAATGTCACCAGTTTGTATCCTTCCTTCTTCTTTTTTTATTTGTTGTCTCTCGTGCGCCTGTGAGATGTTTTGAGGTGGTGAGGTGATGTGTTGAGCTGCTGCAGCTCACCATATGTGTGGCAGGCACATTGCATTCCACTACAAAAACACATCTGAGGTCCTTCGCTGTGGGAATAAGCGCATAGTTTCCGCGTGTGTGTGTCATTTCATACTTGCATACGTATATTGTAGTATGTGTTGGTAGTGTAGTACAGGAGGCATACGATTTTATCCACCGCAGTTGCATAAAAGTATGTGACAGTTGGCTGCGGTTGATATTGGGTTTTAACGCTGTTCTGATGTTTGCATGATATTTTGCATATTTTTATCTTAATTCTTTGCGGATTCTTGTAGATGTAGTAAATTCAACAGAAACAATGTTTTTATTGAAATTTCAGCAGATATGGTACATATTGTAGCTCAAGTGGTCGCCGTGACCTCAATGCTTTACAAATCTGTAACAGATTGATGCAAACCTTGAAGTAAATGTTAATGACTAAAAAGAACAAGTCCGGAAATATCCCGAAGATACCATATATACCCATAGTAAAGGGGGTTTCTCCTTCTTATCATAGACTCGTTAGGGTATGCTTTTAATTGAGATCATTTCAATATGCATTCCCTCGTTTAAACGGAATTAGAATTGAATAATTTCCTAATTAAGGATATAGTGCTAAGGATATACCCAGAGGATAAAGTCTATACTTTTCTAAATTGCAGGCCTAATAGTACGCTTTGGTTCTGTCCTTTTTGTCAGATACTCCTTAGGGTATGCTTCAAATTGAGAAAATTTTGTTTCAGTAACTCTCATTATAACTTCCTTCGTTTAAATATTTTAACTAGGACGTGCTAAGAGTATACCCTATAGGACATACTCACAGGATAAGCCCAATACTTTTCTAAATTTAAGCTCTAATAGTATGCTTTGGTTCTGTCCTTCTTGTCAGAGACCTTAGGTTATGCTTTAAATTGAAATAATTTTATTTAAGTAACTCTCATTATGACTTCCTTCGTTTAAAAGGAGACAGAATTAAATATTTTAACAAGGACGTACTAAAGATATACCCTATAGCACAAACTCAGAGGATAAACCCTATAGTTTTATTAATTTGCAAGCCTTTTATTATGCTTAGGTTATATCCTTGTCAGAGACTCCTTAGGTTGTGCTTACAATTGAGATCAGTTTATTTAAGTAATGAGAGTTACTGGCTCGCATTATGACTTACCTTGTTTAAAAGGAGAAAGAATTAAATAAGTTAACTAAGATAAGTTAAATAAGTTCTAAGGATATACCCTATAGGATATACCGAGAGGATAAAAACCTATATTTTTCTAAA
Organism: Polietes domitor; assembly: GCA_947397865.1. Classification (NCBI taxonomy): domain Eukaryota; kingdom Metazoa; phylum Arthropoda; class Insecta; order Diptera; family Muscidae; genus Polietes; species Polietes domitor. The sequence goes on along the minus strand of OX377621.1, from coordinate 172,670,566 downwards.
TAGCAGGCCTAATAGTACGCTTTGGTTCTCTCCTTCTTATCATAGACTCCTTAGGCTATGCTTTTAATTGAGATAATTTTATTTAAGTAACTCTCAATAACCTTCTTTGTTTCAAATGAGACAGAATAAATATGTTAACTAGGGCGTGCTAAGAATACTTTTCTAAATTGCTAGCCTTTTAGTATGCTTTGAATTTATCCCTTTTCAGAGACTCCTTAGGTTTTATTTAAATAACTCTCATTTTTTCTCTTTTATTAAATAACTCTGGTTTCCCGCGGCTAAATGTAGAAAGAATTAACTAATTAAAAAATATCTCGTCGAAAATACCATTTAATATTTGGGTCATTTCAATAAGAGTGAAATCCCAATATTGATGATACGATTATGACGATCATATGATTAATTTATTAGAAATTGGTATACTTCAAAAAAGCAACCCCGAACATCTAGTGGTTTGACCTGGTGCAGGAATTCTTACTGCAAATGTCTTTTGGCACCTAAATAATATTTCGATTGTTTTGGCAAACCTGATGTTTTTGTTGTGCACTTCTCTATTTTTGCTTAAGAAGTTCTTTTTTGTTTTTTTTTCTATCAAACTATATATTCTAATCCCAATCTAATAAATTTCAATTTCTGTTTATTGTAATTTATGAGGGCTAATGTCACTAAGATTGCATTGCATGTCACAATCGATGTGGCCCATATTATTCAAAATCTTACAAAGGTAATGGCCCCCAATTTGTCCCAAATTTCGATTCGATTCCGGTTACTCGCCCAATAAGTGTGCCAGTACAATAAAACACATCTATTAACGATTATCTGCGCAATAATCATTTCAGCTGTACTGCTTATGACTGTTTTTTTCTTCTCTTCTCTCGTTTTGATGGCATTGTTCTTTTTCGACGACCATTTCACCGCCATTATAGCCACTATAATGTCCTTAACAATTTTTACAACTTAACGTACATTGTTAACCAAACAATCATTATCCCGGGTTTATGTGTACTAAACACTTTGTTGCTTAATTATAACCTCTCGACGAATCCTGTCGAATCGGGTTGTTGCTTTTTATGCCGTTCATGTGGCTGCAGTAAATACGGCGAAAGCATAGCTTTTCAATAAAGATCCGGTGACCTTTATTGAAATAAAAATTAAACAATAATTATGGGGCATTATGCTGCAAGTTGCGTTTCTTACACTGCCATTTCCACTAACGAGGCCAATAACACAATGCCAAGGAAATGTGAACAGAAATGGACGGGCGGACGGACGGACGAACAGTGAGTGGGTTGCCGGTCGGTACGTTCCGACTCGACCAGCCATTATCTTAATACATTTAATGGCAATACATAATAATACTATTAAAATTGAAGTATACTTTTTGGCGTAGAGCGTAGAGAAAAACACACAGAGTCATGAAGAAAATAGAACACGAAGGAAAGGGCACGAAGGGTCGGACGGAAAAATACGAAAATATTTTTAATACTTTTCCGTTTGCTATTAAACTTACATCCCGTACATTTAAGTCGCAGGAGTGGAAAACAAAACGCACTGAAAACGAAAATGACTTTTACGGGTGTTCACTTCCTGGCCAAAAAGCAAAAGCAAGGCAACAGAAGTGAAAATCGCCATAAAAAAATTACAATAAAATTCGATTGTAATGAGATTGCAATGGTTGGCTGGCTGGCTGGCCTGGTGGCTTGCTCGGTTGGTCGGTCGTCAGACCAGTCCTGTGTTATGAAACGGTAAAGCATAAAGTACTCCAGCAGAGCATAGATCTCTACTCGGGCTGGGAGTGTAAGCGTACACCAGTGTAACAGTGCACGGTGATGTGAGTGTGTGTGCGTGTGTGTGAGTAAGTATGGTGTGAGGTCATTAACTTACGAGCAATTCGGCTTATTGCATTGCGATAATTAAAATTAATTACACTCATACAATCAGCCAGACCGGATTTATAACATTCACATTTGCCTCGCGATGGCACAGTGGGGCAAACAAGGCCGCTGCTAGGGGAAAAAACAGAAGGCAAAGGTTTATGTATAAATCGTGATGTGATGATTTCTCTGAAGTAAACTTCTGTTTAAAGTGTGAAGTGGGATATTTTCTACAGATTTCTTTTAATAAAAAATTGCTATAGAATATTGCCCTACAAATTACCACATTTTCAATTTTCATTCTGCCAAAGTACATAAAGTAATGCTAACTCCTTATTTCTACTTCATCATCTTTTTTAACGAATTCATAGTTATGGCCATAAATTATGCTTTTATCAATGTTTAAAGACCTCGTAAAGCAGACATGGGTCACGTTAGCACCTCACTATGCTACCCAAGTGGTACCAGATGAGTCCAGTTGCGAATTACACCGTACGACAATTTTAATAAAAAATCGTTACACTTGAACCGGGGACTATAGGCAATATGGAGTTACTTGGCGTTTCTAGTTTTTAATTAAAAAAATAATTTATATACTAGTTCGCACCCTCTGATAACGGTATTGGTGTCAAATTAAAGAAGAGAATATCTATTAAAAATACTTCAAATAGCATGCTTCTGTCTGTACTATTTCAGCATTAAAATCTATTTCAGGTTTACCCCTTAGTTTTTCTAGTTTTTTTAATGTCTTGTTTTTTAGGAGACAAAACTTTAAATGGTTTTTAATACTAAACTAATACAGATAGAAGCTTGAAATTTAAAGTATTTGTGCTAAATATTCTCTTCTTTAATTTGGCATTTATGTCGGTGTCATAGGGTGCGATTAAGTAATAAAAATAAATTTTGAAAAATTGTATCCTGCATGAGAAATTGAAGAACTGAAAACGCCAACTAACTGTATTCAACCTATAGTTTCGGATGTATATATTTTGGTTCAAGTATAATATGGACAGTCGGACAGTCTTATCAATTCTGAACATAAAAGGTAATGACTTATAGACGAAATCAGTCCACATGGTCTGATTTTCATCAATAATACCAAAAATAACCACCGCATCCACTGTGCTTGCATTGGTGCTGCCAGAGAAAATGTGTTTGTGTTGATGATGAGGACATACGTATCCCGGCTGCATTTGCCGACCGTTGTAGCGGCAACTGTAGACAAGTATCCCTGCCGTAGTTGTTGTTGTTGTTGCTGCCGCACAGCAAGTGTGCTGAGTTGTTGAACATGGGTATTAAATGAAATCGTGGGGAATGTGTGTATATATACATATATGCATATGTATATATTCGGTAAATAACAGGAAAAAAGTTGTTTGTGTGTATGCAAAAATCAACAAAATGCGTAAAAAAGAGTGGTAAAAGTTTAATATAAAATGCTTTACGAGTTATACACACACACACTCTGGCCCAGAAGCACTCAATTGCAGTCGTGCACTTAAAAAATACTCTCATATAATGTGGGGCATGCCACTGCGGGCACGGATATTTAAATATGTAAGCAATTTTTCACAATCATTCTCCCACACTTGAGTTTGAAAGACTTCCTTGTCAAAACAGAAATATTGCCGAGCTTGATGTGGACATTATTTGTAGATTGCCGAAGCCCTCAACAGTGCTCCAACGTTCTTAAGACTATGTTCAGACCATCCTATAACTCATTCTGACCACGGAAGGTGCGAGTAGGAGAGAAAAAGTCTTTGTATTCGATTTCTTTGTTTGTGGGAGATCATCAATGATCGTTTTACTCGATAGGATAGTTTAAATTACAAATTTATTTAGTTGAAGTGCAAAACTAGTATTTTCCACTGCCTGGAAGGATATTCCCTAAAAGATCTTTCAAAAACACCATACGCCCAAATTTGGATTTATAAAACTATAATTCCAGGCGAAGGGTTTGGAAGTTTCTCCATCTCACACGTCAAGTTATGGATATAAATCCAGGTCTGGAATCAGGACAATATCCCAGTTCAAATCAAAACCTAACTATTTATATTTTTCCTATTCCCAATCTCCACTTTTTTGATTGAATGCTGTAGAAACAATCCAATGAAGAGAATTCTAAAAGATTTTGGCGATATTGTGGCAAAATATTGCAATGCTGTGCTACAGAAACGACAAGAAAGCATACCTTTAGGGGCAATATTTTTCTGACATTCAGGCGTGTGTATTAATTTGTACCTGCAACATCAAAAACAAAATAATTCAAAAGTAAATATATTATAATCCTCAAAGTGTCCAGTTCAAAATATTCATGCTCCAATTAATAATTTTCAGTGAGGAAAACTTTGATAGTGGATAAACTGCATTTCTCATTCATTACTCGTCCTTCTCAATTCTAAAAAATCTATAAGTTCGTTCTATAAGTTCTTCATGGCCAAAATCGCGCCTAAAAGTATTCCTCATACGTTTAACAAAGGTAACTCCCGAAAGTATGCAAGGAGTTATTTTTTCAACTGACAAAAGCAAATTAAGAGAAGCCTTTTCATATAATGGTTCAAATATTTATTCAAAAGAAATGACCTACAGATAAAGTCGAGAATAATCCAAGAAAAAGGCCATGTTCTAAAGCTGATTTTTCTTTTATCATACTACAAGTACGATCGGCGATTAGACTAGAGCTTTTATAATGACGGTAACAGTAGTTGAGAGAAAATGTATTTCTGCATAAATATACTCCCATGTTCTGAGTTTAGAGACGATTTAAATACGACAAAACATGAATTCGGGTACAATTCATGTTTGGTTCCTGCTTTGAAATTCATTTTTTCATTCAAAACTTCATTCGTATCAACAGAAATATTAAAAGCCAGAAACCTAAATTCAGAGTAAATACTGTCCAATTCAAATCGACTCGAAGAACATATGGGACAAATATGTCTCTTGAATACATGGCGGTATTGTGTGTTTAAAGATTATTAACAACTCCGACTCTTAGATTGATTTCGTTCCACTACCACAGCCATGCATTGTATTGTTGTCTTCGGAATTCCGTGCCCCATGCAGCACAGCCCCTGTGTAGCTCATAAACATTCATATATAACACTTGTCGTCCAGGTATTATAAACAAACATGATGATGTTGTTGTTCATATAACCGGCGCGCCTATAAGTATGCCACAAAAAATATGTTGAACGCTGGATGAGTGCAAGTGTGTGTCTGCGTTTGTGCGTTTTTTGCCGGCCATTATTATGCAATTTGTTTTGCATTCTGCCACAGCCATTGGTGTGGTTGATGTTGCTGCTGCTGCTGTTAGTTTGTAGTGAGGCGTCGGAAAACAATTGCAAACCAAAGGAAGTTTGTATCCTTCCGCCCAGGCATTCATTTGAGCGCAGTCGATTCTCTGTGAGTATGGGCTTGTGCGTTTGTGAGAATGTAAGTGATAGTGGTTAGGGATTTTCCCAAACCTTTCCGTTTTTCACATTCTTTTTTGATTAAAGAATTTAAATTAAAATATTTTCACTTCTGACAAAAAGGAAAACAACAGCGACAACGGCTAGAGCTGGAGTCTGTAAAACGATACCAGCCACGGAGAGTCATAAACCAACGTGTTAATTAACACAAGAACATGACGTATTTTGTGGGTCGACAGCTGTTGGCCATGTTGTTTCGGCCGCCAAAAGTATGCACTGAATATTTCATAAATTTTAAAGCCCCAAAGTATTCAATAATTTTTCTTGATTAAAAATAAAACCCTCCCTCCCTCTAAAGGAAAGCAATAAATTCGATTTGTAAGCCAAAGCATAACTTTAAATGTTTTTCTTGTTCTCATTTTCATTTAAAGGTACCGCGACGGCAAAAGTATTAATATTAACGACACCGAACACTATAAAGGCGGCAATTCGGAGCATGTGGCTCTGTCCATACGCCACGTCACCAAAGAGGACATTGGCAACTACACGTGTGAGCTGGCAAATGAGGCGGGCAAAAGCACGTCGGAACAGAAAATCAATTTGGATGTTTACTGTAAGTGCGGCAAATCAAATTAAATAATTTCTCTTTTCTATGATTATACTTTTCATTGACCTTTCTAGATGTACCAATTGTGGAAGTTTTGATGAACCCCGTGGACTCTGTCAAGGAAAGTGAGGAGGCCAATGTTACATTGACTTGCAACATTTTAGATGCCAATCCCCCAACTCTGACAAAAGTGCGTTGGTATGCCAATTCCACATTGCTTAAGGAGCTGCCAGATTGTGAAGAGACCAAAGTAAGTTTTCTATTTCTCTATCTATTTGTTTTATGGTGCTCCCCCTCCACCTCCGGCACTTGGTGCCATGTCGAATGGTAGCTTAAAGTCATGTTCTTGTGTGTTTTGTTTCGTCTTCTTCTTTCTTCTCGGGTGATGCGATGCTTACATTACAATTTTGTAGGAGGATTTGTGTCACATTGATCCCGGTAAATTGCTATTGGAAAGTATTGGGCGTGGCTTTTTCTATAATTATTCCTGTGAGGGTTATAATGACGCCGGTTGGGGACCACGCAGTGACGATAAGGAATTGTTGGTAAGTAATATCATTTTATTGACATTTGTGTAGTATATATATATATATATCAGCTATGTTATGTGTGTAAGAAATTGAAGTAAATTGGTGGAAAATATGAAACTAAGTTAAATTTATGCTGTGTATGCTATAAATTTATGCCTGTAAGAAATATACTTGGCTAGAATAAGAAAGATTGACAAGAAAAAGAAAGTTTGAGTACAACTTTAGTTGAAGTAAAATAAGAGGGTGTCTTAAATATACTGTCATCAACCAAACGAAAACTAAAATTTATGATTAAAAACATAAAAATTGTCTCAAGTACCTTAAATTTAAAATTAATTTAAGATAACTCCAAATAATACTTTTTATCAAGCTAGAATAAACTCATCAGCAAAAATCTGATAAAAATGATAGATAGAATAATAGAAACCCCTTTTGAAATAAAATACCCAAGGAGCTTTCATATTACACCGTACGAGAATTTAAAAAATCGTTACTTTTGAACCGTATGAAATTTTAGGCAAAATGGAGTTACTTGGCTTTTAGTTTTTCATTTCCTCATCAAAGTTTCAAAGGATTAAATTTTTCAAAAAAATATTTTATATACTTGTTCTCAACCTACGATAAAGGTATTAGTGTCAAATTAAAGAAGATAATATCTATTAAAAATACGTTAAATATCATGCTTTTATCTGTATTAGTTCAGCATTAGCATCTATATCAAATTTACCTCTTAGTTTTTTTACTTTATTCATAACTTGCTTTTTAAGAGATAAAACTTTAAATGGTTGTTAATGCTAAACTAATACAGATAGAAGCTTTAAATTTAAAGTATTTTTAGCACATATTCTCTTCTTTGATTTGGCATTTATACTGGTATCATGGGGTGTGAATAAGTATTAAAAATATTTTTTGAAAAATTGTATTCTTTGGAAAAAATGAAAAACTAAAAATGTTAATTATTTCTATGTCACCTACAGTTTCAGATATATATCTAGATGATACTCCAGTGTAATATGAAATGTCGGACAGTGTTACTGACCTAATGGACAACGTAAGTCGTCCAAAGAGTTATTTGAAAACTCTCTGTAGATGGCGTTAGTAACATAGGGGTCAACTTCCTCAAATCTTGGCACTGGCTTTCAGAATTTGTGGACAACAATATTGCCATAAGATCATTTCTCATATTGGTGGTAAAAATTGGAGAGAACAAGAAAATGGAGAATATTATATTTTTGACTATATTTTTCTCACTCTTTATCATGAAAACTCATTTTTTGAAGTCGACTCCTACGCAATAGTTGTGGTTACTCACATAACTCAGTAATCACCCCTATCGTGAATAAAATTTCTCTGGGAATAAATTGTTCCCTTAAATTTTCAATCTTGTTTTATGATATATTATTCGATTTTCTGCTGATTTCTTAGTTCGATTGAACGCGTTATTTCAATTATATCGCAAAGAACTAAAACCTATTTCCGGGATATGTTCATACTAGCATCTTACACCCCCATGGAAATAGAAAATTCCACGTGAATAAGTTTCCATTTTATGATGGCGATAGTTAGTCGTCGCACTCGCAAACAAACGACTGAGAATTTACACCAATCGCCATCTTTTGAGAAAAGTTTGCGTAAACTTAAGATATATTAAATTGATGATATGAAATTATATATTTTTGTGTGATAAGAATTGAAAAATTGTATAGGGTCCGCCATCTAACGTTTTTTTTTTCAACTATTAAACCGTTGGACTATTATTTGTGAGGTGCCCGAGGCAGCCATTTGAATGAAATTATTTTCCATTATTAACCGGAAGGATTGCACTTTCAAATAAAAAAAGAAATTTGAGAAAATATTCTGTTGTTTTTTATAGCAGTTATAATTTAAATTTTAATTAGCATGGATAGCTTTTGTATTGATGTTTCCACACACTGAAGTAAAGTCTCGGTATATACCATTAGCTTTGATAATAATTGCATATGCTTTATATATTAGTCTAAGCTTTCTATTATGCATAATTAATTAATTATTTTCTCCATATCCATTTACTCTCTCCGCATAGGTCCTCTATGAACCTGGCCCAGCCACCATTGCCCACTTTCCCCTAGTCGCTGTCAAAAAGAAGAGTGTCACCTTCTCGTGCTCTGTCGATGACCCTGGTTACCCGGAAACAAATAGGTTTGTATAGTTCACTCTATATTTCACATAATCATAAGCATAAGTCCACATAAATTCAATCATCATACATCATTCAAACATACACAATACATACCATTTTCCATCTCACTACCTCCATCATACATCCTGGTCGCCATTGCTTTCATCATTTTCATCGTTTGCAAAATCAAGTTTAATCAGAGCACCATCACTGCCACAAATGACACCATCACAACCACCACAAATTCACTTTTACACGATACAAGCTCTAACAGCTTCTGAAATTGAAGAAGCTTATGAAGCTTTAATTGGCGAACATTTTCAAAAACAACAAGCTGGACTGCACAACCAGAGCAGCGACCACCACAATCATCTCCATCAGACATCACATTCACACGAACGACTCGAACATTTGCATGGACATGAACATGGTGAACATGATGATGGTCTCAAAGAAAATCCTCATGCTCCTGTGAAACCCAAGCATGTGCTTAAAGAAACGCATGTACTAATTGATTTAACAAACAATTCCCCCTGCACTCTCCTCACATTGACCACATACTCACAACCATCACAAATCTTAACATTGCGCACGCCGCCGGCCACACATCGCTATAACCATAATAATATGGACGGCTCGGCCGCAATGACATCCATCTCAATGTCATCGTCCCCATCCGCATCCACATCCACATCGCCATCATCACTTGAATTTTATCGCAAAATGGGCAAATTCTCCATTAATGCTCGTACCGTATCGGCTCCCTCCAGTTTCCGTTGGTTGCGCGGCGGCCGTAGCTCCTCGTCGGAGACCAAGGATTACACCATCGAACCGGTCGGCCTGGATAGTCGCACCAACTATTCGTGCTATGCCGTAAACGCAGGCGGCAAAGGTGTCATGGCCACAGTCAATTTGGAAGTGCATGCACCGCCATTTTTCATCAAGAATCTGCCGCCCTACACCGGCATGTTGCACACATCGCGCAATGCCAATCTAACCTGTCGCATCGAATGTGTGCCACGCTGCGAGATCTCCTGGCTGAAGGACGGCGTGCCCATAGAGAAGAATGATACACGCTATTTTGTCAAAGACAAGTATATGGACGCCTCGCCGGCAACGGGTGATTTCGAGAGTATGCTGTCCGTGCTGGTAAGTAGATTCATATACACACGAAGAAAGCAAGAAGCTGCTGCTATTTAAAGCAACCCAACCCAGCCTGGGTTGCCTGATGGCTTAAGAGCAGCAATTGAGATTAATTAATGCAATAAATTGCTTGCCTGTCGGAGTAGAGCGACGTTCTTGCACTATAACCGAAGAAAATTTGAAGTTCATTGGTTATGAAGTTTTCCTAATGGAAAGCAATATTTTCCAAAGAAAACTGCAGGATTTTAAAAGTTATTATTCCTGGGAAGGGAGAGGGGGAGAGAGTGGGAAGATGAACAACACGCAACTCTTTAAAGTGCAATAAATAGTAAAGTTTTCATTATAAGAATAAGTTTCAGGAGAGGAAACTGGTCATATCCATCTCTTTGCCGCTGAGGTGTCTTTTCTTATAGATGCATGAAAAACTTCCACCGCAGATGAGGTGTCTGTTGGATGGAAAAACAAAAATCTCGGAATCTGAGGTTTCCAATAAAAATAAGGAAGTACAGACTCTGACGTTTTGCAATGGGGACTTGAGTGAAGTCGCAATGGTCGAAGAGCTTTTACGCTAGTAGATTAAAATACATAATAGTCATTCCATGTTAGAAAATGTGTGTATCTATTCTTCTCCTAAAAAAAATTAGAAAACTTTTTCTCACGAGTTATGACCAATTTAAGGGTGAAAAAAATAAATTAAATTTATTCAAAAAGGTGTGTTCATTCAATCGCCTGTAATTCCAGAAATACTTAACCGATTTTTTCGGAGCGCCCCGGTAGTCGAGTTGGTAGCGTGCTCGGCTATCTGCGTGGGGGTGTGAGTTCGATTCCCACCAGAGGTTCTGGTCTGTCGCTGCAATACCTAGCTACAATGTAATGTAGCTTGTTTTGAAGGCAATTTAAATTACTTTTAAAATATTTAATTCGAATGGTATAGACGTGTTATACTTTTTAGAGTTTTTACAATTTTACTTCTTTTATTGTGATTTTCGAAATGATTACATTAATTAATTTCTTTGAAACTTTAAAGTAATGTTCGCAAATTTCATTTTCAGCGACTGTGTGAGTTAGGAAGTGGTGAAATGATGGCTTATTTTTTAACGAATTTTTTTCGATTTTTTTTGCAAAATTTACCAAAATTTCTGTGAAAATCTTCACAACGATCATTTTCAGTAGTTTATATGTATACGGGTTAGAAACAATGAAAAATCAAAGAAAAAGTAGAGAATGTAAATATATATATATTAAATTTTTCAAATGGTGCCATCGCAAGCTACGAAGAAGTTAAAAAATAAAAATGTTCATCAATTACTTTTTGTTAGATTTTTTATTATTATTTTATTATTAATAAATTACTGAAAAAATTAACAATCTAAAGATTTTTCAATGAAATTTTGGTTGAATTTGCAAAAAAAATCGTAAAGAACAATCACTAAAGAAGACATCTACGAACACTACTTTAAAGTTTCAAAGAAATTAATTAATCATTTCTAAAATCAAAATAAAAGAAGAAAATTTGTAAAAAAAACTTTAAAAAATATAAGGTGACTATACCATTCCTCTTCAATATTCTAAAAGTAGTTAAAATTGCCTTCCAAACAAGGTATATTATATAGGGTCCGCCAAATAACTTTTTTTGAAAATGCTATAAAAAAACTACTGAATATTTTCTCAAATTTCTTTTTTTATTTGAAAGTACAATCTTTCCGGTTAATAATGGAAAATAATTTCATTCAAATGGCTGCTGAGGGCATCCCACAAATAATAGTCCAACGGTTGAATAGTTGAAAAAAAAGTTAGATGGCGACCCTATATTAAAGTCGGTTAAGTATTTCAGGAGTTACATGCGATTGCGTGAACATACCTTTTTGAACATTTTTTATTTTTTTATCAGTTAAATTGGTCATAATTTTATTTTTTTCTCAAAAATGCGTATACAAAATTTTTAGGAGAAGAATACAAAGGCAAACTTTCAAAATAATCGCAGCTATCTAGGCCAAAAATCGTACCACTTGACATAGAATGACTCATACTTCCTTCGTCTATCAGCCCTGTCACAGAACGCAATTTCGTACGAAAATGAAATCATTTGTTAATCATGTATGGTTAAACTTATGTGGCAATAGTGTACGAAAACGTAGAAATTTCTACAGAAATTGTTTCTGTGTTGCTTCATACGTTTTCGTATAGTCTTGCCACTCATTTCTAACCATATATGATTAACCAATGATTTCACTTTCTGTATATATTACATACTTTTAGTAAATACTTCAAAAACTTATATTATTGACTTAGATATCAATCAAATTCCCAGGTTTGCTTTACATGTTCTTATTGCAATCATGCAAATACCCCAAATTAACGTAGCCATTGATTGTTAAATATTTTTTGATAGGAAAACGTTTAAATTATACCATCATTTTTTCTACGATCTCTGCTCTCTCTCTCTTTCTCTTCGCATCGTAAAAAACCAAAAAAAAATCCACATATCTTTTCCCCCTTTGTTGACTGTTTGTTTGAATGTTTTTAACCGCTTTCAGCATTTTAATATGTCCAATTGGCCAAATAACAAATTCGACATTGAAGGAGATAATGCCAATTATACGTGCATTTCGACCGGCAACGCAGTGGGACCGGGCATCAAAAGTGCCACTTATTTCAGTATTGAGTGTAAGTTTTTATTTTTTTTTGTCATACCTACCAATCGTATTTATCAGTTTATGCCATACAAATATAAATCCCATTTTTTAAAAACAAAAACGAACGCCCAACGAAATTCGTAGCCAGCGAGAACAAAAACAGGAATCAAGATAGTGTTCCTTCCGCACCAAACGAACCCAAGCAACCAACCAACCAACAAGGACTCTTTTTGTCCGTTTTGACTGTGAAATGTTTAAAAAACCTCTGACATATGTGTCACTTGTAGTTTGTGTTGGTTTTGGGGGATTTATATATAAAAATAAAAATATGTATTTTTGCGCTGTTCTCGTTCTCGGCATCGTTTTGTTGTTGTCGCCTTCGTTGTTGTACTGTTGGCCATTGTTGTATATGAATTGTTTTCCATTCCATGTGACAGATGCACCCGATAATACCACTGTATCAGAAGAAGTTGTTTATGTACCCGAGAACACAATACCAGGACGTGTCATATGCAAATCGAGAGCTAATCCGGGTAAGTGGTGCTCACAGCCTGTTTGTGTGACGGGGGGGAGGCGCGAGGGCATTCGAGTTCAAAAGTGCTGTCCCCCCCCTTTAACAAGGGTTACTGTTGTGTCTTTATTATTTGTAACCGCTTTGTTTACTTGTTTTTCTTTTTTTACTTTTTTGTTATAAAATTATTGTTTATGACTTTAATGGTGTTTGTTCTCCTTCCTCCTTTTGTTGTGCTGCGTATTTTCCAGAACCCACTTATGAATGGCATTACAATGACAAAACCGTCAGACAAGGCAATGCTCTGCTTATCAACAGGGCCATGATGCGCAATGATACCGGCCGTTACACTTGTGCGGCCTTTAACAAACACGGACGCAGCTCCGCCGAAACGTTCATTGATGTACAGTGTAAGTAGACCCCAACAAAAACCAATGAAGGAAAAAATAAAAAAAAAATAAAGCTGAAAATCAATACTCTATGCAAAGACGAGGGAGGTATGGGAATTTTAAAAAGCAAATAAATGCCTAGAGAGTATATACACAGCCATTGGTTTAATTTTTATTTAGTCTTAAAGTTCATATTTATATATTCCCCACTAGTTTTTCAAAGTATTTCGGATACAAAGCTCTAACTTAAAGCTAAAAGTTTTATAAAAATTAAAATTTTATATTAAAATTGTTGATCATATCTGTGGATAACTGCAACCAATACAGCCTTCGAGAACAATGGGGGTGATTTAACCTTATCAGGACTACATGGAAAGTACGTCCCAACAATTTCAAAATAATTAGGACTAGTTCACTACGATTTTTACGTGGGAATAATGGACCCATTTCTCATTTTAGTTGCCAAAGATAAGCTTATTTTAGACGAAGAGTCGCACGCTGATGTCGATTTTAAGAATTCTGGAACTGCATATTTTTCTCAAAGTTCCCATGACACCGAATCTTCTTTATAAACATGCAATAATCTAAATCTTAGGTCCCACGTAAAATGGTTATTGAGATTATATGACCCAGGAAAAAGGGATTTCAGTATACATAACATATTTTTAGTCACATCTGTTAGAATATGAAACCATTTCCTCCAAAATGTTACCGGTTTTTAAAATGAATTAAAAATTAAATTATAAAAAGTCGTTTTAAATCAAAATTCAAATTTGACAATACCAGTTTCTCTTTATGTCTATGAAACCCATCTCCTGCGTATTTTTTGAGGCCATCATAAAATGTTTCCCTTCATTTCCAGCCACCCCTCGTAGCGATGGGCATGTATTTCGATTTGACAACATAACATTTAACAATGTTTATAGATTTTCAATTTTCTCCTTTTGTGTACATTGTTTCATTTCCACATTTAAGTTGTGGTGGCCCTTTGTTGTCTCCATATGTGACCACTTTCAGGGTAGTTAACAAAACAACACTCAGCCAGCAAGCCACCCAGCCATCTATCCATCCATCCAACACCACCACGAAGCACCATCCTGGTGCAAAAAAAGGGTTTATAAATGTTGTTGTATTTTTGATTATGTCCTTTTTCCGGTTTATGTTTTCGGTTCGATACGGTTTCTTTTTTGGTTAGCTGCGGCTGCTGCTGCTGCTACTGAACCTGTTGTTGGTAACATTTGGTGTTGATTGTTATGATTATGGCATAAAGTTGGATTCCCAGTTTCATTTTTTTCTTTGGTATTTGCCTCATTTCTATGAAAGGAATTTTTGTGTTGCCTTTTGTGAGGTTTTGGTTAAAGGACTTCTGTTGTGTTGTTAAGCCAGCACGGAAAAAGGAAACACGATGAGGTTTAATCTCGTTTGTCACAACCAAAGGGTTATGTTTTTGTCGTGGTGGTCCTCCATCCAGGCAGAGGATAAAATTTAATAAACCCACAAATTTGCCAATAATGATTCAATAAAAGGCAACATACTGCAAATAGAAAACTATTCAATTACCACAACGAAAAGCGAGCGAGAGAGAGATGATAGTTTAAAATTTAAACCATGCAAATAAATGGAAAACAATTAACTCACACTCTCTGCGGGAATGGAAGGGAAAGAACATTTTGTTATTGATAATTGGAAATGTCCCATGAATAGTAATGTCCAATCGTATGCAGTCCTTAGTGCTTGTCATTGATATGAAGGGACTACGATATTGGATATTGCTGTTACAGTTGTGGAAAAGGAAAGGATACGACAACTATACTGGAGTCATTTATTGCATTAGTTTCATTTAAGAGTAATAATTTATTCAAGAGACAGAGATACTGTTGTATTGTCTCAAAAAGGAATCGTCTACACTTTAGTGTTTAGATACGCAAAAGGACCCTGTTCTACATAACCTTAAAAGCTTCACATATTAAGTTATTCTGAAACAACAGAATTCCAAGAGTATGAAAATCTTCTATTCCCTAGGTAATAAGAAATTCATACATGAAAGGGTTAAATAGAATATATATCGTAATTCCTTACTAAATCTGATAAAAAAACTGAAAATTGGCTTTATAAGCGCGCAAAGGTACATAAAACCGGGCTTTTGTCCCTTTGTCAATATACTGTGGTTGTTTGGGAAATTTCACAAACTGATTCTTATTTTACTCTAACTGCTATCCTGGAGTTATGGACTGTCGCACAGTGTAGCGAAACACCAATGTCTACACAATCATTTATGGAAAAATAGCCTAGCTTTAATTTAAATTCTCTTTTTAATTATTTATTTCCCTTTTCCGTTACAGATAAACCTCGCTGTGAAATTGAAAGGATGGAGATCGATGATCAGGATACGTTAATTTGTACGGCATTTGGCAATCCGGAAGAGGTAAGCAACCAACCAACAATTGGAATTTACCGCGTAACTCTGCACCAGACACAGACACTCAGACTTTCACAGACAACCAAAAAAAGGACTCACGACAACAAAAACAACAGACAAACTCTGGCACCCCTTAAAAGCCAGCACACATATGAGTATGATGGTCCAGCGATAACCTTCTTTTCCCGGTTTGTTAAACAGTTAAACTCACTGTTCCGGGAGAACAATATAAAATATCCGTTGAAAAATAACCAGCAAAATATGTATTGCATAGCAACACATCGTTCATCAAATGTTATCTATGCACTTTTTGGAACACCTTCCACCAGCTTTTTAGGATGGGTCACAAAAATAAATTGACGTGGTCATACGTCGAAAATAAAGATTGGATAAGTTACTCTACGAAAAGAATCAAAATTTATATTTAAAGAGCTTTCAAGGGTCTATGAATTCAGATTTTTAGGGATGTTTTCAGGAGCGTTTAGCTTACAGAAGGCTTGATATAGGAACGACATATTTTGCAAATCACCATTAAACAATCCAAACTTTATTTTCGTGGGGTGACTGGAAATTGTTTTTCCATTTGTATGGACCGCGACCCAGCTAAGATATATATTAGATCTTCCCAATATAACGTCCCTACCTTATTTGTTTGGTGGGGGTTTTTTTGCAAACCCCCTTCCCCTTTGACCCATCTCTCTTTTAGCATTTGTGTTGTTTTATATAAACTGCAAAACACGTTTAATATAAATGTTTATGAGCGTATAGGACGTGTAGTTTTTTCTGCGTGCTTGCATGTCTCTCGATGTGTGCATGTGTGTGTGTGTGAGCCATAAAAATATTACAGGACTTATATCACAGCAATGCTGTGTTGTTGCTGTTGGCGTCGTTCGCTTGCCACATTTCACGTCTGTATGTTGGCTGCATTCATAGCCAACACAAAAAATATTACATTCGTATGTGTTGTTACCAAAACCATACATCAATTTTCGGTTTTATTTCATTCGTTGTCGTGTTTTTTTTTTGCGTTTTGTTTTCCCGCACCTTTGAGAAATAACAACGCTATGCTCGACGAGCGTGAGTGAGTGAACATTTGCAGTTTAACAAGAGTTTTCAATTTTTATGATATTTTGTTGGCAAACGGGGACGTGTGCGGGGAGGGGGAGCTGTTGGGGAATGCAACTCACCACGTTTTGCTTTATAAATCATGGACGAAAGAAAAAGTGTAATAACATTTTGACTTACTTTGTAGTCATGTTTAAACGAAATCATTAAAGCAAACTTTGAAATTAAAATGGAGAGGGAAAACGTGAATTAAGGCAGAATTGTTCTCATTCATTATAAGTAGGGGCTCAGCAATATAGATAACTATAGGCTTTTTCAAAAATTATAATTCGCAGACCTCTAAATAAAAGATTTCACCTCGTTGCAACAGGGCCTGTCCTTTTGTCTGTATAAAAATCATACCGAGTCTATCCTTTGGCCGAGCCTATCCTTTGGTCGAGCCTATCCTTTGGCCTTTTGGCTGCACTCCGCGCTCCAATTTGTCATCAGTTGTATCAATACGTACGAGGAAATTGTTCCAATATTTGCACTCTTTTTTGCACAATTTACTCCAATTGATATTTGGACATTGGCAGCAGCGTTCCCCCACTCGTATAAAATTAAATACCATTAAAAGTGAATGTTAAAACAAACATAAACATTTAAATGACTCACACATACACACACATAAATTCAATGGTATATGAACACATACACACACAGTCGCAAAAATCCTTTTCGACTTCGTTTGGCCTGTGTTTTTATTCCTCTTTTTGCCTCTCTCTCTAGTGCTCTCCTGATTTTTATTTTCAATTTACAGCAATTGATTTAATTTCTTTTTATTTTGTCTTTCTTCTTTTTCATTTAAACCTATATTTGTTTGTTTTTTTTTTTCTCTTTGTGTTCTCATTCGTGTTGTCTTCTCCATTATATACTTGCAGGCCGATTTTTCATGGTCAATTAAGGCTGAAAATGAATCTGTCGAAACGCTGGGCAGTGGTGACAGTAAAACGTTTAAGGATAAAAGCTTTTATGTACTCAAGGAAGATTATGCAATTGCACGTACCTATCGCTGTGTGGCCAATAATACGGCCGGTGCGGGCGCATTCTGTGAAATTGAAGTTGCCGGTAAGTAAAGTAAATACACTCAAAGATAAAACAGTTCCTATAGCTGGGCTGGCCTGGACTGGGGTTGGGGTAGGCGAGTATCCTAACAAAGGACAAAACGCAAGAAATGTCCCATGATTTTCAAAGCTTTGTGAAAGACACTAGACGAAGAACATAAAAAAGTGCAGGCAAAAGGATAATAGTAGCTTCGGCTGGCTACAAATGTCCTGCAGTCACTTAAAGTGTATAGTTGTGAGCCATGGTCATCTATCGATGGACTATAATTGAAAGCAAGTGATGTATGGATTTTTAAGTGCCGGCGATGGAACAGAGGCAAGCAATTCCAAGTTTTCTATTGTCGTCGTGTCGGTTGCTTTCAAAGCGAAAGAAAGAAATGGAAAATTTCAAAAGTGTAATTTTAGCAGCCGAAAAAATGTGAAGTGCCCCCAAGGAGAGCGCACTTTTCGCACATCCTTTGTCAAGTTGATGGTTCTTGCGTTTTTAGTAAACCTTTTTGTAAAGTGGCAAGTATCAAGAATACCTTTTGGTTCTGCAGATATTGCACCAAGATAAAAAATCGATATAGTAGTGCGATATTCTAAGAAAAAAATGTTGTGCTTCGGTGGAAAAATATTTCTCAATTGACTCAAACATATTCCATTGTATTTCTCAGAATGGATAACGTGTGACGTAGACCACTATCATTCTAACTGGCACATATATAGTCGGAAAGCCCAGTTCATTGACATCAAACTGCGCTGAATACTGTTTTTACTTAAATTTTATGTGATAACATAGCTCCAGGTTTCACATTGTTTTTCTTTAAGACATATCTTCTGTCAAATGAACGAGGAAAAAATTAAAACAAGGACACTGGGTTCGTGAAAATATGAAATTAGCTGAGCGAACTTGATCAGTCTTTCCAGTTTACCAACATCTGTATATATCCTCCTACACAAGTTCTGGGAGATCTGTTACTGTTACTAATCCATTTTTTGGTAAAGTACAGATTACAAATGAGCCTTCTTCTTAAGAAATTTTCTTAGATTTCTAATATCAATTGGAGTAATTGTTACTCGAGTGCCCGGTGTCTCTGGCCAACCACATAAGAAGTGATCGACTTTATATTCTTCATCTTCGTTGTCGCGGCTTCGGCGGTGATCTTTGAATTGTAGCTGATCTTCGTATTCACTCCATTGAAGAGCGCTTTTATCGAAGATCAAACGCATCAGGGTTATTGCCAACTATAGTGTCATTAAATCTGTTTCCGAATAAGCACTATATTAACCTGCAGATGAGATAACGTATTTAAGAAATCTGAAGTAATATTAATGGATTCAGAGATCAACAATAACACGACTTATTTTGAATTTATTAGATTACACTGCCCGACAGTTCATATTACACTTGAACCAGATGACATACAGCTGAAACTATAGGTGAAATAGAGTTAATTGGCGTTTTTAGTTTTTCATTTTGGAACAGGATAACCAAAGGATACCATTTTTCAAAAATTATTTTTAATTCTTATTCGCACCCTACGATATCGGTATGAATGCCAAAACAAAGATGAGAATATGTGCTAAAAATACTTTAAATTTCAAGTTTCTATCTGTATTAGTTTAGTGTTAGCAGCCATTTAATGTTTTGTCTCTTAAAAAACAACTTATGGATAAACTAGAAAAACTAAAGGGTAAACTTGATATAGATGTTAATGCTGAGATAATACAGATGGAAGCATGATATTTAAATAGCTATTCTCCTCTTTAATTTGACACTAATACCGTTATCATAGGTTACGAACAAGTATATAAAATAACTTTTTGAAAAATTTTAACTTTTGGAACTATATAGTTCTGGGATGAGGATATAAAACAAAAAAGTCAAGTAACTCCATTTTGCCTACGAATTTTCTTAAAAATTGTCGTACGGTGCTATTATTGAGATTCTTAAATATATAACTTTCCTTTTTAAACTCTCGTCTTAATTTAAAATGGGCTACAAATGATACTGCGGTCCAATGCGTTGGCTAATTGCTGATATCCTGCTGCTCAAAGATCTTATGTTTGTTCTCTCCTTCAATCCCAATTTTAAATTGCCCACATATTCGTCCTTTAAACCTCAATTTCCGTGCAGCCTCCTACTATTCGCCTAGTTCCCTTCAGTAAAGTGACCTGGACAATACCTCAAACTCCTACTTACCTTCGTTGTTCTTTATATCGACAGTCTTCGGCGTTTGTATATCATCAGAAAGTCACAGGTCTCAGAATTGAAAGGAGACAATTTCAATTCTGAGACCCGTGACTTTCTCTTTGTGCGTCCATTTTTCTATCCATTCCTCTTTCATTGATCTACTGGTCTTTCGACTTCAGCGGCCTTATAGCAGATCTGTGCAGGTTTCCATTTGTCTACCCATTTCCTATTCATTGGCCTTGTCATATTCGGTCTTCAGAGAACTTAGTCCATATCTACGACATCTCTCAACTTAGGCATTTATGCATTCGTCTATACATTCCTCCTTCATTGGTCTTCTCGTCTTTGAAATCAGAGGTCATAGACGAGATCTGTTTAGGCTTTCATTTGCATATCCATTTCGCTTTCATTGACCTTCTCATCATCGGTCTTCTAAGAAATCAGTCCATATCTATGTCAACTCTAAGTGTAGGCTTTCATCCATTTGTCTATCCATTCTTCCTTCATTGATCTACCTGTCTTTGGAAGAGATCTGTGTAAGCTTATATTTGTCTATTCATTCCACCTTCGTGGGCCTTCTCATCTTCGGTCTTCAGAGAACTTAGCCCACATCTCAGACATCCCTCAGGCTTTTACGTATTTGTCTATCCATTCCTCCTTCATTAGTCTTCTCGTCTTCGGCATTAAGAGCCCTTAGAACCGAGCTTCCATTGTCTTACCATTCCGCCTTCGTGATGCTTTCGTCTTCGGTCTTCAGAGACCTTACTCCAGATCAACTCCGTCTCTCTATGTGGACTTCCATACATTTTGTCTATCCATTCATCTTTATTAGTCTTCTCGTCATCGGTCTTCATTGTTCTTAGTACATATCTGTGCCGTCTCCCTACATAGGTTCCATTTCGTCTATCCTATTTTATTAGTTTTCTCGTCTTCTGTTCTTCTGTGTTATTAGTTAATGGTCTTGGTTTCACCATTATTCAGTCTTTCCAACTTATCATATATTGGCTGGTTTCCCCTACATTCTCCATCTATTTCCATATGGATCTTTGGAGATCATAACGAATTATACCCATCATAAGTCCCTGGTAAGGTATTCAAAATCGCCCAAAATTAATGTTTCTCAGCATCGAACCTTAAAGATTTTCCTTTCGATAAAAACAAGTCCCCGAAATAATCCTCCTTGCTCTCGCAGCCTTGCCGTTTTTCAATTATATTCATTCACTCAGTGCCGTCCTCTATAATCAGCTCGTTGTTAATTTATTCAATTCCAATTTTGTCTTGTGCTCTGACACGCCAACGCCAACATAAAAGGGAAGGGAAACAAGAAGAAGAAGAGGAAAAAACGCCAAACAAACAAACGGAAAGAAAAAACACACGAAAACCAAATAAAATTTCAAATCGAAACCCAAGGAAACGCAGCCAAAGAGAGGACCAACTGAAACAAAATCAACCCGAAAAAAAAACTTTTATATTATAATCTTCATCATTGTCAGCTGTTTAAATTAGCTTAACCTTCCCATTCAACCATTATACAGAGGAGCGAGAGCTCCTCCAATCTACCCCTCCAGTTGTTTTCTAAAGGATCGCAGAAATCCGCAAACAATTTAGATGTCGTGGATGACTTCAAGAGGAGTGCTATATGGCGATAGCCAAGAAGGAAGAGGGCCAGCGTTGAATAACCACAATCAAGTCGAAGCGGATTTACAAACACGCGCTGGAGCTCTACAGCACAAACGCACACACACACTCTTACGCCGTGAAATGAATGTACGGACCGGAAACTGATTACTGTCAATATTTGTTTCATTTGTATGTTTCAATACAACAACAGCAACAACAATGGAGGGGCATCAACAATGGCCCCATGGTTGGATGGTGTTACTGCTGCTGTTGGCCCGTTTCCTGTTACTGCCAATTGAGTTCGGTTCGGTTGTGTTGGGTTCCTTTTTTGGCCACCAATACCGTGATTTAACGCGCTCTGACTTGAATGAATGGAGGGCTGACTGGCTGGCTGCCTGGCTGATGCACGGGGTTGGACTGTTGCGATAGCGCGCTTTTTGGGCGGAAATGGCAACCAGCAGTCATGTTGCAACAATAGTTTCGTGCTTCGCATCTAAGTTAGTGGATGTATGCAAGTGTGTGTGCGCATGAGAATAGTGGCCTTTAGTCCATGGCAGTTGCTTCTGTAAATACAGACACTCCGGATCTGCAGCATGACTTGGAATTAAGCACGTGCTGTTCGAATGCTAACCAGGAGATGCCTTTTCCTTTTTGCACTGCGAGATACTCATACTTTTTGTATTTTGTTTTTTTTTTTTTGGCTTGGCCAGCGTTTGAGTTCCCCCGGAGTTGAGCTTTGATTAGGATATTGTAATGGATTCGACGTCGCCGATGCCCCCAACACCCGGTCATCCTTATGACTTATCTTATCGTTTCGTATGGGGGGTGGGCGAAGGAGGGGGAAGGAGCTATTGTGTTGTGCTCCATGTATTGTGTGGATAGGGACGATATTTCGTTGCGAAGTGCAGCTGACGCTATTTGTTAAGTATTTTCAATTTGTGAGTTTATTATTATTTCGATGTTGTTGCTGCTACTCTTTTTATGATTTCAAATTTAATACACATTTTTTGGTGCTGCTGTCCATGAATATACAGCGAGAGCTGTTGTTGTATTAGGAAACGGAAATTGATTTTACTGTTTCTACACTTCCTTGAGTAGATTTTTTCGTTGGTGGTTTGTTGCGCCGAATGGCTGGCATGGTGGTGGCGGTTTCAAGTGGGATTTCTTGAATTTTTGCCGACGTTTTTTCCTGCTCAGGGCTGTAGCTGATGATATTCTTTAGAATTTTTAGCTTTTTTTTGTACTTTCTTTTTGGTTTTCTCTAAAGCAGCTTAATATTTGGTATTATTTTCCACAAGGTTTAGTTTAGTTTTGTTCTAACTTTGCTTCTGGTCTCTCTGGCGGGGTTTTTAGTATTTTCCTCTGATTTTTTGTTTGTTAGATTTTTGGTTTTCGGTATCCTTCGAGACTTTGTTGCTTTTGTTTTATTTGTATTGCCTTCAAATTCGACGGTTGCATTTGATTAAACACAAATCGGTTTTCGGTTGAGCGGCAAGGACTGAACTGGCAGAGATTCAACCACATTACAGAGCTCTGTGAATTTTGCGATGGTGGAGATTATTTGATGCATATATGTATAAACAAGATTTTAATATGTATATGTAGTCTTCATGTGTAGTTTTTTTTTAAACAAAGATATACAAATAATCCCCAAAATATCCTCAAAGGCACAAATCAATCAAACAGTGAAACAACATTATACAAACTCCAGGGGAGATTGTATATGGAGGCGGCTTCGAACAGCTTATACGTTTATTAGTGAAAGTTTTTAAGGCTCTTTAGAATCATAAATGTCCCCAGCATGAGGTGAATAAATTCGTTTGGTCTTATCAGAGTTGAAACGCGGTTGTTTGACAACTCTTACAATCTATGAATAATAACATTTTCATAACAATTTCCTGGTATCATCAATATTTCCTGATTTCCCTTCACTAAAAGAACTTCTGCTTAAAAATACCTTCAATTCCCTACTAAATCGACCTAGCATATACTATCCTACAGACTTCGGTCTAAACTAATATCTATTGTTGTATCTGACACGTGTAGAGTCAAAAATCTTAATAAAATTTAAATCGCTCCAGAGGATGATATAACAAAGGTCATGTCCCCATTTAAGTCCTCCACTTATGTTTCTTTGCGTTCCTTTGAAATTCTGTATTTAAATCCTTATTTATCCTTTTCTGTTGTTGTACTACAATTATTTTGTTTAATGTATTACAGCCACATCTATTTTTATTATTTGGTGGAAAGGTAATCAAACACTTTTGTTGTTGAGTTGTTGTGTGAAGCATGAAGTCTTGTTTTAACAAAAAGAAACATACTTTTGTAAATGATCCTGGAAATCCTTAAGATCCAAACAATCCGAACAACCAAAAAGCTTGTTAGTTCCTTGAAACCTTCTACTTCCTGTGGATAACAGTAGGCTAAGTTAAAGGATATATGGGCATAATGTTTGTCAGATAAAAGCGAGAATTTGTTAGCAGATATTTGCGATTTGTTGTCAGTAGTTCTTGTTCTTAATGTATAATTTGAAAGGCATAAAGGAGAAACTCCATTTAAGCAATAACCAGTCCAATATTGTGTTCAACTCGTCAATTATTCAAGTTGAATGACTGTGCTACAAATTGTGCAATTCTTGTTGGTGGCGTATGAGTTATTTCACTTGATAATAATATTACTCATTCGCTGTGCAGCTAAAAAAAATTAAATGGCTTCAAATATTTTATATTTGATATATATATATATTGGGTGGGTCATTTAAAACTTTAAATTATAGAAAAGGCATAATTATTTTTTCAAATGTCTGGTTTTATTGGAAAGGTTGAAGTTTGTCGTTTTTATGTGACTATCACGACAGGCTCGGCAGTACCTCATCCGATCAACCAAATTTGCCAGTGCAGTCCAAACTCCACACTAAACAGTGACTCGTTGTCGATGCATTGGCTTCTCAATATTCACGTGTAGGAACTCTGAACCCCATATGCGGCAATTTTGCTTATTGACATAGCCTACGAGATGAAAATGAGTTTCATGAAGGCTGAACTGAAGGCCGATCTCTTCTTGAAAATTGTTCACGTAAATTTCTTAAAGTTTTCCTTAAAGACTCACTACTTTGGAAGTCAGTTTTTAATATTTCCATTTTGCAGGCGATAAACTTAAACCTGAAAATAAAAATTAATGTTGCACTACCTTTCAAAGTCAAATTGGCCATCCTGTATTCAATGAAAGGATATTTATTCGAATACAAACATGAGAAACACAGGGTTTCGGGGCTTTGTTACCATAGTTTTGAATCGTGAATATATCGAAAACTTGAGATGAGTTCAGAAAAACGAGACAGTTGATATTAATAACTACAAAACATATACTTTGAAGTTTTTCTCATAGTTTTTCTAGTGCTATTTTCATCTTAAAAATTATCCCTTGTCTACAATAATATGTTGTTTGTATCTTCCTTAGTGCTTAAGTATGGTAGTTAATTATTATATTGATCCTATAATTAATTAATTTGTAATTAAATATATGCTATTCCCTCCCTTAAATTGCTTTTAATAAAACATCTTTTGAATATGCTTCCCCTCCGCGGCTTTCATAACATGGCTACAGTGCGCCTTAGAAGTAAGTAGATACATAAGTATTTAGCATAATATCCTTTACCTCGTTCATATTTTATAAATTGTTGTTCAATTTTTAGTTAAATTAAATTTTCTGTTGGTGTTTATTTTTACTAGAACACAAATATGTATTTTATGACACTGCCAAAAAATAATTTAACCCCAATGTACAATTGATCCATATATGATTTAGGCTAACACACACACACTCACACATTCATGTAGAGTATCACTTTAGGATGACACATGGTAAAAGCAAAGTATCATTTTGGGATAATACAAGTGGCAATACACTGCCAACTGAAATGAGTTTTTGTTGGCAGGAATCCTTTTAATATACATATTTAAGTAAGAATATCGCATAGCATATTATTGTCAATGGCATTTTCTACTCAGAAATAAAGCCCCTTAATAAACACTCCACAGCAAAGGATTTATTCCACACCACTGAGTACCATTCCATTGTAGAAGTGCTCATAAAAAATTATGGAACACCTCCTCGCCGCACAGCAAAGCTTCTGTTTGTGTTGCAGAGTACATTTTAGCAACAGCGCTGACGATATGACGTCTGAAGAATGTGACAAGACAGGTCACATTATTCATTCGCTTCAAAATGTCTGCATATTTGTACGACTGTACGGTACGAATGGGGATAGTGGCAGTAAGTAGCATGACATATTATACTTAAGGGCATAATAAAAAGGTCTGCCAGAATGTGTGGAATTTGAAACGTTGATATGATAGGTTTTTACTTAACATCTAAGTGAAATGCTTATGTAAAATGTAAGAAAATCTCTTCTACCCCCTGGAATGACTCAAAAACAAAAACTGGCTTACTTTTAGTGCTAGGAAAAAGCTCAGAATGCTTTGCGAAGAAACAGCAAACGTAACTGTCTTGGCTGATAAATCGTTAACGAAGAATGGAATGGAATGTGTAATGGAATACTTTTCATTATTGTTTTTGTTTTAACGTCTACGTATTCTTTTTTTTTCGAATGCCACAAATACTTTAAGGGTTATGCGACACGAGTGAGACGTCCTTAAAGAAAGGTAGCCAATTTTGAGGAGAAGCAAAAGAGATTAACTAAAGGAGAACATAAATATGACATATTTTTCAAAGATAGAACATCTAGACCATACGAGGATGATTTGTAAAGGTCGTTGGCCCAAGGAGTGCACACATTATTGTACTCGAGGTGGTATGAGTAATAAAAGGATAAGACATAGATATTAACTTAAGGAGAACATAAGTATGAATGTTAAAATTCAAATGACATATTGGTTAAGGAGAATATCAAGGATTTTTTGTAAAGGTCGTTGGTCCAAGGAGAGCTCACAAGACTGTACTGGAGGTGGTATGAGTAATATAAATTTAAATTTATGGTACTCATGATGGTATGAGTAATTTAAATGTAAATTCATGTTACTCATACCACTCCAAGTTCATATATACTCAAATAATAATGTGCTATTAAAACGACAAAACGAATTGATAGGCAATGACACTAATAGGCAATGATATTTTACTTTTATCTCATCCATCGGAATATAATGCAATTTCTCACGTGTGCAAGAAAATTTTATTTTTTTAAGATGATTTAGTGTTTTTTTATAAATACCACAAGGCCATATTCGAAAAATTATAGGAAATTGCAGCAAAAAAATAATCTGGTGGTTCTCACCAAACTTTTATAGAATTTTGTTTTGGAACAATTTTTGAATTACAGTACAGTCATCGGGATGTCAGATGACTTATAAATTTTCCATGACATTCTTAGAATGTATGTATTTAAGGCTGGGTCGCGGTCCATACAAATGGAAAAACAATTTCCAGCCACCCCACGAAAATAAATTTTGGAGTGTTTAATGATGATTTGCAAAATATTTCGTTCCTAGATCAAATCGACTGTGACATAAACGCTCCTGAAAATACCCCTAAAAATCATAATTTTCCCGTGTAATCTTTTTGATTGTTTTTAAATAGTAGACCCTTGAAAAGACTTTAAATATAAATTTATATTCTTGTCTTAGAGGAACTTATTGTTCGAATTATTGGACCTTTATTGTAATTTATTGTGTTTTTTCATAGTGACAACTGAAAAATGTTTCGTCCTTTGTGTTAGTATTTTATAAAAACTAAATAGCGGCAGTTAGTAAGAATTTTCGAATGATGCCTAAATGATGAACATCGGAAGTAATTGACCCCGCAGCGCTCATTTTCGTAAAAAGATTTTGAAAATGTTGGCTCTGAAAATCCATCTCCTGTATTAAATTATTTTACAAACATGGAATCAGTGAACAGAGTTCTTTTCTGATATTCATCATTTAGGTATCATTCAAAAGGTAATGATTCCTTCTATTTATTTATCATTACATCTCTTAACAGATGTTTCCAAGAAATATGAGTTTTTAGCTGTCACTTTAAAAACTCAAAAAATCAATATATAAATGTCAATAATACGATCAATGAGATGTTCTAAGACAATAATACGCATTTTTATTTATAATACAAATATTTTCAGAAAAAAAAAACTTGGACAAAAATTCACATGAAAAACGTGATTTTTAGAGATGTTTTCAGGAGCGTTTAGCTCACAGATGGTTCGACCCAGTAGCGAAATACTTCATTTAACAATCCAATCTCCATTTCTGGGGGGTGATTGGTGCAATTTATTTTCGTGACCCTTCCTAATGTATATATTATTAATATTAATAGTCTTGGAGTGGATGGGGTCGATTCTATACTGTAGAAGCCTTTTTAATAAAATAAAAATTATTTTTACTAAAAAATCACAGAACTAGAAGGCGTCCCTTATGTATATATATATATGTACACATAATATGTATCGCCTTCATTAGGTATACTTAAAACACTGTAAAATACACTCGAAAAACATGTCTGTTAAGAAACACCAAAAAGCATGTCACTGAATGATTGTTTTCTTTTCTATTTTTAATTCACAATGATTTCAATTTCCTTAAATGTTTTTTTAATTCTCTTATTATTTTCATTTTCCTCATTTTGTTGACACAACTTTTCTAATAATCTCTTTGCTTTTTACCCATTAGAACAACTGGCCTGGTGGCAGCGTTGGGATAAGCCCGCCATAATCATTTTGGTGGCCAGCATATTGGTGCTGCTGTTGGCCGTGGTAATCATCTGTTGTATTATCATTTGCATTTGTCGTCGCCGCAGACGTCAGGATAAATGTAAGTACCGTTTTGTTGTTAACATGATGCGAAGGCTACTAAGTTACGATATCTTAAGGAACTATACAAAAATATATAGAGAAAATCCCTCTCCAACAAAATACTTGCTACTCAAATATTAAAAGAAAACAAATGGTTTAGGGTTAATTTAAGTTTATTTTTGGTTAATTATGTTTAATTGATTTTTTTTTTAAATTATAAGTTATTTATTTAAGTATTAATTTTCATTTATATTTTATTTATGGTTTATTTAATTTTGTGTTGTTTAACAAACAAACAAACATAGTTGTAAAAAAGTTAAAAAAGACAACTCTTTCGTTCAACGCTTGCATGGCCTTTTTGAGAGAAATGCTTTAGAAAACTGTGGGCATGTAAAGCATGTTTGTGCATGAGCTTCCCTTTATTGATGTCTATTTAAAATCAAAGCGAATTTTCGGAAAATAATCGACTGAAAGGATGTAAAAAGAATAAGGTACCCCACAAACTGGAAAATGTTTTAATTCAACAATTCAATTGTGACAAAACTGTCACTAATATTATATATTTTTATAACTTAAATTCGAAAAAATATATCAAAAATATAAGCCCAAATTTGGGAATATCCTATAATTTTTCATCAATATTAGAAAGGGATGTCGAAATGTAAGGACAAAAATTCTAAATATTAAAAATTTGCCAATTACAAAAACATATGTCCATCAAAATACTGGCAATCTAAAAAGAAGACTCAGAAAAGTTTAGGATAATTGAATTAAAAGTCATTTATTCATTCAGCTCATATAAATAAATCCAAAAATATATTCATCCATTTAAAAATAGATATTCAACGCAACGTCCATGTTTTCCATATATTTCAAAATTTCCCATAAAAACATACTTTTTATTTGAATATATCGTCACCCTATTTCTAAAAGGACGAAAGTAACAAATATTTCGAAATCGTTTTTAGATATTCCTATAGCAAACGTTGGAATACATGGGAATATGTAAAAAACGATTACGAAAATTTTCAGTTATATCCTTTTAGCATTAAGTTAACGATATACAAAACATCGAGCTCACATAATGTTCCCCGATTATATTTTCCCTAATATTTTTTTTTTAATTTTCAAACCAAACTTCAAACATCAAAATTCTCTGTTGTCATACAAAGTGATTTCATGTTCCTAGAATTCTCATTGCAATTACCTCCCTAACATCGAACAACAATTTCTTTGTTTTCTACTTAGAATGTCCCCTCTTGTTCTGTACTTTCTCCCCTGCATTATAAAGATTTTACGTTTCCAAACTACATTGAAAACTGATTCTATTCTATTCAAGCATCAATTATCGGCATCTAACATACTCACACTACTCCCCTCATATTTTTAACGTAAAATGTTAATCCCTTTTTAAATCATCCTACCTCGGCAAGGATTAGGATTCAATTGTTCCCCTTTCCCCCTTTTGCATTTTCGTTTTAAGTTAATTTCGAACATTTCCTACTATTCTCCGCATAAACTTCGCATGCACAGTTTTATTTATTTATTTTTTGTTTTTTTTTTTTTCTTCTTCGGATTAAAAATGCCTCAAACACACGCATGATGTGTCAGAATTACAACAAATATTACAAATTTATTATTCTTTTGCTGACTTTAATTGCAACAATTTGTGATTTTTCCATATAATAACTAATAATGACACAAACTAAAAAAAAACTATAAATATAATAATTATTGTTATTGCAGATTATAATTTATTATAGGCAATAACTAATGTATAATCATTTTAATTGAAATAATTGGAAAATGATTTGAATAATTGAAAAAAAACAGCTGAAGAGAAAAAGGGGTGATGGTAGCAGGGCTGCCAAATGGCAAAACAGAATAGTTTAATAAATAAAGAATTATATTCTTTCCCGGGGAAGAAGTAATGCCTGCATACATCGTTGACGATAGATTGTCTCTGAAGGAAGACGTTCATTATAAAAGAAATTAAAATATGGAAAATCGCTTAAATTGCAACCATTTTTCTAAAATACTCTTAAAGCAAGAAAGGTTCAAAAAGGTTTGGATTTTTGTTGTCATTTATTTTGGTTTAAGACCAAAGGTTGTGCTGAAGTCTTCAGCAGGACCCAAAATTAGCAAAAAGGCAAAGTGAGACCTTTATTGCGTAGTTTCGATGGGCGCTACCCCATCTCGTCAGAACTTTCGCAACGAATGTATGTCTTTGACTTAAATCAGGGTTCATATTAGTACCAGCGCTCACATATGAGTTTTGGATTTTTTTTTTCAAATATTTGTGAGTTATCCTTCTAACAGTATTACAGGGTGCTGGTGGCAACTAATGAAGAACATACAAAATTTATGGTCTTTTATAAAGGGTGATTCATTGATAGGTACTTGCATTATGAAACTAATGACGAATTGTGTTATTTCATTATGAATAGTCTTAGCTCAGTACAGTGGTACAGTATATTCAAAACATAAATTGTTTTGACCAACATTTTGCTCCATTTCTAGCTTAATGGCTACGTTAATAAACCATACAGCCATATTTTGGATTAATAGCAATACAAGGAATACAATGAATACAATACAAGGTTCAAGGAATGGCATTACATTTAGTCAAGATAATTGGTTTGGATTATAGTCTTGTAACCATATTTATTCGAAAATGAGGTTATACGAAACGTTTATGCACATTTGGCTCCGAGTAGACGGCGCTACTTGTTATAGAAGCAATGCACTATAAAAGTACAATTCGGTAACTCTTCAAAATTTTCTTCCCATTTTATGGCCTACATAAATTTCAAATGTGACTGAATACGTCTACTATAATTGTGAAATTGAGGGTCAACCTCACTTAGATTATTCAAAAAATACCACTCAAAATGCTTGATCGCGTAATCGAAAACTGGAACCTAAGAAAGGACCATGTTATCCGTATTTAAGCCGATCATTTCCAAGAAATAATTTATAATAAAGAATTATTTTATTTTTGAAAAAAGTACCTACTAATGTACCTATTACCTCTTTATAAAAATCCTTATAAATATTTCCCTTTAAAGTATTTATACAGCTGTACTATAGGGCGTATGATAGATATTGTTATCATAACACACAATAGTTTTTAACATCGGCTCTTATAGTCGCATTTTCTTTAAAATTCAGTCAACTTTATAGCATGACAGGGATGTCTACCGATGATTTGAATCTGTTGTCCAAAAACTGAAATTATTGCCACAATTTTCGTTGTGAAAACAAGTGGGAGTTTGATTTAAACACCCAAATATATTTTAATCAAAATTTATTTAGTTTTACTGCCTCACCTCTTCAACTCTAGCCAATAAATCACACAAATTGTTATATCACATATATTATATTACTTATTTAGTATTTTTTCGTTTTTCCCCAAAAAAAATGTTATTGTAAATATTTCCAAATTTTGCAACAATTAATTAAATACAAATATTTGTTTTTTTCTCTTTTTCAAATGCCTTTTTATGTTATGCTTTTTTGCAACTGTAAATAACCAACAAAAAACTTTGCAAATGCTTTTTATGCAAAAATACAAACAAATCAACAACAACAAAAACGAAAAACATTTTAATGTTATTAACAAAACCATGTGTACATGTGTGTGTGTGTGTATGCGTGTGCGTGCGAATGTGAAACCACAAAAATACTCATTAAAAAACCACCACCGACAAATACAACAACAACAAACAAAATATCACGATAACAACAACATGGCAAACCTTTGAAAACTAATTGATGACAACAAATGCCAAAACTATTTGAAATCAAATGCAATTTAAACCGAAACAAATCTCACTCACCTTCATAATGCATTACAAACAAAAACACTCTCGACCATACAAAATGGACAAAAAACACACAAAACATGTCAACCTTTGAAAACTCATACACATTAAAACAATAACAAACTAATAACATTAACAAATAACAAATGACATTTCAAAACTAATTAAATTACTCAAAAAAATATTAAAAAAAAAACAAATGAACATCCGTTATTAAAAAATAACCACATAAACATTTGGTGAATTCAAACAATATTAAAATTGAATGCCTCTACACAAACTAAATAATAATTAAAAATTTATTAATACACTTGGCAAAAACAACAACAACTACACCTCACACATTAACATTCTTCGACAAAAAAACAAATACACACACTCACCTGGGAACACTGAACCACAACAACACCATCACCAACACCTAACCTGGCTTGTATCATCAACACCTTGTGTGTGCATATGTGTATGTGTGTGTGTCTGATTTTAAACTTCTGTTGCCTTCGTTCGGTATTAAACAACATTTGTTTTATCAACACTTTTCATTTGTTGCAAAAAAAAAACACTTCAACAACAATATTATTGAACTAATTAACAAAAACATCATCAAACTAAAAAATAACGTTGTGTTCAACTTAAAATCATAAACATCAACTTTACATCATTAAAATCAACAACATCACCACTACCACCACCACATGTTTTATTCAATCATTCAATTGACTTGAACAAAAAAAAACAAAAACTATCGTTGAATGAATCGCGCCTTTGGTTAACTGAACACTCTTAAAACCAACACCACCACCATCACAACCAACAAAATTATACACCTCAAATCAAATCAAATTAACATTTAAAGATCGTACTGATGTCTCGATGAGTGCCACCCACAGGTAAGACCAGCTTTTGTTATCCTCTTTCTTGGATTATAAGTATATAGAATTGTTAATTCGCTGATGTAAATCAATTAAATTTGTATTGATTTATTTTGTTTTGAAATGAAGAAGAAAACTTGAAATTTGTTTAGGAATAATGTAGGACATACAGAGACTAAGACAAAGTCCTGCCAATTTATAAAATCCTAATTCAGGCACATTTGAGATCACGCCAGTACTATACTAAAGAGTACTGATAAGTGTTCATGAATAGAAAATCGCCGTAAAAGTTTTAACACATTCATATCCATCCACATTTTAGTTATAGAGTCTACTATTTTATCTCAAGTAGGACATTTTGGTCATTTACCTGTGAGATACCAAAATGGTTAGGCAATTCATTAAGCAGCTTTAAAATTATTATAAAAATATTTTTAATATCTAGAGTATATCAGTTGTCACGTGGATTGGATTGGATTTCTGAAAGGATCACATAATTCTGGATAGATAATCTTCTCGCTTTTTTGTATAGTAAGTCCAGAACAATAGACTCATACTGTGGTAATTTTTATGAATATCAGCTAATCGTGGCTGCTGAGAAGGTGGCGATCTGTCACAGGAATAACATTATTCTGGATTGATAATCTTCTCGCTTTTTTGTATCGTAAGTCCAGAACAATAGACTCGTACTTTGGTAATTTTTAATATAGGTGGCTATATGTTACAGGATCACATTATTCTGGATTTATAATTTTCTCGTATCGGTATTCTGTTCTCGGTATCGTAAGTCCAGGACAATTGACTCATACGACTTATAGAACTCCACTTAAGACGTCTTCATTTTAGACTATTCATTCGTAGCAGGCAAATTCGACTTCTGGAATCGGGCCTTAATATTTGAGAAATCCTTTCAGTCATTGTGAGGGAAACCTGTTCCCTCTGGATTGATTTGAATCCCAACCGAGCTACTGCAAGCATTAGAAATATTATGGACATTTTCGTCTTATGATTTTACCCCAACCCCGACTTTATGGGGTATCCGATGAATAGTCCCTTCCTATGGTGGAGGGTGAAACATCATTATCATTATATCAGGTTATAGAAGATCCCAAATATCAATATGGACGCTCTTCTGTGGGTAGTTAGAAGGATTTTGCGATCATTCTCTGAATACAATTTCCCTGAATACAATTGTTTGTAACACCCAAAAGGAAACGAGATAGAATCAATTTTTTAATCAATTTAGCCATGTCCGCCAGTCTGTCCATATATTATTGTAATCACGATACAGGTCGCAATTATTGTCCGATTCTAACAAAACTTGACACAAACGATTTTTGCACGTCAAGGACGGACGCTATTTATTTGGAGCAAATCGGTTCAGATTTAGATATAGCCCCCATACAAATGTAGCTCCCGATTTGACTCTTTCCGCTCTAAAAATCACATATTTTATCAGATTATCTTCAAATTTGGCAAAATGTCTTATATTTAAACTACAAATACCTGTGGTGAAACTAAGTCATATCAGTTCAGATTTATATATAGCTCCCATTGAAATTTCGCTCCCGATTTGACATTTTCCGGTCTAGAAACCGTAAATTTTAACAGATATTATTCAAATTTGGCGTAGCACCTTATAGAAACATTTCTGGTGAAAATGGGTCAAATCGGCTCAGATTTATATGTAGCTCCCTACAAATGTCGCACCCGATTTGACTTTTTCCGCTCCAAAAAGTACATAAATTAACCGAGTTTTAGCAAATTTAGTACAACACCTCATATTTTAACTAGAAACATATGTGACAAAAAATGTGTCAAATCGGTTCGGTTTTAGATATAGCTCCCATACAAATTTCGCATCCTAAGATGCAAAATAAATATATTTTCCGCTTCTCAGAA
Organism: Polietes domitor; assembly: GCA_947397865.1. Taxonomy (NCBI): domain Eukaryota; kingdom Metazoa; phylum Arthropoda; class Insecta; order Diptera; family Muscidae; genus Polietes; species Polietes domitor. The sequence goes on along the minus strand of OX377621.1, from coordinate 172,635,519 downwards.
AGTTTTTTTAATAAACTTCCACGAATTGCATTAAAATTCTGAATTTATTTTGTCAGCTTTAATGCTCTCGGACCCATATACTATTTTTTTACATTAATATTTTTGCATTGATGAAAAAGAACACCAACAACATATAAATTCATAAGATTAAAATCGGCTTTTAACACAAGGATATTTTTGTGACATTTACTTTTTATTCTGCTCAGAAATTTCAAGGAAGTCGATAAATATTATAGAATATAAATTAGCTTTTAGTTTTCAAAAAGCGAAAAAGAACATCATATGTATTAAATACATTGAGTTTACCCACAACATTTCATTCCACTTCCAAAATGTAGGTAGTTAGAGATGTGATAGTCTTAAATCACTTCTTTTTTAAATCCTTAAAGACGTAAAAGACATAAGAGATCCTGCTGTTGAATTACTCTAACAAACCTTTATAAAATTTCAAGTTTTCTTCTTCGGCTTTGTTTTTAACGTAAACAAATCGTAATATTTTGTTCTGTTTAATTCTATCAATTTTTATTTACCTTTTAAAATTTGTTTATTTTTTCATTTTCGTTCCATTTATATTTGCCACATCAATGTAATTGCACTTTTGCTTATGTGTGTGTATTGTATATGTGTGTGTGTGTCCGTAATCGTAAACATATTGTGGCTTGTTTCCATTATTATCAAACGCTTATTTACTTAAACAAACATAACAACGAACATAAAATCCTCACCTCATCATAAACTGCCATTGAAATAAAATCGAAAACGAAAACGAAACAAACCGATATTCAAACTCAAAGTGTTCTGTCATATCAACCGAATATGCCGCAACTGATACCGGGCAACACGGTGCTGCCCGATACACTCAAAGTGCCCATAATGCCCAGCATACTAATGCCAACACTGGCCACGCACATCAAAGACCATCCCATTCCCATAATACCAGCGCCGACACCACCCCAGCAACAGACACCCATACTAAACGTGAAACAGACACCCAGAGAAAATGTTAGTAATAAACCACCAACAACACAGATACAGACAACGGCACCCACACCCACATCCACACCAACACTAACACAAGCACCCACACTGAACACCAATCAACCCCTCACGAGCAGTGTGACCACCACACCCACACTCAGTGTTCGGCATGGCGCTCAGGCTCCCAAATCACCGCCCCGCTGGCCTTTGAGACCCGGTGTTATGGTGCATGTAAGCAGTGATACCAAAGAAAATTTAGCTGTAAATCGCATGACTCTTAAACCGAATGCAACACTGGCTAATTTGACAGCCTCGACAGTAAATGACAGTTCGGTATCTTCATCAACACTTAATAACAGCGCCAACACCACGCAGACAACATTACTCAATGTCACCGGCCCCAGACAAACCAGTACTTTGGGCCGCATGGGCAGACCAGGTAGAGTAGGCAACGTCGGCACTGCAGCAGCAAAGGTGGAGGTGGCATCTACTAACAACAACAACAACAACACTAATGAGCAAACTTATGCATGCCCAACAACATTACCCCGCCGAGGTATAAAGTCAAATAGTTCGAATGCCAGTGGTAATGAAATGATGAGTGGTGGAATTTCTACAGATTTACAAACGGAATTGCAAAATATGGAGAATGTGACAAGTCACGCCGACACTGAAATCCAGCGACTGACATCGCAGACGGAAACGGAAATACGAGTGGAGGAAGTCCCAGCGACGATGCAGAGCCCAGCCACTCAAACGGAGGCCGCACAACCTCCGTCTCACTGCCGGAAGTCGAATCTCGAGAGGGTGGAGGAATTCTTTGCGAATATTTTCTTTAAGCGGCGCTCTTCCAAAACGAATACCTGTCGTGACAGTCAACGAAGCCATGTCGGCTTATTGGGTGGCAAATTCTGGAAGCGTACGGAGCACACAGCGGGAACGACGGCGGCGACGCCTTCTCCCTTTGCCACAGAGCATCGACTGAAGGGCATACGCAGCAGTGGCAGTGGTAATTGAATTGCTTTTTTAATTGTTTTATTTTATTTTATTATTTTCATTTATTATGTTTTGCTGATTTGAATATTTATTTTTTGTTTTGCTTTATTTCGAAACATGTTTTGTTTTGAACAATAGTAACCTATAAGAAATGCGCTAAGACAACAACTGCGACGACCACCACCACCACAACCACCAGTAGTAGTGCTACAGACAATAACAACACCAACAACAACAATAATACTAATCTTAATACCAATTTAACCACTACTCCAGTGATCACCTCAGCAATAACAACCATCACCCAGCAACAAATACCTCAGCCACAGACACAGCAACAACAACAACAACAACCACAATATGCGCAACATCGCCCACAGCGCTTACATCTATTACCAGCATCGACGACCTCAACGCAACCCTGCTTAAATACCAGTCTCCCGGTTACATCCGCAGACCACAGCGACACTCCAAACACCACCATCGTCACTACCAACGTCACCCCAACGGCCACGCGCAGCCGAATGCCAACCACTCCAGCCATCACAACAAACGTTACACCATCTACAGCATCGACTGTAGCGAGCAGCAGTCGCGGCGAGTCGACCAGCCTAAATTCGAGCATACGTTCCATGCGAAAAGGCATCTTGAAAGCGCCCACACCACCGCCCAGACCGCCAGCGCCCACAGTGCGACGGGTGACAGCGCCGCCCCAGCAACGCTTGGTCCAACGTTCGGCCAGTCTTGTGGGGCCGGCGGCTCCGAAAATCGAAAGAGTTCAAAGTAAGATTTTTGGTTTTTATGATTTCTGTTATCTCTTGTCTTTGGTTTTCAATCATTTCAGTTATCATTCATACGTAGTCACTAAAAAAAAACATGCCACAGATTCGTGTATCATTCAATCATTCACTCGTGTTTATTCGATGATTAGAGAAAACAATCAAAAACCGATCAATGTTAGCTTTAGAATTCTCATTTAGTTCGCCGTTGGAAAAATGTGTAAAGCTCAACTCTAACTAATGTAGATACCACGATGACTCGTAGACCCCAACCTGCGAGGATTACAAAAAAAACGCAAAATAATATATTATAGAAAAGCTTCAATACTTTAGTCAGAAATCATTCCTCTCAAAAAATATGCATTAAATATTTAGTTCTAATTTTTTCCAAAACGAATATTCGAGCAGAACCCTCTACTATACAGATATTTTGGTGTACTTACGAGATAGTTGTACTGTTTGTTGCTTACCAGCTGATGTCTGGCTGTCCGCTTTCCATCCGACGCTAAGTGTTTATGTAGTAGGATATGTTGTAGGGTATGATATAGTTGGACTTGCGAATATTAAGTTATTCCTACCTTAAATTCCCTAAAGAGTAATAAATGATAACTAGGGCAATGATGTTGGATTACTATTCTAAAGCCATGTTCGAATATTTCCACAAAATCTATTTATTCGAGAATCTTCTAAAATTTCGACTCAAATTTACAACAATTTCTCTTGATAAATATCGTAGAAAAAAGCTTTTTTGTTGAAATATCAGAACGTGATATAAGAAGATTTAATGTGGATTACATTTATTTCGAATTTTACAGTCCATTTTTGTCAGAAACTTTAACAAGTAAGCCAACAAAATTAAATTTAAAATTTGGTTAATATTATTTCCTTTTCATTTTGAAATATACAAATCGTTATATTAAAATTTTAACTGACACTTTGGAGACGTGAATTCAATCTATATGCTCTTAATACTCAATGTTATAATAATTAATAGATTTCATCCGTAATCTGAACCGTTCTGCCTATCCAGACAAATCAGTAAAGTCAAGTTAATAACTCATATTTAGAAATTTGTTCAACACCAAAGTGAGATGCATCTCAGAACTCACTAACGACCAAAAAGTTTAATTTGCAGCCAAAGAGGTGTTCATTAGACCGGGTCACGTTAAGGCTTTGGCAAGGTTGCCACTATACTCTTTATGACGATTCACAAATATCGAAACGTGTTTAGTTGAATCCTAGGCGATTTATTAAATATTTATTTTTTAATAAAGCAGTAGGCTACCTTTACCTATAGACCTTTCGCCAAAAGAAGCAAATCTTTAAAAAAATAAATAATTTGTATACGATGTTAAAATAATGATTACATTAGTTCACACCAAAAATTGGTTTTGTCCCAAAAAAAAATATAAAATTGAATAAATCACACTGACGATTTGGATCCGAAAACATTTACCAGGATTTGTAGTTTCACTCGTTCAGCAAAGTATTCAGATATCAATAAATAAATTCCGCAATGTTGTCTTCAAGGGACAATAACAATCTTTGTCAGCGTATAACAAGTGATGACTTCTGTCAATGATACTGCAGCACAGGAAAGATAGTCCTAAAATTCTAGCTATCACACTAGAACGATAAGTGCAAAATATACGAACCCTTGTTTTCGGTCCCTACATTTAGTGGCTTCGATATGTGTTTTTGAAATTACAAATGAATCCCTTAAAACAGATAATATATATATTACCTAGACGCAAGTATATTGAACAATCCAGAGTTGAGTTATTGCCTTGGACATTTGGCTACAACAATTGTTATAAAGCTATTTCTGTATAATTCTTCTTCTTACTTCAATACTATACGGGTTTTTATTTTTCCGACTTGAAATTGTTAGAAATTATTGAGGGTATTGATTGTTGAATTGCTATTGTCAATTGTTTATGTTATAGTTCAGCTCAAGGTCCTTGCTAATTAAAAAGGCGTGATATTCTTTTTAAATTTATCTATTTTTTTTCCAATAGAAATTATTATGCCGTAAAATGTCAGACTGTGTAGTAGTAGCCTTACATTTATCCTATTATATTAGTCGTCTAATCCGAGGAAGATTTCCAATAAACATTTCTGCAAATTTCTTGAAATTTGTAGCATACTTTAAATCAAAACAAGAGTAAAATTCTCCAAGAACAATTCCACACTATATTTTCCGAAGATCATTGTTATGTATGTGTTATGTCTGCATTCAGCTATGGGCAAAGTAAATTTTGGAGATTTTTTGAAGGCAATGACTTTCCCTCCTAATAAAGATATAAATAATTCCCTCAATGTAGTCCAATGGATCTGAAACGTTAAGGATTTGACAAGAATAAATATAGTTGGTTTACGTGGCCGCTCTCACGGGAGCCTCCAGAAATACCTTAAGGCATAGTTTTAAATTGAATTTTGAAGAATAAGTGTAACGAAGTATAATAAGAAAATCTAAATGAAGACTTGTGTCAGTAATACTGTAGCACAGGAAAACATTATAAAAGCCCCTGATATCACACTAGAACGATCCGTGCAAAATATCCAAAGCCTTGCAATTTTTTCACCGACTTCGAGGAAAATTCTCGAAATTTTTAGCATACTTTAGGTCAAAACTAGACTAAAATTCGAATAGAATAATTCCATACTATATTTTCGGAAAATCGTTAGTATTATGTCTGTATTCAATTATGGGCCAAGGTAAATCTCAGAGATTTGCTGAAGGCAATGACTTTTCTTTCTAACAAAAATTTCTGGAACTACATTTTTTCGTACCAAACTTTGACATGCTATCGATCTAACGATCTTAACAAGACACCATGCACCTGGTGACAAAAATATTGGCGTGTATATATTTTTCAGCAATACTCTTCATCTCTCTATTTTTCAATAATTCGTCTGAATACCTGATAGCTCTTCTTCAAATACCTTAAATCCCCTAAGTTTCACCCAACTTCACACATTTTTCCAACAGGCCCCTCCCCCACTCCCCCTTTAAAGCTGATATCATACATCTTCATAGCTGCCTTTGTTTGAATTAATTATTTTTTGAATTTCTGTTTTTTTGTAATTACTTTAATGTACATAAGTAATACTTAATGCTTCATCCTGTGAAGTACTTATCTAAAACATAAGCAAAAGATCGTTTGCAAAATATTGTAACGACAACAACAACAAAACCAAGTAAGCAAAGTCCAAAACGTAACCTAAACCGATATTATTATTGTCCATCCTAAGTGTTTTTCATCATCTTCTTCTTCTTCTTAATGAAATTGTGCTTTGCAGTGTTGTATTTGTTCAGTACCTAACAAAGTGTTTAAACCGTTTCTTAACCCTAACATTCCATTAACAATTTGTTGAAGTTTTCCGTTTACTTTCGTTGTGTGTAAAGCATGTGTGTTAAGTTTCGTTCCGTTCAGTTTACTTTTTTTAAAAAAGAAAATAACACCCAAAAGAAACCCGACTTAATGATTTAGGTTTACCAATTATGTTTATTTTATTTATATAATTTATTTAAGTTATTTATAAATTTATTTTTATTTTCCTCTATTAAGTTTATACTTTAGGTGCAATATAATTTTATTTATATTCTGATTTTAATATTTTTTTTTTTTCCTTTTTTCATTTATTTCGTTTAAATTCTCCAAAAATAACTGAAACAAAAACAAAAAACGCTGTGTTTTAAACCTAATTAATACAACTCTGTCATCTACTACTACTACTACAACTACTACCACCACCAACACCACCTACAACCTACAACCACCTCCAACCACCATCACCAATTGTATCGTATGGATCAACCTTGAATGCTACTGCTACAACGCTGATGTGTGCGTCGTCGTGCTTTTCCACATCCGCTGGGCGTTGGTTGCGTTTAGCAGTGCAAGAGAAGTCATCTTCTATGGCGGATCCATTAACGGAACCTGGAGAGTATGAGAATTTGCCGTTCCATGGTCTGCAAACGGCTCCTAATAAGGTACTTATGTTTTTCTTTTGTAAACGATTTTTATTTGATTCGGTTTGTCCTCCACACTTTCTTTGTGAAAGCTTTGATTGTATATCTCTCTCTCACACACACTCACTTCATATACGTTTAACGCGTTTTATTTATTGTGTTCTGGCTAAGACTAAGACATTTCTACACTTCATTCTTCTTCTATCCACTCATTTGATCATTCTATCGTTCATGCATTCATTCAATCAATCACTTCATCATTCTGTAACGTAACGTGGCTTTGTGTCTATGTCTACTCGTGCACTCCTGTCCGAGTATTTGGTCTCTTATCACATTTCTTTGTTGCATCTGAGCAACTTTTCATCCGTCCATCCCTTCATCTGATCTTTTACGTACGTGATTGTATAAAACGCGTCTCTCGCCTTTTCCGTTTCGTTGTTATCCTTTCTGTAATGTTTGATTAGTTTCCAAATTTGTTGGGTATCCTTTTTATTTGATTTGTTTGATTTTGGTAATTGATTCGTAATTGTCTTTCTATACACGAATAATTAGATGTTGTTTGACATTTTACTACCTAAGCATATGCGTATTTATTATTATTATTATATTTTAAGAAAGTATTGTTGTCTGTTTTGGGTTTTTAGCTTCATTTGGTTTGGCTAAACGAACAATGGTGTTGAATTATTTGATGTCAAAAATGTTCTTTTGTTTTGAAAAAGATTTTCATTTACATTACTATGGTCTATAAAAGTTTTGCTATTATATTTATACTTTTTTTATACCTTAATTTGTTGTCTATTTAATTATACATTTTATTTATTTTTACGTTAGTATTTATTTAATATAATTTGGTTTGTATTTCTTTAATTTTAAGTTGTTTTCCTTTTTTAAACATTTTAGATAAATTTAACACATTTTAAGAATAAGTAAACAAAACAAAACTGGTTATGTAAGTTTTTAAAAGCATTTGAAATAATTTTAAAGTTGTAATCTTAACAAGTTGACATATAGATGGCTACAAGTGACCTTAAAACTAAATAATATAACAATATATACAAATAATAGGTCGAATGTCCAATTAAAATCTTAACTGAGGCCTTAAAACTATAAAAAAGGAGCATGCGATGAGAAAATATTATTTATGTATTTAGTTAGGAATAACAAGAAGCTTATAGCAAGGAGCTCGAACACGGCATATCAAAAAAGTACCAAGAAAGATGTGGTTGAAATCCTTTGCAGCTTTTTTAGAAACATTCTTAATTATTATTGTGATACTTAGATCCCAATCAACTGCTACATTGATCGAATAAATATATTATAGACGAATTTATGAATGAGTAATATTATAATCAATAAATATAACTCAGATGCCACCAACATAGTGATGATAATATCGTTGCAAAATGTGTTGCACTTCTGAATTGACATATTGGTACTGAGTCCCCGATCAGTTACTAAATTGATCGGATAAATATATTAACAGTGAATTTACATAAAATAGGAACAACTGGAAAGCTAATTAATTTAATTACGTTGATTGTAATATGATTTTCTTTCTCAGTCACGCTCATAAGTAGACGAATGAGTAATATTATAATCAATAAATATAAATAATACGCCACCAAAATGAATATTATGTTATGCAAAATATGTTGGACTTCCTTTCATACGAGTTTATTTTCTCGAAATTCATCGACTTAATTTGGATAACTTCTTGGAAAATCAATTTTTTTTTGATTTTTTGACGAGTTTTAATTTGGAAATATCTCGAAAATAAGATAGAACTGAAGAAGAACTGCTGTATTTTGTATACTTACAGCGACATTAGTTCTTAATACACATACCAAAAATCACAATAATACACATAGGTCACGAGAATATTACGAAACAAAAATGTTATGCATTTAACTCATTCTGGCCATATCTCCGGCAAAAATTAAAAATTTGCTAAAATATCCAATTTTTATTTTTGTTTGCGCATAAAAGTTGGACTTTTTGAAAGACGCAGTTGGCGACCGCATTTTCCCGAAATCGATCAATCATTTAGCCACTCAGATGATGGGCTTTAACCCCTCTAGATTATTTGCTCTGGAGTTACGTGATGTCAGAGGTTTAATTATAATTAAATTTTGCAAAAATATCCAATTTTTATATTTTGTATTCCGTGCTCTACCGAAATACCCACATTTTCTGTCCAAAAATATCCCTAGTATTTTATTTGTATAAATTGGCATGTAATTTTGCTATTTATGAGTTTAGAGCACAGACCAGCTGGGCTATAAATTTGTTCTGCAAAAGTAGTAGTCCCAATCAAAAAGTCTGTTATTATTGGAATTTATTCGGAGAAAATCATGCACTATAACAAGAAAATTTTTAATAAAACTTTTTGGTGAGCTTTTTCGGGCTTTTCGAGAGTCAAATTAAATATATATCAAAGTAGTTATTCCATTGGTTCTTTAGAGAGAATCATTTCCTTAAAGAGGGTTTGATGTTGCAAAGTCGTTGCGAAGCCACTTGAAAAAACCTTTGACAGGGTCGAAATCATGATCGTGGTAGTCTGCAGCCAAGTAATAATTGTCACCATGCCATTTGTAAATAAATGTGCATTCTATTAAATATAGATGCAAAATGATCTTGAGCCAGGACAATATCCCAGTTCAAACCAAATGTTGATTACAGATCAAGAAATACAAACAAACAAACTAAACGGAATTTGGAATTTTCAGAATTTTCTCGGATTTAATTTGACAAAAACAAATCGTTACATTTGCAATGCCTCAAAATTGTTGCTGTCATTTTATAGACATAAATTTAATCCGGTTTGTATGCATAAATCTCGACGTATGGCCTTAATTACGTACAACTGGCTGAAAACCTTAAAAAAAGTTCGTATGGAACTAAACTAAACTACCGAATATTATTTATCCTTATAAAATAAATATCCTCTAGACAAGAACATAAGAAAAACATAAAAGAATTCATATTGAAGAGATGATGATCTTAGGTTTCTGTGAGGTAGTTCAAAGTGAAGTCTGTATATAATTAACCAAAGAGCAATTCCTGGCTCTAGTCGCAAAAATAGGAAATCAGTGTTTACATATTGTCTAAACGGTGATATAATATTATAAAGAATTATATAAAGAAAAATCTAATTCTTGGTATTTCAATTACCCTAAACTATTTCAACATAAGATTGTCCCACATTATTTACCTTACTAATACTGAAGTAAAATGTTCTAAAATTCCAATTTAAATTATTTCAAAATGCTTTTAAAAATATACCAGTTCCATCAACTATCAACTATCACCTAGAAACTGTGAATACCGTTTTATTAAATATTTTATTTCAGTCACCCAATCTCAACGATATACTTGCCTTCCTACAAATACCAACATAAAATTTTAACTTTGTTACCTTTCATTTATTTAAATTTATTTTTTTAGTAAAAACTTGTATATTAACCCTATAACAAAACAATTACAACAACTAACCTTTTAACAAAATGAAATTAACCCGAATTTACATAAATTGTGTTCTTTTTCATTTCTCTTTTTTGCGTGGGCAAATTGTTTTTTGTGTAACCAACCAACCAAACAACCATCCACCAACCAACCAACCAACTCTACTAAAAACTCAAACAAAAAAACTAACGCTTGAAATGCTTGCGCTACTTGCTCTACCTACCAACCTAACTACCATTTGGCCAAATTTGATACGAAAACCGAAAAAATCTCATGTTACCGCGCGACAAACATTGTTCAAAATACCTACCCTCCTTGCACACGCACACACCATCGCACCACATACAATAATTGCAACATTAAACTAAACTTAACAACAACTATAACGACAACGACAATACCCATACTAAACTCTACGGAACTGAACTAAAATAAATAGTTTACTACTCCTACGACTCCTACAAATTTTAATAACAACACAAATGTGGTGCGTAGTGTACCACGACCCAAGAGACTCAATGGAAATATCAGCCAAACAGCAGCAGCCACAGCGGCAGCATATTACGACGAACATGAAACGGACACCCAACAACAGTATTATCAACAGCAGCAACAGCACCAACACCAACAGTACAGCACTATGCCCTATAATCGCCATACAGCAGCAGCCGCCACAACAAATGCCTCAGCATCGTTAGCCGGGATGCAAACAATCCTGCCGAATGGCACCGCCCGCAACGAAGGTGGTGTCATTGTGCACAATAATTCTCTAACAGCCAACACTTTGCAGCATAATCAGAATAGCTCGGGTCCCGGTGTTGCCGGAGCTGGTGGAGTGAGTGCGGCTGGCACAAATCCTCATCAAATGACATATAATCTCAATAATTGCTTCCCCAAAAGTTACACCGAATACTATCAGAATCAGCAGCAGCAGCAACAGCTTCATCCATTTCAGCAAAAGTACGGCAGCAGTCCCTCGTCGGCCGCCCATCCCACCCAGCAAATGCTCAATGCAATCGAACATGATTTTAGCACTTATGCAGTCGTCGAACGGCCCCACAATACGCCCACATCCTCGACTGGACGAGCCACAAATCCCTTTCTGGCAGTGAGCAATTTCAAGAAATTTGACACCTCTGGGGACGAGGAGGCAGCAGCAGCAGCCGTGGCTGGCGGTTATCAAACCACGTCCATGAAGCGCCAGGGAAAACGCAAAACATTCGTTGATAAATTAGAAGATAAACGATTCTATTCGTTGAAATTTGCAGGCAACAAGCCGAAGCAACCGCCGCCCAAGAATGCGCCCCTACATTTGAATGCGTCGCTCATCGAGACGGGAGTGAGTCGTGTCCACGAAGACACCTTCCCGGGTGGCGGCAGTGGCCGAGCCGTGGGCACTGGAGTCTTTGGTTCCCTGCTGGGTTCCGGCAACAAATGCAAACGTCATCATTCTTTCGCTGGTGGTAGCCTTGGCGATATTGATACCAAGGGCCCTGTTCTACGGAATGGCTTACATTTCTATGATCCTCCGGCCTATGAGAATGTCAATGATGCTGTCCAGGTCCATGCATCGGCCGCTCTGAGTGACATGGAACTGCCAGATCCCATGTCCTCCGCCGGCACAGCGACTGTGCTCTTGCACCCCCTGCCGTATGCCACACATAACGGTGTGGGCGGTGGAGGATCACAGGGTCCGAAGAAAAAACATCACCAACGCCAACACCAGCCTAAGGAAGATCTCAACCTAATCGAGCCCGAACGTTTGAGCATCTATCGCAGTGACTCGGGCATCTCCAACTCTTCGTACGAATGTGTAACCCCCATACCGAACGGTGGCACCAATCGGGGTACACCACCGCCCGGCAAAACTCCACGTACTCCCAAAACACCCAAGACTCCCAAAACTCCCAAGGGCCACAAGAATCAGACGTTGGCACACTCGGCGGTGACAGCCAGCTTTAACACTTCACACAAGAAACCGGCACCCCGAGTGCCTCCTCCCCCGCTGTACATGAATCTCAACGAGCAACAGGCTCCGGGTATTGTCAATCTGGAAAGACCTTCATCGCCCAGCTCCAATATGGCCACATCCGCGTATGAGTCGGCGTCCTCGTCACAAAACGATACGACCTGCAATGACCCCACATCGATGTCATCGACAACTTCGCTGTACAGCACTAACAAGGCCCTGCCACCGGGCGTACGCTGCAATCGTCATCAGCAAGCGCCGGAATTGACAACGCCCGAAGAGTACGAGCAATACCAGCTGGGCCATCACAGTCACGCCCACTCTGCGTCATCGCTGTCGGTGGCCAGCAGCGTAAGTGCCAGTGGCAATCCCGGTGTGGGGAGAACCAAGTGTAAGAAACAGCAGCGAACGCTGGGCGGAGCGAATATCAATCTGATGGAGGTAAGTGTGCAAAGCTTTAGAGCTTACTAATGCTTAGCTTTTATGTTTAATATTAACAAATTGAGGGAAATATTAAAAAATTCTTGAAAAACGGAAGACAAAAGTTAGCTTTATTTTTTATATAAATTAGCTTTGAAACAACAATAAAATGTAGAAGAAGTAACGCGAGCTTTTTCGTAGCGGCTTACGAACTAAACGAATACGTTTCCCTCCAAAGGAATATTACCCGGGGGAATAAGTTTCCACGAGACTCCAATACTTCTGAAAATTCGATCAATCACCTCAATTTATTGGAATGTAATTACGACATAGGTTTTATATTGAAATACACTTTTTCATAGTTCAAAATATAACAAAATTTTATTGAGGTTATGACACGAATGAAATAAAATAATTCAAATTGATGAAATGAGAGAAGGATAAAAAATACAATTTCAATTAAAATATGATATTTTGAGACTTTGAATATTTGAGATTTCAATACGCTACGTATGCCGTAATTTAGGGGCCTCACTTTCTGGCCAATTCCAAATTTCTGGAGACTATACTTTCAAATATCTGCTCGGAAATTTTGAAACGCATCCAAACTTAGACAATTTTTTTTCAACGGTTCTTAATTTGAATTAATTTTCGCTTGATTTCGAATGTCTTCAAAAACTCTTTATTTTTAATACTTTTGACGACGTCTATTAAATATTGATGTTTATAATATCATTTCAATTTTCTAATCTAGGGACATTTTGGATGGAGATCCACTTATAAAAAATTCTGCATATTTATCTTTACATTTATTGTCAGTACCCCTTAAATATGCAAAACTTTATGCAACAATAATATTAAAATTTAAATATCTTTTAATGGCTTTCATTTGATTCCAAATATATTCCTAATTTGAATGAATTTCTTCATCTGTTCTTAATTTGAATTAATTTTCGTTCGATTTCGAAAGTCTTCAAAAACTCCTCACTTTTATTATTTTGGAAGACTTCAATTAAATATTGAAGTTTATTCCCGAAAGTTCAAATTTCTAAAAAAAAATATTTTAATTGAATTTCTCAATCTAGGGACATTTTTGGATGGAGATCCATTTACAAAAAAATCGGAATATTTCTCTTAACATTTATTGTCAGTACCGCTGAAATACACAAAACTTTATGCAACAATAATAAATTTAAATATCTTTGATTTAATGTCTTTCATTTGATTTCAAAAATCTTCCTAATTTGAAATATTTTTTTTTTAATTTTTTGAGAAAAGTCTTTAAGTCATTGCAGTATTTTTCGGTTTAATTTTGACTTTTCTAAAATCTCATTTTAATTATATATATTTTTTGTTGTTATAAATAAATTTTTTGAGAAAAGTTTAATTTTATTTTTTGAATTTTCAAAGAAAACCTCAATTTTAATAATATATATATTTTTTGTTGTTATAAATATTTATTGATTTAAATTTATGTTTATTATTTTCATTTCATGTTCTGTTCTCGCTTAATCTGCATGTTTTTTCGGTTATGTTGCCTTTGTTAACACCAACGCCACAAATTAACCAGCTTAACAAACGCCCCCTTGCCAATAATCCCTTTTTAGCAACAAATTCTGCCGCCGCCACCCCCGCCACCTGTGCTAAGAAATTTCGACGACAGACTATCAGCGACCCCTACGCACATATCAAAGACATCAACGAATGCAATCAATGGCGACAGCTGCAGCACTATCTTGCTGCCAACAGCGGGCAAACCAACAATTATTGCCCCAAATCCACGAACGCGTTCCAGGCAGCATCAGCCGCACCAGCAACACCAGACAAACCATCAGCATGTGTCGCTGTTGAATCACAACAACATCGGCAGCAACAGCAACAGCAGCCTCAGCAAATTGGCCTACAACAATGCGGCAGTGCAAAAAATGCCCTCGATAATGTCCAACAACATCATGAACGGGCTCCACCATTCAACGAATTCTCCGGCCCCGGCACACGTCATCAACAACAAATGCTAATGTTTTACGACAAAATTATTGACAACAACAGCTCCACCAGCACCCCGGCCACTAGAATTGGCACTGACAATGACGACGGTCGACCAACAATTACCGACGGTGTCGCTCGCCATGACAAGGTGGTGGACGATGGCGTAGTCAGAGCTGCTGGTAAGGACTACAACTGCAATGATGACGACGACGACGGCCAATCATTTAACTTGCCACATACGAGCTTAAGTTGTGATGTTGCTGTCGAGGCTAAACATAATATTGGGCCACTCCATTACTACCAACAGCAACACCAGCACCACCAACCACAACAGCAGCAGCACCAACAACCAACAGATACTAGTGTAAGATTGCCAAATAGACCGAAATTGCCCATGACAATTGCAGCACCTAATCAAAGCCATTTCGATGATACATTGGGCTGTGTTGGGCGTCCCGTCAAGTTGCCACTGCGTAAATATCACAGTTTTCATTTTCAGCCAACACAGACGGTGGCCGGCCAGCACTTGTGTAAATTGCAACAATTAAGAGCGCAACTTCAGCCTCACATCCCAGAGGAGCTGTATACGCCTGCCAAACAGGCCTATGAGCATGAGGGGCCCTTAGTGTTTCGTCCCTATCAGGTCAATGAAGATGTCACCTTTAAGCCCATACAACCCTCGGAGGAAAGTGAAGATTCGATAGATTTGCCAAGGGAAAGTGTGGCAGCGGGTAGTACACAGAAAAGGGAGGGTGAACAGTTAATGGATTCGGGGGATTTTACTAATTTCACTAAACTTTCCACTCCTGCCCGGAGTTTGTTTAAGAACATTGCGGAGGGAAGTCAAGAGGAACCGCCGGCACTGCCCAAGTCGGCGCCTCCCTCGAAATTGTCCAAAAATGTCAGCTTTTATGGCGACCATATAAGTCCGGTTATGTCTCCTGCTTCCGGCAGTGCCTCTAGAGGTGCAACCAGTCATCAAAGTACGCCTGTGAAGCAGGCACACTCTGGCGAAAGCCAAAATTTTCAAAACTCCCCTTCCAGAGTCCACGAATATTCTCAGTCTGCCACCAAATCTGCTGTTGAACTTGATGCCAATAGAAACACCCATGTCTTTACCATATCCCACAATTCTCCACAAGTCCCTGTAAGTACGCAAGACTTACAAAAGTCCCCAAACTCGGCGTTTGTTAAGCCCCCTTTAAACCGAAGTTTGGAAAACCTTGGTGTAACCTACATCACCGCCGTTTGCGAAAAGTCTCCCAGGCCCGCTAATGCCGAGAGAAGCATGAAAACGTCTTTCTTAACCATGGATTTAAATAAAAATCCTGCTCACCTAGAGTCACCTCAACATTTACAAGGCCTGCAAAAACATTCCAAACACCCCTCCAGTCCCTTGAAAAGCAGCGAGCTCAACCCCAACACATATGGACAAGCTAAATTGGAGCACTTGGGTAAAATTTACAAAATCTCTAGTCCCGAAACTTCCGAGGATGATAAAGATGACAAAGCCTCAAGGCAACCTACAGTGGGCAATGATCCTAGATTAGACAAGTCTTTGACCTCCAGGAAGTTGTGTTTTGCAAATGATGGCCAGGAGACTGGGCAAGTATCTAGTAGGTTAAATCCGGCGGCCTCTTTGGAAGCCTTGGAAATGTTAACGAAATCCCAACCCCAGCTGTGGCGCACCAACCAGGCCGGCAGTCGCCAGAACCTACATCAATTGGAACTGTTCCATTCTCTGCAAAAGTCTAAGCCTCAATCGAAGAAACTACAGGCCGAAAACGATGATGACGAAGATCTCGGCTACTCATTCTGTGAGGATGACAATGACGACGACGATGAAACGCATGTTGGCAACTTTTCCAAACAACACTCGCCCAATGTTACGGTCATAATGGCTGGCAATGGTCAAGAGAACCAGGTTAAATACATACTAACCCAAAATCATCAAGAGGTACAGATTTAGTTATACCCACAAGACAGCAAATGAAATTGTAAATAGCAAACAAGGATTGAATTAAGACAAAAACCAAAATCGAACAATGAATTAGGCGTTTGGCTTGAACAGAAAATAACACATTTTATTATTAACATTAACATTAACAATTATATTTTCTGTTTATACACTCAAAGAAATAAATGACTGTAAGTTTTGTTAGCAACTAAAATGATATTATCTTAAGATTATAACAAACCAACAACAAACAAACCAAAAAAAAAAACAAAAACTAAATGATAAACTATGAATAGAGTACATTTTTTTCTTTTGTAAGAAGCCTAGTTCTTAAGTTTAGCAAATAGTTTTTAAATGAAAAAAGAAGAAAAACCAAAAAAGAAAACATTCAAGTTTAAACAAAAACGCCCCCAAACAGAATAAAACTCATAAAGTCTATGTGTATGTTATAAACATTATTTTTGTTCTTTATGTCTGTATGTATTATATAGGTATATATGTGTATATTTGAAAACCAAACCCAAACCGACCCCACCCTACCCCTACCACTCCTCAGCCTCCCCTCCTGCAGAGAAGAGACCCTTGAAGGGCCAAAATAAGTTAATAAGTTTAAGTGTAAAGTTAGAGATTTTTAATTTTAGTTTTAGCAAACAAACAAACCCAAGAAGACAGAGAATAACTAAGAATATTTTCGTTCAGATTTTAAGTTATCATGTTAAGTTATTGTGTAAGTGATGGAGAAGAAAAAATACTTATTTATTTATTTATTTATTTATCTACGTGATTATTTATTTCAGTGTTAACTAATTAACCCATTTTAGAAAACCAATAAATTATTATTAACAAATAAAATCCTAAACAAACAAACCGAAATCAAGAAAACCCAATCCAGAAGGCAACAAAGCAAATTTTGCAACCTTATCTTACACTCGAGAAAAATTTTGAATAGAAACTTATTTTTCGATATTTCACTTTAAACTGCAGAATAGTTGCGCGTTCTCCTCAACAATAGAAAATGTCATTGAAACAGGGCACTTTCAGTATATTAATATTAAATATTAAAGAAGATCGAACAAATAGGCAAATGGTTATTCCTCTTTCGAATTTAAGAGTAAGTAAGAAAATCGTGAAAACTTTTAAAAAGTTTTGGTGCAAAAATAAACGATCTTCGATTGATAAAGTGGACAGAAGTTTAACACATTCAACAAAAATACACTCAACACTTTTAGTGAGTTTAAAATTTCGACAATAAATAAACAGTTTATCATTTCTTTTGTGGATTGGAAATGCTTGAATTTAATGGATTTTGGCGCTTAGAATTTTGGAAAAACACGATTTGTGCCACCAGTAAAGCTTATTCGGATTAAACCTTAGTTGTTTAATCATAGACTTTAAATTTGAATATATTAAGGGAAAATACTGTTAATATCTAATCTTATCTTATTCAGACTTGCCGAATTATTGCTAGCTCATCTGATGACTCCTGAGCAATATAGTCTGAAAAAAGTTTAGATTTTTACGGATTTGCCTATAGAAAGTATGACATCAGATATTATAAACAAACTAAAGGATGATGATGATATCACCAAACTTTCCACCCCGGCCAGAAGTTTGATTTTAGAAAAGCTCCGAGAAAGTTTTTCGATATTTAAATAGACAGATGGACATGGACGATGACTTCCGAGCAATATACTCAATACAAACATCAGAAGAAAGATACGATTTTTATGGTTTTGCCTAGGACGTATGGCAACAGATATTATAAATAAAGTGAAGGGTGATTAGGATAATTAATTAATTCAGGATACTTAACTGATATAATCAAACTATGCACTCCTGCCAGAAGTTTATTTTAAGAATTTTTTTCGAGATTCAAAGAGACAGACTATGGCTTCTCGGCTGTACAGAAGATTAAAATGCCATTTATATCGCCAAGAGCCACCTCAATATACAATTATAATGTAGCCATCTTGTTTCTCACGGATTGCAAAAAGTGTATGTAATTAAATACTAGGCAAAAATATGACTTTTAGGAGTGTTTTCAAAAGCTTTTAGATCAAAGACGCCTTAACCAAAGGACGAAATATTTTCCAAATCATCTTTCAATTGTATTTATAAGGAGCAGCGTAATGTACAGTGGGCCTTAAATATCTGGTTGAATCCCGTATGATTTTCTATGTACGTTAGGCTGGGTCCTAGATCAAGCCGTCTTTGAGCTAAACGCCCTTAAAAATTAAATGTTATGTTTTTGTGCTACATTTTTGCCAATTTTTTCTGAAATAATAGGCCCTTGAAAACACTTTAAATATGGAAAAATATAATTCCATAACATATTTTTTCTTGGATTTTCCATCGTTTTATACCTTGTGTTTATAAACTAATGAAAAAATAATTTTTTGATGATTTTTCACGGTAATTCTGGTTGATTTTGTAAAAAAAAATTAAAAAAAAATCGTAAAAATAGAATCCATCAATTCACCACTTTCAAACTCACACAGTCGCTTGCAAATAGACCGGTCCGCTTGACATGGAATGACTCATCTATAAATTAGTTTTTCAAAACATATGTCATTGTATTTCACGGTTTTCAGTGAATTCAAGCCTATTTTTTCCATATTGATGATGTTTGGCAGGGAAAAGAATATTCAATATGGTTAAATGTTTGATTTGAACTGGGATATTGTCCTGGCTCAAGACCATTTTGCATCTATATTTAATAGAATTAAATATATATTAATATTTTCTAATTTCTAGGCAATAAAATCTATTTAAAACCACTCATTTCTAATCCGCAAAATGTAATTAGTAGTCCAGTATATCTGAGGTGGTATGAATCGTAGAAAGCAAATGTTAAGAGTACTAAAAAAAATTCAAGAAACGTTCCACTCGTTTTCATCTAAAAGAGTTTAGACAAACATAGATGAATCATCGACCATGTTCATACCAAAATCAAATCGCTATACGCATGATTATCATCTTATCAATGCTAAAATTTGAAATAGTTCTTTTGTTTACATAGCTTCTCCAAACTGCGATATCTTGCTTGAGTCTATAAATTCGAACGGTATCCATACTGCATGGACCTGTTCAGTAGTTACATTATACTAATCCATAGCATTCATTCGGCATAAAAATCATTCATCGCCAAGGAGTATATGTAAGAACAGACATTTCTAGTTCCTAATATCTTCTACATACATGAATTAAAGGCATATGATTA
The DNA here is from genome assembly GCA_947397865.1 of Polietes domitor. NCBI lineage: Eukaryota > Metazoa > Arthropoda > Insecta > Diptera > Muscidae > Polietes > Polietes domitor. The sequence continues at coordinate 172,615,773 of OX377621.1, read as the reverse complement.
CCATGACCAAGCCCCCAACCGTAAACATTTTGTTTTTTATCATTTCATTTGGACTTGACCTAAAGTGTCAATTTGTAATTTATTTTGTTTTTATATTTGATAATAACATCCTTAGTTGTAGGAGGCAGTTGTTGCAGGTAATCATTAGCATTGAGTAATTGAAGTGTCTATTACTTTCTTAACTTTTAAGGGGAACAACAATGCTGATATTGACAGCTCAAGGTCAGCACAGCATCGGTGAGTTAAATGTGATTTCATCTTTAGCTTCGTCAGGTACAGGTTGATCATTTAAATCCCCTTTGAATTGCTTTCTCCACTACCTATCCAACATATTGAATGGGAGGTGTTAATTAGTGGTTTCAAACCGTCTGCAGCTTGGGTTCTAGAAAACAAACAACCATTCCAACTCTTAGTATGGAGATTGACATTAAAAATTTAATTTTGGAAACATATTTGACCTACAAAACCTACAACACTTCACGCAGATTGAGGAATTTCCTCAGACGTTTTGGGATTTGTTTATTTCTATAAATCAAAATTCGGCCTACAAAACCCACAACACTTCATACAGTTTGAGGAATTTCCTCTGGGAGTTGTGTATTTCTATATCAAACTTTCCAGAGCTTTTGCTTTCGTCTTGTTCATATCACCCCGTTTAATGACATTAATTTAGAAACAAATAAGTATGTTCACCAGAAAATAAACCAACCAATTATTTCTCAATTTTCCTTAGCAAGATTTTGTGGATCCGTACAAAGGCAGCAATACCTATATTTTTTAATTCCTACTATTTCTAAAAATCACAAACACAATGTAGAACAGACTTGACGTAGAGAAAGCTTTCACGTAACAAAAGGTAAATGAATTTCAAATTACTATCCCCAGCAAAAGTGAAAAAGAGCGCGTCCAATTCCACGATCAAAAAGTTAATAATTTATAAACTGTCGTTTCGCAACGGAATTGTGTTTAAATTCTAAATTATTTTAGAGCGCGCGATGGTTTCTCGTGTCCAAATGTGTAAATAAATCGTTGTCGATTCGCAATGTCTCATTTCAAGATCTCATTTCATTTGTATGGCGTTCTATTGTAAACAGCTTCTTGTGTTGTTGTTTTGTGTAATAAATATTTAGTTTTCTTTTTGTTGTTGGCTTTTTTGTGTAAAGCTATAACACAGCACGACAGTTTAATGAATTATTAACTTTGCATGAAATTAATGCGTGAAAAAAAAACAATAAAAAACCTGCTTTTACTGAAACGACTAATATTTTTCTTCGGGTGTAAATGTAAGGAGTCACCGAGCGTAAGTATGCTATACAGACTAACATTATTGATATCGTGTGTGTGAAACTAACGGAAAATTAACAAAGAGCTTAAAGAACAGCTGCATTGACAGAGAGTCCTTGGGCAATAAGGGTAATTGTCACTATGGAAAACATTGCCTTCATGGACTGGGACTATCTTTTGCTATGGAATAGTCGGTGTCAGTAAAATAAGTCGGGAGGTTTACTACTTTAATCAAATCCACCTGAGACACAAAGATTCTATAAGGAAAACGCCCTGTACTTAATTCTGAGTTATTTTCCCCCATGAAATTCACATCTTTAAACTCGGGACAAAGTTTTTTTTTACAGAAAAGTGGCATTAATCTAAAATCCAGTAGTTTCCTATTAATACTGAGTCTAGATTTTAATGTGAAAAATTATGACGCCAATAAGGATAATAATTGAATATTGAAAATACTAATTTTCAATATGGAAAACACTGACTATCAGCTTCCATGAAACAGTCGGTGACAGTTAAAAATCTGGAGGTTTACTATTTAAATCAATCCTTCTGAGAGACAAAGATTCTATATGGAAAACGTATTTATTCTGAGTTATTTTTTCCCCAAGAAATTCATGTCTTCAAACCCGAGTTTTTTTTATAGAAAAGTGGCGTTAATCTAAAATCCAGTAGCTTCCTATTAAAACAGAGTCTAGGTTTTAATATGAAAAAATACTGAAATGTGTCAGTGTCTGAAATGTGCAATGACCAATTGGTGCGAGAACTTCGATTTCGATCAAGATTAATATGCAGAACTCATCTGATATATCGTTTTATTCAATAGAAATATTTCTATTAAAATAGTCGGGGCTTACAAATTGACAGATTTCCCGGAAAAGGAAATCCCGAAGAAAGCTATAAAGCTGAGTCTAAATTGCCATGTGCTTTGTTCTACAGAAAAAACGGCAATTGATATACAATTTTTTAATCGAAAATGGTTTTATAAAGAATACAAGACTTCTTTAGCAGAAGGACATCTAAGCTTAAATTAACTGGGAAAGTTTTTTCCAACGTGGTTTAGAGTTCCCAAGGATATCAGTAAATACTTTGTCTCACTAAATCGAGTCCAAATCTATTGTCTTAGTTTAGCGAAATATCCCAGTTTCATAGAAAAAGTATAGTCTCAGTTTTCCCAAACCCAAAATCATTTCGAAATGCCTCCTTTTTGCCAAATATCAATAGTTTAAGAGAACTCCGCTTGCATATTTTGTTTTTTATTATTTTTAAATATTTTCTTTAATTTTTTTCTTTATATTATTTTCGTTTGACATCTCTCTCCTGCAGCCATTGAATACACAAAATTTCGATGACGAATTCATTTATGCCGATTTAGAAAGTCAACACTATGGACCCATAAACTACAAGAACGCCTCCGTCTATGCTCAAGTACAGAAAAACAAGGACGGGGCTCTAGTACAGGCCAGAATTTAGACGAACCGACGAATAGAAATATAGCCACTAACCTCTATGCAATTTTATTTTTCCCCAACAAGTTAAGTGCATTTTGAGAAAAACCAAAACAGAGTTTTTTGTATTTAGAATCTTCATTTTCTTGTTTCATTTTTGTAAATTTTTTGTTAATAATAAAAAACTATGATTTCCTTATGCAATAAAAAAAACTTACATATATATTTTGATGTAAAATAAAGAAGAGCTTGTTGTTTTTTGAAGGTAATATCTAGAAGTACGATTTTATGTTGGTAATTTTTTATATACAAATATAAAAATACATATATGGAAGAAGAATATACGAATTTCATGAAGAAAGAAAAACGAAAACAAAGAAGATGAAAACAAAAACACAAAAATAAGGAAACTGTTGTTATAAATAATGTTAATTAAGCTAAACTTAGTGAATAACTTTAATGAAAACCGAGGAAAATTAATCACAAATCTCACACTAACTCAAAAACAAAACCAAAACACAAGCAGAAATTAAGCACCCAGAAGTTTGATTTATATTTTTTGTAAAAAATAGAAATTAATAGGAAATAAAGCCAAATACTTATACAGCAAACAAACAAGCAAAAGGGAAGGATGACTAAAGAAAAAACTTTCATGAGCGGGGACCCAAGTAGTTTCTCATTCAAATTTAAGTTTAAAAAGAAGCAATCGAATATGATAAAAAAACGCTCAAGATCTGAAGAAAAGTAGTGGTCATTGAAAAGAATGTGTCAAAATCCAAATTCTATTTCAAATCTCAAAATAATTGATTTAATAATTTACAATTTGGTTAATTTTAAAGCAGAAACTGTTTTGTTTTATGCATTTTAAGACCGGGTGCTGGGTTTTAAACTCAACCGGAATTCTGCTGTTTTTTTAAACTTTAATTGTTTTAATTTCCTAGGTTTTCCTTAGGTCATTCCTTCCCTTTCGCCTTGTTAACCTTTCCGTTTAGCGAAATTGTTAAACCACAAAAATTACATCGGTTAAGCCTATAGCTTAATAATTAACGATTTATATAAAGATTATATGTATAAATTAACAAACATTTTTCTACTTCAAATTAACAAACAAACAAAAAATATACCGATAACTAGAGGCAAACAGCGATAGTAAAACAAATAGCGAAGCATCCTTAGCAGCCATTAAATGAAACCGAAAAGCAAAACAATGCCGGAAATCAAAACCACAAATCCGTACTAACGATTATTTATATATTTTTTTTTTGTAAAAAAAACTCCCACAATTGTAATAATTATTTTTTAGTTTCTATATAAAAACCATATATAAACTATTATGTTAATTAATTAATTTTTAATAATTTAACGACGTCAATAAAAGATAAATAAACATAAACTAAAATGAAATGAATGTCCTTATAACCCATTCCAAGTGGCCCCACTTGCAAACAGTGGTTCTCAATAGACCCCCCCCCCACACAGCCCTAAACCTCCCCTAACACTTCCAGCTCTCTCTCTCTCAATCTATCTACACTTCACTAACTCTTAGCAAACAATTAAAACTAATTATTATTAACAACAACAACAAAAACCAAACCCAGAAAAATGATAAAAAAATAATAATAACACTAATGGCATTTAAATGAAATGCAAATATATTTATATATTAAAAAAAATGATGAAATGATATAAAACCCCTTATAAAACAAAAACATGTAATGCATAAATACATTTAATTGTATTGTATAAAAACTTTAAAACATACAAGGAACTCACTTTAGATACAAGTATTTAAAGAAAAAAATAAATAACAAAATAATTACAAAAAATAATATTTATTGATATTTTTATTGCAGCAACAAACCAAGGCAAGAAGTGATAAGTATGCTTTAAAGTGGTTTGGAACAATGAAACTATGCTGCGTATGATTAATATCCCCTTGTTATGTGTTGGCAACACTCATACGCCACACTGGCTGGTTTTTGACATCCCTAGCTGCGAGACATGGTGATTTTTGTAATTTTGAATTTTTTTTGTGAAGGCCTTGATCAAAATGGAATTTTTTCAATAAGAAACCTGGACTTTGGAGTCGTGCTAAAATTGCTTATGTCTTTGTTATGCTACTCATATAACAATTAACATTTTTAATTGTCTAAATGACATTTTATGTTTCTAAAATATACACTTACTTCCTGATACACGATGTCGAACGTTAATTATTGCGTCTATGCAACAGAAAGTTGCTTTGCGACCCACTAACAGACATCAGAATGACAATACGAGTGCAAATGTAATTCACTCACAACACGTAAGGTTCTTCTTCATAAAAAAGCCAAAAGATATTGTCCGCTAAAGTTAGTGCTCATATGGTTTGATTTTCTTTGGAAATAGTTGGTCAGGCATTTAGTTTTATCAGATACGCTAATAAAAAATTTCATAGGAAAGGCATTAAAATTCGTAAAAAAATAGTAGACATTTCTAATAATAGATTTTATACCAAAATAGATTTTATTTTGAATTTCTAGATAGGCTTTTTGGTATGTTTGTGCCGCAAAACAATAGCCAAGCTCACTGGTAAGTATGATTGTTTGGTTTGTAGCATTTTGTGCATAGAGCGTATGATTTATATTCTTATGGTAAGTATTGGCAACACTCATACGTCACGATGGCTTGCAGTTGAAGACATCCCAGTCAGTGCTGTGAGACATGATTAGTTTATGTAATTTTGACGATTCTTTGAAAGAGTCAATTGAAATCAATCAATTTTTAATTAAACAAGTAAGTAAGTTTCAGTCGGTTGAGCCGACTTGTATATACATACCCTCACTCTCAGTGAACATGTGTATGGAAGGACTTCAATTTTACTTAGTGCCGTGGAGGTACTGTGTGTGGGAGGTACTGGAAGTTAGTGGCATTTGGACCTAGCTTCCACATTCGTAAATAATTGTTAAAACATGATCAAATATGAAGTCATAACGGATTTCAGGCACCGGTATAGGATTTATAAATGATTTAATTTTAACTAGGATAGAGACAATTGTGTGGGAGGTACAAGAAGGGGCGTGGCTAAAGCATAAATATTTTTTAGGTTTAATGCGATTATAAAAACATTTTCAAATATCAAATTGCAACTGGTTTTGATTACCCGTATGAAAGTTATATCGGTTTATTTTAACCAAGGCTTATGACACTTTGTGTGGGAGGTAACAGAAGGGGTGTGGTAATATCAACCATATTTCAAGTGTATAAAAAAGCATTGTCAAATGCCAAATTACATAGTATTCCGACTATATATAAGTGATAACAGCTTTAATTTTAGGTAGGTTGGGGTGATTTGTGTGGGAGGTACCACAAGAGGCGTAAAAGACACACCATATTTTGCACACTAAAAGCGCTTATAAAAAATTGATCGTATACCAAAATATAGGTAATTCCGACTATCCGTGTGAAATTTTCATTGGTTTTTATTTAACATAAGAATATGTACCATTTGTGTGGGAGGTACCAGAAGGGGAGTGACAATTACACCCATCTTTGAACTTAAACTAAGATTGGGAAAAATATTACCATGTACAAAGTTTGATTCCTTAACTCCTTTCGAGACAGACAGACGGACGGACGGACATGGCTCAAACATCTTAAAATGTTGTGAAAGGGATTTTGTCCAAACATACTTAGGGTCTTAAGTCACTCCTTCAATGCATTACACTTTTTCTGTCCCAAACGATATAAAGATCAGGGCTAAATTAAATTAACTAAATATTTTTTATCATGGCCAAACATTGAAAATGAAAAACATATGGAAAAATGACAGAATATTTTTTAAGGCACTTTTTAAGAAATCGTAGTGAAATTTATTAATTTTTGAAGAACCAGACTGTTGATATCACCTCATTTAAAAGATCAAACATAATTGTTCAGGGTGAATTATTAGCACTCAAAATTTAAATAAATAAATAAATAGATCGTAGGCACAAATTTTCCAGATATATATGGTAATATATGGGTTGAGAAATCGGGCACACAAAGGGCAAAAACTAGATCTAAACTTTGTTTAGTATTTCGAACTTTTTTGAATGATTTATTTCTAATAAAGGAAATTACAAAATTTCCTATTCGAATGAAGAAATATTTTCTTACAAGGTTCTGTTCTTGAACATTATGTCGTTGCGCATCTCATGTGGTAGTCGCATCTGGTTGTAGTCTCAATAGCATGTGCATTTATTAAGGTTTTAGAGCAAAAACATAAATAAATTCTCCGACCAAAATTTAAAACTCCAATATTCAAAACGGTGCCTTAAGGCATTACTTGACGTGGGAGCGGCCACGTAAATTAAAACTCACCCCATTAAAATAACATTTTTCTCATGCAGTTTCATGTTGACTGTAAAATGATTGGGGAGACAAACTTTTCCAAAGAAAAATAAGGGTCTCCCCAAAATAAGGCATATAGCTGTAGAAAATATTTTCCATAAAGTTTACAATTAATTCCACAGATTGGTGTAGGGTATAAATATTGCTTATGAAGACTCAGACATACCCTTGTAAGGGCTTTAAGTTTGCAGAAATGTTTGGCACAACAAGGTACATCAAATGATTGACGTCTCTTCATTACAAAGTCCTTTTTATGTAAATTTCTTCCTGCTGACTTTAAATTGCTTTCAAGTTTCAATACTACATCTCTATGTAGTTGTCGCTCCTTGGCCAACTTTATGATCCATTAACATAGTTTTGTGTCTGACATAAAAGTAATCTGGGACATTCGCATCAGGTACACTTTCGAGTTTCTTGCTGTTGTTGTTGTTGTTGATGTTGTTTACCACGTTGCTGTTGTTGTTGTATATAAAATAATAACAGTTGTCTGAAAATCTATGTTAAGTCATTAAGTGTCCACAGAGCATACAACCACCAGGCCAAGGCACTGGCAAAGGGGGAGGGGGGGAGGAAGAAAAACTTTCCACTGTAACACATTGTCTGTGCAGCCAACAAAAGGTACGTATATCACAGGATATCTGTGCAGTTAAGTGAAATTGAATGGCCAGAGCTATTAACAACAACAACAACACCGACAAACAGAAGCAGCAGTGGCAGAGGTATGGTGGTGGTGCTGGTGGTAGTTGTAGTGGCAACAACATAAACTTTCTAAAAATATACCAAAACAAGCAACAGCTGTTGGCCAAAACCAATCGCAGGCGGACAAACACACACACATACTTAAAGCAAAACAACAAAAGTGCACCCAGTGGCAGTGACAGTGGCAGTGGCAATGCCACTGATAGAGGCAGAACTGTGACTGGTGTTAGAGGGGCAACGGGTAGTAAAAGTTTGCACGGGCACACCTCAAGATAATAATAACACCGTTGTTCCATAAGGAAGACAATGTCATTTGGTTATAGTGTCAAATTAGGATTATAACAACAACAAGAACAACAGAAACAGCAACTGCAACAAAACATGGTCCTACAATCAGTGGCTGTATGTAAGAGTCGATGTGTTTGTGCGTTACGCTTTAGCATTGCTTTGGGTCAGTTGTGCTCCCCAATGTATGTATGTATGTATATAAGAGCTTTGGAATTAGAGTGTCGGTGTGATGTGCTACCTTAAGGCATTCAAGATAGCAGACGAAACGACCAAGCGACTAACCAACAAAACTAATCACCTTGTTGCAGTGACAGTGGCTGCCTCTGTCTCCTCTGTGTGTGCAACACTGGCCAGACAATATTTTTAATGGCTCTTGGCCCGGCTGCAGTTAAACGAAAAAGTCGAAAAGCTATTTACCTCAATGTATGTAGTGGGCGTACAGTGGATGGTGGAGAGTAGAGGAGGTGGCATGGCGTTGCATGGTATTTAACTTCAGCATAGAAGCAATTAATGGAACGCATATTGTGGACCTTAAAATTAAGAAGGAGAGTAATGTTAAACGCTTTAACTATAAAACACGTAATTTCTTAATGAAATATGTACTTTGGAAGGAGCAGATGTTGTAGATAGAGAAAGCAATTAAAACTTCTAGCAGATATCAAGGAATAAAGAAATATATAAATGGTCATATGTATGTAGAATGTATATAAAACTATGCAAATAAAAACTAAGGAAGGAAACAAAACGGAAAATATTCGATTTTTAGGAGAACACTGCCAAATATTACCTAAAAAGCTTTGTTTTGGAAATATTATCACCAGGCTAGTTGAGATGTTTTGAGATATCAACCACTATCGGGGGTGTTTTTTTTTTTTGAAAAAGGGACTCACACTCGAAGTTGTACCAATTAAAATGTTGTAATTTTAAATAATTTAATTATAAAATTCATTATATCATAAAGCCATATCAGATACTAACATTTGTTTCACATCAGTTCATTTCGTTTAGTCAGTTTTTTTCTATTCATAGATTTGTTGTTTCTATTTACTCAGGTTCGAGGTATTATGCGTTTATGCATTTGTTTGTAACACCCAAAAAGAAACGAGATAGACCCATCATTTATTATACCGATCTACTTAGAATCGCTTTTTGAGTCGATTTGCCAAAGTCCGTCTATCTGTCTGTCCATCTACTCTTGTAATAGTCAGATCCAAATGAAACTTTGCACAACGCAGATTTTCGGGATAACAACGAACGCTATTTAATTTGTAGCCTCCATGCGAATTTCACTCCTAATTTGACTCTTTTCACTCTAGATACCACATATTTCAACAGAATTTCTTCGAAATTTGCCAAAGCATCTTATATTTCAACTTGAATACCTGTGGTAAATATGTGTTAGATCGGTTCAGATTTATATACAGCTCGCATACGCTCTCGATTTGACTTTTTCCGCTCTAGAAACATATTTGAACAGATCTTCTTCAAATTTGGCAAAATATCTTATATTTCAAATAGAAACACCTGTGGTGAAAATGGGTCAGATCGGTTCAGATTTATTTATAGCCATGAAACACAAATGAACTCAAAGTTCTTAGTGTCTTAAGTTACTCCTTCAAGGTGTTAGTCTGTTGTCTGTCATAAGGTAAGACAAACATTTAATTTATCTCACTCCAACAAACTCTTTGCTTGAAATAAATATATGATTTTAACTCGACTCAGAAATGCAACTTTATACAAAACTTCTTCGGCATCTATATATATACAGAGTTCTTTTCAACTTCCAATAAAAGAGATTTGAGTATGAAATACAAATACATGAAATGCAAAGATTTGAGTATCCCATACAAATTTCAGTCCCGGCTTGAATTTTTCCGCATTATTAACCACGATTTTTTCCGATATTCTTCAAATTTTGCATAAATTATGAATGTGGGTCACTTCGTTCCATGTTTGGATATAGCTCCGTATAAATATTCTTCTCAATTTGACAAAGTCGGTCAGGTCACATCGGTTTATGATTAGAACATCTACAAAAATCTTTCCCTATTTCACTTTTTTACTGAATTGAATTGTATTTGGATAGAAAGTGGCGGGTATAATATAGTCGGTTCCGTATGACTTTAGCCTCGCCTTACTTGTTTTGTTTTCCCAAAATTGAAAAAAGCTTTTTAAAAAGAAGTATAAGACATTTCTTTGGTTCGAAACGAATTAACATGCCCTATATAAACTCCATTGGGCTTAAGTACGAGAAGTTCGGTGGCCATCGTTCTGAAGAAATGAAACAGAGATTTTTTTCTTGCCCGTCCTATGGTCTTGTGGAGTCCTTTTGAAATGCCCCTGGGTTTCTGTCGAACGAGTTGTGAGCGTCCTGTCTTTCGATTTGTTTGTTTAAATATTGCTTATCCGTATTGAGTGTTGTCGTCACTTTTTTCTCGTCTCTGAACCGACATCGTCCATTTTCAATCTTAGGCCATCAAAAGGGTGCTTAAATTGTAAATTGCATATCGTGCACTTCGAAGAAAATCATCTTGAGTGATGAGGCACTTTTTCACCTCAGTGGATTCGGCAAAAAGCAGAATTGTCGCATTTGGGCGAATGATAATCCAAGTGTGATTGTCGAAAAACCAATACACCCGCAAAGAGTGACTGTTTTGTGGTTCATGGTCTGGCGGCATCATCGGGCGGTATTTTTTCCAAAATGAGCCCGGTCAGGCAGTTACTGTGAATGGTCTTCGCTATCGTGAGATGATAACGAACTTTTTACGTCCCAAATTGGATATGTGGTTTCAACAGGACGGTGCCATTTGCCACACAGCTAACGAAACAATGGCTCTTTTTCGCGACAAATGCAATGACCGTATTTTCTCACGTGGTGGCAATGTCAATTGGCCGCCAAGATCATGTGATTTGACACCGCTGGCCTTCTTTCTTTGGGGTTATTTGAAAGAAAAGGTGTACGTCGATAAGCCACCAACAATTCAAGAGCTAAATGATGAGATAATTCGGCACATTAACGGCATAGAACCTCAATTATGATGAAGGTGTGCCGCCGAGGTCGAGGTGGCCATTTGGCCGATATTTTGTTCCAATATTATCATAATAAAAAGAAATGACAATAATTTCTTAAATAATTTGTGTTTTATTCAAAATCAACATCGGCCCTTAAAATTTAACCACCCTTTACAACTAAAAGGCGTATTCTTGGAAAAATTGAATCGTCTTGAAAATCATTTATCAATCGCGTTCATTCAGTCAGAGGAACGTATACAATGAGTTTCGTGATTCCAGCAACAGGCGTTTGCTTGGCACCATTTATAATACATTACGTTTTGACTATAAAAGTAGGAATATGGCTTAGTATTTCTATTTTTCGCATGTACACAGTCAGAGAAATATATATAGCGAATTTCATGATTATAGCTGCAACCGTTTGGTTGATAACATTTTTTTCTTATTTTACCCCTAAATTACACGCCAACTTATACAGCAAAATTACTAGGGTTGAAATTGGTATATGCTTTTTGGAAGATCGATATTCTTCGACAAAAAATGGGGGTAAATCGGTAGAGCACGATAAACAAAAAATACAAATTGAATATTTTTGCAAAATTTTCATTTTCTTGGGAGATATGGCTAATATGATTTTAATTAATTTTAACCTTAGTTATTTTTTTATATAAGTTGGCGTGTAATTTGGCAATTTATGCATGGAGAGCTTTATATACAACATTCGTGTCTTCGGTGACCCCAACTGAAAAATTCCGACAAGTTAGAAAAAGAGTCAAATTGACCGCTAGTTAATATCTTCCACAAAAATTATCCTCATAAAATTCCAAAACAGAGTTCTAACAATAAGAATTGTCAAGTAGTAGCGACCAAGTAAACCAACATAACACATATAGTCGGAAAATTTAAACCTACTTACTCATTTCGTTTAGAGACAGCTTTCTAGAAATACATCGGGCATATACGATTATCCTTTTCTTCAAAAAGTAATGTATATGTCTCCGAATCCGGTTTCTCTTCATCATGAGAAGATAAATATGACTTTTCGTGCACCTTTTTGACGGCTGAAATTTTCCCAAACCAACCAAATGAAATTCAAATTTGGCCTTGCATAGCACATTATCATCGCTTTCATTTGATCCTCTAGCGAAATTTAAGAAATATTATCTGCTTGATTTTCATTTTGGGTTAAATTCCACATTCACACCAATTCGAAAACACCACTTATTGTAGTTTTTCCATTTAGTTTTTTTTCTGTTTGTTTCGTTCTGCAACAATCATTAGTAAGAACATTCCATATGTCAAAATCATTTGCACAATTCATTCATCATTCAATTGTTTTGGTGCTGCTGTCGTTTGGTGTCGGTGTTGTTTGGTTTGTAATGTTATATGACCCCAAACCCCGCTCTATCTCCCACCCACACTATGATATGTTAGCAGTTATACTAATACCGGTTATTGTGCTCTGTGCTGCGCTGTGTTGTGTTGTTTTGTATTGTTCGGAGGAGCACAAATGAATTGTATGGCTGGAATGGAAGAAATTATACTAGATATGCCAACACTAACACTAACACAAACCGAAGATGATTAAGTGTTTATGGAGTTATTGTTATGTGCACAATAACAACAGCCAACATAGCAGCAGCAACAACAATTGGCTCCAAGAAACAACTTGGCAAACAATATTTGTAAAGATGACAACAACATATGCTCGGAAGGAATGAAAAGACAAATTGCCAATTAACACTTTTTCCACCCACCGCAACGCCACGTTGGCCAGGCCAACTTAAATTCATGGCATTTTATTTTTATTTGCTGAACTCCCATGGAATTGGATGGATTGGAATATTTTAACACATTTCCGTTTAAATATTTACAGTGGCACATTTAGATGTAATAATGCGCTGTAAAGGGAGATTTAAATTAATGCGTTGCACATCCTCCTTGTTGCAGTGCTCATTGCAGTGCCATTTGATGGCAACCGACCTGAACTGACCGAAAAATATTTTTCATTACAAAAACCACCGCCATCAAAACCGCCACTTTTATTTCCGCCATCGCTTGCAATTAGAATTCATTATGGAAATGGCTATTTTGGCAGTCCAATGGTTTAAACGCAAATCAATTTTGAAATATTAAACTGCGCATAATGAACATTTATTTCTGGGCTCGGTTTATTTGCGAAATATTTGCAGAGCGTTAATTACAATTTATTGGTAACAATGACATACAATTATAGGCCTATATTGGAGATTATTTCGCAACAATGAAATTGTAGCACAGAGAGGAGGAAGGCCATTTTGTTGAATGTTTTAGATGATGACTGTATGCGATAGTAATTTAAAGCAGTCAATTATATTAAGAATTAATTGAGAACAGACAATTTAAAAGTATTGTCAAGGCTAACCTTGGTAGTAGATTAAAATTTATTGCATTGTACAGAAAGATTCAGATAATAATTTGATATAGTGTGATATTTAATTCTCTCTCCAAAGCGGTGTCTACTTATAATGGTAAACCTCAGCCCGACTATATGATACACTCCACTTGCTATCCTATTACAATTCAATTCTGTAAAAAAGTAAAATCGGGAAGGATTTTTGTACCCTGTAAATGTATGTGTTTGACAAAAAATGTTAAATAGGAAAGGACATCTGCGCTGGGGTATATTGAAACATGGAACGATGTGACCCGCTTTCACCAAGTATGTTAATAGATGAAAGATAATATGTAAAGTTTAGCCAAAATCGGTTAAATATTTGGGATCAACATTTGTATATATATAAAAAAATATATATCTATATCTGAACCGATTGGATTATAAGATGTTGTGCTAATTTTAAAGGAAATAGGGTACAATATATGGTTTCTAGAGCTGAAACTGACTGTTTCCAACATTAACTTTTATTTCCTCAGATATAGGGAAGGTTTCTGAAACTTTCGTTCTACGCTAAATCCTGAACATCAGCTCACTTAATGATCCGAGGGTCTTAAGGTCTTACCAACTCCTTTATCAGTCTGTGTGTCTCCCTCTTTTTCGCCCGCGGGAAAACATTCCTTCAGATTTTGTTTTGCCTCTTTAGTTGCTCTCTACTCTCGTTATATGTACTCGTGTTGTGTGTCATGTTAAACAAGAGATTTTCCCCCGCTCGCCAACATTTGCTCGTTTTCTTCGTGCATTTCAAATGCCACATTTCGTTATTGTTGTTTTCTCTGCCCGGCTGTCTGTTCTTGTTTTCGTTTCGTTTTTTCTCCATCTTTCTTTGTATCATTTCTGTCCCTATTACGCATTCTATGTGTGTAATCATAAATTATGAAGTATCGTTGTTGTAGTTGTCAAAAGAATGTCATCATTCATTGTCTGCGCTGATGATTCCTTGTCTCTGAACCGAACTGAGCTAAACGGAACTGAACTGAATGGTTGTGATTTGAAATGTTGCGCTGATATTCAGACGACGACTATTCCCCACACATGCAAATGCCACGAAAGGATAACAAGACTGGCAAGCATAGAAGCGACAGCAACAACGTAGCGTATGTGAGTGACATACAACCCAATGGGGACTTGATTCCGGAATTGATTAGGAAACCAAGAAACGTTGAAATCAGCGTCTGGCGAAAACAGCGCCAAACGAATGTTAAGGTTGCAACTGCGGCTGTGATTGATAAGACGACAACTGTTGGCCACATCATGAAGATGACAAATTTTCCATTTCACGCCACTTCTCCGTCACGCCATTCCTGTCGTCAATAGAAATCCTTCTCCTACGAAAAGCCAAACGTTCTCATTCGAATGTGTTAATGTTCGAAATATTCTAAAGTGTTTTCTCTATTTTTTGTTTTTTGTCATATTTGATGCTTTGTTATTGTTGGCTCATACTCATATCAGAAGTTCATGTCCTTTGTAGCCTTTTTCTTTTGAACTGGATTTAAGAACAAGTCTCTTTATTGTCTGCCTATAAGGAGCTCCAACACATCAAGTGTTTAATTAAGATTTTTAAATCAAAAAAAAAAAGAAAGCAACAGAAACAAACATATACTGAAAGAACATACATGCATACATAAAAGTCAGTCGAAAGAAATGAAAGAAAAGTTTTTGCAAATAAATAAATAAATAATATGTGAATGACAGAGCAAGACATCGTAGAGAATCTAGGTCACAAACAATAATCAAAAGGAACTGTTCGGCAAAAAGGACAAAGCGTTTCTGGCTCAAGTGCTACACTTGTCCTATAGCTGTTAAGTTGCAATTTTAATTTTGAAATTTTACGATAATCCTAAGGTCATTGGTTTGAAAAGAAAGTCTTTTGTTTATAAGTTTTATACAGTAGCGGAAACCATCAATTGTTGGGTAAATAAATACAAGTTGGATAGCAATCTTCCAGTATATAGGGAAGGCACCATGGTAAATACAATTTTAGGTTTTTGGGATAAGTATGAACTAGTATGAACATTGTCCTTCAGTGTATGTTCTCACAAAAAATATTATTTTAATTAAGTCAAATGAATTTAACGGAGGCATATCTTTATTATATTTTTATAAAGTGTTCCACAATAAGTCATGTGTTTCAAATGTCTTAAAAATAAGACCTTTGGTTTTTGCAGTTATCGTTTTAAAGATATCTCTCGGAATTTGGAAACTTCTACCTATAAAAGACGAAGTTTTTTGTGCTTTGAGAAGCTATGCTCCTGATAAAAATAATCCGCATTTTCTTTACGAAAATGCTTACCAAAGTGTGAATTAAAGACCCAAATATTAATAAAACATGACAAGAAATGCGTTTCGATTTTTAATATTTAAAAGTATGCATGGAACCAGTCTTCGGTCTGGTTCATATGGTTATGTACATTACAATGTCCTTGACAACACCGCTAAAAATCATGATCTAATGCATAATGTGGCCAGTGATCTCCAGTCCCGACTAAAAGAAGAAACCCACATATTCTATAGGCACGATAAAGTCAGACTATAGTAAGTAAGTTGATGATAATTTCTGTATCACTTTGTTGCCATATTCCTCAGACTACGATATTGAGATTTTAGGAGACTTGACCCCTATCGCCAGGTTTAAAACGAGAGCTTCTATAAATATAGGTAGTTTCTATAATGGTCATATCGAGCGGGACATTTATTAACAGGTAGGTCATAATGGCCAGCTTCAACACGATTCTTCCATGGGTAATGGTAATGGTGGTAAAATCGAATGAAATTGATACTATTGGTTTTAGCAGAGGAAGGACGGCAAAATCAATAGATTTTGAAGTAAATCGATTCAGATTTATATACAGCCCCCATACAAATATCACATATTTTAATTAATTTTGTTCCAATTTCGCACGCATGTTATATTTTACCGAGAAATTCGGTCACAGCTGTCCTAGGTTTAATACAGCAGCTCTCATATAAATGTCCTTACCGATTTGATTGTTCTCACACAAGAAACCGCATATTTTAATCGACTTATTTCAAAGTTCCTATATTATTTTATATTCCACATATAAACATCTATAATAAAAGTGAACTACATCATCCATGATTTTTGATACAACCTCATACAAATTTTAGATTTTTAGATTACATTTTAAAGTAGAATCGGCTATAAAAAGTAGTGATTATTTCTTCAAATTTCTGGTTTTTTTGAAAAGGTTGAACTTTGTCATTTAATAATGGAAGACAATATCATTCACATGACTTCCGCGACTGGGTCGGCAGTACCTCATCCGATCAACCCAATTTCTCAGTACAGCCCAAAATCCACACCAAACTGTGACTCGTTGTGGATGCAATGGCTTCACAATTGTCACGTGTGGGTTCTCTGAACCCCATATGCTGCAATTTTGACATAGTCACCAAGATGAAAATGAGTTTTATGAAGGCTGAACTGAAGCCAGATCTCTTCTCGAAAATTTGTCATTCAATGAACTCCCCCTTAAAAATAAAAATAATTAAACTTTAACTTTTTAATGGGGGAAAACTTGAAGTAGTTGTTAATGTTAAAGCAATACAGTTCGATGCATGAATTTGAAATATATTTAACAGATATTCATCTCATTCATTTGATATCCATATCGCCTTTGTATGACTTGTAATAAATTATTAAAATTTCAATATCCTTTGGAAATTAAAAGTCCTGCAAAAAGAAGAAAATATCACCAAATGAGTACACAGCTTTGGTGTATACGATCTCTAATTTCATGTGTATGTGGAAAATGATAAAATGAAAATTGTCGCACGGTGTAACTAATCGTCACAGCCCAACTTTAGCCTTTTCTTATTTGTTATGAATATTACGGTTATTTTATAAGTGCAATAATTCATATTTAATAACTAATCTTCAACTTACGAAAAAAATGTTATTCCACGAACACATTTGTCACTCTTCTAATAATATTTCTGATAAAAATGGTGGCCACCTTCTTAATTAAACATCTCAATTAACAGATATTAAAAGTCAATGGCATGGGAGTAATATTGACATACATATACGTACATTAGGATGGCTCACGAAAAGACAATGCTGTGGTCACGCCTCAGAAAGGAATGTTGGATTATTTTACGATGATTTGCAAAATATTTCGTCGCTGAGTCAAGCAGTTTGTGAGCTAATCGCTCTTGAAAAAACCTCTAAAAAACATGATTTTAAATTTTTATGCAGCATTTTTTTTATTTTTGCCAAAAAAAATTTCTTCAATTATTAGATCCTTGGAAGCTCTTTACATATAAATTTTCATTCTTGTGTTAGAGTAACCCATTGGTCGTATTATTGAATGTTTAGATTGATTTTTTGTGTTTTTTTAAGTGACAACTTAAAACTAATATTTCTTGGAAACTAATATTTATTGGAAACATTTTAAAATATGTGATGAAACACAGAAGGAATCAGTACCATTCGAATGGTGTCTATATGATGAATATCGGACAAAAAAATGGTGTCACTGACTTCATTTTAGTCATCTAATTTAATACAGGAGATCGATTTTCAGGGCCAACATTTTCAAACTTCTTTTACAAAAATGTGCGCTGTGCCACCATTAAGATGTTCATGTTGTGACTGGAATTTTTTTTTCATTTGCATGGCCCGCGACCCAGCCTAATGTACGTGCTACTTCTCGATATTTCCCCGAATTAAATACTAAAAATTGACAGAGAATTGCAATTTAAGAACACCTTTTCTCACTCGTCCTCAGAAGACACGATGATGAATACCAGCAGGAAAACCACAGTTCGAATAAAACATTCATACAAACCTCTTGTTCTTTTGATTTGGGAGGACACCACAAAGACGATCCCTTGTCAAATCAATGACACATTTATGCCTCATTTACAACTGGCAAATCTACTGAATTGAGTTGTTCACTCTTTTCCACATAATTTCCCAAAATACCTGTTTAAATTGTAAACGGTCAGACAACTAACGGCTGGTTGCAGAAACATTGAAACTAAGGCTGTGAAGCCATAAATCAAATTGTTACAAACGTATTTTTGGGGGTTTCAGCGATAGAACAGGTCTATGGCTTGAAGTTTGTGTTAACTTCGGACGAACATTCGTCAAATGCCAGGGAGGAATGGAGATCCTTGCCCAAGGATTTCTTAGAAAACATGATTTCAGCATCGACAACCCGGTTTTGAATGCGAACACGGCTTTTGCTTTTTCCAGCCAATTAGTGTTGGTCACGAAACAATAGAAACAATAACGTGTTGTTGCCTTGTTTTTGTTTTAGGCCACTCAGTACTAGTGTTTGTTTGTAACAGGAAAAAAAGAAAACAGGACTATTCAACCGCACAACAACAATCAGGGAAACTCTCCCCGCTCGAAACATACACTTCAGCAGCGAAAGGATGCACAAATCACAGATAGATGAGTTAGTGAATGACCGACTGGCATGGCCGGTTGTTGGTTGCATTCAAGTGCCGATTTTTACCCTGAACCGTTAAGAAGGTTCCTGAATGAATGGACAACATGTAATGTTGGCCAATGTGCCGCCAAATCCGCTTTTTGTGTGGCGAACAGACATTTCGGCCATAGTTTGTGAAATGATCGACTGATGATGTGCTGTGCCGTCTACTACCACTACATCCACAATGTCTACATAGTCACTGTTGACTTACTACTTTTCGTGAGGGGTCCAAGTTTTTCATGTTCCCATAAAAACAAAACACAACGTTTCTACTCAGCAAACAATGGCAGCCCTGCAAAAAGAGGAGCAAGGAGTACGTTCCACATGCAAGGACCGGCAAAAAAGGTGCATCAACATTTCATAACATACTTATCGAGCCATTTCATAAAATAAACACATTCTCCAAAAAGGGGAGGGAGGTTTGACTCAAAAATTGATTTATTTGGAAAATGGCATAAATCACTATTGTCCGGAAATTAATTGTGAGATGCAGTGGAAAGGAAATTAGCAACAGTCTGATGGGAATGGCTGAGTAGAGATAAGCTTAGAGAGGTGATCGGCAGGTTATTATGTAATCCATGGGTTCCATGTAATCTGGATTTATACTTGCCATTTACAGTCCATAAATTTCAGCATGAAATGAAAACACGAATGAAGCAGTGTTGCTGCTGCCGAGTTGCTGTTGTTTCGGTTTTGGAGTCAAAATCTGAAAAATCTCTAAATTTCAGCATGAAAATCTAAGCCCTTAGAATTCGATATTTAAAAACAAAGTGACTTACTCCACTTTCAATGAAAACACGAATGAACGTGGTATTGGCAAAAAATCTCTAACATGTCCTTTTTCGAAGGCAATGTTGCTGCTGCGGACTTGCTGTTGTTTCGGTTTTGGAGTCAAAAATCTGAAAAATCTCTGCCTAAAACGGGGCACAAATGCAAATGAACCTTCAATTGTGCTGAACTAATAAATGAAACACTAACTCTTTTTACACGTTCCACATGCGAGTGCACACTACCACATACCAGGATACTTAACCAAACACTCACACACACACATACGCACAACAAGGACATACATTCAGCCGTAGGACCCGTATTTGCTTCACGTTTACGCACGAAACATTATGAGTGTGAACGTTTGTCAAAGGACATTTGACTGCAGGATGCTTGCGAACGAGGGCAGCATGAGTGCATGTGGTAAATGTTAGTGACATTTGGATTCCTTGTCCAGCTCCTACTTCCAAGGTATGTTTGTATGCACACGGAGTGTTATGAGTTGGCTGCAGCAGCAGCAGCAAATCGCAAATCCTTCGTCTGCCTCTTGGTCATAACGAAAATGCTGTTCATAAGCCCAGTCGTTATTAGTGTGTGTTTTGTGCCTCATGATGACACGTTTGTCATTACTTTAGATTTTCGAGTCTCTTTTCCGAAAATCCATGTCGAATGACATAAAGCCATTAAGTGTTGCTTGAAGTGGATGGAGGCCAGGCCATCATATCGAAAACATGAACGACAGCGATTATCGCCTTTAAAACGAGAGGGAGGGAGGGAGGGATTAATATTTGTTGCATCATGATTTCGGAGAAAGATAGGCAAATACTGGAAATAATGAGATCTATATTATCTTTGAACGAATCATGTATTATGATGTATGTAATACATGATGTATTCATCAGTGATAGCTCTGTAACATTTTGGTATTTTAACTGATTCAATATTTAGTATAGTCATTGGGGTATCCTGATAAATACACTGTAGAAAGAATTTCTTAATCATTCTTGAGTAGCAAGTGTGATTTTAACTAGGTTATCCTATCGGTTAAATTTTATTCTACTAATCGAATAAGCCTTTTCAAATATTTGTTCGAATAATAAAAAATATGATTTTTGAATAACGAATATTTCGAGTATTTTTCCCAAATAATCAATTAATCGATATTATAAGTTTTGAATAAATAGTGTATACATGCACATTAGGACGGATCGAGTTCTTTTCGTACAAAACGTAATCTACGAAGAATTCCAAGAATAATTCTCCAAGAAAAGAAAGGGTGTACAAATTGGAGACAGACAGATTGTGCTCTATAATTAACGAAGGTAATTTGAACCGATTTCAAAAGCTCCACCAGTTATCAAAACAGATATCTGAAGTTGAATTTAAAACTGTATTTTTCTTTAACAGAAATCAGAATCGTTCGTGTTATATAGATTCAGAGCAGAAAATAATATATGATAATTAAGCATTGGGCACTTTGATTTAGAATTCCTTGCCTATAAAGCTCTTATTATTTATTTTTTATTGACTTGGACAGTTTTTCGATTAATCGGCTAATTGAATAAATATTGAAGGCATTATTCGAGTAAACGATTAATCGAATAATGTAAAAGCAAATTTTCGGAATATAATTTTTTTGGCCGCAGCGATATTGGTTTTGATTTGGTATTCGTAATCTGCGACCAAATAATAGTTACGTCCTAAAGACGCCCTAGATCCCTTCCATACTCACCCAGTGATCGTATATTACATTTTGAACCCAAAAATATAAAATATAAAATATATGGTTTATAGATCGGAAACAGTCATATCGAGAACGACATTTTTAAGGGGCCTATATCTACACGTCTGACATATTCCAACATATATGTTTCTAGTTGAAATTGGTCAAAAAGTCAAATAGAGAGTGAAATTTATATGGGGCCATTATCAAAATCTGAACCAATCTGGTTCATTTCCATCACAGATGTTTCTAGTTCAACTTAAGGTACTGTGCCGAATTTGAAGCTACTTGAGTAGAATATGTGGTTTCTAGAGCGGAAAAGGTCAAATCAGGAGCGACATTTGTATGGGCCTATATCAAATTAAATAGCGTTCGTCCTCGGCCAGAAAAAAATAATTGTGTTAATTTTTGTTAGGATCGAACATTAATTGTGACTTGTACTTTGATTACAAAAATAGACGGGCAATGCTAAATCGACTCAGAAAAAATATTATATGTCGATCTGTATAATAAACGATGTGTCTATCAAGTTGATTTACAAACAAATGCACAAAGACATAATACCCTAGTGGAGGGTATACAAAACTTTTGAAATTTTCTAAAACTCCCGAATGCAATAATTGTTCAAAATTCATAAATTTAAATTTAAATCGATGGCGCATATTGGACTATTTTTATTCGAGCTGCGGCAACAATTCGAACGATTAGAGAAAGGGTCTTGACAGTACTCACACATCTCTCATATCGCCAAATTAGATTAAAATTAATGTTTGGTTTAATTCGCTCTCAATCATCTCTACTCTTTTTCATATTTATGTGAATACAAACTACTACCAGTGCTTAATTTTAATTTAATAAATTTCTTGAAATTTATTATTAACATTACTTCTAGTGAAAAGGAAGGAAGGAAGGAAGTCTGCAAGGATATTTTAATAGACTATTCATATAAACATGAAATGTGCTTTGCAGAATTCAATCAAAAACCAGAGATTGAACGTCAATAACTACTCTGCGTAAGGCTAAACTGTTGTCTCACTAAAATATCTCCACATTCCAAAAAGCGTTTAAATGACCACGTCTACGCCCACTCAGTTGCTCGCAACAAATTATATTACAAGGCCAACCTGGTTGCCCCATTATTCCAGTTCAGTTTGGTTCGGAGACAAAAACCTTTTCGAATTAAGCATGTTGCATATCCCTCCAGCATATGTACTTGCCAACGACAACACAACACCGCACAGCAAAGGACATAGTTCCTTAGAAGTAACCTTGTGACGGAGAAGGACCAAAGGATAACAATAAACAATGTTTTGCGTGGGCTGTATGTGTGTTGAATGAAGGAGGAAGGGGAATGGGGAGGATAATAATGTTGTTACCTCCAACAAAAAGTAACACATTCGTTTTTTGATAATGTTGCAGCCACTGAGTATAGGGGTCACACGGTTGGTGTCACATATATGCTCTCCATCGTGTGTTGCAAGATTCATTGAGTTGTTCTATGTCATCCAAGGTATGTGCGTCTGCATGTAAATGTTTCGCATCCATGCCGTATTTATTGTCGAGTGTTTAGGTGGCGCTGTATGGCTGTGTTGGTATTTCAGCTCCACAAGAACTTTATGCAAAGGAGCAAAAGAGTGTTAGTAGCTTTTAGAGCAGTTTTTATGCTTTTGGCAGTTTTGTGTTGTTGTCGTAAATCCAGATCCAAAGAGAAAAACCTTGAATGTTCTGTAAGAAGAAGAGTGTTGGCAGAACAAAATGACAAAAAAGGACAGGAATCCAACATGTGTTAAGGTTGGTTAGATTTTCAAGTTATGGTTGCTTAGGAGAGGCAAACGAACTCCGCACCGCACCGTAGCAGCCCAGTTAGCGGCAACAATGGCCAGAGCCATGCCTGAGTGAGACCTTTAAGAAAAACTACTCGTGCCATGATTAGGTTTCGGCCAAAAACAAAATACTGCCTAACATTGTAAAATGTTTGTTAAGTATGTTAACAACACTCTTCTTCGTCTGTTTTGCTGTTGTTGCTATTTGCTTTCAGTCCAGTTGCCATGACAGATAAGTGAGATTAACAACAATGTGATTATGAAAGTGTTGAGGTGGAACTGGTCCGTACGACACCCGGTAAGCCACCTAGAAACATATTTAGCCTTACGGAAGATAAATGATGAGTTGATTCACAATGCACAAAATACAGATGTGTATATGATGGTTTCCAGGCAGTTTTGCCTTTAAACGCAAACCTATGACTTTTAAACAACTTAACTTGGAGTTTTACTCAAAAAGGAAAATTACAAAACCATTTTAATTTTGCAGAAAAACAAGGTTCATTAAATATTTCGAAAAATTACAGAGAATTTTGAGGATATTTGGAGTATCCTTGTGTATTGAGTGAATTGATTTGACCATATTCCATCCCACAGAATCATCAACTTTGGGGTTTTCAATAAGGACAGGTCGACGTTAATGTACAAAAAAAGTTGTGTAGAAGGTAATAACAAAGTTAACCCAAGAAAATTATAGCGCAGCCAGATATTACAATCTTGGTGGACAATTATTATGAGCAGCACAAACTCATACCAAATGTACAGTCACACCTTGATACAATTCTGTAAAGGACATTCTAAATAAACGTATTCTGAAAGGCTTTTGGATATTTTACCCAAATAAGGCTGTGGATGTATATAAAATTGATGTATGTATGTTAGAATATAGGATGAGTCATGTAACATTTAAAATTACAATCGGCTATAAAAAAGTGCTAATTATTTTTTCAAATTAAAAAAAAATAAATTTTATTGGAAAGGTTGAACCATTTAATAATCGAACTCAATACCACGCATATGATTACCATGACCGGCTCGGCAGTACCTCATCCGCTCAACCCAATTTCATGTTTCAACGCCTCAGTTGTCTCTGGATGGTTGACGTAACATTTATCCTTAATGGCTCCCCACAGAAAATAGTCCAAAGGGCTCAAATCACAGCTCCGAGGCTGCCAATTGACGTCTCAATTTCGTTTGATTATTCGATTTTCAAAAACAGTGCGTAAAATATCGAGTGGAATATTTTCATACAAGCTGCGCAAAAATTTAGAAGGGATAGAACTAGGACCTTGAAATTTCGCACACATCCCTTATATTAAATTAGATCGAAAAGTTTTTTTGTTTGGGCGGATGCCCACAACCACGCCTACCTCCCATGTAAGATAATATATATGTTAATACCAATCATTACCAGTGATTTCATTTGAGTCCACAATGAAATCAAAATTGTCAGACCCACGCCAACGGCCAAATAAATTTTTTTTACGATTTTCGAAATTTTTGGTAAAACTTATTTTACGTTCGTTATAACTTTATAAATAACATAAGATTAATATCGACTCAATATTTACATGCACTCGCATGCCAAAAAAAACCTTATATCCCTAAAGTATGCTTTAAATAAATTTTCAAAATACACTAACCGAGAACAACGAAGAAAGTATTGCTTCATTTTTGGCTTAGAAGGTTTTACCATTTCAGTAATTAAATCGATGTTTGCAGCTATAAGCAGAATATTCTTTTTAAAATACACTTTTTTAATGCAAATTTGCACCTCAAGAGCTCCTCTATTCTACGATATAAAGAGAATACGTCCCAATAAAATAACCTCTATTATGGAAAAATTTGCAACTATTTTAGCATTTGTGCACTTTGAATTCTATTGATTTTTTTTGAAACAAAAATTCGTTGAGCATTCATTAGCGGTTCCTTGTCCATGTTCGAAGAAAAATGCTCCAATGATGCCGTCAGCCGAAAATCCACGCCAAACAGTGACTTGTTGTGGATGCATTGGATTCACAATAGTCATATGTGAGTTCTCTGAACCCCATATGCGTTAGTTTTGCTTATTGACATAGCTACCGAGATGAAAATAAGCATCATCTGAAAACACGTTTTTTCGGAAAAATTCTTCATCTCCTGTCCATTTCTTCCCCCCACCCAAATATCAATATTACTTACTTTGTACATCTCATTTCCACCAATATCATAAATTCATAATTTCAGTGAGAAAATCGAAAGCTGTAGGCAGTTTGTACTTATCTGCGCTAAGAGCGCCTAAAAGCACGCTTCAAATTAATGAAGTATTAATAAAATGGAAATATTCACAATTGTTCTAATTCGTCTTCGAAACTGTCAACATTCAATGTCATGTTCGGCATAATTTATATCTTAAAAGTTCGCAATACGATTAGAATTCGGGTTTAATTATGCCCAATTAAATATTCCCAGCGACGTGGCGTCAATAATTTAAAAGAGATTTCAAAACTTTTGCAATAACCTAACAGAGTATGCCATAAATAGTGAATGTACCCCACAAAATGATGGCTGCTATTAAATGAGTAATTGGTTTGTGACACTTTTAAGAAAGTGTGACATTTAGTGCTTGAATGACAAGAGAAGGGTCCAGATATCGAAACGCCTAGTATTGTGAATGTCAGTTTTTTAGAAATTGAAGTTCTTTCGCTTACCACATTTCACATTTCATTCAACTTAAGAACTTTTAGAACAATTAGTGAATATATTGCCCACACATAACCAAAAATATTCCTAAGGAACGATAATTATTTTTTCTGTAAAGAATGTGACCACTCTTCCTATAGAAAATGTGCCCTTTTTCCCTGACTTCCAGTTTAAAAACGAAATAGGGACTCTGGTTATTGATGCCTCCCATATGGTTTGCTGGGGGGGGGGGAATAATTGAATTATTTGTCATATTCTATGGCATTGCCACATTGATGGATGGCCCTCAGGATTCGTTGTGGCTGAGCTCTAGCTGGTATGTCATTTGTTTTCCCTGACAATTTTCACACCGACTCATTTATTATTGCTGGTATTTGCAAACACTTTTCGTCTCTTTTTCATTTTCATTTCCATATCCATTTTCCTTTTCGATTTTTGCCATTGTTCAGTGAGCCGAACATTCAAATCATTTCATTGCTTGTCATGAATGTGAATGTCTCCAGAGTAACATTTAGCAAACAATCAATCAATTATGTATTTAAAAAGGCCTTTTTATTTCACTCCCGACGAACGAGCGAAAGAAGCCAGCAGTCAGACAGACAGGCAGTCCTCACAAAAGGATTTCAAACAGAAATCGAATTGAAAAACAAAAGGCTGGCAGGAGTGCCAGCATTTAGGGGACCCTAGTAGAATGGGCCGGGACGTTAGTTAAAGGATGAGTTGTGTGCAAGAAAAAGGCCATCGCAAAAGTTGACATGTGACATATTGACAATATGGCCGAAAAGAAGAGAAATATAATTGACACTTTTTCACTTTAGAATAAAATGAAAAACAACAACAGCCATAGCAAATACAAAAGGTTCTCAAAATGAGCCGAAACAAGAACAATGAAACGGCTTTCTTCCTTCCCCTTTTCATTTCCAGGCAAATATTGATTTTTTGCTTGAATCGCTTCCGTTGCGTTGGATGGATGGGGTTGGGAGAAATGGACTGCGCCAAAGGATTTCACGTGATTTGATTTAAATTCGTTGCCAGAAAAAATCAGTGATTTAGAAAAATTGTTTTGTCAAAAAGAAAACGGAGTAGAGGAAAGCGAGATAAGAGAAAACAACAAAAGAAATTGAATGAAGACTTTTTGAAAAGGGGTTTCTATAGTTGCCTTTTTCATCATCATTTCAGCCCAGGGGCGAAATGGTGATATTTAATTTAAAACAGAGTGTTGACGCCAGTAAACAAAATTGAATGGAAAACACGTGGCCAAGAACAGTTTCTTAGGTATTATTTTATTGATTTCAGTCGATTACTTCACGAGGGCTGAGGAAAAAATGGCTGCCAGTTTAAGAACAGTGTTTCAGGTTAGGCAAATTTAATTGGACAATTTCGATCAAGAGCCTAGTTTTGCTCCTCTGTACTAGATCCAAAAAACTCACATGCGCTCGCATGCCATAAAACCTTACATCCCTAAAGTATGCTTTAAATATTGTTTTAATAATACATTAACAGAGAACAACAAAGAAAGTATTGCTTCATTGTTGGCTTAAAAGGTTTTACCATTTCAGTAATTAAATCGATGTTTGCAGCTGTAAGCAGAATATTTTTTTAATGAATAAATAAGACAATAATTTAAATTGTGTCCCATTATTTAATGACAAAGTTCAACCTACGCAATGAAACCACAAATTTAAAAAAAGTTTTATAGCCGATTCTAATTTAATCTTTAAATGGTCACCCTATATATACTGGGACTGTATATGCTATCGATGGTGGAGAATCACAAACGATTTCTTGGGTATACTTCAATTATTCCGCATTCTACGACACAAACTTAGTTTATACCCGTTTTGTTTCAATTAGTGTTTTTCCTCTACAAATAACAACAGTCTTCTATAACGAAAGTTCAATCGTCTCCTTAGCATAAGAGACTGTTAAACGTGACTATTTTAGTCTACAAAATATGTCCCCTCTTCATTCATATGCATTCCTCCCCGAGGAAAAATATTATCCATGGAAGAGAAATTTAGCTTTTACGATGAATCTTTCTTCCCGCAAAAATTATTAACTCAAATCTAAAAAGAATATTTAAAATTGGAATCATTTTCTCTGAAAATTATTGCAAGAAATAAACTCATTTTGTCGGTTCAGAAAATATCCGCCCTCATATGACAAAACTCAGAAGCCCAAACACAGCTTCCAAGCACCCCACACCAATGCATCCTTAGACTATAAACTATATCCCAAATGAATATTTGCTTACACAGCTACACACCGAACAGCATGACACATACAGCTGCCTCCCATTTGCTCTTATTTTGCCATTTATGGTTAATTAATTAAAATTTCATGGTGCCAACATCTTTAGTGGTTTTTTATGTTTAAATTTCATTAGAAATGTTATAAATCATGCCAGTATTGGAATATTGTCTCCATTCAGCCACATGGACAAGTTTATGACTTTGTGCCACCCGTGACACTATCGACACAATTTCACCAAGCAGCCGACACTCCCTCCTTAATACGGCCACAGTAACACGAGATCACAAAAAAATCTGTAAACTACCTCAATAAATTTGATTCATGCAAAGGCATCCGTCTCTAAGAGCTGATGGTTGCTTGTTCCTCGCACACATCTCTATGGGGGAGGGAGTCCTTGGCCAGCTTACAACTTAATAACACCTCAACAATAATAAGGATCACAAATATCCAAGCCAAGCAAACCAAACAAGAATGAAATAAACTGTAGCGAAGCGGAAGCATCTCTTTTGGTGGCGGTGGAAAGCGTTTTATGGCGAAATTTATGACTGAATTTATTACCAAAACAGAGGACAATATAAACCACCAGCACTAAATAATGAAAATCATGTTAGAAAGACAACGATAACCACAGCAGAGTCTTCAACGGCAACAGCCACGTCGTCATCAAGTAGTAGTTGGAGCTGGAGCTAGTAGTCAATACCGAGGCCCCGTGACCTCCCTCGCTCTGCGTTACAAATGGTGTTAAATAAATAAGAAAATGCAGTTTTATGGCTGAATATCAGCAAACACCACCGGCGGCCAGCATCTCATCCCTCCGCCGCTGGGGTTATCTCTATAATCCACTAAACCTGAAACCGCGCTGGAGGGAAAGCTCCAGCCCCAACCACACATACCGAGATGCAACTTCATCAGCCAGCCACACTTGAACTGTTTGTTTTTTTTTTGTTCTTTCTTAAACCGCATAAGACAGAGTGTATGTATGTGTATGGGTGAATTCATACATGTTTAAACGAGCTTCCAAGTGTGCGTGAGTGTGCTTTTGTTTGGTGTAGAAAATAAAAACAGGGATGGAGGGTTTTTTTAAATAGTTTGAGTAACGACTTTTAGTACATTTTAACACTTGTCACAAACAACACCATTAGCTCAAGGAGTTAAAGCTGCAAAAACAGTTCGGGAGTTAAAGCCAACTCACACGCTCTCTCCCGCCCGAGCAAAGGATGTCAGGAGTTGTAGTTGGTATGAAGCCCTAAAGCAGCGGTTTGGCGTATTTCACAAACTAAAGAATGAACCATTTGCACAGTTAAAAGTCATTGCCAGTTCTCTAAATGTTGAAGTTTTGTTTTATTTAGTTGGAATTGTTGGAGGGGAAGGCTAGCGTTGCCAGATCTTTGGAGATTTTTTAAATTTATGTGTAATTAGGAAGAATCTAGCTGGATGAAGTCTGCATTTCACTGCTTCCGATTAATCAGAATTCATTTCCTCAGAATCATGTCACTGGAATGAAGTTGGGCACCTGGAAATTACGAACTAATGATTAGATTAGAATTAGATCCCAACAACTGTGTGTAATTTTTTAAGTCATGGAAATACAACCATATACGGAGACGACTACGTGATAAAAAAAAAAAAACAAAAAAAGACCCGCGTCTCCCAGTTTTACCCAAAGTCTTTACCCAAAGAACTTTTTATGGGCCCCCATTGCCTCGGTGTCATTTTTGCAAAAAAGAATTCATTTTCTCAGGCCCATAACATGCAATCCGTTTGGAATTTTGATTTACTCTCTAAGGCAGAGTTTTAGCTCTTGTCATAAAGAACAAAACTTGTGAACAAACTTCATCTTCAAGGTCAAAATCGCAAATGTCTTCGAACAAATCTTATAGGGTGTAGTGCGTATAGGTAGCGTATACGTGCTGTTGATTAAGGATAATATCACTCATATGCACTGCAGTCGGACTGACCACTAACAGTCCTGCAAGATATATTTTTCCTACCTAAACGGTGTTGAGAATCATTCCTAGGAAGTTCATATGTTTATTGAGATCTTAGGTACAGTTTTTGTAGTTGACCTTGAAGATGAAGTTTTTTGATTTGCCTCAGTTCGAAGATGGGCGAAATTACCAAGCCCCTTCTGGTACCTCCCACACAAATGACCCATATTCCTATGTTAAATTAAAACTAATGTATCTTCCACTCGCACTTTCGGAATAAGCTATATTTTGGTATTTGATAATGTTTTTCTAATCCCTTTAAGCGTACTAAGTATGACGAGCTTTACCACGCCCCTTCTAGTACCTCCCACACAAATCACCCTAAACTACGCAAAATTAAAACTGTTATAACTTCTGTACAGATTATGGGAATACTATGACATTAGCTAATTATCAATGCTTTTATAGAAGATACATTCCCATGTAATATGGGCGATATTTCCACACTCCTTCTGGTACCTCCCACACAAAGTGGCATAAACTTTGGTTACAATAAAACCAACATAACATCTATACGGGTAGTCAAAATCATATGCAATTTTCTATTTGAAAATGTCTTTATAATCACTTTAAATCTAAAAAATATTTACTCTTTAGTCACGCCTCTTCATGTACCGAAACGTCAGAAACTCCTGAACTACTTGACCGATTTTAATGTGCTATATCTTGGTTTGAAGGTAATTTCAATTTTATTTAAAATGTTGAAATTGTATGTTATAGCCGGGTTAGATTTTTTAAAGTTTTTACAATTTTATTTCTTTTTTTAAGATGTTCGAAATGATTACATTAATGTTTTTTTAAAGAAAAGTAGTGCTCTTAGGTCTCGACTGTAGAAGTGGTGAAATGATTGTTTTTTACAAATTTTTTGATTTTTTTGCAAAATCAACCAGAATTTCAGTGAAAATCATCAGAGCGATAGTTGCTTTCATTAGTTTATAAACACGTATAAATATGTGCGTTTTAAAATGTTTTTATAATTATTAAAATTTTCAGTTTCCTTTGGATAAACAGGAAGTTAGCTCCAGCTACATTCTTTAGTTTACATAGGAATATTCATAGGGAATATATAGATTATCTCCAGAATTGTACTTCTTATTTCATTCGTTGTAAATTTGAAATAATAAATATGAATAATACTGGATTATTTTTATTTTTTTTCGTCATCTGTACAGTCATTTTGGTATACTATACTGTCAGTGTAGTAGTTTAATGAGTGGATATTATATAGGCTTATAAAGGGTGATTTTTTAAGAGCTTGATAACTTTTTTTTAAAAAAAAACGCATAAAATTTGCAAAATCTCATCGGTTCTTTATTTGAAACGTTAGATTGGTCCATGACATTTACTTTTTGAAGATAATTTCATTTAAATGTTGACCGCGGCTGCGTCTTAGGTGGTCCATCCGCTTAGTCCAATTTTGGCATTTCCACGTTTTTGAGTAACAGAGACCCAATTGGTGCGAACGGCGACGAATCGAAAATTGGTGGTCATCATTAACACTGGCCGATACAGCTGCGATATTTTCTTCAGTTCGCACTCTACGTAAGCGTGTTGGTGGTTTAATGTCCAACAATGTAAATTTGGTGCGAAATTTAGTCACAATAGCCCGAATAGCCGCTTCAGTGGGTCGATTAAACTGACCATAAAATGGAAGCGCGCAATGAACTTTCTAAACAGAGCACGCATTTTGATAATAAAATTCAATAATTTGCAAGCGTTGTTCGTTTGTAAGACGATTCATGATGAAATGTCAAAGCATACTGAGCATCTTTCTCTTTGACACCATGTCTGAAATCCCACGTGATCTGTCAAATACTAATGCATAAAAATCCTAACCTCAAAAAAATCACTCTTTATTATAAAGTCTTATAATAATATCTTCTCATATTGTCGAACATATCAAGTATTTAAGATAGTCTTCGCAAAGCAAGCAACAAAAACAATAATCATGTTTTATAACTTTTTTGATTGTTAAATCCAAATCAACATCATCTGGCAACCCTTTTGGAATCACACAAGTAAACCCTCTTCTCCGGGCAAAAATACGTATAAACAGGGAACAACTTTTGTGCAGAAAACTCATATTTTTTATTTGCTAAACATGACACAGACACACATTCAGAGGCACATTCAAGCACAAGCCAAAATTCCACAATATCCTCGAAATGGGAGATACAATAATACAGGGCGAGTGCATCCGTATGTGTATGCATGCGTGCGAGTGTGTGTTCTTTCTTAAGCATTGCAGTCTGCACCATTTGGTTTCAGTGGCTTCGGTTTGGCTTGGTTTAGCCTGAACTGAGTTAAGTTGCGATGTTTACTGTCTCTTGGCGTGGAACGGGCAAGGCGTTTGGCTTGGATCTGGTGCTTTATGCCCTCGAAACCGACTTCCGTGTCGTTCTTGTTGCTGTGTTAACTTTTGCCGTTATTTTGAATTTATTGTCAACACTTGAGATGCTGTTTGGAAGATAATTAGTGTGAAAATTAAAAGAGACTGTACAAACACACTCCGCAAATACTCGACGAGAAAGGCGACAACAACATCGCGCCTTTCCTGGGGGTTTTCGCTTCGCCCTGCCCTTATGGAGCAGCGGCAAAATTTATGTTATCCCAAGAAAAGAAAACTCTTGCAACATGACTGCAGCCGTTGCACAATCCAAAAAGCAAAGAGCAAAATAAGTTGGGGCAAGATTAGACGGAGTTTGAGGCTTTTTTTAATCTGCTGTTAATTTGCTGGCTCGAGATTTATGTGTTGCTCAACGCTTTGTGGCGTAGTGGATTTTTCATTAAAAATTGGTTTTATTAAAAATATTTTGGGGTAACATTCTTTAGCAGCCAAGACAATAGGTGAAAATATGAATTTATGGCAAACAACATATTGGTACCATGCGGCGTATGATTAATTTGTGCGCTATTAAATGTTACGTATACGCTGGAGGGAAGTTGTATTAGGAAGGAAGTGCGACAAATGTAGAGCAGATTTTCAAAATCTACGAGAAGAGTATCGCTGGGTTAGATAAGAAGACAAAACACTTCCTGGGAATTTAATTGATTTACATCCATCCTCGTTTATTTCCACGTTAAACACAGCCCAGAGTTAATGTGTGTCTAATAAGTCAAACTATGAACTTTGAATTTGTTTCTATGTATTTATTTTTATTATATAGTTTGTCTATAAAACGCTACTGACATGCAATATATTGAAAATTCCAATTCCGTCTCTAAAAATTTTCATTTGATTATTTTCCGATTCGTTTTTTTATGCTCAGACTTTTTGAGTTTTACTCCACACACATATTATTCGGCAGAACGCAAGTCCCCATAGGATAGTCTGATTACGTCTTTATAGATTTCAATATGTTTGGAATTTGCTTAGCTAGCCAATTTAAATGTTAACTAAGAAAATCTTGTTATATTCCAAATCACTGCTTGACACCTTCTATTTTCCTTATGGAATTTAAAACTGATACATTCTATTTAAATCCGTCCTTTGTTATCGTGCGATTTAATTGGCATTTGCTGCCTTGACAACTCGCCGAAATAATGGCATGATTTTATCAATTAATTAAATTATTCAATTATCGCTTATTGCAAAATGGAGAGAGCAACTTCGTTAAATGGGTTTTAATTAAATTTACTTGCGACAACAAGTGTCTTGCAAAAGCCCATAAGAAAAAGGCAAACGCTGCATATTTTTGGTTTTGTTACAAATTAAGAAAGTGCTGCATATTTTTAGGGCCACAACTTCAGAATTTGTTATTTGCAAAGCAGGAATGTAAGCCACTTCAAAGGCACACGCTTTCAACTAGCGTGTAATTTATTTTAATAATTAAAATATATTGGAGATTATTGCATTTAAAAAAGAAGAGGAGGAAACGAATTGCTGGAAGCCACTAAGGCATCGTTTCAGTTGGGAATTTTATAAACAAAATATTGGAAATTAATCTCAGAAATTACACTTCAAACTAAAGCATTTTAAAGGAATTTTGAAGAAGAGAAATAAAGAAAAATGTTTGCAGGGATATATAGAACATTTTATATGAAAATTTTAATAATAATTCTTAATGGACACAAGACTGTCCAACAATCAATAAAGACTCTTGTCTAGACACATGTTGAAAATCGGAGTAATCACTTCAGATCGCTAAACTCTTGGGCAAAAAAAGATATAGTTCGCCTCATGACTTTAGAGCAATTTAAGTTATTAAAACAATTTTCTGTGAATTTCTTTACAGACAATTTTTTGTGGGAATCGGAATGTTTTCTATAGCAAATGAGGCGTTTTTTGAATAGTTTAACATTTTTATAATGTCTCCTTCCTCACCTATTTATTGAATTGTCAGCAAACATTGTGAATAAAATTTTTAAAGTATGAATAAGATAGATTTAAATAAAAGAGTATATTCTGGCCAGATTTCTGAGCATTTGTTTCCATTGTACACATCGAAGTCCTGTTTTGATAATGCACTGCCTCCGATGACCCCACTCCTTTGTCTTGTTCACATTTCGCCTGTTAATCTTTAAAAAAATTCAATAAATTGTATTCTCTATTTTTACTACTTCCTTTGGTTTAGTTTTATTAACCTTTTATTGTGGCACAGACAATAACCCGTAAATACTACACTCGCACAAAGAGAACGAGGACTGAATTATACGAAAATCCTCTTTCAACATTTCAGGCTATTGTTTTTAAGCCTTCCGTTTACGAAAATTGTGCAGGACCTTATCTTCCATTTCCCGGAAAAAGTGAAGAAAATAAAATCAGTTTTGCATTTTGTTCACACACACTCATACATACACACACGAACAAAAAGCTGCAGCACAGAAAATCATTTCCAAGGAAAAGATCATTCTTTTTTATTTCCAGTAATAATAAATAAACAATGAAAAGAATCGAAAAAACAGGGAAAGAGGGATGAAGCGGGAAAAGAAAGGACAAACAGAACTTGCATTTGTGTGCAAACAAAGTGCAGCTGTGCCCAGGCAGGAGGAGGTCAAATCGGTGCCGGATTAAACGTTCAATGGGGCCTAGACAGATGTGTTACTAAGATGATGATGGAAAATATGGAAATTTTTTAGGAATTATTAAAAAATTAGTTAAGAGTGGCAACGTTTTCTGTTTTAGATCATTGCTGCAGCATAGAAATTTTAAGGTGGAAGCCAATTTTGATTTTTGAATAACGTCAAGTAAGAGGAAGGACAAAATATTGATTTTATAAATACCATTAAACACGAAGTATGGCTTCATATTGGAACGACGAGAATAAATATATAAAAAACCAAGCTGTGCGAGATTACCGCCCCGGCAACCCAATTAATACTTCTATTAAAACTTGGTATATTTATTCAACCCATTAACACAGGCATCATTTATGTGTATAAAGATTCTCTAAAATAATATATACCCCTTCAGAAGGATTTACAAAGATCACACGAAAAAACTTAATTAGATATGGGCCGCGTTAATTTTTTGTTCGGAAACAATAAAGAAAAATATATTATCTGGATAATATATTGTTATGGATAATTTTATTTCTTATTTTTTATTTATTTTTTTTTTTTCATGGAAAGCCCAAGTTCACTCTAAGGTAACTTTAATACTTGTACTTTAATAGTGGGAGTCTCTGTTTGATCATGTCCGCATATACTTTAAATTAGATGTAAATATGAGATCTGCAGACGTTATGAATTTAAATTTTGCTTAGCGTCGGAGTATGTAGGTGGAAGGTACTAGAAGTTTGTGCAAATTGGACCCAGCTTCCACACTTGTTAATAATCGTAAAAACTTGATGAAATATGAAGTCATAATGGATCTCAGGCACCAGCAAAGGAGTTATAAAGCATTAAATTGTACCTAGGATAGAGACAATTGTGTGGGAGGTACAATAAGGGGCATGGTTAAAGCGAAAATATTTTTTATATTTAAAGTGATTATAAAAACTTTTTCAAATATCAAATTGCAAATGATTTTGATGGATGGTATGTCGGTTTTATTGTAACCAAAGTTTATGACACTTTGTGTGGGAGGTACCAGAAGGGGTGTGGCAATATCGCCCATTTTCCATGGTAATGTACACTCTACAAAAACATTCCCAACAATCAAATTTCACAGTATTCCGATCATTTGTCTATAAGTTATAACAGCTTTAATTTTACGTAGTTTAGGGTGATTTGTGTGGGAGGTACTGGAAGGGGCGTGGCAAAGTCCACGCTATTTAGTACACTTAAAGTGATTATAAAAATATTACCAAATCCCAAAATGGAGCTGGTTCCAAAGATCCGTGTGGATCCGTTGGAATATGGGTTATTTGTGTTTGAAGTACAAGAAGGGGCGTGGCAATTTCGCCCATCTTCGAACTTAAACCAAGTTTGGGAAAAATATTACCATGTGCAAAGTTTGAATTCCTTAGCTCCCTTCGAGAGTTATCTGGTACACCAGCCAGCCAGACGGACGGACATGGCTCAAACAACTTAAAAAGTAGTGAAAGGGATTTGGTCCAAACATTCTTGGGGTCTTAAATAACTTCTTCGATGTGTTACACTTTTTTTCTGTCCCAAATGATATATACCCTCCTACTCTGTAGGGTATAAAAATTACCCGAGATTCGCCCGAAAAGCCTTTTTCGACTCCTATTATGACTGCATCTTTATTCGATCTACTAACACAGGCGTCATTTAAGAGTCTATAGCCTCGTCAATATTCTCCAAAATAATGTTTTAGCCCTTCAGACGGATTAAAAAAGAATGGTGTAACAAGAAAGAAAAATTGTAATTGGATTTGCGACGTATTAAACATTCTCTGACGTTTTTTGTGCTCTAAACTCGAAAACGATATTAAATATTTATTAGATATATTTTTTAAATTTTTGATTAATATTAATTTAATTTTTTAAATAGTTTTTTTTGCTAACACAATAAAAACCCATTAATATTGGAAAAATAAATATTTTGTTCTATTTTCGACTCTTATTGGCGAATAAAACAAGGTATAAATATATATATAAAACAAGGTCTGAATCCTTTGCCGAACCTCCTTATTTGTATATTAATATATATTTTATATCTACGAAACTGGAATTTGTACTCTTTGTTATTACCTACAACTTACCGATACGTCCATGAGCTAGACTGATTCACTCTGCACCATTCAAAGGCATCGGCGCTGTCCTGCTCAACTCCCCCACAATTCAGTCGTCCTTTAGCCTGCGAAAGTGTCTAAAAGAACCAGGGCCAATACTTGAAACAAAAGCATCGGCAAACACAACAAAAATTCAGTTGTCAAATACACATTATGAACCAAAATAGTGCATTTTTCATGGCACCGAGACCCAATGCGGCACTGCAGAGGGAGAGTGTTTAAATTCATGTTCTTGGGGAACGCTGCTAAGGAAACTGAGTATCGCTATTTTATAATGAGTTTATTCCATACACTTTTCCGAGCTGTTAACTAAAAACTTTCCATTGTTGCTGCCATGGTTATGGCCCATGCCGCAATCGTGGCTGCCATAGATGCTGATGGCATTGGCGCTGATGCTGCTGCTGCTGCTCCTGCTCCCTTTCCCCACCACCACCAATGGCTTGGTCCATCCCCGTGCCGAAGCACAACGGAAATAGTTTGTACAGCTGTTTCCTATGTTTCTTTAATTTTGTATTGTTTTGACATGTTTTTAGCCCTTTGGGCAAACAATGGAGGAACTACATACTAAAACTTGTGTTTCATCTTGCGAAATGTTGTTCTTAGCAGTGCTCCATCTACCAACTACCAACTACTACGAGTGCGAGTGCCAGTGTGGACGGCATGGATTGCTTTCTCATTTGGGACCGGGGGGAGAACAGTGACAGCAGCGCCAATGCCCCAAGTTTATTTAAATATCATCAACACTATTGTTTTGTGGTTAAACTAAATAAAATAAAGTATTTTGTTAAGTTTGTTGTTTCATCTTTTTCCCCATCTTTTGTTGGTTTTTTCCTCTTCTTTCTCTCTGGGAAAGGGCTTTTTTCTGGGAGAAATTTACATATTTTAGAGATTAGATTTGTTTTGCTGTTGTTTCAGCTACCATTGTGGTGGTCTTGGGTGTGTGGTCACTACATAATCTCATAAATAAAACATGTTCTCCATTGTGGTGAGACCAGGCAGGCAGGCAGGCAACAAACTTCTGCAGTGCTTCCAGCCGCACCCTCGGGACGTATGAGTGATATTTGTTTCGTAACGATAACACTCATATGGTTTGTCCTTCGACAAGCCTAAAAGTATGTTGCAAAAACAGGACTGTTGTGAAATTTTAGAGTTAATCCATATTATCACTAGACTTAATAAAATAAATGGCCCAACAATTTGCAGGAAATTCGAAGTCAGAGCATAGACACACTGTTGAAATGAATACTTTTTTACTCTCGGGGGGGATTAAAATGTGCAAATTTGATATAATACTGAAGTTTTTAAATGTTCCTAACAAGGGATTCTTTTTTTGCAGAGACGAGTAAGAGGCTGCATACTCTGGGGGGTGTTTTAAATATGTTGCATAGTTTCGTGATAACATGCATGAATGTGTGTGGAATTCATATTCATGTAATATAAGGTGAGATTCTGTACCAAACATGCCCTCAAGATGATTCTGAATATGGTCGTTATTTATCAACAACAAATATTTGTTTAAATCATGATTTCATATATTTCAAAATTCTCCAAAGCATTATTTTAATGCAGATGACTTTTAAGAGTGAAGAGTCTAGAAAAGTTTATATCACTAATACAATTTCAAGTTGGATTTCGAATGTTCAAATTACAATTCTTATTTAAATCTTATATTTTCTATTTCACGTGGAAATGGTGCATTTTAAAATATCTGACCTGGCTGAGGTTGCTTATGTCGTAAACATGTTAGAATTTATTTTTTAAACTAAGGAATTACATTAAACAAGGGAAGTACATTTTCCATACATTGTCCTCATCAATTTAATAGCATTACAGTATTCTGTATATCGGTTTATGTTTTACGCAGACAACACACGCCCATATTTATGACATAAAGACAGAGAAAGCTACTTCACTCAGCGCATAAATGCTAGTAGTAGAGTACAGCGTATACATTAAATGAAATCAGTAGAAAAAATTCTGTGATGCAACTTAAAACGCAAAAAAAAAACATTTCACAAAAAAGCTTATTTACTGCATTAGCAAAGCAGCTACACAAGCATGCAACACGATGCGCGCTTCATGCAGAAAAGCACCAATGAACTGAATGAACTAAACCAGGGGGTCGGGGTGTGAGAAGGAGAATGCAACAGGGAATGTAGGAGAAACAACATTTTTTTCCAACTCAGACACCTTAAGCATATGCAATATTATAATTGCATTATGTATGTGTGAGTGTGTTGAGCCATAAAGTATGCAAAGAAAACAGAAAACAATTGAATTGCAGCACACACACACACACTCACCTATGTACAAGCATATCTCATACTAACATTTGTGTAGATTCACCATTCACGCTGTTGTATGGATGGTTTGTATGGTTCAGAGAGTAGAGAGTAGAACAAACAGTACCGTAAATGATGAATTATGGTAAACTGACAAACGGAACGTATTCATATGTAAGCACACTAGAGTGGGCCTTCTTTTTCATCACTATTATGCTTACTTCCACATATCTTTTTTCGTTCAACAAAAATCGAGCTTTACAAAATTTAAAAATTTTAAATCTTGGAGAAGATTTTTTTCGATCTTTTTATTTATTTCAAATACGCATGAGTAACTAAATGAACGATTGAACGATTTAATACTTATTGAAAATTAATAAAAAACTTCAGATTTAGCATGCTATCGCCAGACGAGCGCAAAGATTCTTCGCGTTTATTTTAAAGAATTGTTGATTACAAAAACATTTGAGACGTCTTCGACTTCCGTGGGACGGGCATTACCCCTTCAGTTACCCCATGGAACTGAGAATGAAACCAGAGGTTCCTGACATTATGACAATTCCCGTAAGTTAAGGGCATCGCTAATGCCCACATACATACCAAAACTTTTACGCTATTGTTCGCTCGTTCGTATCAGAAGCAAAACACATTTCATCACCATCGTCTTGCTGTTGTCAGTGTCTGCATTTGTTCGCTCCTTTATATTACCCGCATATATGGGATTTTTTTATTGCAGAAAATCTAATGCATTATAGCAAATGAAACGAAATATGTTTGTATGTACCCTCGTACATTGGAGTGGGTCATGAGAAATGTTCATACGGTAAGTAGAGATGGAAAATTGACAATGATGGCCTTTGAATATTTTTACGTACACAAAGATGCATAAAGACAAGGATGTGCAAATAATCATATGGCTATAAATATTGGGGAGATTCTAGACAAGATGATGATGTTTCTTATTAAAATTACGAATTTTTGTATACATTTAGAAAGTTTTAAGGCTAAAGTCCACAACAAACATTCAAAAATCTGGCATGTTTTGTAATATACTTTCCTAATTAAGAATATAATTCCTTAAGAATAATTTGAAAATTTTAAAAACTGAAATGACAAATAAATATTTTATTTAATTTTTTAAATCTTTTGAAAAGTGGAAGTAATGTGAAAATTGTAAAAACTCGAATGACAAATAAATATTTTTTCTTTTTTATGTCAAGTAAAACCGTGAACCACTCTATTGTTCATATTCTGTATTATGAATGTATAGCTTTTTTGTAATATAAAAAACGATGATTGAAAAAAATCAAAAAAGTATTATTTTTCAATTCATGTTGTCTATCTGTCGTTAGTTGGTGCATGTTTTTTCAACAAAGGAGGTACAACAAAAAGTTCGTCAATGATAGTTAAAAGAAAGAACGAAAAATTATGAAAGGTATCAATATTTCGTATGGAATACGCTGGGCGAAAATGTATTATAATTTGGGATTTTTCAGATTAAAGTAACCTGCAAGATTTTTTCATTAATTATCATTACACACATCGCCTAAAAAATGTGTTATGTCTTTATTGTCTCGATTATCCAATTAATTGGTTATGTTTCATGTCTGGAATGTTTTGTACAACTTGTGTGACCCTCCAATGTACATATCTATTATAAAATTGTCTCTAGACATTCGACGATCTACTCATGACCATTTATACATCTATCGGTCTGTTGAAAACATAATGGAGCCCAAAAGATCATAGACATAGATCTAATATTTGCAGATATTTGTTGTAGTTTTGGTGTTCAGATGGAAATATTTTGCTGACGTTTTCTAGGGAAACGGTCTTCGATTTGTTCGAAATTTCACGATTTACAAATGATGTGATGATGAAATCGATTTTCAAGTTTTTACCAAAGGTAATGG
The DNA here is from genome assembly GCA_947397865.1 of Polietes domitor. Taxonomy (NCBI): domain Eukaryota; kingdom Metazoa; phylum Arthropoda; class Insecta; order Diptera; family Muscidae; genus Polietes; species Polietes domitor. The sequence goes on along the minus strand of OX377621.1, from coordinate 172,574,205 downwards.
ATACAAAGATTATTGATACTGACGATTTACGATATTACAATATTAGTACCACACACGAATTTTCGAATCATCTACACAAACGATTACAAGATTGCTGAGAACAAATACACAGCATATCTTCCCCTTCTTACGACACTTGTTATTGCCAAATGGGGGAATAAATATGTTCAAATATTTTGAAAAATGTATCTTATTTCATTTTTGTACATGTTTATGTTTATTGAATAAAAAGTATTAAAATTTGTTATTGCTATTTACCCTCCACCACAGGAAGCCAGGGACGGATGTTAAGATTATCGGTTCAGATTTTAATATACAGACCCATTCCTAAATGTGAAAATGACGGCAAGGTTTTAATTGAGATCACGGGGAAGAAAATGTACTAAAAGACATAATGATTATATTAGCGAACAATATTTTAATGAAAATATTTGGATTCTGTTCCGACGTATACTTATATTGACAAGCCATTCATTATATTCAAGGGGACAGCATTATCCTGTAGCCAGATTCAGGATTCTATTCGCCGAAATCTTTCAAACATTTCAGCAATAGATATTAGCTGTGGAACTCTTTAATGCATTAAAAAATATTTTGAAAATTTTTGTGTAGTTTGGCTACATAACTATATTTTTTATTAAACCGATCTAGAATCAGAATACATTCATCTTCTTTGATGACTTCAAACAACTATTTAGCTTGATTAAGACTAATTTTCAATGCGCTTATTCTCTAGTATCTTGCAACAAGTTTTGATAGATCTTCTTCAGCATGAAATGACTTGTGTTATCACAAACTTTATATCAGCATAAATATTTTTTTTCTATATTATTTCTATATATGGTCCATAAAACTACCCCACCGATTTCGAATGTTTTCTGCAAAAAGTGGAAAACTTCTGCAGTCTGAAAACTTCTAATTTCGCTGATATTAAGGCTTTTTTCGATTGAAATTATATTCATTTTAATATTTTTATTAATGTATTTGATTAAAAGTGTATTCAATATTAAATCTTCTACAATTAAGCAGGAATATTTTCTGTCAATTTTGTCAATTTGTTTCACCTTATCGCAGCAATATTTTCAATTAATTTCGATCCAAGGGTTTTTACGAAACAAATAATAAAAATTCAGTTATTATTAATTTGATTTTATTTCTTTTATTTATTTATTTATTTTTATTTCTTTACAGACTTTGTTTCTTAAATTGGGAAATAAATATAGTCAATGGTTGTAAGAAAATATCATTATCGAAATCATATATATATAAATGTATGTTATTATTACTATTTAGGAACTAAATATAATTTAGTATAGACATATATATACATATGTATTATTCATATTCTTTATGAAAACTAGATATAACATTATTTAATAAATGATAACGATTATATTAATAAAACAACAAAAAGATATAAATAAAGTACAAAGAATGAAAAAGCTAAATGTTTATTTTAATTGGGTTGGGTTCGCTTTGTTCTTTGGGTTGGTGTGAGGTGGATTTTAACTTATTGGTTGAGGGGGTGGTAAAGTGGGTGGGCGACTGTTATGTCTAAAATTAAAAACATTGCTGGTGCTAAAAAACCCCAAAGTACCAGGCGCTCATAATGTAGCAGAAAGGGTTTTTTTCATAATTTTTGGTCGCGCCTAAAAGTATGCTAACATATTTTTATGGCACACATAATTCTTGCGCCTAAAAGTACGTTAGCCTACTTTTAGGCGCGACAATTTTTTCAAATGTAAAATTTATAAAAAGAATGCTTCCTGCTACATTATGGGCGCCTGGTACTTTTTCGAATTTTCAAATTTCGAATGTTTTTTTTTCTCTCCCTCAATTTTAAATAACAGCCACCCTTAGCACCGAACCTCAACAACGCCCAAACGAACTCCCTCAACAATGAAGAGACTGATTGGAAGGGGTTTTTGGGTTTAAATTAAAAACAAACTTTGTAGATTTTCTTGTTTCAAATACTCTTTATTTCTTTCATGTTCAAGTGTATTACAATTTAATTTTAATATATTATAATTAATAACTATTTATATATACATAGCTGTTCCAATACTTTCTGTTTTACTAAATAATTTCGCTAAAAATATAACAATAAAGTAAAGTGATTAATATTAATTATTAAATAAATGTAAACATGTAAAAAATTAATGAATAGTTTATTTATCAAATACCTTATGAAAAAATTAAAAACTATTAATGTAATAATTTAATTTTATAGAAAAATTTATAAGACTTAAATTATTAAATAAATATAATTTATTATAATGAAAACTGGAATATGTAATCGAACAAGGTCCATATGTATTGTCTTCATTGTGTATCAATTTTATATTCAGGAATATCTGAAAAGAAAGATAATGAGAATAGGGTTATGTCAATATATATATATTTGTTGACTGTAATTAAATCAATACATTATAGTTTTAAGAAAAGCTATTATATATTGTTCCATTTAACATAAATGATTTAAAAAACCCGTAAAAATTTGAAATTACATTTAAATTACAATACATATATATTTGAATTTATTTGTGTACACAAAATACGCCTTCATCTGCTATATGTAAATAGTTGAGCAATTCCATGACAAGCTATGACACAAAATTTGACTCTTTTGATGAACGACCCAAAGGGAAATGCCTTTTTAATATGATATATAGGGTGGGCCATTTTAAATTAGAATCGACTATAAAAAAGTACAAAATATTTTTTCAAATTTTTTGGATTGGAAAGGTTAAACTTTGTCATTTAATAATGGAAACAATATCATTCGGATGAAAATGAGCTTCATGAAGGCTGAACAGAAGGCTCGAAAATTTCCACGTAAATTTCTTACAGTTTGACTTAAAGACTCACTACTTTGGAAGTAATTTTTTAATATTTCCAAATTTTGTTCGTGCGTTTAGCGTCCCATTTTGCAAATGTCAAACATAAACCTGAAAATCAAAATAAATATGAATGTTATTCTACATTTCAAAGACAAAGTAATCGGTAGTTCAAATTTAAAGTTTTAAATGGCCCACACTATATTAGACACTAGGATGGATCAAAAATAAAGAATTTTTGTCAGAAGATTTTTAACTTTCTTGTGGTATGAAATGTAATTATAATTCATTTGTCTAAATTCCAGCAAATCATTCCCAATTTTACCGAAAATTGTAAAATCTAAAAAAAATATTTGTTAATTTTAATCTTATTTCTTTCTTTATAAACAAAAAAAAGTAGAGAAGAAAACCACTATTATGAAATATCCCGACTTGATACATAAGAGTTCTAGAAAAATATCCACGAAGTTGATATTTAAAAAGACCGTGGCTGGTGAAAGTGAAAAAGTTGGTTTCGACATTGATACTCCTGTCCTTAATTGACAATTCCCATTTTTATGTATTAAATATATATTTCAATTTGAATACAGAGGCATTATAGTTCCAAAAATATGAAATTAGAGGGCATAGAGGGCATGTCACGTCTTTTCAAGTTTTTACAAGCCTTAGCAGAAAGCTAGCAAGTCTACTGAATCGAGTTCTGATACTATCAATGCTGTTGGAAAGGAAATTTTATGAAACAAATTAAAAATAAGAATCATTTGCAGCTTTCATGGCTCATCAGTGTTTAAGTATGGTTAAGTGTTTAGTCCCTTCACTGCCGTCATATATTTTTGTTCTTTTGATACAGTGGATATGGTCTAATGTAAACTCATCAAAAGAATATATTTTTCTCGTTAATTATTTGAAAAATCCTGCAGTCTTTTTCCATGGATATTTTTTAACTGTCCTTATTTATTTAAAACAATTTAAAGTATAATAAACTTTATATAAAAACACTAGCAAATATGGTTATAGGGCTCAAACTGTCATATTTTCTATTAAAAATAATAACTATTTTGTAGCATACTTTAGGGCTAGCATAAATTATAAACTTCAAAGCATACTGTGTGTGTATCCTCGGCTTACACAACATTCAAATTGTTGCACATTTTGTCGAAATCCCCATCTGACGAATCTGATGCCCGGCATTACATAAAACACACGTAAATGCTGCTGTACAATTCAAGGCAATTTTACGGAGAAATATTTGCAGTAAATAAAGTATTGGCTTAACATGAAATTTCCTTTTTTAATTAAATGTTAAGCTTCATGTAAATGTTGCAAATTAATATCTACGAAACACAATAAACACATGCACCAAATGAAAATTCACACCCGCACGCACACGCGCTCACTATTCTATTCAAATTGCAAGAGGAATTCCGTTTTTTGTTTGCTGCATGTAAGCCAACTACATACATCAACTTCCAGCAACTTGCCTGTAAAGCAGCAACATCACATAACTCGATGTTGTTTGAAGATTGTGAAGAATGTTGTTGTTGGTTGCTGGTTTCTAGTTGTTGGCTGCTTCGTTCGGGCACAAATGAAAAGCTGCCTGTCAGTTTGCTGGCAATAATAATGCAACAAACGAACGAGTGCATTAAAAAGACAGGTTACTCTCTCCCATGTATTTTTTTCTATCTTCTCTATTTGCTTTGTTGCTAACAACAACTCTGGAAACTGTGCACTTTTATACAAAGTACTTGGCCGGTAGAGGAGTCTAGGCGAGTGCTGTTCACTACTTACTACTTATGTGAAAAACTGACTACTTTTTAGTTACTTTGAGCACTTTGTAATAATAAATCACCATAAAATACTGGCCACCGCACGGGGCACGGGTTGGTGCAACACAGGGGTACCAGGAAATATGCTGTAACTAAACAGAAGTTTATTTATAAATTGAAGTTCATATATTTTGGTACACAGAACAGACATGTGATGAAGACAAATACGATTTAGAAAATAATAACAATTTTAGAAATTGACTTACAACAAATGTTCGAATATGGTTCAATCGATGCTATTGGGCATCGAAAATGTGCTACTTTGTGAAGCACTCAGGTATGCTTTAAATTTTCGCCTTGAGGATAGGCAACACTATATATACACCTGTGCTCATATATATCGACAATATAAAAATTCTGCCACAGATTTAGGATTTACTGTTCGTTAAGTGTACATACACTCCATTTAAAATGTTTGTATCCTGACGATTTCCTACGGAAAACTGTTGGAAATTGCTATAAACGTTCCTGTCCTAAGATTGCTCACAGAACTGATCTCAACATTTAAATAAAATTCCAACTTTTTGGTGTGGACAAAGTGGAGTCATTTGAGACCTGTTCTAAACCTGACACTATAGAATAATTCACACCACCAAAGACAAAGCCACTTAAAAGGGTTCCATTCATAAAGTTGAATTGGAACTATCTGGTGGACACTAGTATAGGGTGGACCATTTTAAACTTTAAATCAAAATCGACTATAAAAAGTACTGATTATTTTTTTTTCAAATTTCTGGTTTTGTTGGAAAGGTTGTACTTTGCAATTTAATAATGGAATACAATATCATTCATACCACGACTGCGCCCAATTTTTCAGTACAAGCCCAACTCCACACCAAACAGTGAAACGTTGTAGATGCATTGGCTTCTCAGTAGTAATAATAAGTAATTTTGCTTATTGACAGTGTCACCGAGATGAAAACGAGCTTCATGAAGGCTTAACTGAAGGCTTGATCTATTCTCGAAAATTTTACACCTAAATTTCTTACAGTTTGCCTAAAAGACTCACTACTGTGGAAGTAAATTTTTAATATTTTCCAATTTTAGCGTCCCATTTTGCCAATGTCAAACATAAACTTGAAAATACAAATGAATTTTATTCTACCTTTCAAAGTCAAAGTAATCGGTAGTTCAAGTTTAACATTTAAAATGGGCCACCCTATAGTATGACTGGTCAGTTCATTTTTCCGCAATCGTACCGCAGATAATTTCCCCTGTATTTAAAAAATATTCAAATACTCAAATTCTGATTCGAATCAAACTTGAAGAGATTCTAAGTTTGCTAATGGAGTTTGTTTGATGAAACCAATTCACTAAGCGTTTCTTTCGTGTCCCTGTCCTTCGGTCCGTACATTTTCAATTCCCATTTATTATTATTTTGATCCTACGTCATTGATAACGCGGCAATAATTCATGGCAATCTCACTAAAAAGCTCAAGGTTTTCTTTGTGTTTTAAGAAAACTACATCCCTGAATAAAATGCTACATTTTATTACCTCTGTCTCCCTGGCTCTCTGTCCCTCATTTACTATTCAATATTCCTTCAAATTGTGAAAACACTTTTTAGTTTTTTTTTCTTTTCTTTGCAGCTCAACAACAAATCTCTTTTTATTACCCTCCCAAAAGTATGCTTCACAATTTTAACATTTTATTAGCCCGAAAGTATGCTTTAGAAAACAAAGAATTATTTTTACGTATTCGATTTACTTAGAAATCACCTACGATCCCTTGTTCTCGGGCAAATTACCACCATAGCCCCGGCCAGCGCCACACCCAAAGCACCAGGAAAAACTACGCGAAACCAGTCACTTCAATATGTTCCCCAAAAAAAATCTTTTCACGCTCTAAAAACTAAACGTAACGAAAAAATCGCCTTGAACAAGACAAGATGCGTGCTGGTAATAGGAGAAAATTTCATCCATTTTTGGTTTTAGCTTCGCAACGATTTCGTTTTTTATTGAACAACATTTACAAGTTTCATGGGAATGTTGTAAATCAATGTTGAACTTTTATTACAATCGTCAACAGCATACTAACACTAGTATTAGATGGAAACTACGTCAGGAAAAGGAACGGTGAAATCTTGGAGTGCAAAAAAATCGTTACAATAGAAACAGCAAAAACGCAGAATATTGGTTGGAGGAGCAGTCAGTGAAGCAAGCATTATTCTGCTGTACGCCACAATGCCAAGTATGTGAATCGGGTGGCACTAACAGGGTGACTCAGGGCCACAACGCAGACAATGAAACAGCAGCAGCGGTGTTTTAGCACAGTTGGCGGTCTCATTGTCAATACAATTCAAATGTACTTGTATGTTGGCAGCTAAAATGCAAATTAACGTATCAGCTGAAAGAAACTTATACCAAACTTTCAGGTAATTTCTGGCCACACAACAAAATAATATTTCACTTAACAGAGGTATTATAAAAATATTTTTATTTAAAAAAATACTCTTACATTCCTTTGCTTTCCAGCTAACGCTGTACATAAATCGAAACTGAACTGCAGCGAACTTTCTGTACGAATGTATGAACTGTATCCATATCCGTGTATCTGTAGCCGCGTGGCTGCTGCTGTATTGGCGTGGCGTGGAGTGGAGGGCATAACGTATTTACCGCATATCAGCATGTTTGTCTTACCATGAATCACTCGTTACTTTTGTTTAAGTAGCAATGAAATAGTATGTGGTTTTCAAATATCTGTTTCACACTTTTTCTCACTCTTCGGTGAAGAATTTCACGTTTTTTGCCAGAATTTGAGCTATTTTCAGTTTTTTTATTCGTAAAAAAAGCTTTTTGTTAAGATTTATATATATTGCTTTATCTGCCACAGCATGCAAAAAGTAAAATATACCTGATTTCGAGGGGGTAAAACAATACGGCGCTTGTAAAATAAAACGTTGGGTGTCATGGCAAATCATGTTTGATCTCCAGCATAATGGGGGGTCAATACGCAAAAGAGTGTTTTTCCTCTTGCCAGGTTTATAAAAAGGATTTTGATCAGTTTAAGTTGAAAAGAAAATGGGCTCGAGAATGGAATTTTTGCATGAAAATAGCAAAAGTCGTTACAGAAAGCCTTAAAATAGGCTACGTGTTGTGATAGTTAAGGGCTCAGCCCTAAAGTACGGCACCATATATGGAAGTTTGTTTCGCATGAATGTAGACCGTTGAATATGTACATATGTATGTCCCTTAAGGTATGCAATGGATTTTTAAAAACGTATAATATTAAGTATAAAGTGTTTATGTGGAAATATATGTGAGAGATTTCACGTAGGATTTGTAATTTCCCCAAAATCCCGGGATTACAAGACTAGATCTTCAACATATTTTAGCCATGCATGGCAATATAGTATTTAAATAAATCTATTCATAAGAAATATGTATAATCCTTATACTGCTAACTTTTAACAATTAATGCTGATTTATTATATTATTATTTTCTCATTATGTTTTTTTTCAAAACCGTTCCACAGTGGTTCCAAATCAAATTTTGGATATTATTCTTTATCTTTTGAATTAGGAAAGGTATCTCGACGAAGTTTCACATGCTTAAAGCTGCACTGTTTTCCATATGATTTGCAAAATTATTTGTTATGGGCGACACTTGGCGACTTTCCAAAGATGGCAACCTTGTCCTTGTCAAATTTTGGATTAATTTACCGATTGCAAGAATATAGCATATTGGCACTAAGACTCCAAGATGAGTTCACATATGTATATTACCTCAATTCACATTTTTCGTATTTTTAACCTTGCGTTATTGTTGCTTGCAAATAATTCGAAATAAATTAGTGAAAATGGTTATAAACGTGTTACTTAAATACAACTGATTTAATTTTATTCGATTAGTCGAACTTTTTTCGAATAACGAAAAAATCGTGATATTCAAATAATTCGTTAGAATTATCCAAAATATATATATTATATATTCGATATTATATATTTTGCAGGAAAAAATACTGAAAAAAAACATTGGTTTGGATAGGTCCATCGATTAAAAAAGCAGTTAGGATTGGGTTAGGTCATTTGAATAAAATCAACAATACATCTAGAAAATATACTCTCGAATTATTATTAAATTCAACTCCAAAAATACTAATCTCAACTTTCTTTGGATAGTATCATTGACTAATTGGCCATTTAAAACTTTAAATTAGAATCTGCTATAAAAGGTACTGATTATTTTTCAATTTTCTGATTCAGTAACTCGTTGTGGATGCAATGACTTCTCAATAGTCCCAAGTGGGTTCTCTGAACCCTTATATGCGGCAATTTTGCTTATTGACATAGCCGAGATGAAAATGCTGCATGAAGGCTGAACTGAAGGTCGATCTCTTTTCCACGTAAATTTCTTACAGTTTGCGTTAAAGTGTCACTACTTCGGAAGTGAGTTTTTAATGTTTCTCAATTTTTTTCGAGCATATAGCGTCCCATTTTGCAAATACCAAACATAAACCTGAAAATAAAATTGAATGTTATTCTACCTTTCAAAATCAAACTAATCGGTAATTCAAATTTAAAATGTTAAATGGCCCAACTAACTTTTTGAATATATAACTATATTGCTCTTTAAATATAATCTGTAGTTTTGCAAAGATTTTATTTCAAATTCCGTCAATGAAAAATATTATTGCCAATATTGATAATCATTTGAACATAAATACATAAAAGTACTGATTGAATTAAATTTGCTTGTCATTATATATCTCTTATTTATTATAATTTACAGAGGTGGACAATTGTTCGATTAATCGGTTAATCGAATAAGTCCTATTTTGATTAATTGGTAATTCGTTGTTTGAATAAACGAGCATTCGAACAATTTAAAAGTCGGAATAATTGGATATCCTATACTTAAGTCAGATATAGATTTGTAATTTCGCTTTAGGGAGTATTGATTGTTGACCTTATATTCTTAATTGTTTATGTTGTCGGCTCAAGGTGCTTGCTAATAAAAAAGGCGTGATTTTATTTTTAGATTTTATTTCTTTTTGTCCATTATTTTGACTAACTTCGTTAGTCATATTCACATTCACATTGTTATAAAAGAACAACAAAAAACATTTATATTACATTTAAATTTAAAAATATATATATTTTATTTTTTTCCGAAAAAGAATATTTAAATTATTTTTCTTAAAGAAGACACAATTTAGATGGCCTCTCCAAATCAATTTGGCCAAAGAGCCTCGCCGGAAGGTTCTTTACAGATTTGACAAATTGTTAATAAAGTAAACAATTATTTGCAAATATTATACCACATTGATATGGTCAGTAAAGGAATTTTAGTCAAAATTCCAAATTTTGGAAAATATTTTCCCCATTTTGGGAATTTTATTGGAAAAATAGTCCAGCACATTTTAAACTGTTTTTTTTTTCAAAAAGGTCACAACTTTTTTTCCTTGTAATTTTTTTCTTTGTAATTTTTTTCTTACTTCGTAAAGAAGACATTGTTTAGATCATTTCCAAAATCATTTTAGCCACATCCCTGCGCTTAACAAAGGAATATATTTTCCCCACTTTGGGAATTTGGATTTTTTTATTTATTTATTATGAATTACAATACAAAGTAAATTTATATTCTAATTTTGGGTCCAGGGATTGAGCCGGGGTGACTAAGACCATTGTAGCTAGTTATTGCAGCGACAGACCAGAGCCTCTTGTGGGAATCGAACCCACGACCCCCACGCTGATAGCCGAGCACGTTACCAACTCGACTACCGGGGCGGGCGCTCGGGAATTTGGATATTTTGTTCAAAAATAATCCAAAACCACAAATACACTTCGAAAAAGTTTCGAAAATATTCCGTTTTAATCTTTTTTCAAAAATGTCACAACATTTTACAACACAATATATTACACTTGTAATTTTTTCTTCCCCCAGGATCAAACTTATTTTATTTTTCCTTAGCCATTTTTAGAGTACATCAATTCCTCAATTTCTGTAGATTTATGCTATGTTCAATATAAAATAAAATATTAATTATAAAATATTTGGTTTTACTCGAAATTAACCACAAAAGCAGATTCTAATTAATTACAATAATTGTGTATAACATTGACGATTTCTCGTGCTGTCCCGGGATCCCGGTAAATTGAAAATATAATTACTGTTTCCCGGGATGTAAAAAGTACATACTATTAATGCTCATATTCTGCCCGTTTCAAAATGGTATAACTTTTTTATAAAGAGTGTATAAAATTAAGTTGCCTACCCCAATGGAAACATCACATTGAACAGAAGATATATAAGTAAGATCGTGATATAAGTCTAAGACGATAAAGAATAGGAACCGATATTGCAATGTGTTACACAGGGAATGTCAGACATAGCACACTGTCCATGCTTGTAGGCAGAATTTCATTTCTTTCTGAATTTTAATCATGATAACTTTTTTTCATTATCAAATTCTTTTAAAATAATCCCTACATAGAAGTTATCCATTACAAAATACTTTGTATTCTGTTCTATAAGTAGCCTGAGATTCACTTTAGTTGTAAGTGAAGTGAGTTCTCAGTCAAATATTTGGTCTATGCTCTCTAGTGACTGTTCGTATCAGTGAAGCAAAGTGATTTCCGTGATCCTTCCAAACAATCTAATGAAATTGTCGCTTTTATACGTAGTAATTCAGATCTAGTTTCAACAAAATCAAGTGATGTGAGACTCAGAACATCCCCGATTACCGTAATGTTATGTGAACTGACAGATCCTTTCCTTTAGAGGAAAGTCTCTCCTATTTTTTGTTATCAAAATTTACAATGACTGCGTTTTAAGGCGCATTTGCTTTAAAATCCAATAAAATGACATTGTTGCCACAAAAGGTAAACGAGCTTATGTGTTTCCGGAGCCAACACCTACACCACACTCTCGCGGGTGTGCAAGGATGTATGAGGCTGCGAGTGTGTGTGCAGGTGTGGTGGCACGAATAGTGTCTATGGAATTTTTATAAACATTTAACCGCAATAAGGTTTGCCACAATTTTTATTACATTCACTTGATGACATTTACAACTACAACTGCAACAACATGAACACCAACACTAACACGAACAGCAACGATTGAACGCATGGCTGGCGTGGTGAACGGTTGCCGCCACACACAGCTCAACTGTTTGCACAGAATGTTTGCATGTGCTGCAACTTTCAAAAGGCAATAACAACGCACAACACTGGCAACATCAACGATGATGGTAACGGGCAACTACATCATCGTCATTGTGCTCTCTTTATTTTTTTTGTTCCGGGTAAAACTACGATTTTACGAGCGTATCCTTCCTTTTTTTGCTCTCGCCGTTCTCGGACAAAAAAGCACGAAGTATAGAAAGCCTGCAGCCTGTCAAGTGTGGCAGCCGGAGCACCGAACCAGCACTGAAGTACTCCTACTGGCAACATACAAAAGAAGCCACAACAACTCGTCCAGTGCTCGGATACTCTTGTTAAGGCAACAACCGGCAACAAAGTAATGTCGGTGGAGTATTTTGTTTTTATGATTGATTGTAAATAACTTTGAACGACAACTTAGTCATCGATAATAAAAATAAGAAACAAGAAACACGACAGGACAACAACATCCTTATTCTATAAATATGTGGTTAACTTAGTGTTGTTGTTGTTGTTCTTGTTGGCGAAGTTGAGTCAGTGTTCGTTGGCTTTGCTGGGTTAGTGGCAAATATGTTTATGCATATTTATGGCCATAATTTATATCTTTGCCACAAATTGTTGCTGATGTTTACATACTTGAAAAATATATAAAATCAAACCCCCCTCTCGTTCCACCCCAACAATAAGTTGCATGGCAAATTATGCTGGCATGAGTGGCCGATAAGGAAACGGAAGAGGCATTTGTAAATCATCATCATCAACATCGTCGTCGTCAAGGGGTCACAATGTGGTGGCATTGTATGTATGTAAATGTGTTATCTTCTAACCAGAAACGACGACTACGATGACAACAACAATCCGAACGATAAACAGTTTTATTAACTTATTGTGTATTTCAATAAATTTCGGCTTAAATGGCATTTGACCTCATCAAAAATGTTGGCTTTTATTGAATAAACTTTACGTTTATCTCGAAAAATCAATAACAATTTTATACACAGTGCCATTGATGAATACGATTAGATTAGATTATGAAAGTTGAAAAGTAAAATGTAAATATGTAATTGGTTGTGGAAAGGCTGTGAAGTACATAGGAATTGGTAATTGGAATATCCAGCCTAAATGTATGCTGGATATTTATTAGTTTGACCTAGAGAGCTCAGAAAATTATGTGATAAATTTGCATTAGATTACTCTGTTGTAATTGTTTAATAACTTCGTCAATATATTTTTTGATTAAATACAAATGAAAAATCAATAGTATTGACCAATAAATATAATTCAAAATATTGATGGTGTAGACAAATTCCAAAAAGACAGTAATAGTTCACTCACACCTCTATCATAGCATTTATATTTTGGAGAACGAAAATTTACAAAAATCGATGTTAAATTTAGATTAAAAAAAAATAATTATAATTATATTAATTATATAATTATTTTTCGGGTACTAGGTATAAGTCCCCTTTAAATTCACTTCAGTGGCCAAAAACTAAATATTCTCTTTAAATTTAATCAATAGTAAATTCCCATTAAAAGTACATTTAAAGATTCGCAGCATACTTCAAGGCTTTAATTAGTATTGAAATAAAGCATATATTTTGGCTTTTTACCAACTTTTTTCAAATTTCTGGTTTTATTGGAAAGGTTGAACTTTGTAATTTAATAATGAAACACAATATCACTCATATGATTACCATGACCGGCTCGGCAGTACCTCATATCCAAACAGTGACTCGTTGAGGATGCATTGCCTTCTCAATAGTGACGTGTGGGTTGTTTGATGCGCCAATTTTGCTTATTGACATAGCCACAGAGGTGAAAATAAGTTTCATGAAGGCTGTACTAAAGGCCGATCTCTTCTCGAAAATTTTCCACGTAAATTTCTTACAGTTTGCGTAAAAGACTCCCTACTTTGGAAGTAAGTTTTTAATATTTCCCGATTTTGTTCGAGCTATTTCGAGCAAAAATTGAATGCTATTTTGACTTTCAAAGTCAAAGTAATCGGTAGTTAAAATTTAAAATTTGCAACATATAGTTAAGTTGTAATGGTAATGGATCACTTAGAAATGGAAATGGACAAAATTGAAGAAGTCGAAAATGATGTTTTCCACAAGGACAAGGAGGACATATTTAGTTTTATTTATTGATTATGAATTACAATACAAAGTAAATTTATAATCTAATTTTGGGTCCAGGGATTGAGCCGAGGTGAAAAAGACGACTGTAGCTAGTTATTGCAGCGACAGACCAGAGACTCTGGAGGGAATCGAACCCGCACACCCTACGCTGAAATTTAAGACATATTTGAGACACATACATATTGATAGCCTCCACTAGGGTATTATGTCTTTGTGCATTTGTTTGTAACACCCAAAAGCAAATGAGATAAACACATCGTAGAGCGGCTTAGAATCACTTCCTGAATCGATTTAACAATGTCCGTCCATCTATTCTTGTAATTAAAGTACAGGTCGCAATTGTTATCAAATTCTAATGAAACTTTGCCTAACGGAGGTAATATTTTTTTTCGGGCACTAAGTCTAAGTCCCCTTTAAATTCACTTCAACTACTAAACTACTAAATTGCCTATTTAATCAATACTAAAATTCCTTAATTTGTAGCAAAAAATACATTTCCAACATTCATAGCATACTTCAAGGCTTTAATTAATATTGAAAGTTAAAGCATATATTTAGGCTGTTTACCAACTTTTTGGTTTTTCTTATTACTGCTATTTGCTATTGTTGAAATTACTTTGCTGCGAATAGTTGACAGCTACAACAAAGCGGATTTATTTAATTTGCTCTTGTTGTGTTTTTTCTGCTCTAGCAAAAACTTTCTCGTCGTGCAGAGCAAACAGCTATTCATACAAAGTCATTTTTAATTACGAAACTAATTTGAAAACAATAGCGACAAAATAATTTCACAGACACTGACGAACGAATGAGCGAATGAACGACCGAACAACAACAGCACCATCAACAACAATGGCAATGAAATGGCAGCTGAAGCAGCAGCATCAGTGGCAACAACAAGCGAACAAACATCTAAAGTTTTGCTTTAAATAAGAAAACAATACAGTTCAGAAATTAACATATCAACACACTCATGCAGTCAAACAAACGAGCATACACGTGCAACAAACGGGCACATGTGTATGTACATATATCACTCCATACATAGTATTCACACACGTGCAATGTTAATTGAAAGCAACACACAAACTCGCGCCACATGCAAAACTAGTGCTGGGGTAGAACGCACCAAGATTTAAATCTTAAGAAAAAAACAGCAGCAAAAACAACGCAACGCCACGCCAAATTCATTCTGCGAACAACACATACATACGCATATGCATGAACTCATGCATAAACGATCATAAGCTTAGCTAAGTAGCGCAAGAAGTGGCATATGAACACAAGGACAGCAAAAAAGACACCGAAGAAAGCTCGCACAATAACGAAAACAAATACGTATGTATGTACGTATCAACATACAAAAACAAAGCAAACAAACAAACGAACGAACGAAGGAAAAAAACTTAAAAGTGGGCGGTCATAGGGGTGGTTCAGAAAAAGTGAGAAGGTTGAAAAATAAACGAGCATAAAAACATCATATCATAATATCAAGCGCAATAACAACAACAGCGGCAGCAGCAGCGTCCCCCTGCCTGGCAAGCAGCAACTGAATAAATAGAAGCAGCAGCAGAAGAAGAAGAATTGTTGAAAATTATACGCCCACTTATAAGCTCATAATGCACACTGCACATTGCAACACAGACAGACGGACTGACGGAGAGGTAGACAGACAGACATGCTTTGCCTTTCCCTTGCAGCGACTCGCACAAGTATCGCTCAAGACGCCACCGCCAAGGAGGTGAATGAGAAACGGAAACTTTTTGCCCGGAATTACGTTTTGATGAGAAATGCGAGGAAGGGCGAGATAAGCATGAGAATATAGAGATATTGTACATTTCATATTGCCTGTAGTTAGGCATTCTAAAATTTGTGTAAAACTGTAGCATATATTCAGGGTTTTCCGTGAAACAATTTCATCATTTAAAACAAATCTTATATCACATTTATTGCGTGAATTGAGAATGCTTCTCTTGCAATTCTGAAGTCTGATTTTTTGTGAATATTATTTTAAGTTCCTAAATATTAAAATTTAATGTATTTATCTTGTCAACTCACCCAAAAAAATTCTATAAGGCGCTGGGACAAAAAAGAATGAATTAAATTAATAATTAAAAAAATTAAAAAAAATATTTTGGTTATAATTTTTTTTCGAAAATAATCAATAATTTTATAGCCTATTTTCGGACGTTTGACAATTTCAGAAACTGCTACATAAATATACGCCTTTCAACTGCAGAAGTTTAAAAATAAGATTTTTATTATATAGTTCCACGAGGACAGAGAATGTTGAAATGTTAAATAGGGAGGGCCGTTTAACATTTTAAATGTGAACTATCGATTACTTTGGAAGGAGGAATAACATAATGTTTTAGTAAATTAATGTAAGAATTACAATTCTGATGATTTTCAATGATAATCTGGTTGATTTTGCAAACATAAAATAGAAAAAAAAATTGTAAAAAATAGAATCCATCATTTCACCACTTCCAAACTCATACAGTCGTTAAAAAATACATCTAAGTAGTGTTACTTTGAAATTTCATCAAAATCGATTAATGTACTCATTTCGTAAATCAAAATAAAAGAAATAAAATTAACAGATTAACAATTTAGAAGTAAATGAAATTATCTTCAAAACAAACATTAAAACGGGTCAGGTGTTTCCAGAGTTACTAGCTATTGAATGAACACACCTTTAAAGAATCTTATTTTTTCTCTGTAAAATTGGTCATAAACCGTGAAATAATTTTTTCTATTTTTTCCAAAAATACGTACTCAATCGTACCGCTATAGAATGACTCACATTCACTTTTATTATCAGGTTTATGTTTCTCATTACCAAAATGGGACGGTATACGCTCGAATAAAATTGGGAAATATTAAAAACTTAATGCTAAAGTAGTGGACATTTGTCGTATTTTTAGATGAAGCTCATTTTCATCTCGGTGGCTACGTTAATAAGCAAAATTGCCGCTTATGGGGTTCAGGGAACCCACACGTGACTATTGGAAGCCAATTCATCCACATCGAGTCAAATTGGGTTGATCGGATAAAGTACTGCCGAGCCAGTTCTATTATTAAATGACAAAGTTCAACCTTTCGAATAAAACCAGAATTAAAAAAAAAAATGTATTTTTTATAGCCGTTTCTACCATATATTTTAAAAAATTTTATTTTCAGGCTTTCAAAAATATCATAAAATGCATCATATTTTTAGGATTTTCCCTACCCTTCCCTTTTTTATCCCAAACTTCAATTGCCAACCACCTTATAAAACGGAAACACTTTTCCAGGATTTTGTTTGTTGCAAAAGAAAACTACATAAAAACAGAAGAAAAATATGAAGTCTAAGGCACAATAAAGATGGCAAGAAATAACAAAACTGGTCTTAAAGTTAAAGTTTCGTTCAACATGCTGCATGACAAACATGACAATTGTGTTGAAACTACCACTAACACTAAGAGCAACAGCAAAAGCAGAGCACGGGACATCAACACCAACAACGGCAACAGTATCAACAGCTGCAGCCGTAGCCGTGGCAGTGGTAGTGGCAACATTCAATGTATATTTGCTGTTGCCTTTAATGCTGCTGCTGCTTCCCATCCATAATGCTTTTGCAAATGTTGAAAGAACACAGAAATGTTATTTGGCAGGGAACAAACGTACTCTCTCCTACATCTTCATATCGGCCGATAGCAACAACAAATACAACAATAGCATCAACGAAAATGGAAGCATTTGCAAAACTCTGAAGAAGAAGACAAGAAGTGGCAACAACCAACACATGCCAGCGTAGCGTCTATGTTTGACTAAGAGAAAAAAGCGGGGAGAAATATGTGGCACGGAAAAAAACTCCAACAGGCGATGCATGTGTTAAGTCAACACATTTACTGCATACAAGGAACAGCAACAGCAAAGGCAACGGCATTTCCACTGCTATGTCATGTTGCACATTGAGAAAACACCAACTCACTCACTCGCATTCAGTGGCACACATACACTAACATTTGCATGCTTGTGTTGCCTTACAACTATCGTAGCATGGAAGTTTGCCTCAATGTCTGTATGTGTGTGTGTTTATGTTTGTCTATTGTGTGAGTGTGTGTGCTAATGTAACCATATGAAGGCTTACGTTCGCATCAGTTAAGTTTGAGTTGAGTTTGTCGTCTGATTTATGCGCATACTTTTGCAGTAGAAACGTGCCAAAACATTAACGGAAGTAATGCGATTTTCATGAACTAAACACACACACCCGTGCACACACATACACAAATCTAGAGATGGATTCTCTTACAGTCATATACAATAAGACATACTTGCTTTCGGGAGTACGGTATCAGGCAATTGCATTATGTTAACAGAGTTCTGCCTAGAATTATCATTCTTTATCTTATGACAAAGCTGTAGCTACCATGTGAATATTTAGAGAGATCAAAATTAAAAAATGCTTTACAGGACTACTGTGTGCTGATCATCACTGCCCTGAACTTCCCGAATTAGTCGGAATTTTTGAGCGAATTAACATTTGAAAATTCTTCGTTCGTGGCAATGTTGTACATTATCACATATAACTTTTTTATTTGACATCATAAAATTCTGCAATTTGTAATTTTGATATATAACATTATTTCTGATTCAAAAAAAGATTGGCTGGCCATGCCCACTTTTTAATAATAAATATAAATTTTTTTTAATTACCATCATAAAATTCTGAAATTTGGCATTTTGATATGCCCCATTATTTCTGATTTTTGGAAAAAAGGGGTCACGCCCACTTTTTTACTAATTAGGAAATTTTCGTTTGTTATAATGTGGGTCACTTTTTTTATTTACCATCATAAAATTCTGAAATTTAGCATTTTGATATGCCCCATTATTTCTGATTTTTGGACAAAAAAGGGGTCACGCCCACTTTTTTACTAATTAGGAAATTTTCGTTTGTTATAATGTGGGTCACTTAAAATGGCTCAAATGAAAATATTGCAAAAAACTGCAATTTAATATTAATAATAATTACTTATGATATCTTGGACTGCTAACGGGTGTGTACAACGTCTTCTCCGTCCTGCTCTTATAGTTTTACTCCAACCAATGTTGGATATTTTATTTTTTTAAATGTTAATTTTTATTTAAATATGTACGCGAATTTCACACGCAGTATACACAAATGAAGATTACAACCCAATTTTTCAGAAAATGCTTAATTTCTCATCAAAAAAGTTGACACACCTGGCCTACTACTTCTTCGAAGTTGTAAATAAAGGTTTTTTAGTTAAAACATATGCAAACTAGAATTCTGAAGTTGGGACCACTGTAAAAATTATTTTAGAAAATAATTTTTTAATATGAAATGGTTATCTTTCATTTGACATCAAAATTTATTAAAAAAATAAAAAAATTTGACATGGTCGAAATCATGATCGTGGTAGTCTGCAGCCAAGTAATAAATGTCACCATGCCATTTGTAAATAAATTTGCATTCTATTAAATATAGAAGCAAAACGGTCTTAAGCCAGGACAATATCCCAGTTCAAATCAAATATTGATTACAGACCAAAAAAATGCAAACGAAAAAACTAAAACAAATGAGCGTTGGCACGGCAGAAGTATTGCTGGGTAACTATACCTGCTTATACACATACTTACATATGCAACTCAATGAGATGCTTGTAAGATGGCATGTGTGCTTTATTACTTGGTGCGATTTTTTAAACGCAAATTCGGCAAGTGAGTTGTGATTCTCGTTCGTTTGTGAGAATCATCTCCTTATAGAGGCCGGGTTTGATGTTGAAAAGTCGCTGCGAAGCCACTTGAAAAGACTTTTGACATGGTCGAAATCATGATCGTGGTAGTCTGCAGCCAAGTAATAAATGTCACCATGCCATTTGTAAATAAATTTGCATTCTATTAAATTTAGAAGCAAAATGGTCTTGAGCCAGGACAATATCCCAGTTCAAATCAAAATAAAAAAATGTTGGACTTTTGGCCGTTTGTACCTCTGTGCATTGAATATAACATCAACAATTTAACCGTTATCATCAAATCCGCTGTGTTTTTTTTATAAAGAGAACATCAGCGACTATCAAGAGGTAATAAGGTAATTCCACATGAAATCGCCCAAAAAGATCTTTTTCAGGATATTCAAGCAACCAAACCAAATAAATGTCACACAGTTCTTTTAAAACACTTTGTTTTTTGTCCGAGAAAACAAAAACAAATGATCTCGAAGCTGAGTAAGAGTTACAACAAAAACTATGAAAAGAAATCGTTTCTTTTTCAAATAATAAAAAACAAAACAGATTACGATTATTTTTAAAATTTTATTCAAAATTATTTTTTTTATATTCAATTAAATTAAATTTTGAAAAAAAAGAAAATAATTCAGTGTAAGCCAAATTTGCGGTTATCGAGTCTAAAAAAAATATTTTTTTTTGAAAATTTGTTCTGAATGATTCTTAACATCGCTTTGGTAGGCAAAATATATCTTGCAGGACTGCTTCCGTTAATGGTCAGTCCGACTACAGTGCGTATGACTGATATTATCCTTAATCAACAGCACGTATACGCTACCTATACACACTACAGCCAATAAGATTTGTGCGACGACATTTGCGATTTTGATTTTGAAGATGAAGTTTCTTTGTTCTTTATGACAAGAGCTACAACTTTGCCTCAGACAGTAAATCAAAATTCCAAACGGTTTGCAAGATATGAGCCAGAGAAAATGATCACTTTTTTGCAAGAATGAGACCGAGGCCCCAAATCTGTTGGGGCTATAAAAAAAATACATGACTTTGGACAAAACTGGGTGACACGGGACTTTTTTGGTATTTTATCACGTAGTGATAAAATTACACACAGTGTAATTGAACACAATATAATTTATATGACTACAACGACTGGCTCGGCAGTATCTCATCCGATCAACCCACTTTGTCAGTACAGCCGAAAATCCACACCAAACAGTGACTCGTTGGCTTCTTAATAGTCACGTGTGGGTTCTCTGAACCCCATATGCGGCAATTTTGACATAGTCACCAAGATGAAAATGAGCTTTATGAAGACTGAACTGAAGGATGATCTCTTCTTGAAAATTTTCCACGTAAATTTCTTAAAGTTTGCGTTAAAGACTCACTACTTTGGAAGTAAGTTTTTAATATTTACCAATTTTGTTCGAGCGTTTGCGTCCCATTTTGCAAACGTCAAACATAAAACTGAAAATATAAATAGAAATGAATGTTATTCTACATTTCAATGTCAAAGTAATCGGTAGTTCAAATTTAAAATTTTAAATGGCCCAAACTATACAATTTACATGCTATATTTCATGAAAATCGGAGGGGATGAATACACAAACCTATGGTTTTTGGGTATGCCACAATTTAGCGCGGCTTCATAACAATTACACGAATTTGGTCTAATTTTCAATTTCTCTCACCTAATCATGTTTTCAATTTTATTTTATTTATTCGCGAAATTATTTTTGAAAAACTTCACATTTGTTGGTCATAATTCCTTGGCCGTGGTCTGTATCTAAATGTTTAATTTTATATTTTCACTAGTTTCCATTCGATGATATTTTACACTTTTTTGTTATATTTCATTTTTTCCATTTTATTTTTGCACTTCTCATGTGGTTTTTTATTGCCATTTCTTTTCTGGGAAAAAAACTTCTCTTGTAGATCCCTCTTATCGGGTTACAAACTTAAATCCTTATTTCTCGACTCGAATTCTCTTTTTATGGTTTATTACTTCAAACATAAGTATCATTTCATGCTGCTTCAAATGGTTTCCCTACATTTGGCTTTGTGAGTTTGTGAAATTGTTGAAAAGATTTCTTTTATTTTTCCCAAATTACATTTGCACAAAACGTACTTTTGGTGTTTAACCTATAAAAGACAACGTCAACAACAAAACAAAGCAAACAGGAGGATAGATAAGGACCTGAATACGAAAGAAAAAGAGCGACAAGACAAACATTACAAGTTCTTCGGCATATTGATGCAGCAGAGTATTTGCCACAAAACAGTTTAGCCTCTGACATGTTACCCACACACCGGCAGGCAAGCAGGCGAGCAAGCAGACATGTACGTATGAACCTTCCACCAACACACACACACATACACACTGTCTTCGTGCTCGATGACAATTCACACACAGCAGGCATTTCCGCTTTTGATAAATTCAATTATGGTTTGAAGGAAAAGGAAACCAGAAATCTTTGAAAAGGAGAGATATGAAATACAAACAAACAAAAAGCCATGGCGTAGGGGCAAATCTTGCCATCACAATAGGAACGTTTCCAGCTGTGGAAAACTAAGGCCAAAAGAGTCATTCATAATAAAAAGGATGTGTAAAAATATTAAACACAATTTTTTGGTAAGAACCACATGTCCGGTTAAGATAAATTTTCAATTGAATGAAGACATTCAAAAGTCAAATGGTTACCAAGAAGAGTGTGCCGAATTGTGGTCGGAAATGTATGGGTAATATCAGTCAATGCATAGTAAGGTAGCCGGATGGCATGGGCTTAAGATTTGAAAGTCATTTGTGGTGCTAATGTTGGGTGAATTTGCTCAGGCCTAAAGGCATGTACACTGAAAGAAAAAATGTGTGTTAGTGGACTGGTTTCAATACAACTAAAATTCTCATAAATTTTCGTTATCATAAAAACACTTTTGCTGTATAATGGAAAATTTTAAGGACAAGTTTAGAATTTTCTGTCGATGCAATGGACCGGGAGTACAAAAGTATATCGCCCACTTCCCAATGATTGGGATTTACATTTTCATTCTCACAGGAGCATCAAGTAGTGCCTTAAGCACCGTTTTGAATAAATGATTGAGAATTGCCCCTTGTAGGAATGTGTATAGGATGGGTCATTTAAAATTTTAAATTTGAACTACCGATTACTTTTACTTTATTTTTATTTTCAGGTTTATGTATATTAGGATGGGTCACGAAAATAAATTGCAGAGATCACCCCTCCAAAACTGAAGATTGTATTGTTTAATGATGATCTGCAAAATATTTCGTCGCTGTGCCAAACCATCTGTGAGCTAAAAGCTCCTGAAAACACCTCTAAAACCCATGTTTTTCCCGTGTCATTTATTTACGTTGAATTTTTGTCCAAATTTTTTCTGAATTAATACACCCTTGGAAGCACTTTAAATCAAATTTGTGTTCTTGTCTTAGAATAACTCATTGGTCGTATTATTGGACGTTTGTATTGCTTTTTTGTGGTTTTTCTAGCTGACAGCTAAAAACTCATATTTCTTGGAAACAGTCTGTAAGAGGTGTGATGAAAAATAAATAGAAGGGATCAATACCTTTCGAATGATTTCAAAATGATGAATATAGGACGAAAAAAATTGATTTCATATTTTGTGGCACACAAACATATATAGAAAGTAACCTTATATAAAGCATGGAAAAAGAGGTCACTGATTCCATGTTTGTAAAATAATTTAATGCAGGAGATCGATTTCAGATCCAAAAATGTTCGAACTCTTTTTACAAAAATGAACGCTACGGCGTCAATTTCTATTTCATCATTTAGACATCATTCGAAAGGTATTGGCTGCCGCTACTTATTTTTTTTAAATATTATTACCAAATACGAAAAATTTTTCAGTTGTCACTACGAAAAAAACTCAAAAATTACTATAAAGGTGCAATAATTCGACCGATAAGTTACTCTATGACAAGAATCAAAATTTATATTTAAAATTTGAAGGGTCTATTATTTCTGAAAAAACACCTGACAAAAATGCAGCACAAAAAAATACTCCAAGGTCATCTTTACATGAAGCTCATTTAAAATAAGCAAAATTGCCGCATATGGGGTTCATTTATTTCAGGAGCGCTTAGCACACAGATGGCTTAATCTAGGAACAAAATATTTTGCATAATTTATATTTCCGTGGGGTGACTGGAAATTGTTTTTCCATTTGTATGGACTGCGACCCAGCCTAATGTACATTTGCAAAAATGTCAAACATAAAAATTTTCGAGAAAATATCGGCATTCAGTGAAGGCTGACTTCATGAAGCTCATTTTCAATAAGCATATGGGGTTCAGAGAACTCACAAGTGGCTATTGAGAAGCCAATGCATCCATAACGAGTCACTGTTTGGAGAAGATTTTGGGCTGTCTTGAATAATTGGATTGAGGTCGCTGTCGAGCCAATCGTGGTACCCATATGAATGATATTGTGTTCCATTATTAAATGACAAAGTTCAAGCTTTCCAAAAAAACCAGAAAAATTTGAAAAAATAATCAGTATTTTTTATAGCCGATTCTAGTTTAAAGTTTTAAATGGCCCACACTATATGTGTAGCAGTTGTGGGCTTCAAAACTTTTTCAAAAGTAAGAGATTAGCTGGTGTAGAAAAAAAGCTTACTAATGACCACTTGATGGGAATGGTATCCATATAAAAAAATCCCAAAACTATACGGAATATTAAAGCCCACCTCTAGACAATTCAATAACATTTTCCAAGCCCGCGTGGTCGGCGGTTACCATTAATATTCCATATCGCACATGGGAAATTTTTTTGTGACCCAATCTAATGACCACCTGCTAATGTTCCCTGTAATTTTATTAGCCGTGATTTTTATATGTTGCTGAAATCTGCAGCCATTGCAATAAATCAACCTAACTATACCAACATGGACATATTTAGTCTTTAGTGCCATACTTTATGTTCAGCTATTCAGCTAACTTTTTAACTGATACGCAGATGTTTTTAACTAAATTAGGCAGACATGTCACGACCACAAATAAAAACGCCAGCACAAATAGCTTTAGCTTAATTAAAAAAATGAAAGTTATGAAACTACACAAACCAAACACAATGGGGAAAGTAGCAACAAGGCAGGCAAAGGCTGCATCAGGACAAACAACAATGGCGACAACATCACTAGCAGCACTAGCATAACAAGCAGCAACAACAACATTTAGCCATGAACTGAACTCACTCGTAACAATCTCGGTTTTTCTTCTTCTTTTTTTTTTGCAAGTGACATTTATGAGCCGAAACTTTTGAGACGCCTTTAATATAAATGTGACTGTTACATGATCAAGTCGAGCAAATAACATTGTTGCAAATTATCACCAGCAGAGTGGCACGTACACACACACACATGCTCTGGCAAATAAATACTGTCACAGCAACAATAATAAAACATTAAAAAGTTTATTATTAAATAAAGCTTTAACATGAAAAATGTCATCATATTTTTGTTATACAAAGTTTGTATTAAAAAAGGAATTGAAAATTGAAGTAGACTTTTAGCCGTCAACTTGTTTGCTAAAATCTAAGCATAGTTTTCAGATGGCGTGCAAACATTGTGCAGGGTCTGCATGTGCAGGGCAATTAAAACTAATTATTTTAAAGTAGACTTTTAGGAGTCAACGGAGAGCACTAAAAGTAGCACATATTTATGTGTCCGGTGAAGTTTTAAGCTGAAGTAAAATTAAAAGAGAATGAAATCGAAACCACTATGTGTGAGGAACTGCCTTTTGTAAGGGAAGCAATTTTGAAAAGGCTGAGCTTTTCTTCGCTACAACAAAATTAGACACACCTTTATTGTATGATATAGGAAATATGAAATTAATTATTCTAAATCCACTTAAGGTAATTTGGTACATTCTCTGATTTATTAGCTTCAGTTGCTTCTATGTATATCAGTTATTGTCTGATGTGTTGAGGGTGGCTGTGCATTCAGCGGTCTTGAGGATTCCACTATGTGGCATTTTATCTGCACAGAGTCTATTAAGGCTATCGTCATACAACATTACACATCGAATTTGGGTATTCGAGGGATTAAGTTTTATAAGTAGTAGTCCGTCGAGGTATCAATAATAGGCGAAGTTAAACGGCAAATAGGCTTGCGGTGAAATGTTGGAATCCTGAACATCCATTGCTCTAACTGTGTAATATAGATATGTTTGAGGACGATGGGTTGGAAACACATCGACTCTGCGGATATGGAAAATCGAGGAGATGTACAAAAACGGCGCACTAATCCATTCTAAGATTACAAAAAAAAACTTGAAATTGTACGTAAGTGATAAGTACATTAGGGCGTACCTCAAAAAAAAAGTTCGCCGTACACCTTCAAATATGAAGTATTATTGAAAGGTAGTTTCAAAAAAAAAATTTATTTTTTTATGCCGAACGTAGGGGTCGCGCTTTTACATTTTTCTATATAACTTGTATTTATAAACGGATTTTAAAGTGTGATACATCGATGTTTTTGTCTCGACGAGGCCGATTTTTTTGTCTTTGAAGTCATTGAGCTCAAGCACCCCCTTCTGGTACTTACCCATCATTTCTCAGTTGCTACTACCCTAATGTACCACTCTAATAATCGAAAATTAAAGCTCGCATAAAATCATGAATCATGTTTGAGCTCAATGACTTCAAAGACAAAAAAATCGGACAAAAACATCGATGTATCACACTTTAAAATCCGTTTATAAATGCAGAAGTTATATAGAAAAATGTAAAAGCGCGACCCCTACGTTCGGCATAAAAAAATAAAAAAAATTTTTTTGAAACTACCTTTCAATAATACTTCATATTCGAAGGTGTACGGCGAACTTTTTTTTTTTTACTTGTAACCTGGTACGCTCTAAAGTACATGCCAAATCTACACTATTTTACCTCAGAATCTATACAGATTTCAACAATATGTTTTGAAGGAAACTTCACAGCTGAGTAATAAAGTATTCGCAAAGTTGTTTTCATATACACAAGATTTTGCCACGATTTTTAGAAAAAATAATGAAAATTGGTCAAACAACAGCTGAAAAACCAGTTAAAAAAGGCCGGCTACATAACTCAGAAACTTTTCAAGGATCCGGTACTAAAGAATTTTTTCCGCATGATATTCATTGACGGCTACGAAAAGCATAAAAATTTCCGAAGAGAAGTCATAAGACAGACTTTGTAATATAAAAGGTTGAACTTGGATATTAGTATGGATCAAAAACTTGTTTATATTTCATAGCATGTACATTTATTTACAAATATCATTTACAATTTGGTTATTCACTACCTAGCCATTCTTTAGAAGGCCTTAGAGCAAAATTTAAGTAAGATTTTCCTCCGAATTGAATGCGAACAACAATTCACTTTCGAATATTAGGAAAGTACAATCTAGTATAGGATTGTTCATGGTTTTTAGAAAATTTGTGTCACCAAAGCATCAACAAATTCATTTTTTTTCATTTTTTTCAACCAATTTTTGCTTTAAATCGTTTGATATCGATCAATCAAACAAATCAAATTAAAACTATTTGAATGCGAAATAGATCGAATAAGTTGATTTTGGGAATATTTTCTCTTGGTCATTCTCATAACAAAACGAATGAGTAATATTATCCATAATAAATATAATTCATACGCCACCAATATGACGTACCAATTCATTTGAAACTCAGAATCTGAAATGAAACCTTCAGTTCAGATGTTATTCCAAATACATATAGCTGGGAAGCAAATAAACGTATTATAAAAAATAATGTTTGTATTATACAAACTAAAATGTTCTTTACATTTATAGATCTCTTAGCCTTTCAAAAATAGAATGTTATAAGCTTAACATAGGACAAATATTCTTATATATATATATCTTCTTGAGCTTGGTCTTTCCATCAGAGTTTTGTTCCTCCTCCTCTGCGTCTTTCTTCGATTTCATTATCGAATGCCTTTAGCCTTTAATTTAAAACGAATAGAAATATCGATATGAGCCCGGTCGATGGACTGATTGCGACGTCCTTGAACTCCTCAAATATTGATATTGGTAAAAACTTAAACAGAAATAACGCAGAACTTAAATATGGCCTAGAACATACTATTAGGGCTAACCATAAATATAAAATATGACTGGCAAATCATATCGTCGTTGTCACTTCTGGGTAACATAGAGTTATAAAAAACACACTGATATATATAAAACAAAAGAAATTCTTGTGCAAAACGACTTCAAAAAGGTTGTTTTCAAAAGTAGTAGTGCTAACATCCACTATATGTATTCCAAAAAGCTATAATATCATTTTTTGGATATTTGTAATAAGATCATTGTTCTCGAAATGAAAGATTTACAGTGTAGCAGAAGATATTAAAAGTTGTGCAGAGAATTCGAAATTTGGTCAGCTTTCGTAGGTAGATTTGTTATCGTAAGAAAACGTGAATTTGTGTCAATTTTTTGGGCTCGTTTGGTAAATTTATTTGTGTGGCCGCTTATATTAATTAGGGCCTTAAGGCACCGTTTTTTTAATCGACCACACCACTCAGAAATATTAGTTATATACACCCAGAAAGATTGAGATATTTAATTTGATCTGCAGTCTCGACACTTCACCAATGTTGTGAAGTAATTGATTCCCGAAGGTCCTTTGTTCGAGTTATTCAGAGCGTAACAATCGCGTAAAATATCTATTTTTCCACATTGTTGTAAAAGCAGCGTCACTGCAGCGTCTTCAACCAATTGCCACCCGTTATCACAACTACCACTTTTATTACGTTCCTTCTATTATTGGATATTTCACATGTGTCCAAATTTTCCCACTTGAAATTTACTTGGTCAGATTTAAAGTAGATTCAATCCTCACCAACTCGCCTGGTCGTTCGGTCGTGGGCAGAAGTCTTTTATGTCCACTGACAAATAGAATAGATGTTATACGATTAGAGGAAAAAGGCAGCATGGTTGCCTCAAAAGATTCCTATGCGACTCGATGTACTTAAAGAAGAAATGACGCTGCAGCCGTTAGGCAGAGTTATGCTTTAAATGAGCTTTTATTTATAGTAAAAAGGCATATATTAAAAATTATTAAACATAAATACATACATACTTTTACAAACTATTAAAAAAATTTACAAAATAAAACGAGATAATTGGTTATACCAACTTCCTATTTATTTTATTTGGAATGTCATTCTTCTTTCACTCCACATAAAAACTGATATCGAAACTTCTGGGTATTGAGTCCGGTTATTGGTCTCCAGAGTAGAAGTCACAGATTTTTATTTTTGATTCCCAAATCCTTTTAGGATCAGAAAGATTATAAAATCTGAAAAAATGTAAAATGTATTCCATTTAAAAAAATTGTATAACATACTTTTGTTCGATCATTTATATTACTTGATGCACCCCCTTATAAAAAAACATAATTTTCATTAGCTTTTGTTAATTCCAAATTTTTCATTTTACACACAGAATAACGCGAATTTTCGCATTGCTTATTACGCTATGAGAGGTTAACATAAAATTTCCATTACTTTCCTCTCAACTAGAATTGAAATTTTACACAATGATTGCCGCTTCCTGCCTATGGGTGTGTCCGCCTGACTCTTGTGGTGTGCCGAGTGAACATATGCAGCATTTCCTCTGCGATTTTTTGTTTTGCGCTATATTGCCCAGTAAATTCCTTTTTCATTTTGCCAAATCATGTCAATCATGCATTAGCGCCCGCCCATGTTAAATGTCTAGAATACCTAATTGCAAAATGTCATTAAAAACAATTACAATTCTCTCTCACTCTACTACTCTGCCCCGTCATTCTGCCTATTGTTGTTTTATTTTCGTTCGTTCGCGTTTTTTCTCGTCAGCTGTGCCATTTCAATTTCACTCATTTGACTACGGCTGATGACCATCATGCATAACCAATGATATCGGAATCATGGCATCCTATTTACACAACACATTGCCAATTCTGTGTGAGCGAGGACCAAGGAGGTGCAGAGCCAGTCCCGGTTACAACAATTGTAACAATGCTTAGGCAGGCTTTAAATACAAATGCATGTATTAACAAAACCCAAGTACTCGTACATCGGTCAAAAGCAGCAACACAAACAACAACGACGACGACATCGACAATGAGCACACAACACAAATTCGCAACAATTAAACAGACCAGTCAGTGCCAGGAAAAAAGAAAGCCAACCAACAGCAGAAAATGCCACACATCCGTAACACGGCCGCCCACACAGGTACAAAGCCAACAAAACAAATTGAAATTGTCAATAAACCCACCGTGGGACAGCGGTGGTTTTTTGGGGCTGCATTGGCAGCCTCAGAGATCGACCACTAGGCAGGGATGGGGAAAACGCGCTTTACACTGGAAAAATCTATGATTCGAAGTAGGCTTATCATTGAACCACATCGACATACAATTCTCTTCAAAGTACAAAAGAGTTTCCTGGTAAAGGACTATACTAATAATACCTAACGTAAATATGTTATTTAAGCTGATAAACAAAAATTATTATGAATTTCGTAAACACTATAGTTGATCAAATTAATATCTATTATCAATGATTTCCAATGGTCTTTTTCATACAGATTGTGATTGTGGAGTCATTTCGTTCAGTGTACTCACTTGCTCTGCCCTACCCAGCTTGTAAAATAATATCGGACTGTTTTGGGAGGGCCTCTGCTTGCTCTGACCTGCCAGTGACCACATTTGGAATTAGATCGTTTATCATTTGTAACAAAATCAAAACCAACAACGTAATGCCGTCCAACACATGGACGGACGGACAGACGCGAATGAAAAACTATCGCAAATTGTAGTATCAATACAGAGAATGATGGAGTGGATTGCGGGTCCGAGCATAACAAGCATTTGCGTCCGATCCCATTTGTGTTTGCACAGCTTTGAGAGGCATCCGAAAATAAACCCTTTTTCGGCAAAAACTAAATAAACCATTACAGTTTAAACCCCACTGCCCCTACCACCACCCCACCTACACATCCAAATGTGAACTCATGTTCTTTGGTCTAGGGATAGGAAAACATCAGAAAAAAAACCAAACACAACTAACGAACAACAACAGCCAAAGTAATCCCTCAAAATGTTGTCCAATTTTACCTCATGGTGCTGTTTGTGAAAATGTTAGTGTGTCCTTTTTAGCTCATGCCCGGGAGAAGGAGCGGCGAAGTACGACGTAAGGCAATGACAATTGTTAACATTTTCAACACACACAGTTACACAAAAAGGTACAAAACAATTTATTTTGTCATATTCTTTCTATTCTGGCTGGATGTGGAAATGGATGGGAGAGTTGGGACCAATCAATATGTCCGACAAAAGTGATTTTATATTTTGGGGACACATTTAATGCCGCAGAGAGTGTCATTGATTTTAATAAGATGTCATTTGAATGGAAATGATATGAATTTTAAATAAAATGTGTGGCGTGTGAAAACAAGGGAAACCCCGATACAACGCCTAAAGGTAGGCAATATACAGATAGTTCTCATTTTCATTTTATTTCGAAATACCGGCAAATTTGCAATATATCAGGGTGAACAGTTGTAGAACAGAAGCAAAAAGCAATTGATATTCAAGGAATGTAAGGAAATTTAAGTGTCAGGAACAAGCAAGAATGAATATATGCACATTAGCATGGGCCACGGAAATAAATTGCTGCGGCCACCGCCCCAGAAATGAAGATTGGATTGTTTAATGATGATCTGCAAAATATTTTGTCGCCGGCTCAAGCCGTCTGTAAGCCAAACGCTCCTAGAAATACACAGAAACATCATTTGTGTTACATTTTTTTCGAAATTAATAGACCCTTGAAAGCACCTTGAATATACTTGTTTATTCTTCCCAATGTGTTGGTCGTACTATTGGGAGTTTAGGTTATTTGTTTGTGGCTTTTCAAAGTGACAGCAAAGTACTCATATTTCTTGGAAACATTTTGTAGAAGGTGCTATGAAAAATTAATCCAAGGTATCAATACCATTTGAATGATGTCTGAAATTTGAAAATTAGACAAAAACTGACGTCATTGACTCCATTTTTGTGAAATAATTATTATATAAACGATATGGTTTTTCAGAGCCAACATTTTCAAACTCTTTTTACAAAAATGAACGATTGGACATCAATTTCCTTCAGATTTTCTCAAGATATTGACTGTAGCTTTTTTGTAAAATACAAAAAAGTTTTCGGTTGTCACGAGAGTTCGACCGATAGTGCTGGAAAACTGTTTGCTGTGGATTTTATTGGAGCTTATATGTCACAAAAATTATTAAGCATTTTTTAAAGTAATATTTTTCATAGCTGCGTGAAATTCATATTTACTCGTTTTTATTTTCGCAAAAATATAAATTATTAGTTTCTTATACTTGTATTATTTGGCAAACGATATTTACTTTCGGTTACCTGTGGATCCATCTCTTTGAGGTCGACTAATTACACTGTACAACAAATTAAGACTATTTGAATGCCACATAATAGCGACCATATAATTGTGAAAGGGCACTTTGAGTAGACCATTTTTTTTAGAATAAACTTATAGTCCAGGAAGGATTACAATAAGTGAAAAAAGTGTTGGATGTTAATATCTGAGAGATTTGTTATTGTCAGAGCTATATTGTGGAATTTTATGGGAATCATTTTTGTGGGAGATCTTAACCCTCTAGCTCCTCTCTTTATGTTCATTTGACCTTTTTTTAAGAAAATCAAAAAGTTCTTAGAAAAAGGACATTTAAGGATTAAAATGTTCTGCGAAAAAATGTGTAGGAACATTTCAGTGGGGGACACCGAAAACACCAAACTTGTAACTAAAGCTCTTCATACTTAAAAAGAAGAAGGTCGATCATTATCGACGAAATATGTAAATATGTATTTCGAAGAGCACAGTAAATAAAAATACAAATTGAATATTTTTGCATAATTTTGAAGTATAAGTTGTAATTATGAAAAAACACAAAAATACTATAAACGTCCACTAATTCGATCATTTATTTACTCTAAGACCAGAATCAAATTTTGTATTTAAAGTGTTTTTAAAGCTTTCAGAAAAAAAATACAAAAATGCAACACAAAAAAATTACACAGGAAATATATGATTTTTAGGGGAACATTTATCTCACAGACCTAAAAAAATCCAGAATTTAATTTTTTGTGGTGTCTGGAAATTGTTTTTTTTTTTCATTTGTATAGGTCGCGACCCATATAATATAATTTAAAGGTAGATATAAATCTTTTCAGAATATTCTAAATTGTTTTAATTCTATATTAAAAAGAACACTTAGACATATATTACTAATAACAATGGAGCTCCTAAAAATAGGCAACGAAAGGAGGGAACCGAACAGATCCTGATATCACACAGCGAGGAATGTTGTTTGTATGTAAGCTATTAGTAAAAATCCCATAAATCCAAAAAAACGTTAGATACCCAGCAAAAAATGAGAAGTAGTTCCAATAGAAGTGCGATTTAATCGCA
Organism: Polietes domitor; assembly: GCA_947397865.1. Lineage (NCBI taxonomy): Eukaryota > Metazoa > Arthropoda > Insecta > Diptera > Muscidae > Polietes > Polietes domitor. The sequence continues at coordinate 172,541,046 of OX377621.1, read as the reverse complement.
TCCTAATATGCAGAATGAACTTATTTTCCGCTTCTCAGAAAGTTGTTTTAATAAATTTGCAACAAATGATATTAATATTTAAAATTTGTCGAATTTTTATATCAGTTTTACTGCTCTCGAATCCATACATTTTTTTATTTTGCGTCCTTGTTTAAGTTATAATTCGGTTACAATATGCGATCTAAATATTCATACTTTCGCTAGAAGTAATTTGTTACTCAAATTGGCTTCATTGCACCGAAAAGAACACCATCAAAATAGAAATTTAGAAACATTTGAGCATCAATTAAAAAAGATGAAAAGGCTTCATAAAAGAAGAACTTCCTTCCTATGACAACCCCACGTTAATTCTTATTTCCTATCCTATTTTTCACAACTTCCCGATCACAAGATGGGGATATATTTCACTTCTGGGGATGTTCTTTTTTGCTGGGTATACATATAATATTGAATATACTTGAAAATTTTTACAAAGGCCTAATTTTTTCTACTTGACGACACTATTTCTACCTTAAGAACAAAACGTATTTTCATTTCCTCATAGTCGCATGTCCTTATACATCCGATTACCGACAAGGCAACTAAATAAATGAATATTATTTCTTTAAAAATACATGCAATCAAACGATATATTATTTTTATGCAAATAACGCCCGAAAGTTGGCCACATTGAATGCATTGAAGAGCCTGTAACATCTTCATATGGAAAAACTTTTAAATGACTCATGTCACTCCCTGCAAAACATGGTAATCGCAACACCCAGTTGCATTTGTTGTGGCAGAAACTCTATATTTGTTATGCGCAAACAAATGGTAAACAAATCACAAGAGTATCCCCTTTTATGTCAAAATAACTCCGAAAAAATCCACAATTTAATTTTATGGAATTTTAAACAAAAAACGCCACATCAAACACTCTCACACACACGTGGAAGTATGTGCCACAATCCTACCCCACTAGCCGCTACAACTCGCTCCTACAGTGTGACAGCTTTTGTAAAATATGCAACATTTAAATAATAAAAGCACCTTAAAGTATGCAATGAATTTTTATAATTTATATGTTGTATATTTACAGGAGTAATACACACACACATACAAAAGCAAACAAAAAACAATAGAAATAACAACAAAGTAACAACAAAACCAAACCCAACATAAACATTTGCGGACAGCAGGGAAAAAATTGCATGAATTCCCTAAACATTTATTCAAAAGCACAGACAGAGACACGTAGCCAGACTCATGGCAGCAGGACAACAGTCAGACACAGACACCGACACCGCCTCATACAGGATCATCATGCATGCATATGCAACTGCTACAAAAAGTGTACAGTTTGAATGGATGGCAAGAAAAAACAATTTAAATATCAGTTTTTACCATGAGAATGCAGCACAAATGAAGGGGAAAAACTACAATCACAATTGTTACTCTTACTTTAGCCTGGGTAAGGATGGGGGATACGTAGATGGAGTAACTAAAAAAAACAATATTAAAGTATACAAAATACGATACCTGTATTTGTATGGTATGTGGTAGTAACGTTGTGTGAGAGTGTTAGTGCACATGACAGCGTGTTGGTGCAGGAGTGTAAATGTGATGCTATAGAAAACATAATAGCGGTCATATCCTGCCAGGAGTCAGATGCGTAGAATTTTAAGCAACTAGAATGCATATGGAAACTGTTACCAGTTGTGGATGACCAAAGTCCAAATGTATGTTTACCTATGGCGTGATTTAACATCGCTGAGTAAGTTGATAGGTTGCTGCCCACGCTGTACTAGAACTGTCTTAACAGAGGTAACAAGGAGACGGACATGATCAAATCGATTCTGAAATTCATTCTTATAGATCTGTATAACATATCGAAGTCGAATGTTACTCCTTCGATGTGTTAGATTTGCCGGTATAAACCTAACTATAGGGAGAAGTAACAAAAACATATGAATATACCGAGTTAAGGCGGGATTTTTTAGAGTTTTTGTCTGTTCATACATCCGATGGAAGGATTTTAAAATTAATTTATTCTGAACATATTAAACTAACTATAAAAATTCATTAAAGACAGAAAACATATTAGATTCAGACCACACAGTTTATGAATGAAAGGACCATCCATGTCTGTACGAAAAATAAAGACAAATGAGAGCGTCAAGGAAAAAACGTCTCAATGAGATACTTGTAAGCACACATGCTTTGGTTTGTGACTGATATTCGGAAAGTGAGTTGTGGTTCTCATTCTTTTGGACGCACCATTTACTTAAAGAGTCCGGCTATTTATTTGAAAAGTCGCTGCGAAACCAGCAATATGCAGCCAAGTAATCACCATGATATTTGTAAATTGTAATTTGTATTCTATAATAAAATTATATGCCAGTTCAACTCAAGTATTGATTACAGAGCAAAATAAAACACATAAAAATTAAGACAAAATAAATATTAAAACCAAAATTTCGATTTATGAATGATTGATTCATGCTCACTTGTCATAACTTCTTATTATTTATGGATGTAGGAATAACGTTTCTATAAAAATTCTAGAGTCGATTCAAACGAAAGATTTGAAGTTAATTTTAAATCTCTCATTTCTCTTTTATACATTCGACCTTTTTAAATGTTATATACTACATGTTCTAAGGATGTAAAGGGTGATTTTTTAAGAGCTTGATAACTTTTTTTAAAAAAAAACGCATAAAATTTGCAAAATCTCATCGGTTCTTTATTTGAAACGTTAGATTGGTCCATGACATTTACTTTTTGAAGATAATTTCATTTAAATGTTGACCGCGGCTGCGTCTTAGGTGGTCCATTCGGAAAGTCCAATTTTGGGCAACTTTTTCGAGCATTTCGGCCGGAATAGCCCGAATTTCTTCGGAAATGTTGTCTTCCAAAGCTGGAATAGTTGCTGGCTTATTTCTGTAGACTTTAGACTTGACGTAGCCCCACAAAAAATAGTCTAAAGGCGTCAAATCGCATGATCTTGGTGGCCAACTTACCGGTCCATTTCTTGAGATGAATTGTTCTCCGAAGTTTTCCCTCAAAATGGCCATAGAATCGCGAGCTGTGTGGCATGTAGCGCCATCTTGTTGAAACCACATGTCAACCAAGTTCAGTTCTTCCATTTTTGGCAGCAAAAAGTTTGTTAGCATCGAACGATAGCGATCGCCATTCACCGTAACGTTGCGTCCAACAGCATCTTTGAAAAAATACGGTCCAATGATTCCACCAGCGTACAAACCACACCAAACAGTGCATTTTTCGGGATGCATGGGCAGTTCTTGAACGACTTCTGGTTGCTCTTCACTCCAAATGCGGCAATTTTGTTTATTTACGTAGCCATTCAACCAGAAATGAGCCTCATCGCTGAACAAAATTTGTCGATAAAAAATTTCGAACCGAACACTGATTTTGGTAATAAAATTCAATGATTTCCAAGCGTTGCTCGTTAGTAAGTCTATTCATGATGAAATGTCAAAGCATACTGAGCATCTTTCTCTTTGACACCATGTCTGAAATCCCACGTGATCTGTCAAATACTAATGCATGAAAATCCTAACCTCAAAAAAATCACTCTTTAGTTTATGGACCTAAGTAAACGAATTTAATTGCTTCTCCAACCGGGCCGATCTCTTGTCCTTGCTTTCATTTGAAGACATCAAAAGTCTGCAGGGATTCATCCACCTATTTCTCCAGCGACATTTTGTTATCTATTCTATTCTCTATTCTATATTCTATTCTCTATGTTCTATATTCTATTCTCTATCTATTACATCGATGACACTATTTTTGGGTCATGAAATGTCTATAAAATTCTGAAAGTGGCACCTAAAATACTCAGATTCTGGACAAGTTCACGTTTAAAATAAATACAAAGTTTTTGAAGGATATAATTATTATTTTTTTAATTTTTCTGTTAGTCCTAGAAAATCGATACGGGTACCAAATGAAAAAAGACGCTGTGGGCAATCTAAATGCATTTTGTGGAAGTGGAACAAAAAGTTGAAAAATGGTCCTTTCAAATTTTCGGAAAAATTATGATCAAAAAGTAAGTCCAAACCAACACCCGATTCAATAAAAAAATATTTCCATATATTCATAAAATACAATAGCATATTTAGAATCTCCATCATTGATTCTATTTCCGGTTAAAATTTGTTCAAATCCTAGTTCCACCAAAAATAACGTATAATTTCTCCTTCAAAAAAATCTCATCCTCAAAGGATGCGTAGAAATAATTCAAATATCCGATTTGATAAAACACTTAAAACATGATTATCTCGAAACACCCATAAAAATATTGGATATTATTTTATTGAGGGGGCGACATGTTGTAATTGGAATTGCTAATATGTTTGTGATATTAACTATCGGATCACTCAGGGAAGATTAAAAATAACATCCAAATAAAACATGAATTTGTTCTCTGAACAGACTGGCTTACTTTTTTCTCAGAATAGTTGGCATGTTTTTATTAATGAACCAACTCAGAAATCCCGGAAAATGATAATTTTTCAAAAAAAAAAAACGGCCGAAGGTTACGTTTAACAAAATTACGGGTTTGGCCACCCTAATCTCAAATAAGGACCAAAATATACGATATACGTTTTTTAGTTTTCTTATTTGAGATAAAAGTCCTTTCGTCTGACTTAGACGTTTCATCTGCGGGGAATGTTCAAACCCAGTTACACAGAGTATATATTTTCGGGGCTATGCACCAAAGTAATATGAAAATAATAATACTTACGGATGATAAATCGGCGGCTTGTCATATAGAATTTCGACAAAATATCAATTGGAAAATATAAATGGAAAAATAGGAAACAGAAAGCAATTTTCCAAATTTTAATTGAATAAAAAATAAGAATTAAATGAAGTGGTGAATGAAGAGCTACAATAACAAGATAACCGATAATAAAACATCAAACAAATGAGATATACAAATTAAATAGATGGACGTCAGAGGAACTTAAAACAAATGAATAACTGAAATCATTCTAATACTGCTGTTTTCGACTTATATCCATTATTAATTCAGCCCTTACCATGTTTAAAATATTTCTGGTTATTTAAATTGACATTTTCGCACTTGCATTTGGAAAATGACCAAAGCATGTACCTCCTATGCTCTTCTAAATTCCACAGAAATTAATTAATAATTTTGAACTTTGGTGCATGTTCACATAAATTTGATGGCCAAGCGATCGTGTCTAACACAAATGGCAGTGCCTTCACCTCCAATTCGTTTGAGAAATATTGTCTGTACGATGTGCAAAAGCTATGAAAGTCTGATAAAATGTTATACCCATACTACTAATGTGTAATAATTATCAACGTAGCAATTGTCTTCTCATCAGATCAAACTGTTATCGAATTCATTTAAAACTTCATTGTTCATGAACCATATCTTCTCTTACTTTTCAGCTTGCCTTAGACTGTGAGTGTTAATTTTGCAGTACTTAACAATGAAACTTTCAAATAAATACGGATTTCCAATTAAAATACAATTTTACAAACTTTAGACGAAATATAACAAGAAAATCTTTCGCAAAAAATCCTATATCGCCAATATTTCTTTAAAATGAAAAAATAAGAAAATATAACGTTTATAATTGTCTTTTTCTTTTGTCTTCAAATGTTTGTAAGTTTTGGTACGCATTCTCATTTCCCCTCATTAATCTCAATTTTATTTCATCATTTAGGCCTCTAATGCGTAACGAAAATTCTCCCCGTTCAAAAAAATTTAAAAATAGTCACGAAAATGTGCGTATTTTCTCGGGGTAGCTTTATCTATTACCCCAGTTTTGCGGGCAAATTTTTTCACACCTCTACTTATTTACCGATTCTAGGAAGCCTTCTCTCTCCATAAAACAAATGTAATTTGCTCAAAATAAAATGACAACGTGTCGTTCTTCCTCTAAGGAAGAACCTCTCCCCATACCACATACCTCCTAACATACCCACCTTTACATTACATTCAATTGAATCAATCTTTATCGTCTATTTCACGCAAAACACACTCACACTCTACACAAGATGTAACGGAAATGAAAACGAAGAAAAAATATATTGAAAGATTTGAAGAATAAAAATCGTAACGGAAATTAAAATAAATGCAATTTTGTAGCATTCTATTCTAAAAAAAGAAACCCAGGATAAACTACAAGTAGGCCTATCGATATTTCAATCTACTACCACTCAACTGCATATTGTTGCGCGATATCAGATTTAAACATTTTTTTCCAACACACCTTCAACTACCATAAAATTGCAGCACTTCAATGTAGTGCTGGGTAGATTTTGTGAAATGTCCATCCAGTTTTTTTCCGATAAAATTTAATTTTCTGCTGCCTACTTTTTGGCACTTTGTGTTTAATCTCTTTTAGTTAGTTTTATACTCGGCATTACTTGTTTCGCCACCATCATCCATCCACCTCCATTGATGCTGTGCCCGATGCAGTCGTTTGACTTTGTTCCACACGAAAACAATTGATTTCATTTTTGTTAACATAAGCTTTTCATCAACAACAGCAGCCGTCGAGTGAAGGCAGCTGCCACAACAGCTGCTGCTGCTGTTGCAACATCATCCACGTCGATGAGTGATATACACGGAGTGCTACTGCAGTGAAATCTATGGTTATACGATATGTACAGACAGTAGCGGAAGGAGGGGGTGTACTTGCCTACCAGAGGGGCTGTGAAAGCTCGCAGCAGGCCTCCTTCAACGAAGAAGACTTTAGTGGAAGCCAGGACTTCTACCAGACCTGCAAAATCGAGCATTATTTCTACAATAAGTTTATTTAGATATTAGGGCTGTTTTTCTTTAAGACTATAGAAGTAATATTTTTTGTTCAAATTAAAAAAATATTTTTTAAAATTGTCGCCCACAGCATTATCAATGTGTGCGTGTGTGTGTGTGAAAACAAATGTTGTCCAGGGTACGCCAAATTATGGTTATCGAAGATAAGTCCACACAAGTCAACACAAAATATTTTTTTATTTTGAACAAAAAATAAATTTATATCAACGTTTTTGTTATCGTAGCTTGTTATCCAGACCCTATTACTGTCAATTAATTGTAAATACATTAGTATTAGTAATTCTGCCTTCCTCTGAAAAACTTCCGCCCTAGCGAAAATGTCTGCTTCATATGATTTATTATTTTTTGTAGTCTTTCGATCATTCTGCCTTCTCTCCGCAGTCCAGGCCTCCTAAAAGAAGCAAGGTAAAGATGTAAAGAATCATACTTTAGAAAGTTTAGTGGACCCCTGCTAGTATGACTGTCCAATAGTAGGGGAAAATAGACTTTGAGCCTCCTTGAGTATCCATTTCATTTATATTAGGAATGGATCAGCAGAAGACTTATTAGAATGACTTCTTAGAAGTAAAAATTACAGGCCTATGTAATGAAGGCCTTCCCTCATCCGCAAATGGTCACATACCAATATATGTGTATACGAGTGAACGTGCAACAAACCACGACATATGTATGTACGATGGAACTGTGTTGCAGGCCTTTTCCGAGCCCATCTAAACAAACAATTTTCGTCCAGAAACCCCCCGAAAGCAACATCTAACCTCACAACACAGCACTGCAACAACAAAAAACCCGTGTTGTTACTTTCAGACATTCAAAGCCGAGGCATTAAATCTAACATGCAATCCAATTAAAAGCTGTTCCCAAAAATCGAGGCACCCACCGATAACCCACCCGGTATTGTTTTCTATTGCATTCAGTAGACTAACCGGGTAAAATAGAAATAGAAAAAAAAACGCTTCGATAGTATCAATTAAAAGATTGCCGTGGCAAAATAATAGAATAAAAGTGGATAGCGAGGAAGGTTTGTGAAAAAGCGAAAAAATTCGTTAATAAAATATTATCAAAACACCAGCCAGCAAAATATGCTTCATATTTTATTCCAATTGAACACCTAGAAATATGCAATAACTTTTCTCATCTACATATGGTTGAGGTTGGTTTTTTTGCATAAAACGGGGTAATAGACAAATTGAAATAAACTCAGGGTATTAAACAATACGAGGCATACCGCAACACACAACACAACAACAAATAAAAGCAAAGTTAATAAAATTTTATCAAAACACTAGCCGAAAATATGCTTTAGATTTTATTGCCAGTGAACACCTAGAACTATGCTACGATAACGTGTTTGTTGGCTATAAAAAAGTCGGCAGACAAAATGAAATAAACTCACGGAATTAAGAAACAAATAATCGGCAACCGCATAGTTTATGAATCGGGCTAAAATGCTATTGAAAGAATGTACAAAAAATATAATGAAATACAAAGCTAGTGGATTATTGTTAATAAAGAATTTTTTAAACACTACGCGAAATTCTCCTTCACATTTTATTGTCATCGAACACCCTGAAGTATGCAATAGTTTAGCTATTTAAAGTATTTCTTTGCGTATTTCACAAATAATTTATTGATTCAAATTGAAATAAAATCATGAGGCTGGGCAATATCCGGCACGTCGCACAGTGTATTATCAGCGGCAAAAACTCCCAAACTTCATTCGCCCAATTCTCGACTTTACTGATTGAATTCTACAAAGAACATTCATATTAAGCATATTCTAAAAGATTTTGCCAATATCGCGACTAGAATTAGCTGTGAATGCATTTAAAATTCACAAATGCTCAAGTAGTTGCAAATTTCATCATAATAGAGGTTATTTTATTGGGATGTATCTCCAAAATTTGAAATTTCGTTTAGTTCGTAGAAAATAAGATATCTTGAGGAGTTCTTTTGCAATTAAAACAAGTAAAAACGGCGTTATGTTCGGCCGGGCCGAACTTTATATACCCTCCACCATGGATTGCATTCCACAGAGGTTGTCGGTTTTCGTAGAAGTGCAGTAATATTACAGGAAAATATAATTTTTTTAATATAGCCAAACCAAAACAAGTACTGAAAAGTTAATTTTACAAATAAATATAATATTTTAATTATTTCAAACCACGCTTATAAGGTAATGCTACGTCAATTCAAAAAATAAATATTCTTATATTTATATTTTCAAAAATATTTTCAAAACCATAAATATTGGTAGATAGTGTGTGCTACAGTTGGTTGTATTTCCATTCTATTTGAATTCCAAAAGTACAAATTTTGAAAATACATTAATAGACATAGTGCAAAATAACCTAACTTCATGATTCAACCAATTTTTGCCGTAAAAGAAAAAGTACGAATTTGGAAAAACCTTTTTATTTTGCGTGTCTATGCAGTCAGAGGAATGTATACACCGAATTCCATGATTCCAGCTGCGCCCATTTGGTTGGTACCATTTTTACCCCCTTGACGTTTCTACGCAATTAGAATTGCATCATTCTAGCTGTAGTCGTTTAGTTGGTACTATTTTTTTCCCTCTGTACCATTGTATCCCTTGAAAGTAATAATTTCGAAAAATTCGTCTATTTTCCGTGTCTACGCAGTCGGAGGAATGTATACTCCGAATTTCATGACTCTAGCTGCTGTCATTAGATTGGTACTATTTTTATCCCCTTTTTTCATTTTAACCCCAAAAAGTACGAATTTTGAAAAATCCGTGTATTTTACTTATCTATGCAATCAGAGGAACGTATACACCGAATTTCATTATTCTAGGTACAGCCGTTTGGTTGGTTCCATTTTATCCCTCTATTCCCATTTTACCCCTTAAAAGTACGAATTTGGAAAAAATACTTTTATATTATTTATCTGCTCAATTAGAGGAATGCACACACCGAATTTCGTGTTTGTAGCTATTGTCGTTTAATAAGTGCCATTTTTATCCCTTTTTTGCCCCATTTCACCCCCTACAAATAAGAATCACTTTATGGTGCACGTTTTTGCTATAAGGGGAATGCACATACCAAATATCAAGCAAATATGAACAGTCATATCCAAAAAACATGCTTAAATACGCTCAAATATTAGGGATTATTATGGGTATTTTTAGTCCTTGTGAGGGAAAATTTTTTCCCTTTGGGGCGATTTCGCCCCATTTCAATCCCAACCGATCTACGACTATAAGACGCATTTATGGAAAATTTGAACGTTCTAGCTCCTTTCGTTTAGATGATAGCGTGCTTTCAACAGACGGACGGACGGACGGACATGGCTAGATCGTCTTAGAATTTTATGACGATCAAGAATATATATACTTTATAGGGTCTCAGGTCGATATTTCAAGGTGTTACAAACGGAATGACAAAGTTAGTATACCCCCATCCTGGAGGTGGAGGGTATAAAAATGTAAATACGTTTTTGATTTCTTTTCCAGACAGTGGTTTACCTGGAGATTGTATTTATTATGTATTGTTAATTTTCTACAGTATAACACTATATTCGCGAGGCCGACCGATGCCTCGGCACTTACATATTTAACATAAATATTGTTAAACTATTGTCATATTTCATCATTTTAAACATAATATTCTGCTTATGGCTGCAAACATCGATTTAATTCCTGAAATGGTAAATGAATGGTAAAAATGAAGCTATACTTTCTTCGTTGTTCACTGTTAATGTATTTTGAAAAATTTATTAAAAGCATACTTTAAGGCTTTATGGCATGCAAGCGCATGTAAACATTGGGCCGATATTAGTCTTATGTTTTAATATAATATATAAAGTTTTAATAGCCGTTTGTCATGGAGTAAAAAATAAAATATTTTTTTATCAAAAATTTCGAAAATCGTAAAAAAACTAAAAAAAATTTGGGCGTGGCACCTAAAATTTCATTTAATGGAGGACTCAAATGAAATCACTGGTAAAGATTTGTATTAACAAATATATTAAAATATGAATTTTATGACGTTTTTCATTTTAACTTACATGGGAGGCAGGCGTGGTTGTGGGCGGATTTAAAGAAAAAATTGTTTTTGATATAATTTGACGATATAAGGGACGTGTGCGAAGTTTCAAGATCCTAGCCCTATTCCTTCTAATTTTTGCCGCAGCTTGTATGAAAATATTGCACTGTGCGCCGCACAGTAAATACTACAAACACTGTGCGGCAGTCCAACGACAGTTAGGGTAAACCCCCGGTTTTCGTTCCTTTACACACTTATATGACTGTAACTTAGTTGGTTATCAACCGATAAAAAACTTACCAGATTTTATTTTTTTAAATAAGAAAAAGAAAATGTGTTCCTAAATTGGCGATTTTTTATTAAAAGGTTGCGATGCTTTTTCGCCACTTTTATCTGCTTTGATGTGTTTTTAGTGGACTTCAATTCGTAAATATATGACAGATTTGAAGTGGAATGACCAAAACTTGTATTTTTGCATCAAATTTGTGTTAGCGAAAACTTTAACCACTCTGTCAATTACTGACGAATTTTTAAAAACAAAGAACCGTTTTACTCTTCCTAAATATGGTATTCAAATAAGTTTACAAGTGGTAGGTTACCAAACAAAATAATGTGCAAAAATATTGTCTAAGTTGAAAAATGGCTAAAATTTAAAAAAAATGTGTTTGCTGGACCAAAGCACACATATGTCTTAAGCTTTCTTAAATGAGCTATGTACGGTCGAAAGCCCCAGATTTCTTTTTTTTTTTTCAAATCCGATGAGAAAGTGAAAATCGGTTAATTATAACCAACTAAGTTACAGGTATATAGGTGTGCTAAGGTACGAAAAATCGGTTTATTACACCTGGAACTCATGATTTCAAATACAGATTCTTATTCTACTCAACAATACCAACAATAAAATAAATATCACTCCCCAGAGTATGCTACTTCATTCTTTTTGTAGCTTAGTGTAAGTTGAGCTACATGGAAGTACGAAGCTTGTTACTGTACTTAGTCTCAAGAATCTTTTTTCTGAATGTACCTAATTTTCAAAATCAATAAATAAACTTGATTTGAAGTTATTTTTAAATTAAAGAAATATCTTTCCACCACCATCCCTGAAGCATGCTACAAGTTAGAATTAATCATTTGCGACTTCCTGATGTATGCAATGTTTACAATGGACTTAAATTAATTCGATCCCCGAAATAAGCTAATAAAGGTATTAGTTTGGATTTTTGGAAATTAGTTTAAAACTCTGACTTGAAGTATATGTTAGCAGTATTTTTGGATGAATCATCCCCTTTCGGTGGAACATGCCACAAAATCAGTTTCTATTCTATTTCACCGTCCCCCAAACCCCAAACTTCGCGTCTCGTCCTACCACTTGCAAGTATTTGAAGAGAATTTATTGCTTTACTCACACCATCACCCTGATATTGGTGCAGCCCAAAGGACTCCCAAAACAAAATGTTGCAAATCATTGTTTAACATTCATTGTTTTCCCATGCCACCATCTCAAAGGGGGAATTTTGGAAGGCAGTTCCCTTTTTTATGACATGAACATTTCACTTTGTTGTTTGCTTTTAATGTCTGCATTTTTTCACATACCCCAGACCACAAGAAAAACCTTCCCCCCACCCCCTTTGACTAGTTCAAAGGTGGTGAGACTGCCTAGCCATTCATCTATGGCGTTCTATGCTCAATCAATTGCTTTTTCATTCCACTATCCCTTGCAATCCCTTTTAGTTTTGCCCCCACTCAAAAAAGGGATGGAAGAATATCAACGGAGTGGAGTAATAATACTCATCATCGTGCTCATCATCGGCATGGCCAATTCCTAAAAGCTACTGTGTACTGTTGTTTTAGGGCTTCAAGCCGTTGCATGTGCTGTGTCCATGTCGATGTCTATGCAACAATATGTCTGTTTATTCATTGATTGCCCTTCTTTGTGTTCTCGTGGCATGTACAACACTTTTTGTTGCTCTTATTGTTGCCACAGTAGCCGGCTGGCTTTTTTGATGCTTTTTGGTGTGGCAAACTGAACGAAACGAAAAAAAAACAGGGAAAAATTAAAATATGCAGGCACAGTCTTTTGTTTGGCAATGAATTTAATTGCTGTAGCCATATGGTCAGGCGAGAATTTAGAAATGACCAGAGTATGATTTCCCCAAATTTCGTTTGGTATCGAATGTATATCCGTATTATATGTGTACTATGTGGCTATTGAAGTAACGATATTTTAGCTAAACCTTTATTATTGGGGGGAAGGTCAAAGGTTCAAAGGATAATTTAAAGTTGAGTCTTTTGTGGATTCCGCACTTCCCCTCAAAGGAATTTACTTGATTTTCAATTGATTTTTCCAAATGGCAATTACAGCAACACTTACAATTAAATTATTGTATGTTCGCCAAGCAGGCGAACATGACATGGCCATGAAGACTTGAAAACAGCAACATGAACTTCAGAAACCCACACATACACTGGCACATTGGCATACAATACCGACCACGATTACAAGTGTTAAAATAACATTTACAACAGTCAAGTAAACATGAGATTAAATCAAATAAGAAACTGAACTGAATGGAATGGAACGGAACGGAAAGCGCAAAAAATAGCAGCAACAGCAGCAGGGGCTTAAATACTGCCACACACACGCATTCATCGAAATGAAAATGTAATTTTTCCAATGGCAACACATACTGGCACACCCACACATACACACTCCGTTAGAATTGAGCTTATGGCCTTCTCAATACGCAATTCCATGGCATGGCAGGAGCAAAAGAATATGTGAAGAAGAGAAGTAGAAAAAACAGCAGAACAGCGTAGTAGGATCGAGACAAAGTACACACAGACAAAGTGATGTGTCTGAGGAACGCATCTGCAAGCAATATTTATAACTGAGTTTTAACTGCATCACTGACATCCCGATTGCCACTGCCACTGCTATTGCAGCAACAAGGATAACACATTAAAAACCCAAAATAAATACTTACACGCGCTCGTACAGACACACACACATATATACAATCATAAGAATATTCTATACGCATATGAGACGGCATACATCTATGCAAAGGGTTGCGAAATAAGAAATACGCATATATTTATTAGAGGTTCAATTTTCCGATGACGATAATTGGTCGGATCTGGAAACATTATTATGAATTGTGCTCAATTCCGCTTGTTACTCATCATCATGACTTGACCTTTACCGAAATTTAATGTTCTATGTAAAATTTAACGAAAATTTTCAAATATGAGTCATTTCATGTCAAGCGGTACGGTTTTTGATTGCGATTATTTTGAAAGTTTGTGTATGTTTTCTTCTCATAAAAATATCGCATACGCATTTTTGGAAAAAATGAAAATTTAATTTCACGACTTATGACCAATTTAATAGTGAAAAAATACTACTTTTTCAAAAAGTGTGTTCATTCAATCCCATGTAACTCCTGAAATACTTGACCGCTTTTAATGTGATATACCTTGTTCTGAAGGTAATTTCAATTACTTTTAATAATACATTAATAATAACAATATGATTACAAGCCATTTTGTTGAAATTTTAAAGTGGTGTGCTTAGGTCTATTTTTAAACGACAGTGTAAGTTTGAAATGATGGCTTCTATTTTTACCTTTTTGAAAAAAAGGTGAGTTCATAAATATGGCTTAGCGTGTTCCGGCTATAAGGAAGAATTGAAAAAATATTTTTTCTATTTGACTCCAGTAGCTGAAATAACAAATACGGCTCGACTTGGTGAGCATTAAAATTACTATGGAAGCTATTTTATTTTTTATCTTATCTCAGGTATATACTCTGTAAATTTCAGAGTGTGTGCCTCAGAAGTTCCTGATATATTTGGAAGTAAATTTCAAAGTGTGTTTCTCAGAAGTTTCTGAAATATTTGGAAAAAATGGGACAAGTTCTCTGCAAAATAGTCAATTATTAAATAATTTGTTTTTATTTTCAAAAATATCACATATCATCGATTAGTACAGGGTGGGCCATTTGGAATTTTAAATAAGAATATAGAAAAAGTACAGGTCATTTTTTCAAATTTCTAGTTTTATTGGAAAGGTTAAACTTTGACATTTAATAATGGATCACAATATCTTTCATATGACTACCACAACTCGCTCGGCAGTACCTCTTCCGATCAACCCAATTTTTCAGTACATTTTCAATTTTTCCAATCTCGAATCTCTTCAACGTCAACTTCGATTTCTTGTTTCAACGCTTCAATTGTCTCTGGTGGTTTACATAACATATAGCCTTTATCCTTATGTCTCCCCACAGGAAACAATGCAAAGGGATCAAATCACAGCTCCGAGGTGGCCAATTGGCATCACAGTTTCGATTTTTTTAAAACAGTGCGTCAAATATCAATGCTTGCGTTGGCTGTGTGACATGTAGCACCGTCTTGTTGAAACCATGTAATTCTCTTGAGTTTTTGGAAACAAAAATTCGGTAATGCTCACCGTTGACGGCAATGGAACCACCTTGCACATTTTCGAAGAAAAATGGACCCAATGATGCCGTCAGCCCAAAACCCACACCAAACCGTGACTCGTTGTGAATACATTTGCTTCTCAATAGTCCGGTGTGGGTTCTCTGAACCCCACATGCGGCAATTTATCTTATTGACATAGCCACCGAGATGAAAAAAACATTTTTCGCCCATTGGGCGAAGCGAAAACTCATCGGGTGGTCATGAGGCATTATTTGTTGGATCAATTGAACTTTGTAAGCCATTCATAACGAGGTCTTTACGCAAAATTCTACTCCAATAACTGCGAGAAATTTTAAGTTCCTCAGAACGATAACGATTTGATGTTGATAGATGTTCTTGGACATTCTCAGCCACAGCAGCAATATTTATCGATTGAACACACTGGACGAGAACGTTTACGGGTTGGTTTGTCCAAAAACGATCCACTTTTATGAACTCGCTTCACAGATTGGCGCTCAAACTGAACTGAAGGCCAATATCTTCTCGAAAATCTTCCTCGTACATTTCACGTACAGTTTGCGTTCAAGACTTGGGAAGTAAGTTTTTAATATTTCCCAATTTTGTTCGAGCGTCTCATTTTGCAAATGTCAAACATAAATCTGAAAATAAAAATAAAAATGAATGTTATTCTACTTTTTAAAATCCAAATTTAAAATGGTATGGCCCAACCTGTAAAACAAAAGTTATGGCTGGTTTAGTAAACCCCAAAAAAATATATGTGAAACTTCAACGCAGGTTGCTACAGTTTTTAAAAATTATCAATAAAGTCTAACATATATCTCGCAATAACAAACGCATTCACCAAATTTCATCGAAATCGGAAGACCTTCGACAATTTCTCTACAAGCGCCTTAGTATGGAATTAGTGATATGTTTCGATGGAAATCGGCACGGATTGACATGGTCTAAATGCATCAAACATTATTTGTTATTGTTTTGACTTCTTTAAAAAATAGAGAGTATGCCTTGGAAAAAAACTTTTATTTTTTGGGACACCCTAGTACCGGTGCTACATCAAAACAAACCGCGCAGCGGTTTGAATTCGATTTTTGTGTTAATTCTGAAAATGATTTAGGAAAAGGGGAATTTTTTGACGATATTTCGAACAAGGGGTTTTTTCAGATGATCTGCAAAGTTCTGCATATGAAGTCGGGACCCTATACCCGAAAATGCAAAAACTTGTAAGTCGTTAGTTGCGGAGAAATATGTATGAGGGATATATAAAAATCTGGACCAAATCCAGGTTCATCAATTTTTATTTCCTACTTTCGTCATTATTATTCCCAATGACGTTCTTCGGAGGAGAACGAAATATCGACGCCAGAGCCGTAGAACTTGATTATTTAATTACCAGAAATGTAGATTATGTAGAAAATATAAAATGGATTGAAATCGAATGAATAAATTTTGCTCTACTTTTATAAGCCTTTGCAATTGTCTATGTGTGCAGTAGAGTGCATCGATTTTGCAAGTTTTTCATATTCGAATTCCGACTTCAGTTCCTGGGTTCACAAAAATTATGGTTTGTGGTTATATGGAGACCTCATCTTTGACAGAGTCATAAAAAGAGAAAACATGTTTGACATTTTGACAATTTATCCTGAAGAATTTTGCAAATCCACTCCACCCTAATAATGCTATGGTTTAATGTTATAACTGAAATAAATAATATGTCTTAATGTATTTGCTCGGAAAACTTTACAACATCACTTTATTACCAAGAAACTCAAGACACAGGGGACGTGCACACAAAAGGGACGGACAAACCGGCAGACGCACAAATGGATGAATGGATGGGTTGCGCGGAAGTGTAGCATAAATGCTTCAAAAGTAATGACACGAGCTTAAAAGACCAAATCTGTTTTTAATTATGGCTACAAGCAGCGCAACAAGACTCGCCATTAATCACGGAGAGGCGAAAACTTTAACTTCAATAAAAAGAAACTTAAAGCCAATAAAATCAAATCACTATAAATTGTGTGTGTGTGTTAGTAGTAGCCTATATAAATTGCAGAATTCAATTTAATGCACTTTAAATATAATTCAAATACACTCTGGGTAATAGCATTAGCCCCTCTCACTCACTCATTCACTCAGTGACACAACGCCCAGATAGCAGTGCATTTCAATGCATTGCCTTACATTGTTAAACCGGATGTCTTTAGCGCAAAGCTACCATTCTTCCATTCGCTCACTCGCTTATTCTCTGTCACTTCCTCTTCCTTCGGCAAGTAAGACACGGCCCTTGTGTCTGTGTGTCTGTCAATGCCTAAGAGTGTGTTGGTGAGTGTATGTGTGTGTCCTTGTGTTACTCGGTCTTTGATTCATGCAACTGCAGCCATTTAAATTTTATGAATTTCAAACATGTTTTATTCATCAACAACAAACAATATGCTCCTCTGTGCGCTACAGCGACGATGCAGGAAGTCACTGCCGTCCTTTCTGACCAGGAGGGGGAGGGGGTCAGTGGCGGGTAAGTGGCCTGGTCTCCTTAAGTATGCCGCGCGTTATGTTACCATAGCAACTGCAACTTCAACAGCACCAACAAGGACGACGACAACTATTGAGTGTAATGCCAAGTTAAAAACAAAAACTTACAGATGTGACTGCTGGTGCCGGTGCTGCTACTGCCGCATGGAAAAGAAGTCCTCCAGAAGCTGTTGCAACAACAGAGTCATCTCTTTGTCTTCCACGAAAATGGAATAAACTTCTTAAATGGCGTAAGATTTTATCATAAAGTTTTAAGGAATACCAAAACCGCCTTGGCAATGCAACTGCAGCTTGACTGTGTAAAAATAGGGGCAAGTAATTATTACATCCGGGGCATGGAGGGACTCTTTACAATATTTAAACCTAAATCTGAGGATCATTACGATTGCGAGCAAAGAGAATTCACTTTGTGGGCCTTTTAATAAGAACAACTAAAACATGCAGTTCTACTTTCATCCAGGAAATTATCATATACTCTCCATGGAGGTACGAAGGTAAAATTTGGTCATTAGCCTCTTAGCTAATTGTATGATTTCATATGGATTTTCCTATGTAGGCTCAAACATATATGTAGGCCCAAAAGTACAATTACAAAGGGCCAGTATCACTGCCAAGCAAATATGTTTTCTTGCGAAAAGAACCCTTAAAAAACTCCCACTTTGCATCAACGGAAGAACTAGTCGAATGAACATTCCAATATTTATATGCCACATTACAAAAATATGAATATATTCTAAAATTAATCAACATCAAAAATACGAAGTAATATAATACAATAGAAAAAAAAAAAATAAAAATATTTTAATTTTCTTAAGTAACCAATACAATGGAAAATGATAAGTGAAGCATCTCATCCATACGAAGGGGCGGTAAAAAGTTTAGGGACAATGTTATGATCATAACATTGGCTAACAAATAAAAAGGATGTGGATTTATTACATGTTTGACAATCCAAACTTTATTATAAACCATTGTTCAGTCATTAGTCAGTCGTACAGATATCGTCCTCACATCCTCCTCCTGCCTTGCCCTTCGTATAACAGTCTTAAGTCTATTTGCATTTGCAGTTATACTTTTTTTCTATAAATATTCATAAAATATGTGAAATAAAAAATGCAGGCAAACATATCAATCAACGTTGCAAAACAACAAAAAGACAGCATTTGCAAACAAACTTAGTCGAAATGATGAACAGTGTGTCTCTCTGTGTGGTGGTCTTATATTGTATGCTTGAATGAGTGCAATTTGTTGAAAATTTAATGCATTAAGGACCTGTAAACAAACAAACAGCACACACACACGATTTATATGTATGTGTTTGCATGTGTATGTGTGTATATTTGCGTATACATTTTGTAAATAATATTCGGCAGATATATTTGCATATTTTAAATATGAAAGCAACGATGACTCAAATGATGGATGTAAATGTGACTGTGTGGGTGTGGGCGTGGACGTGTAAGTGTAAAATGGGTAAGGAGAGGCCCGATACGGACCGTACGGTTAGGATATCAATGTCTTGTTATGATATGTAAATGTTGATAGTTCGGAAATTTTGATATATTTCAACTGTGGACACAACAGTTGCCATTGTGCATCTACGGGGGCAAGAATACGTAACTCAACTAAGTCGGTGGATTCACACAGCTCAATATGTTTTTGGAAAATTGCCCTAAGTCTGCGTTCCGTCAAATCCACAATGTTTAGATAATTGCGTTCACACCATTTCATTCTCCATGACGATTGATTATTGGTAAGTATTTAATTCCCTTCACTGTGTGGTGTGAACTACCCTAAAGTGTGTTGGCTGGTGTGTCTGCTTAAACCGATATTTGCGGTAATGTCTGTTCAGTAATACGTTACGATATTCATATTTGGTCCATCAATATTTATTTGTATGTACACCAATAAGAAAAAGTCTAGTGTTAAAAGCTAAGAAAAATGTCTGTTATACCAGCAAATGTTCTCTCACAATAACAAAGAGTTTGCTTTAACATACACAATGCGGGGAAATAGCAGAAAGAAAGAAAATAGCAATTTGAAGTAAATCATATGTTTGGAAAAATCATTAATAATTACACTAGTTAACAATCCTTTTGTGGAAGACCTGTTTATAACACTTTCTGATATATTTTTGTGTCTTTTAATCGAAAACGATAGAGATACACACATTTTAACTTTTCTCTCTAATTTAAAGGACATTTTCCAATTATCTACTATAAGGTGAATAAAGAAAGCTGCATTTCCCGATTTTCAAAAAATAATAAATTGTAGACACTAGGGTGGATTGAAAATTAAGTATATTTGTCATAAGGAATTTTTTTAATTTTATATCTTTTTAATTTCAAGAAATTTTCATCTAGTTTTACATAAAATTGTCAAATCTTAGAAAAATATATTTTTTTTAATATTTTCTTATCTATTTTTATTTGTTTTATAATCGAAAAAAATATATCTCCGATTTTTGTGAAATAAATTTTCTTAAGAGCTAATAGTATCAGTAAGTAGCTGCAGAAGTTTTATGGCGGTGTTTCTAGCACTTACTCTAAAACAATTACCACAAAAAGTTACAAATTTAATTTCAATCCACCCTAGTGGGAAATGCAATTTTATTTGCCATATGGTTTGTAACGTCCAAATGGAAGCCAGATCGACTTAAAATCTGATTTTTAATCAATTAAACAATGTACAAATTTTCGAATTTTCTCAATTTCAAATGGAATTTTCCCAATTTCATTGAAATTTTCTCAATTATAAATGGAAATTCTCAATTTCAATTGGAATTTTCTCCTTATGAAATGGAAATTCAAATAGAATTTTCCCAATTTCATTGAAATTTTCTCAATTGTAAATGGAAAGTCTAAATTTCAATTGGAATTTCCTCATTTTTAAATGCAAATTTCTCAATTTCTATTGGAATTTTCTCATTTTGACGCAGAAAATCTTAATTTCAAATTGAATTTATCAAATGCAAATTCTCAATTTCAAGTGGAACTTTCCCAATTTCAATTGGAAATGGTGTAGAAACCATATATTTGAACTGTTTTTTTTTAATTTAGTACAAAGCTTATTTTGATTAGAATCATTGATGGATCGTTTTTGATATAGCACCGACTTGACTTCTCACCACTCTAGGAGAAGTCTATTATAAACTGGTTTGGTCAAATTAACCTCGTACTTTTATACTTCACTTAGGAACATCTATTGAGAAAGTGGATCACATTGGTCAATATTTCCCCTTCGATTTGACTTTTTCAAGTCAAATAGGACAACAAAATTTTCACATGATTTCAATTTTTCTAAAACTCAAAGCAAAGATTCTTATTTAAAAATATTTGTATATATCTTAGAAAAAAATCTTAAATTTTATTTGCAATTTCTACAAAAATTGAAAGTCTTGCTCTCAAGTGTATAGTCAAATCCTTACATATCGTAATTGGTTAACCAATTTTAAAGTTATTTTACCTTGATTGGAAGGCCATTTCGGTTACGTGTTACAAATATTTATTTTTTAAATTTTACTTTAATTTTGATCTCGTTTTATAGAAATGATTATATCAATATTTTGTTCCCGAAATCGAATAAAATCTTTTCAGATTTATTTTCTATATTATATTCTATATTCTATTTTCAAAAAAAATCAATATAACATTATAAACAAAATATATTCAAGAGAAATAATTAAAGCAACAATAAAACGCTCAAAAACTTCAAAAACATTTTTGGTCACATATGCCTTTTAACGATCTCTCTGGATTTCTTTCTTGATATCTTTAATTCATTGATGACGAAAAATTTAAAAATGTGGGTTAAGAAATTCAAAAAATCACAATTAGCACACTGCCTGCCTATAAGACTGCAAATAACATTTTAAGATTTTTTCCTAATACACGTATAAAATATTTTTTAATCAAGAATATTTCCTGAGATTTTCAGAAAAATCGGTTAGACTCATTCCATGTCATATTTCATATTCGAAAAAATCGTTTAATAGGATTGAGAGTCAATGGATATCATACAGTCAGCTAAAACCTCTATAGATTTTTAAATTTTTTATTCAAATCCCTCGCTGGAAATGCGCTGATTTCTAACTTCTTTTATATCCTTTGAGAACCTACAACTTTAATAATGTTAATTAAGAAATTCAAAAAAATCACAATTAGCTCAATGCCTACAACTCTGCAAATAAAATTTGAAGATTTCTTACTTAATACACGAATAAAATAAAGAAGAGTATTTCCTGAGATTTTCAAAAAAAACCCAGTTTGACTCATTCCATTTCATATTTCGTATTGTTGGAGCAAAAAATAAAATGATAAAATCGTTAATTAGGATTGAGAGTGGATGGATATCATACAGTCAGCTCCGTGCGACTTAAACCTTTTCTTTCTTTCGTTTTTTTATTTTTTATTCAAATCCCTATTTTTCTTTCGCTGGTACCTTTATCCTATAATTTTAGGAGCATACGTCAAATCATGTGAATTTTGCAACATATGTAGCGAACATAATTATTTTTATAATTAAAAAATCTATTATTATAAAATTATTTTTAATTCAACATATAACCGGTCGAGAACGGATTTATATTCCAAAAATTGAAATGCAATTGTTAGAGTTAACTTCGACATAAAATGGTATATTATTAAAAAACTAATAAATCAAAAATGCAAAAATTCAAACGTAAAGTAAATTTTTCGTTTGCCAATGTTGTTTGCATGTCAAAATTATATTTTTAATGCTACACGTATTTTGTATAAAATATTGTATTCAAATATAAAAATCCCTACTTGCGAACTAAATATGTTTTCACTTAAATATAACGATGTCTTTCAGGCAATTTTATCAGACTTTAGTTATAGAAAATACTTAGATGCAAACATTCTGTGTGAACATATCTAGAATAATTTATTTAAATTTTTGTTAAATAAATATTTCCCTGATTATATTTGCCAAATTAATGACCGAAGTTTTTCATATAAAAACGCTAAAAACAATGACGAATTTGACACTACTACTGGAAACTGAAGAGGAGTTCTAAACACTAAAGATTTAGAGGTAGAAACCCAAAAAGCCAAGCAACAACTTCTGAAATACAATACAACAAGAGCCGTGTTCACCCTATTTATATAAAATTGATATTTTGGAGAGATTCTTAAATTCTTCAAAGAAATATTGAAATATTTTCAATAGCATTTTTGTGTTGGTTTTATGTTTCAACAAATTCTCATCTCGGAATTGTCCAGTTGTCGGTGGCTGTTGTTGCCGTTGTTTCTGTGTGAGTTCATATATCATTTCATCATGTTTGCCTTGTTTTTGTTGTGGACTGTTGTACGGCATTGTTTATTTTTCCACTTGTTTGTGTCCATAAATTACAGCCAGTAAAGATTTGAAATGTTGTTGTTGTTGCCGTTGCTGTTGTTCTCGCCGTTGAATTATCGCTCATGTGGGAATTTTCGCACTGAGACTCCGGCTACAAAAGCTTTTATTTGCACATATTTTCGGCCCATCAAGTGTTAGAAAAGGCATGCCTCGCATCCGAGCCGAGTAGCTGTAGGATCTAATTCAAAATTTCATTTTGGTCCTTTGACAACATGTTGGGCAGTGTACGCGTGTGTGTGTGCTTGAGAGTGGACTTGATATGTCGCTCTCATCTAAGCTAATTATGGGTACAGTTACATGAGGCAACTACCAACTGGCAACAGGCAACAACAAGCTGCTGGTCTACTATGAAATAATTTCGCAGAGGAGGGAGTAAATCCCACCAACACTTAACGTTCAGTTGTAAGCCTGGCCGTGATAGTGGCGTGTAGTGTGTGTGTGGGTAACCGGATATAGGCGTTCATCACGCATACACACACGCACGCACGCACATAAGTTCGCATACATCAAAAGCCGGACAGCAAATGCTTCGACATGTGTGCGTGAATTTGATAGTGTTATTGTATTTACTGCCATTGATTCCTCGGTTGATTTATTGACTGTGTATATGGAAATTAACAGTTTAAGTTAGCAGTGGCAACAACAACAACATACCATCAACGACAGAGATCGTCTGCATTGCGGCCATAGGCTTACTTGTGAAGTGTGATATTTGTATAATTCCAATTTTGAAATTTTCCAATCAAAATATGTCGACAAAAAGCTCACAAAAATGGTTGAAGTTTACAAATTGGACACCACTAAAAAGCGTGTGATCAGATTTTAGCATTGAGAGCTAACGTATGGAATGTACACCACTAATTTAGCTAAACATTTAAGAGTTTCAAAAAATGCTTATATTTTAAGCGGAATCGAAAGTACTCCAAATGAGATCTTATTTACCTCATCTCATTCTTTATAATTCAATTCAATTAAACTTTCAGCTCTATTCATCGATAACTGCTGTACCTTTAACAACTTTGCCTACAGAACTTGATTTTTTCCCAGAAGGAAATCCTTATTTCCAAATTTATTATTTCTTTCCAAATTCATAGTTAGTTCATTGCAAGAATGAATTTTTCCCCAAATACGTAGTTGTAACTTATAAAAAGCACGAACAAATTGTGTCCTCTAAAGATTTTAAAGTGCGATTATAGGATAGAACACTATAGATAGGATTAAAATTACTCCTCTAGTGTTGAAGCATATCACATATTCGTTCACATCCGACATTATCCGAAGAGCAAGATTCTCTCCTTTTCCCTATATACAAAACTCCTCTAAGCTCTTCTTTGAAATGCCAAGTAAACGTATCACAATTTCGTTATTTCTTTCCAATTATTAGCTATAGCTTAAGCTGCTTGGCGTATTCATGAAATACATCTCATCTGTAGGCTTTTAGGGCAAGATCGACAAAGTAGCCTTGGATACACAAGGGTTCCCACGATTTTCGTTTTTCGTCTTTTTCTTCTTACTCTTGATACTGAAAATGAAATAAATGATGGCTTCTTTTCTTCCAAATGGTAAATTGCCTTCGAGGATTTCCTTGAATGAAAAGAAACCGTTCACGTCTCCTTTTGTTACAGAGCAACCACTCAGTGATGAAAATTTTCAAGAATTATATTGAATACCGCCAAAGAAACAACAATCATTCCACTTTTGTTATAAAAAATTTCCACTGAAATCTTTGCTCGACTTTGAGGCAGCAAAAGTCATTACGGTTCTGCTCGAGTTTCATGACAGGAAAACAGCCTCAGGCAATGCATATTCCATGAGCTTTGTTCGCACATACATACAAACACATGTAAATCAATTGTAAGTGCAGTAGTGTGGCCCAACATTATGTGGGGAAATGGCAAAATACGAGAAGAAACTTGAATGTATATACATATGTATTTAAATCTGTTGCATGACTGATAGATCAGTGCTCAGACCAAACGGCTGAAGCTATAATTTTTTCAATACAATTGCAAAAATTATTTTTTTCCACTTTTAAGTGGTTAAAGTTGGTAAAAAGTGATGATTTTTTAAATTTTTGGTTATTTTATAGAAGATGACATGTTAAAGAAGAGAACAAGGCCATGAAAATCCATGAATAAAAAATATTACTGAAAAAAATATTTAATAAATTTTCGAGTTTTGCAAGCCAAAACACATCCGAAATATTATGGCTGTTTTTCTTTAAGACTGGAAAACTGAGCTGTGATAACAAAAATATAAATAAAATGTTAATATTTCACTCAAAATAAAAATTCTTTTTTAAAATTATCGCCAAAAACAACATCAATGTGTGTGTGAAAACAAAGTTTGAAAAAATAATTTTGAGTTAAAAATTTTGGACTTAGTCTGGATAATTATGCAGTATAAGTCAAATTTATGGTTATCGAGGCTAAGCCAAAAAAGTCAACACAAAATATTTTTTCAAAATTTGTGAAAATGTGAAAAAATATTTTTTTATTTCGAACAAAAAATTAATTTTTAATTAACGTTTTTGTTATCGCAGCTTCTTATCCCGGCTTAAAGGAAAACAGCCCTATAAATAGACCTTCGACAAAATTTGAGTTGTATAGTGGGGAAAATAATACGCCAAGAGGGCATAACTCGAAGAGGGATAATGCCGGGAAGGGAACGAAATAGCAATAATAAGAAATAAGATATATGATATATAGTGGTATTAAAGGCAAAAGTTTCAAAAAGGGGGAAATAAAAAATTGAAAAGGAGATGTGAAAATGGAAAACAATGATAAATGCTATCGAAAACGTGTTAGATCACAAGGACGTTTGAAATAAAAAAATGTTTATTTTTGTCCACCCTTACTACTCTTTTAATATGTATATACATCAAATTTGTATCACACAGCTCCGATTCATGGACAAAAATTAGAAAACTTACTTGCTTCGAATTATTTTTTAAAGGTAATAGTCCAACTAAGAAAAATTCGGAAAAAACTTTTTCCTAGAAATAACTTGTAGGTCTCCAGAGAGTAAATCACCCACTCTATGTAAAATAAATTGAGTTTGTTGTTTCGTAATGAAAAATTGAAGGAAAATATTCTTCAAAAATACATTTTTTGATTATACTTATTTATTAATAGTTAAATCCTTAACATATTATTTTTAATTAATTTTTATATATTTAAAATTTAATGATGAATATTTGTAAAATTTCAATTATTCAAAATAAAACATCATAAAATTCGGTGAAATTTCTGCCATAATTAATCTATTAGAAAGAAATAAAATCTTCTCCGACTTTTTTATTTTTTAAAAAGTCTTCAAAATCAAGTTTCTTATTCATTATTCAAATATGTATGAATTACTTTTTTTGTCGTTTTTTAATTAAAAACTACTTTAAGTATTTTCTGCTAAAAATGTTTGCAACTATTAAGTTTTCGGAGAAATTTTCTGAAAGCAACCCTATCTATACTCATAGATTCAGCATAAAAACAACAAAAAACGATTTACAAGTAACCCGCAAATTCTACATAAATTGCAATAATATTTTTGACAAATGAAAATATTTTACATCATAATCCATTTAGAAATGAGAATTCATTGTATTCTGATAACTCTTGCCATTTTTGTCCAATGCTAGTATAAAGACGAAGGAGGGATCGTGGACTTTTTATTAATGCAATTTTTTCTTGAAAACTAGATTTTTCTTTAAAAATAGATTTTTTAATAAAATAGTTTGTAGCTATAACGACATTTGTCGTCATTAGATGCATTGTATATATATGAACTTATGTTGTTATTCAAGCAAAGAACATTAGATTTTTTGCAAGTATTTCATTTGTCTGTTGTCTTTTTCAGCCACATTTATAGTAACATTTATTTTTCTCAAAAGCTTCTGCAGGAGTCGCAGTTTTAAAAATAATATGTTTTCGTTGTCTTGAAAAGTATGATTTTATGATTTAAGTCGACGATTTTATGATTCGTGTTAAAACCACAGATATAATGTGATGTATTTTTAAAATTTTTGTATTTCGTGCTTGTAGGCCACCCTAATTCTCATGTGTGAACGTCGCCTAAAATTCAAAACAATGTATCTACTCTTCTAATATTTTGAAAAGGAAACGGGAACGTTGTGTTATATAAATTGTACTAAATAACTCGTTTTTAATATACCCTAATTAAAACAATTACTGAAAGTGAATACAGCAAAAAATAAAGTTCCATATTTTGGAGATTTTAAATTTAAGTACAGTGGACAAAAAAGTTAGAGATGCAAAAATGTGTGTATTTTTTGAGGCGACAGTCTGAAAATCTACATATAATTGTAGTTTGGTCCTGTTTAGATGTGTATATATTAAATTGCAGCATGATCCAAAAACATACATTGTTTATTTTTAAGAAATATCGTCAATAAAATTAAAATTTCACAACCGTCGTATATTAATATTATTTGAACAATTATTTTGGAAACGCTCGGAAGGGCCATAACATCTAAATTGTTCCATAGATTTTTTCAAAGAGGTAGCTATTGAAAAATAACAAAAACATTATGGTTTATATTTTTATAGGGTGTTTCATGGTATTTAAACAAAAACTAAAACACACGAGAAAATGTCTACATTTAACCATAGATTTTTTACAAATGTAATTTTTTCTTCTTTTGTATGTTTTCTATTATTTTTTTAATTTAATATTATTTATTTTTTTACAAATTTTTCGTTTATTTCACGACAGCCAAAAAAGATTTTTTTCGAAAAAAATGTTTTCTCACTTTTTTGACCATTTTCGTAAACCACTATTTATATGTGAAAGTGAAAATCCCATAGCCAGGAGTGATCGCAATTTTATTTCCAAAATGTGAGTACAAAAATTGGAATTTTAATATTTTCCATAAAATGTGTGTTTACTTCAAGAATCAATGCTTCAAAACATACACAAAACATAATCATTTAGGTGTCGGATACATTTTTCTATTTTTTTTGTTGAATCTTTATTATTGCACGATATCAAAATTTATTTATGTTGTTAAGTTTGTTTGCATTTCAGCCTACCCAACAAAATGTCTGTATGATGATGTGTAGCTCACTCTAAACATACACACATGCAATCACTCTTCCAATTCAGCTTATACACTCACACAAACAATCATTTCCGGGAAAACAAACGTGAACGTCGTCCCACTATACAAACACACACAAGCATACTCAAGCACACTTAACAAAGTGAAACGTGAATATATATGTATGTTTCTATGTATATGTATACAAACATGATTTACGAGTATTTGACATTTTAACCTGTGGCTAAATATACATAATTAGTCAGAGCATTAGAAATTTTATTATTTTTCAAACAAACACACACACGTTCTACACAGTCAGACGCGTATAACAGCCAGCTGATTGTGTGTGTAATCATTCATTCGCATACACACACACAAACACCCAGACACATTCTCACATTCCCTGATTCGTGCAACAAAGAGCCAATGTAAAAATAAATGAAAATTGAAAATAAAAAGCCAAGAATTGTAGGGAATTTTTGGGAGTACTCACAGCGCTGACACTCGCAATTGTGAATACACTCACGGATATTCACTTACAGACACACAAATACAAGCACAGTACCTAGGCATTATCCAGTGCCGTCACGGGGTTTTCAGTTAGACTGTTGCGGCCTAAGAATCCAGACTAAATTTTAAGAAATTGTTAACATATTACGATTTATGTCACGCCCATAACTATGGTGTTTGTATGTTCACATATCCATTTTCTGTGAATTATTCAATAGAAGTTAATTTTTAAAAATTAAATAAAATTAAAAAAATCATTTTATCTGGAATAAAATGTTGAAAATTCTAAAAGGAAAACACCTTGAGAAAAGAAATAATCAAATGCCGGCGAAGATTCGCCAATTTTTTATCATTTCAGACATACAATTTTAAAGAACTGATTTTATTGGTCATAATTCAATGGCCGTATTCTGTATCCTCTAGTATTTGATAGTATGTATTCATTTTACACTCATACAAAAGTTTATGTTTTAAAATTAACAGCATTTTTTGTGGATGTTCAATTTTCAAATTTGTTGTGTATAGCAATGTATATGTGTGTGTGTTCGGGGATGTGTATGCGTCTGTAAGAATTGAACCCGAACCATTGGTTTTTGAAAAATGTATAGAATGTTATACGTCCTTCCTTAACATTTGTATAAAATTTACGTTAATAGAAAATTTTGCCATAAGCCACAAAATGAAAATGAAAAACATACACCCTCATACTTAAACCGATACTGATTTACTACGGCAGTCACTCATACTCTCTATATCTCTCTCACTCTCTTCAGTCGTCATCCATAATTACAAAGTTTATACGAACAGTGAGTAGGAAACGACTGTTGGTATATTTAAACCTCCTTGGCAATCTGATATCTCATTTGGTAGTCTTTGGACCCAAGAAGAGGGTTCAGAGATCTATATCAAATAATTTGGGACAGTTTGTGAAGAATTGAAAATTTTCCTCTGAATAAATTTCTAAGAAATTCGGAATTTATATCTCAATAATATTGTCTGGATTTTAAGACAAACTTTTGAAGATATTCATATATACCTCTAAAGTCACAGAGCTTTGTTTGTAGGTATACGATAACACCAAAATTCTTAACTAAGAGTTTTGTATACTGGCACAAGTGTTAACAGAGCTCCACACCGATGAATCCCTGGAAAGTTTTCATTATT
Organism: Polietes domitor; assembly: GCA_947397865.1. NCBI lineage: Eukaryota > Metazoa > Arthropoda > Insecta > Diptera > Muscidae > Polietes > Polietes domitor. The sequence goes on along the minus strand of OX377621.1, from coordinate 172,511,122 downwards.
TTTAGCTGATTTTAAAAGTCTTTAAAGTTTTGTGCATATGACCTACGGCAGTATTTTCACACGAAATAAAAATTCTCTGATTTAATAAATTCTTGTTTTATACTAACTCAGAAGATTATCAGTGATTTTTGTGAACTCATTACTCTATTCGATCCTTGTGACGCAACACTCCTCTGTGATACCGACTGTAACGGAAATATAATATCTGCAACAATATCAGAATGTTTGAGTGTGTGTAAATTACGGAAACGAGTCGCATGATTGTGGAACATCCATAGACAAATCTACAAAGTATTTTCGGCTGTCGTTGTTGTTGCCTTCAATTAATATTATGTGACAATCTCATTCATTTTATCCCAGGAAGGAAAAACCAACATTCTCGAAATTTTACTAAAATTCACAAAATATAGACAAAGAAGCAAAAATGTGGTGTGTGTGTCTGTTTTTGGATATGCACATGTGCCACGTTACTTAAATACGAGGTAAGGTTAAAGAATTGTGTACACAATTGCTCCTCGAAGTCATGAGAGGAGAAAATAAATTTTTATTAAATGTTTGTCTACATGAATATATATATAGTATAGTAAGGGACATAAATTCTACATTTATTCACCGATTTTCTTTAAACAAAAATAAAAAACATCGTTATTTCTTTAAATATTAATTTGCATCATAAATAACGAAAATATTATTAGAATGTGAGCTATTAAAAAGTAAAACAACATTGCTTATAACGACATTCAATGGAACAGCGAGATTCGATAGTTGTAACCGATTGTCGTTTAAAGCGGCACAACGCTGTTGAATATGACAGTTTCGGGAACTTGGAACATTCGTCGTTATAACCGGCATGAACTTATTAGCAATGTCGTTGAAAATGATTTCGACTGTATTTTTTCGATATTTTTCTATTTTGTACGGATTTTTAGTGCCAGCAAAAAATGATTTTTAGATAAAAATCTAATTTGTCTCAACAGGAGACTCCCAGTAACAACTCTCATTACCAAGTAATGTGGGGAATAAGGCAAAACCAAAAACCTTCATTACTTATTTTTCGGATCCGTTTCGGATCCCTTTTTATAAAGGGGTTGTAAAAAATAAGTACTTCCACGCACCCTTACAAAAAATTGAGATATAAGTACTTCCACACACGCTTATGAAAATTTAATAAATAAGTACTTCTAAACGAGTTGTAAAATATGTGGCCTCAGGAAGATACAAAATAAGTCATTATTGATAACTAGCCAAATAATGTATTATCAATAATGGGCTTAATAAGTGATGAAAACACAATTTTTATACAAAATCTGAATACAGAATTTAGGGCTGTTTTTCTTCAAGCCTGGATAACTGCGATAACAACAAATAATAGCAGTGCTATTCTCTGACTCACTACAAAAATTTAGAAAATAATTTTTTAAAATCTGAAGTTCTATTAAAATTTAACTTATCAATAACTACTTATTTACACCATTATTAACCATCATACATCAAAATAATGCAGGGCGTAACGAGCTGTCATTACTAGGTAATGCTAAAAATAATGAGGTGTCATTACCCAATTTTTGCTGGGCTGTTCCTAAACAATTTTTAGGAGAATGTTTTTATGCGAAAGCCATCATAATTAACTTGAATTGAACATATAAGCGGGTGTGATCGGTCTTATATTTCCAAGATGAGAGTACAAATATTAAAGGTGCTTTGAAGAAAATTGGAATCGAAATTTGTTAAAAAATAAAAGAATTCCATGTAAAAGCTACGAGCAATTTTTGAAGGTCGTCCGAGTTTGATGAAATTTGGTCAACGTATGTGGCACTAAAAGATATTATGTTAGACTATTTTTTTTAATAACCTTCAACTGTAGCTTTGAAGTTTTGCATATTGTACAAAATGGCTTTTACTTAACCACTCTTATGAAAGATATTGAGATAATTTTGGTTTCAGGAGAATTGCTAAAATGGAAGTTACAAAAATATATCTTTGATATTTTGTTTTTCAAAATAAATGTTAAAATTATTTTTTTTTATAAAATTTCCACTTTTATTTTCTTCTCGGCGACATATCTGTGTTTTTAATACTCTGAAAATTTGGCATATCCCATTTTTTTTTAAATAAATATTTTTGATATATTATTTTCCAACGACTGGCTATATCTGTATTCTTAATACTCCGAAAATTTGGCATATCTCATTGTTTTAGATTTTTGACTTAGACCACTGTTATACTAAGCGGAACATATATAAATAAAACAAGCGAAAACTATATATTTTTAATTTTTTTATTAAAATTCCAATTTCGATAATTTCGAAAGTATAATTCCAACATTTATCTATAGATACTTGTCAGCAAATATATATTTGTAGAAAATGAACAAAAATCTACAAAGACAATTTTAAGAATATAAAACATTTTTTTTCGTATTTGTTCTATATTTTGTGAATTGTTAGTGCCAGTACAAATGATTTAAAAATGTGTTTTTCTGATCTTTTTATCGACTTTTCCGAGCCACTGTTTCCACGTGAAAGTATAACCCGAAGTGTAGCATGCACTACCAATATTTAATAGTTTTTTTTAATATTTATATGGGTTTTTTTGTAAGAAGTAGTAAACAAAAACAAAATCATAAAGCACGAAAAAACTTTTAGGGCTCGGAAAAATTTTTTGTTGTTTCATATCGTTATATTTTAATGCAACGAGAATAAATTTGAATATTTTTACTTTCGATCTTTGAAGATTTCTGTAAACTTTCCTGCGACACCGGCAGCTCCAACTTCTTAAACGCCCTCGTATTACAACCTTGGAATAGATGATGGTACACCTCCATACCCAAACCCATTCTGTCTATCTGTCTGTCTGTCCGTCCGTCTGTCTGTACACATCAGTTTGCAACGGAAGTTCATTAATTTTGTGCGTATGTTTAATACTGGTACTCACACACACATTCACTCACACACCCATTCCTACATGTAGACAGTTGTTTATCTGTGTGGGTTAGACAAAAATCTCTATACAAGGATGTGGGTTTGTCCGTGATTGTGTATTTACTATAACTGTGTGCTTAAGTGTATATGACTGGATCTCGGTGTGTGCCTGTGCGTGTGTGTGTGAGAGCGTTTGTGTTTGTATGGAATTCTCTTCCAGAATTTGTCATTGAGTCATTTTGCCCACAGCTTAACAATGATTAGTATGCGATTTTTTGTTTATCTGATGACGAAAATATTGGTTTGGCCAAAAGTGTCTTATTTGGAACCGTAAATTGATTAATTTTTTTCTTTCTCGTTCATTCTCTTGCTGTTGGTTCTTCCTGGCTCATGGTGATCCTCCTATCTTTTGTTATCTTCCGTTGTGCGGATGGTGATGGACGGGGGGAATGTCTTGTGTCTTGTGGTAATGAACGTAATGACAATCCAAATTAAAGTTAATTTGCTGAAAAGAGATTCACAGCTGGCATAGAGGAAATTTTGCCCAAACAGGATGGGGAATTCAAGCCGAGAGAATTTTAAGGAAATGACAAAAGGAGGCATGAATGAATACATTTTCAATGCACACAATCTTTCCCTTTGTAACTCTGGATTGAAGAGCAACAACGGTAGTGAATTAGAGCTTCAAATTTTGTTTCAAAGAGATCAGGTTGGGAAATTTGAAAACACAATTTAATTGAAAAGGTTTTAATGGTCAATTCAAGGCTACAAAGAAGTTTGGAATTATTTCTAAGGACCAAAAACGGTTTCCACTCTTATAAAATGAATGTGTCAAAACTACATAAGCACACCTTAAAACTAATATCACAGCCTAGTTTTTTATATTGTAGATGTGTTTTCTTGTTCAAAGAAGAAGAATGGGCGTTATTACAAAAATCTTTAAACCTTCTACATTTACAATCACTTGAAATAAAAAATAATCCCTTTATTCGACAGTGTTCGACTTTAACTTTTTCTTACTCGTTTCAAATCACTTCATTCTTGTAGAACTTAAACAACTTTTCCTTAAAGCTAAGCCACAAAGGATGACCAACGAATTTCGGACAGCTTTTATTGCAACTAAATATTCATGGCACTTGAACCGCATAACATTTATTGGTATTCAATGTTATGCCACACACAGAGTCCGCCTTATGCCTTTGGTTGTTATTGCAAATTGTTTTCTATTTAAACAAAATGTTGCGAATAATAGAAATTTCTGTGGGCCATCAAATGGATGTTATACTCCCATAAAATACACATAATTCTTCCCATTAAAACGTCAATAAAATACAAATAATTCATTCACTCTCCAACGCACACACACACATCCGCATTCGCATCCACAAGCAGCACAAATATCGAATTATTTAATTTAATTTCGTTTGCGGTTAATAGCAACTGATAAATGATTCCGTAAAGGCACAATCGCACACACAGGGCTATCACCCATCCCCGGGAAGACATCAATAAATTTCACATAAAGAACGACGACGTTCATACAAATACCCATACACTGGCACTGACACACTCACAGTCCTACATCCATACATACTCGTTTATAGCCGGAATGAAGTGTCAAGGGGACCTTCCACAGCGTGAAAAAACCAACTAAGAGAGCAATCACAGGAGGCATAAAAGATTACAAACAAAAGATAAGAAATATTACACAACCAACACCAATACCATCACACACTTACACAGCACACACACACACATACTGCGTACATATACGACTACCCATGGAGGGATACACCAAGGCATTATGTATCATGTCATTTTATGCCGGAAGTGAATTATAACTTAATGGCTAAGATTATAAAAGCCCCACAACATACAAACTCTCTCTCACTCTCAGCCACACACACACGATGCGGACCAAGAGCGATTCATGTACATAAAATGCTGCGGCTGTCATGGTGGAGACGATGTCGAAGCTGTCGTGGGGCCAAGGCAAGGGAGCTACAACGGAAGATGAGTTCGGGCAAAAGAAGCCACAGCATATGGTTGAGGTGCAGTTTCTTTTTAAAGCTTTAGCAGGAAGACGACAACGATAAATTGTATAATTGACAGGACTATTGTTTAACAATACAACAGTGGTGTTGCGGCATGCAAATGGGGGCTTTAAGGCAGATATGAATAATATAACTATAGCGAAATACAAATAAATCTTAAATAACATTTGTTAAGGCCCAGCGTCAGTACTGTGTGGAGGTAGCCAAATGGTCATTTCCACGTATAAGGTCGAGCAGTAACAAAATAATATATAGCAGGACATTCTACTAGCAAAATAACAAAGAACTGTTTGTTCTTAAATGAGAGAGGGGGTAAATTCAGTCCTGGAGAGTCCTTTGAACTGGAGTAATCAAAAACGAATGGCGCTTTGTCCATTTCATTAGATAAACCCGATGAAATCGATTTGTTATTCTAAATAAACAAAATTATTTTGAAATATAATAATTATATTATGAAAATAACACTTTGAAAAAATTTTATTTCATAGGCACTTTTGACATGTCGGATAAGCAAGCTAGCAAAAGGTCAATAACACCGTGTGTAATTTTTTAAGTCATGAAAATATAACCATATACGAACACCACTACGTGATAAAAGACAAAACAGACCCGTATCTCCCAGTTTTGCCTAAAGTCATGCACTTTTTTATGAGACCCCCAAGATTTGGGGCCTCGGTGTCATTTTTGCAAAAAGGTAATCATTTTCTCAGGCTCATATCTTGTAAACCGTTTGGAATTTTAATTTACTCTCTGAGGCAAAGTTGTAGCTCTTGTCATAAAGAACAACAATTGTGCACATATAAACTCAAAAAACTTCATCGCAAATGTCGTCGAACAAATCTTTTAGGCTGTAGTAGGTAGCGTATACGTGCTGTTGATTAAGGATAATATCACTCATACGCACTGTAGTCGGACTGACCATTAACAGAAACAGTCCTGCAAGATATATTTTTCCTATCTAAACGGTGTTAAAAATCATTCCTAGGAAGTTCATATGTTCTAGAAAGTTGTTTTTTCTTAGATCTTAGGTAGATTCTTGTAGTTGGTTGTTTCCTTGAATTTTGAACGGTTTGCTACCTATGGACCTGAACAGGGGTAAAAGGTTAAAAATTTAATTTTTTAAAAAAAATTACGATTTTGACCTTGAAGATGAAGTTTCTATGATTTTATATGTTCACAATTTTTGTTCCTTTACAGTTTGCAAAATATGAGCCTTGAGAAAATGATCACTTTTATGCAAAAATGACACCGAAAATGACAATAATCTGTGACTTTTTTCGAAAACATTTTATTTCATACTGACTTTTGACATGTAGGATGAACTGAAAAATTGCGTATTTAAGTGCACCTTGTTTTCTTATGTTTATGATTTTGAAAGTGTTTATTGTGTTCTTCTCAAGTCTACCAAAATTCGTATTAGTATCACATTTCTTAATATCACTTTAATTTGTTCCATCATTTTTTTTTCAAATTTAGCAACAGAAAGAAGTCGCTGACTGCGATCGCCTTTGTAATTGCTGTAGAGTAAGTACCAGGAACACCATCATGAAACTTATGGAGCGTTTTACTGACACTATTAGGTTTTAATAGAATTTATTTTACAAAAATAGAATGCGTTTTTTTGTTTATAAAAAAATATAAAAATAAAAGAAAACAATTTCAGAAATAAATATTTTTCTTAAGATTTGACAAATTTTTTTAAAACTAGAAGCAATTTGCTTAAATTGAAACAAAAAATATATTAATTTCTAATACCACAAAAAGTTAAAAAAATTAAAAATTAACACTGCCCAACAAATAAAGACTAAAGGGTGGAACAGAATAGCGACCCTATTGTTCTGAAAGCGCATCTTGTGTAGACATTGTTTGTTTACAAAAATTTATAAAAAAAAAAACAAAACAAATTAAGAAATAAATATTTGTCTTAAGATTTGGCAATTTTTCTTTTAAAAACACAAGAAAGATTAACATTTTTTAAAGTGTCTAAACGATAATTACACATTCCAACAGCATCTTTGGAACAGAATAGAGGCCCTATAATTCTGAAAGGGCATGTTGAGTGCACCATTTTTTGTAGTATAAACTTATATTCACGCTGGTTTGAAATTATTTTTACAGTGGGTCAACGTTTTCATTTCTTGATCGAATGGAGTATAATAAGTGAGAAAAGTGTTGTAAGTTAATGCCGATTGGAATTCTTATTTATCGTGGAATTTATGAGGATCATTTCAATAGAAGATCTTAACTGTCTTGCTTGTCTCTTTTGGGACAATTTGACCCTTTTTTGAGAAAATAAAAAAAGTCCTTTCAAAAATGACATTAAAGCATTAATATTCTACGAAAAAAAGACACCAAAGTTATAAAATAAAGCTTTTCTCTCTTAAATAGCAAAATTACGCTAACCCAGAAGAGTAACTGAGAAGTACTTCCAATAGAAGAGCTTTTTAATTGCATCCTATGATGAAGAATGAACATATTTTCCGCTTCACAGAAAGTTGTTTTAACAAACTCCAAAAAGGCATTAAAATTTAAAATTTTTCGAATATGTCCCTTCCGAAGAATATATAATAATATAATTATAATAATATAATAATATAATTTTGCATTAAAATCTCTCCTTTGAGCTAAATATCCATACTTTTGCAAGAAACATTTTTTTACAATACTCTAAGTTGTTATACATATTGGCTTCTTTGCACCGATGAAAACGAACTCTAACAAAATAGAAATTCCATAACATATGAACATCGATTAACATAAGATGAATAGGCTCCATAAATAATTATATTCATTAATGAAAATCCAATTTTTCACAACAACCGGATCACAAGATTGGGATATACTTCACAATTTGGGATGATCTTTTTTGCTGGCAACTTATACAAAAAATTCTAAGGACAGAATTCGTCCATATTTTTGGAAGATGTAACTTTTGTGACAAAAAATGAGAATTTCGCCAGACTCCGATAAAAAATGGGTTATTTTTTGCAAAATTTTCGTCGTCGAGGGAAATATGGCTGAAATTATAATGATATTTTTTATTATTGAATCCGGGTTTTTTTGCATTAACATTGTAACATTTATGTAGACAGTCGCGAAAAAAAGCTGCAGAATTCCAGTGAAAAATCATAAGAATGATGCTTTTTTTCATTAGTTCATAAACACAAGGTATAAGAAAGAACAAGGTATATAAAAAGAAAAATCCAAGAAGAAGTAGGTAATGGAAATATCAATTTTATTATAGTGTGCGATTGCACCATTAGAAAAATAAAATATGTATTTTTCCAATACCTATTTTTTTCTTGGAGTTTTTATTGTTTTTATACCTTGGGTTCATGTACTAATGAAAATCATAATTTTGATGATTTTTCACTGAAATTCTAGTAATTATTGCAGAAATAAAAATCAAAAAAAAAATCGTAAAAAATAGAACCCATTTCATTACTTCCAAACTCACACAGTCGCTAAAAAGGACACCTAATAGTACTATTTTAAAATTTTAACAAAATTTATTAATGTCATCACTTTGAAAATCAAAATAAAAGAAATTTAATTGTAAAAACTTTAAAAAATCGAATCCGACTTTAACATAACACATCAACATTTAATTGAAATTACCTTCAAAACAAGGTATAGTACATTAAAATCGGTCAAGTATTTCAGTAGTTACAGTCGATTGAATGAACAAACCTTTTTCAAAAAATCATTTTATAAATCCTGAAAAAATCGCATTTTCCAAAAATATGTATACAATACTTTTATGATAAAAATGCATTCAAATACTATAAAAACATTCGCGGCTATCGAAATCAGAAACTGTAACGTATTTTTGTAGATAAAGTAATTTTGATTCAATGTACAGGGCTGCCACACAATCCCACTGTGCAATTGTAACAACGTGGAGCTGGCCAATAAATTGATGCTAAAACACTCTTACCCACACTCCCTCAATAATAAATATAATCGTAAACACACACACACAATGTCATCCACGCCATTCACAATTCACCGCGAAATCCCTGTGAATGTAGCTCTCTCTGCATAAAAACATAACTGCGACGAGCTAGTATTTATTGTTCAGCCCGGCATCTATGCTCACATGGTACGCATATGTTTATTTGCGAAAATAATAATGATTTTAAAATGGGTTCATATTTCACCCCACACACACGTACTCTCACCCACATGCATGTACCTACAGACACAATCAAATGAATAAATAATATGAAATTATTATTAAACAAAAAAGAAGCGCCCCCATCTACGTACCCACACTCCATCCAAAAAAGCGATACCCACAAACAATAGCAGCAGTTAAATGGCTTTTTTGGTTGTGGTGGGAAAGGAAAGAAGCCTGTTGTTAATTTATGTCAGAACACTGTGCAAGAGCAGCAGCAGATACAGCCGGAGCAGCAACAAAGCAAATGCCACAACAGAATAAACAGCACAACCGCAGCAGCAACAGCAACAATACCACTCAGCTCGTTCGTTGCGAGCATAGATATTGGCATAGCAGAGTCAGCCAGTCGTTGTCGTATTTCAAAGCTACTTATTTATCTTTATTTTTAAATCTTATCATCAAAATAATATTGATGGCTTTTAACTGAGTTGGCAAGCCAAAACGCCATCCTTAACTTATTGAAGCCACAGCGAGAGAGAGAGAGCGAAAGAGACAACGAGGAGAGAGGGAATTATTGAAAGCCAAATTATTATGTAAAGCCTTTTGATTTGACAGCTGTTTCATTATTGAAATTACAAAACATTTTAGATAATCCCCATTCTGTGAAATGGCACAAAAGGGATTAGAAAATACATCACCGAGAATAGCGTACGAACGAACAAACGAAAACAAACCAAACCGACCGTCACACGAGGAAAGAGGAATTGTGACAGGAAACGGGCCCATCGAATTTATAGGCATCGCATAATGTAATAAAATGTAGTCGCACTCGAACGTCTATGTATTCAAAATAATGCGAATAAACTACGGATGTTATTTCTTGCGAAAATGATTGAAAGATTGTCAGCGATACCGATCGAATCAGAATAAATGAAGAATAATGGCTATAGCTTGGCTGAAATGAACAAGGGATTTAAAGCATATTGCTGCTGTAATAAAAATGGGCATAAAACGTATGTATGTATGGCCTAACTTATAGACTATGCTATAAGTTACAAATCAATGTTAAAGCTGAAGATAACCATAGAAATAAAAGCGTTTTTGAATTATTTAAAAAATCAATTAAATTAAAATTAATAAGAGTTTGAAAATTATTTTCGAAAATCCAATTTTCCAGAGAAACACTCTACCTTCTTAACCTTTTTATAGGACTCTAGTGAAAGCACAAAAAAGGAGAACATTTATATCAAAATTAAAGATTCTCTGAATTTCAATATTTTTGCAAATTATATGAAACACTCTTCCATTTAGATTTTTAGACTTTTTATCTGGCGAAAGTATTATTCAAAAATTAAGAGCAAAAGAAGAACATCTAAAAATATTCACATCCCAGCAAAAAAGAACACACGAAAAAGTTCATCATATTGTGATTTGGAAGTTTTGATAATTTGTATCAGCACCAATAAATTCATTTTGAAAACCATTTCTTACTATTCGATTTTTATGATTATTACTACTGCACTCTAACCATTTCAGCTATCATTTTTTTGGTAGAATTGGCAAAATGAAACTTAATAAAATCCTCACTTAATATGAACTAATATAGCATGCAAAAATGGTAAATTAAATTAGTTTAAATTTATTAATATTAATTTAATACTCATTAAGAAAATTGTGCAACAAAAAATAAAAATTATGTGTCCGAGAATGAAAAATTTGTTTTATTTATATTGGGGCACACTGATTCATAAAATCAACACAAAAATTTTTTAAGGATAAATTAAAATTAAGAATAATAAAAAATGTCAAAAATTCCAGTTTTCATCTAAGGTGCCTTTAACGTTCACACACACCCACATCATATTCAATTAAAGATATTTATGATGGCTACAAACGCTGCAAATTTCACTTTCACTTGAGGAAATTGTAAAATATTGAAAAAAACCTATTTTTTCGAAAATAAACAATAAAAATAGAAAAAATCGGAAAAAAACATGAATTTTAATTTAAGTTCACATAATAACAAAGAACGAATAAAAACAAGTAAGGAAAAGCTAAAGTCGGGCGGGCCGACTATGCGATACACTCCACTTTCTATCGGAATACAATTCAATTCAGTAAGAAGGTGAAAACGGGAACATTTTGTGTATGTTTCCTAATCACAGGCTAATATGACGTGGTCTAATTTGTCAAAATGTCATGGAATGAAGTGACTAACTTTCACAATAAGTTCTTCTAGTTGAAGTATAACGTGTTATGCTCAATTTTAAGAAATTCTCTGAAAATACGCGGTTTCTGGGGGAACGAAATTTGTATGAGAGCTATATGTAAATCTGAACCGATGTGACCCACTTTCAACATAGATGTTCCTAGTTTAAATATAAGATGTTTTGCAAATTTTGAAGAAAATTTGTTAAAATATGTGGATTCTTGAGAGGAAAGGGAGCTATATATAAATCCGAACCGAGAACCGATCTAACACATTTTTACCACAGGTGTTTCAAGTTGAAATATAAGATTTTTTGCGAATTTAGAAGAAAATCTGTTAAAATATGTGGTTTCTAGAGCGGAAAAAATAAAATTGGGAACGAAATTTGTATGGAAGCTATATATAAATCTGAACCGATCTAACACATTTTTACCACAGGTGTTTCTAGTTGAACTATAAGATGTTTTGTCAATTTTGAAGAAAATCTGTTGAAATATGTGATATCTAGAGTGAAAAGGGTCAAATCGGGAGTGAAATTCGTATGGGGGCTATATATAAATCTGAACCAATTTTCTTCAAATTAAATAGCGTCGTCGTTGTCCCGAAAAACTTCGTTGTGCAAAGTTTCGTTTGGGTCTGGCTACAATTGCGACCTGTATCGTGATTACAACAATAGATGGACAGAAGACGGACAGACAGACGGACACTGCTAAATCGACTCAGAAAGTGATTCTAAGCCGATCGGCATAATTAACAATGGGTCTATCTCCCTTCCTTTTGGGTGTTACAAACAAATGCACAAAGACATAATACTCTCGTGGAGTGTATATAAAAAAAAAACAAAATTAGTTTGTTTTATTTTATGTATAATAGCTAACATTCTAACAAAGAAAATAAAGTCTATATGTAACAGATCTACGGATAAATAAAGATTTTTTTTGAATCATGATTTTTTAATTTTTTGGTTAATAGTGCGAAAAACGCTTTACAAATTAAATAAGAATACTTAGTATTTGTATTGATAATATTAGGGTTCTTGAAGAAGAAGACAAGTCATATTTGGAGAAAATCTATAGAAAAATCGTTTATAACTTTTTACGATATTTTTGCTTAAATTGATATAGTCATATGAGTCATTCCATGTCTAGCGGTACGATTTTTGACTTCAATCAGCGCCGCCTACATCTCGAAATAATAAAAACACATGACTGGTGTTGATGGTAACGCCATCACTGTCATTCTTGGGTTTCTTTAGTTGTCAACTCACCTTGTACTGAAACAGATGACAGTCCCTGCCAAATAAAAAAATATTAAAAAATACAAATTGTCTCCTCTAGGGAAGACCAACAGGGCCACCAAACTGGTAGGATTCTGTTCATCAGGTAATAATTATAAATCATTTTTGGTAGTCCATCCGAAACTTGTCCCTTGCGCTTAAGTTAAATGGGACATGGAACTGACCTGCCCTTTTACACAACATGATGGTATAAAGATATCATGAATATACGTAAAAAATCGTATGAATTGTTTTGCACATAATTCCACTTATCACGATATCATTATGTTGAAATCTATGACAATGAATTTCAGAATTTGATATTATCATTAAAAAGGTCGTTGAATATATTAAAGGATTTATTTTCAGTATCTTCAAGACTTCATATCATAATACACGACTGAGAAGCACGTCCAAATGATATGGCGATGAGAAATTTGCGATATCTGTGACATATTGTTTTTTTGTGGCTTTGTTTTTATCAATTCCATTATGTTTTTCCAAATTCCATTAACTCAATACTTATCCACTTGCATTCGTAAAGAAATGCCCTTAACAACAGAGTATTTTATTAAATGGATCCTTCATTGCATTTAGAATGGCGAAAAAGAGTGTTTGCATTTAATACCCTTTAGAATTTTGTATGTGTTGAAAAAATCCTTTCATTAAATTCATTTAGTAACCCCCTTACGCTTCACCATATTCCATGTAACACTATTTCATGCTGGCGTCCTTTTTGCGGCTTACACTTCATTTTGCAGCCAATATTTTATGAGAAAGTGTTTTGGTGTGCGTTTGAATACTCGTAAGAGTGTGTGTTGCTGTTAGTTGCACTTTGTGCCGCAGTAGTGATGCTGGTAATAGTATTTTTCTTTCCTCCTTTTTTTGAATGAATAGCAAGTGTCGCCGCTTTTTCGTTCTTCTCTCAAAAGTATTCATTGCAATCATTATTTATTTTATGGAGCTCCTTTTTCATTTCCCTCGTATTTTTTTCATTCTCTTCTCCTTCTTCCCCTGCCTCCCTTTTCCTCGTCTGCGTTCTTTCATTGCGCTTTGGTTTTCCTTCCATTCATTGCCTTTGTTCGGGCGACGACTACTAAATTGTATTCTTTTCAACTCAACTCAGCTCAAGTCTGTTTTTTTTTTCTTTTGCTCGCTCCATTCTTTCTTTGCATTTTGTCAAAGCTTTCGCTGAAAAGAGGAACATTTCAAATGTCAGCAATTTTTATAAGTTAATTTGTTTAGAGGAAATATTATGTGGCAAATGGAGAAAAATAAGTGGCAAATAGAGAAATCAGCAAAGTGAACAAATTCCATACAAAGGAGCATTTAGATGTCATTTATAGTGCTTTTGTGCGCCAAGCGAAAACCACTCCAAATGGGTGGAGTGGGGAGGAAGGGGCAATTAAGATAAACCATTTCCAAAGTCCATAAGACAGGCCGACATTAGATAATATTGAGTCGATACTAACGGAATCAATATCACATTCTGTATTAGCAAACAGAACACAAATATTGTGTCATTCTAGCAATACAGCGTGTGAATATGTTACAGGATGGGCAGGTTTTTGTGGAATTTTTTAGTTTGGATGGTAACATGGAAATTATAGAGAGACAAAAATCGTTTTGAAATGAAAAATTAGATTTTTCAATATATCTTATGTTTGATCCATCGCATCGGGTAAAAACTCTTGAAACATTTGAATTTTTGACATGAAAGTTGAATGTGATGTAGCTCAAAGTCTTAAAAATCCAAAATCCTATAAAATCTTTGAAATCCAATATTTTTCAGTGTTCGTATTTCTTAATTTTATGTACATATCTGAGTATGCACTTTTTATTTCTACGGACTCATTTTTAAAATTTTCCGGACGGGAATACTGTTGGAAATAGAAAAAACTTATTTTTTCTTTTTTCGAATAAATTTTAAGAAAATATTAAAGTAATTATTATTAACGTAAATAATTTTATTTTGCACAACAAAGAAATTAAAATCAAGTTTTAAAAAATAAATCAATTTAATGTAGGCATATATTTTAAATTAAGAGTTTTTTTTCAAATATAAAAACACTTTAAGCAGACAATGCATTAATAGATTGATCAGATAATATTAATGGAGAGTGATATTGCTTAAAGCTCAAATTCTCAGATATATTTCCATAAATTTATATTTTGAGGCAATACAATACATTATTGTTATTTTAGATTGTATGGATAAGTTTTTTAATTTATTAGTAAAATTGTATATAACATCTTTACGATCGATTTTTCCACAGATATTAATGTATTAATTTGCAGTTGGTCCTACTTAGCCATAAAAGTATTAAAAATTGTTGTGTGTATGTATAGTTGGTCTGTTATGTTGTATGTGTTGTCATTTATTTTGGTTTAAGGGCAAAGATTGTGCTGAGATCTTCAGCAGAACCCAAAATTAGCAAAAAGGCAAGTGAGACATTTATTGTTGCAGCTAAAAGTTGACTGCGCAGTTTCGATGGGCGCTACCCCTTCTAGTCAGAACATGTCTTTGACTTAAATCAGGGTTCATATTAGTACCAGCGTTCACATATGAAAAATGAGAAGTTGTGATAAACAAAATATTCCACCAAATTAAGTCGACACACTAAAAGTCTCACTTTGCCAATTCAATGTTATGCATGTGCTCGCAACAATGCAAAGCTTGCTGTTGAACGGTATAGTCCATATTCACTGTACCTCGTGTGTATTGTTATTGTTTGTATGTATAGTTAGTCTGTTATGTTGTATGTGTTGTCATTTATTTTTGCTAATTTTGGATTCTGCTGAAGACCTCAGCACAACCTTTAGTCTTAAACCAAAATAAATGACAATACAATATTAAAAATTCTGACATTGAATTATCTGCAAATATTACTAAATTTATTTGTAACACTCTAGCGAAAATGAAGTCTAGATTCAGCTATTTCAAATTTTGTAATTAAAATTATTGATGTTCTCTTCTTATTTCTTTGGATTCATTTGAGCACGTTATTTGAAGTGATACCTATTTGAGATTTAAATAATGAAGAAAAAATTGTAATATTAATTTTATTTGGCATCTGCAGGATAATTATTTTAGGAAACATACGGTCGCTCATGTTCTATATGAATTAGAATATATAAGTCATATTTGGACACATACCTCACCAAAAAAAGTATAACATTTAGTTCGTAAGCGTATGAGTAATATTATTATATTATCCCCAATAAATATAACTCATACGCCATCCATATGGTGGTAGGAGAATTTACAGCACTTCCATTAATTTCTAATTTCATTGATATTTACTTTATTTTAATGAAGTACAATACAAAGTGAATAGGTCGGGTGACACTAAACAATTAGCAAGTGTCCACAGCCATAAAACTTGTGAAAAACGAATCAAATTTATTAAAATATGCAACAACAAAATGTAGTGTCCGAAACCTACAAATTTATTTTTTTGTGTGTATTGATGAATACTAGTTCAAAAAATCAGCAAAAATTAGGTTTTTATGGGTAAATAATTTTTTAATTTTTTTCCTAAAATCCCAATTTTCGTTGAAGATACTTGCATTTTTGTAGTATAAGTCCGACCCTGCCCAGTTAAGCATGAAGGTGATCTTTTGAATATCACCTTCACCTTGAAGCAATATTTTAAAAACAGTCGCAAATCATTTCCAAATCATTTTTTCTTGATACGAAAAAAATACATACAAATTAGAAACGTTTATACTTAAATTGATTGAATATGGTTCATACTACTACTAGAATGGTCATAACTTCTACATTTATGCATAGATTTTCTTCAAATATGCATTGATTTCAGCTATAAGAAACTTAAAAATATATTTCTGGTATTCATGGGTTTTATCGGGACACAAAATGATATTAAAAAATATTAAACGAAATTCATATATAAATAAACATATCTATATATATATATCTTTTTTTAATTATCTTACAAAGAAGATCATAGCTTTTACATTTATCAGTAGATATTTTTGTAATAAGCAGTGTTCTTTAGAGCACTAGCTATTGCGATTTTTTATATTTTTATGGGGTTTTTGTGGCAACAAAAATCGATTAAAAAATCAATTTATTGGTTGTATGTATTGTTGACTTTGTCGTACGAAAGTTTGTATTGTATTGTTCACAGTGGTTTTTTGTTTACCTAAAAATAACCCTGATGATGGCCAACGACGTTAGTCGAACTACCGGAAATTGTAAATAAAAACATAGCAAATCAAAAGAAGATATTCGTCTTTTATTTGTGTGACCTAATAGCCGAACGATAACAAAATAAAAAATCAATTTATACAATATATTTTTCGAGTTTATAATTTCAAAATACATCGAAGGACTGTTAATAGACAGTCCCTCGACTTTTATGTTGTATAGTGTTGTAAATTGAGTTTTCCTTGTGGCAAAGGTTGTACCAATTTTGGCCGCAAAATCATATTCAGTGGCTAATCCATTTTTTTTTGATAAATGTTAAGAAACAAGATTGTCCACTAAAAGTTACAGACTGATGCAAACTGTTGGTCGACGGCATTATAACTCCGTACTTCATCGAAAACGGCCGAGCGATACAAATAACCAATTTCATTTGGCCCAATATGAACTTGGGCGACATGTAGTTGTAGCAAAACTGAGTATGCGTCACACAGAAAACTCCACAATCGACATTCTGTCATTTGAGTTGGAGGCGACGCGAATCGACCACAATGATACCGCTACAAATATCCGTGAGGTTTTTTTTTTTGAGGTCGCAAGTCAATGCTAATAAGACCCAAGTGGCCGATGCCCTCAAAGTCATCACCGCTCAGATACAAATGTCACTGAAAATTTAACCCCTTCCGTACTTATCATTCCGTAGATATGATTTTTCTATCAGTTGCAGTTTAAAGCTTATTATGGCATTCGACCAACAAAGTAACGACAATCAGTGGATGATATTCCCATGCTCTCACACAAAGCCCTCCTGCCCCAATTCTTTGCCTTTAGGACTTCTTTAATAAAATTTGTTGTGTGTCTTAAGCAACAGCTTCTTTTCCCCCTAGCCTTTGTTAATTCAAGCTTTTAATTTGCCAACACCTTTCCCTAATGAAAGTGAAACTCAAGTTGTGCTTCAATGACTAACCTGATTTTCATTTTCATCCAGTGCAGTGACGAAAATCTGGAGGGAGGGGGGAAATTAGCAGACGAAGAACTCCACATATCTGCTGCTTAGAAGCGCCATAAATCCTGTGACTTGCTGGCGTTTGAGCATAGCGACAGTATCATAGGGGCAACAACAGCGGAAGAATGGGAGCGGCGAAAGGGGCAGCAGTTCGTGTTAGTTATGTTATGACACGACTTAACATTTTCGCATAAATCATGGCTAAAAACAAACTCAAAGTGGCAAAAAGGCAACGTAAACGAGACTTAATAAGATGTTGCTGTTGCTGTTGCTCTTGTGACTGCTGGTGCTGGTGCTGCTGCTGCTGTATCAGAAACAAATTCACACACGCTCAGACACACTCACCCACCCACACCTACATGTACAACTACAACTACGTACACGTGCTTGGCAGTTTAACGAAATTATAAAAACAACAAAGAAAGCCAGCGAAGCTGTGCCTTTGTGCGTGAGAGCGTGCGTACGAGTGTTTGTGCAAAGAAAAGCCATATAAAAGTTCATTAAACCGTATTCTCGGGATTGATGGTTGGTTTGGCTGTGGGCCACTGATTTCTGCTGTCGTTGCTTTATCCAGGACGTAAGGTGGGTGTCCTTGTTCACCTCAACCTACCAACCACCCCCTTTAGTTGTAGTTTGCTCCGCTGAGCTCAGTGTTTTTCTTTTGCTTTTGCTCCACCTGGGCGGAGATTAGTTTGTCGTCAGGTGTTCGCTATTTTGCATCAGCCGTGTGTTGTTGTGTTGTGCCGTGCCGTGAGAGGAGCCGGAAAAACAAACATGTTTCCGCATAAACATGTTGATTCTGCTTGTTTCGCCAGGGTGCGGCGCCCGTGTTTGTTTTCCTCCAAACAACTTTTCGCTAATCAGGTGCATATAAGCCCTGCATTAAGGTGCTAAGCACGTTGCCACTGCCACGAGTATTGCTAATACTAGAAATCTAATTCTTAATTACGCACAGTGTTGAGGCAAACTTCAAGGGGTAACTCTACTACTGCTCGCATTTGCCAGAATGTGAAAGTAGTTTCCAGTGAATTGAGTTTTGATTAAAACATGTGCGTGCGAAATCGTGAACATTTGCTGATACATCAACACTAGTGCTAGAGTTTCAGTTTAACTCGGGCTAAATAAGTCAACACTGCAGAAAATAAGTCAGTTTTAATTTATGTGTCAGCGTTGCCACGAAATATGGCAAAATATTTAATAAATATATTCAACGATAAAATTTCGGTGATTTTTTGTTTAAATTTGGTTATTTTGAAATAAATTGTTAATGAAAGGAAATAAATTGTCATCAAAAGGAACGATAAGATTTTTAAAATTCAGCTTTTTCATTTTCAAGTTTTTTTCTATTTTTTACAACAAAGACCAATACCATCCATAAATATAATATTCTGCGTAAACGTACATGTACCAAAATTCATTAATAATTCATTAAATCAATTTTAACGGTAAGTTTTTGTTAAGGTAGTCCACTAGACTATTATGCCTTTATGCATTGTTTGTAACACTCAAAGAAAAGCCAGTTAGACCTACTACTCCGACTCGACTTGGAATATTTATGGATAGTTTTTTTTTTAAATTTTACTAAAATTCCAATTTACGTCGAAGATACCAACAATATTTGTACTCTCATTTTTGAGACATAGTTCCGATCACACCAATTTTTATTTCATATTAAAAGCTAAATTGGGAAGTATTTATGATGGCTACAAATATTGCGAATAGAATAGAAATATTGCACGAAAAAATAAAAAAATTCTAGCGATATCTATAATAGACAACATATAAAAGATTTATGGACTACAGTAGAAGTTATGACCCTCTTTGTAGACATATTTTTCTAAATTATGATTTTTTAAAATTTTCCAGGCCGACATGCGATAAGATATATCAAAAAGGATGTGTTTTTATGAATGTGTTAAATAAAATATGTAATTGTTTTTATATATATCAGAGTTAAATGATAAATAAAATAACAAAAATGTAACTTCATGCAAAAATACTCCAAAGAAATAGTATAATGCAACGACAGGTTACATTTTTGAAGGATTTATAATAAAGGAATTAAACTAGATTTTGACATTGTGAAGCTTTATCTATAAAAAAACTTTAAATTATTGAAAACGAACGATTTCGGTTTGCAACAAAATTCGAAGTTTAAATTAGTACGCATTTTTTAATATATTATATTAAAATATATGATAGGACACAAAAAGTTTTTATTTTTTAATTTTTGACGAATTTAGTGATTTGACAAAAAATAATCATTTTAAACGCTGACATCTGTCGGATGAATATCAACCGATTTTAATTGTGTCCACATTGTTGGAAAGGAAATTTAACACAGATTCCAGAGTAGACTAGTTAAAAAATAAATTGTCGAAGGACTTTGTATAAAGTTGTCAAATGTATTTTGGCTTTCTAAACTCGAAAACGACATTACATTTTTTATCCAAAAAAATGAGAAAACATTTATTTTTCAAAAAAATGTAATATCTAACAAATATTAGAGGTACCTTAGACGAACATTTAAATTTAATATTTTTTTTAAATAAAAGTGATCCTTAAGAAAATTTTTCTGTAGATTTTGTGAATCGGTATGTCTCAGTGCTTAAAAAAAATAAAATGTTAGGTATAGGTAATTAATAACAAATAGCGATAATTGGTAATAAAATAAAAATAATTAAAAATAAATTAAATAAAAACACCACACTAAAAATGTTTCAGTTAATTTATTTCCGAAGTAAGAGCGCTTAGACGGCAAAGCAGTGTATTTCAACTATAAACATCTATGCCGAAAGTGGGTCATATCGGTTCAGATTTGTATATTATGATTATTTCCGCTCTAGAAACCACATATTTTGACAGATTTTCTTCAAATTTGGCAAAACAGATTATATGTCAACTAAAAACAGCTCTGGTAAAAATGGACCAGATCGGTTCAGATATATATATATATATATATATATATATATATATATATATATATATATATATATATATATATATAGCTCCAATACAAATTTCCCCAATGAATTGATTATTTCTGCTCTAGAAATAGCATATTTGAACTGATTTGCTTAAAATTTGGCAAACCAGCTCATATTTCATCTACAAACATCCATGGCGAAAGTGGGTCAAATTGGTTCAGATTTATATATAGCTCCCATAAACGACTCCCCCGATCTAATTCTTTCCGCTCTAGAAACCACATATTTAACAGATTTCCACCAAATTTGGGAAAACATCTTATATTTCAGATAACCTATTCTAAAAATGTGTCAGATCGGTTCAGATTTATATATAGCTCTCATTCAAGGTTTGTGTTCAATTTTTTTACAAATACAGATAGAAGTATGAAATTTGTAATATATATATACCCGGTTCAAATGTAACGACCTGTTTTATACCCTACACCACAGGGTATATTGACTAGGTATCATATAGTCGGCCACGCCCAACTTTAACCTTCCTTACTTGTTTCTCTTGCCCTTTACTCGAAACTAATTTTTTAACTGGCGTACATAATATCTCTGAATCTGCTGAACCGATTTGGCTCATTTTTTCATTTACTCATTAAAATATTGTCCATCGTAGGGCTATGTATGATTTAAGATCCTGTTCAAAATCTATACAATTTTTGTGTCATTTTTACAAAAAAAAAAGAATCCTACGATGGACGATAGCCACAGCCTTCCTGAAGAAGAACAAAATTTGTTTGCATTTTTCAGATGATTCTTAAGGAATAAAACATGCACACCACCAGCAAGTGTTTTCATAACATGGTCACAGTGAACGTTCCATATCTTCTCCAAGTACCCTTAATTTTTAAATTTTGCACAAATTGTCCATTATAGATGATTTTTGTTAAAATTTATAATTGCCGTACAATAAAAATTCCTTTTTACGTCTGTTTTTTGGGCTGTCTCGGTGTTGCAACCGCTTATGTGTTCCATATTCGTGGTCTCAGCCGGTTCAATTTCCATAAAAGAATAACTTATTTAGACAATTATTTCCCGAAAGGCATTACAAAAATAAAAACCGAATCTTTTATATGGATATTGTAAATAATATATATTTTTTCTGAATATTGATCGAACTGAAGGAATGAAGGTAATTTTTTCTCAAAAAAAGATCAAATTTTTGGGATATATTTTCTCTGATAAAGGAATTGAAGTTTTTTCTGAGATGTTTCAAAAGTAACCATAGCAAATTCTTGAATTGTTTTCCAAAACTATTTTGATAGACATCACATAAAATTCCCACAACTCATAAAACGGGGAAAAAAATAAAAATAAATTATTATTATCATTGGAACTACATATGTAGCAAGAATGTCTTCGAAAATAATGTCTGACAAGTTATTGCATTCTCTCAATAAAAATACCCAAATTCCCGAAGGGGGAAACTATTTTCAAAATTTGAGATTTTTCACTATAATTGTTGTCATTAATTTATTTAATACGTTATGAGTAAGAACTCAACATACACTAAAATACAAATATACATAAAATATAAATATACAAAAAAAATACAAAAAACACTAAACATATTCTAATTGTTACATTGCGATTTAATTTTTTTTGCAAATATTTTTTGTATTAAATATTAATAATAATAATGAAAGCGTCCAAATTGTGCCTTCTTTACAACAAAAAATGACAGAAATTATCACCTGCAGGAAAAATTTTGTAAGCAACCTTAGAATAATAAATAGTTTTAAAAAGGGACCAATAATGAGATCGTATTCATAAATATACCATTTTATACAAATTATAAAAAAAGGATTTGCAATGGGATATTGTCCTTTGCATCTATATTTAATAGAATGCAAATTTATTCCATGCTTTATATAAGGTTACTTTCTATATATGTTTGTGTGCCACAAAATTTGAAATCAATTTTTGAAAGCTTTTTTCTCAACCAATTTTGCTCAAATTTTGCACACTTAATCATTTTCGATGACAATACAAGGAAATGGAAAAATTTGACCAATTGGACAAAGGGGCGTGGCACCTCCCATACGAAGTTAAAACCTATTATTGAATATTGTCAGTTCTATGACACCTAGAGTGCTGAAATTTTGTGTAAGTGCATCTAGCATCAATTCGCATAGTTGTGCCAAAAAGGGGCGGTATTGGAAAAGTGGGCGTGGCACCTCCCATACGAAGTTAAAACCTATTATCGAATATTGTCAGTTCTATGACACCTAGAGTGCTGAAATTTTGTGTAAGTGCATCTAGCATCAATTCGCATAGTTGTGCCAAAAATGGGCGGTATTGGAAAAGTGGGCGTGGCATCTCCCATACGAAGTTAAAACCTATTATTGAATATTGTCATTTCTATGACACCTAGAGTGCTGAAATTTTGTGTAAGTGCATCTAGCATCAATTCGCATAGTTGTGCCAAAAAGGGGCGGTATTGGAAAAGTGGGCGTGGCACCTCCCATACGAAGTTAAAACCTATTATTGAATATTGTCAGTTCTATGACACCTAGAGTGCTGAAATTTTGTGTAAGTGCATCTAGCATCAATTCGCATAGTTGTGCCAAAAATGGGCGGTATTGGAAAAGTGGGCGTGGCACCTCCCATACGAAGTTAAAACCTATTATTGAATATTGTCAGTTCTATGACACCTAGAGTGCTGAAATTTTGTGTAAGTGCATCTACCATCAATGTGCGTAGTTCAGCCAAAAATGGGCGGTATTGGAATAGTGGGCGTACCACCTCCCATACGAAGTTAAAACATATTATCGAATAGTGTCAGTTCTATGACACGTATAGTAGGGCGTACCTCAAAAAAAAAGTTCGCCGTACACCTTCGAATATGAAGTATTATTGAAAGGTAGTTTCAAAAAAAAAATTTTTATTTTTTTATGCCGAACGTAGGGGTCGCGCTTTTACATTTTTCTATATAACTTGTATTTATAAACGGATTTTAAAGTGTGATACATCGATGTTTTTGTCTCGACGAGGCCGATTTTTTTGTCTTTGAAGTCATTGAGCTCAAGCACCCCCTTCTGGTACTTACCCATCATTTCTCAGTTGCTACTACCCTAATGTACCACTCTAATAATCGAAAATTAAAGCTCGCATAAAATCATGAATCATGTTTGAGCTCAATGACTTCAAAGACAAAAAAATCGGACAAAAACATCGATGTATCACACTTTAAAATCCGTTTATAAATGCAGAAGTTATATAGAAAAATGTAAAAGCGCGACCCCTACGTTCGGCATAAAAAAATAAAAAAAATTTTTTTGAAACTACCTTTCAATAATACTTCATATTCGAAGGTGTACGGCGAACTTTTTTTTTTTACTTGTAACCTGGTACGCTCTAACGTATAGTGCTCATATTTTGTGTAAGTGCATCTAGCATCAATGTGCGTAGTTGCGCCTAAAATGGGCGGTAATGCAAAAGTGGGCGTGGCACCTCCCATATGAAGTTAAAACCAAAATTACACCTACTGTAATTTTGTGTAAGTGTATCTAGCATTAATGTGCGTAGTTGTGACAAAAATGGGCGGTAATGGAAATGTGGGCGTGGCACCTCCCATACGAAGTTAAAACCCAATTTCGAATATATGCCGTTCTATGGCAGATAAAAAACTGAAATTTTGCAGTAATTTTTCCTTCAACAAAAGATAACTAAAAAAGAATTTCTAGGCCCAATAGAATTCTGCTTGCATAAAGCATGGATTTGAAAAAAAAATTTTTTTTGATTTACTAGTTTATAAATGTCATGGTGACATTTACTACTAGGCTGCATACAGCCGTCATCACGATTTCTGGCCTGTGACGACCTTCTTCAGGAGGCTTTACAGCGATTTCTCCACAAGATACCCGGACTCTATTGACTTAATAATTCTCACCAAACGAATGAGAACCACAACTCACTTTCCGAATATCAGTCAAAGCAATCACAAGTAATAAATAATTTTATAATTTAACTGCAATGTTGAAAGTTTGAAAACTCGAGAAAAATTTGTTCTTGCAACTCAAATAACTCTTTCACTAATTGAGACAACGCACATTTTTGTAAGTATTCATAGGTACCCTGATTATCGGTCCATAATTGTACTTTTGGAAATCATTTCAAAATGTCACATGGCCAAGGACGGGAGCCAAATATTTGCAAATCATCCTGCAAAGCTCCTGTGTCTGTCCGTCTGTTGAAAGCACGCTAGCATCTAAACGAAAGGAGTCAGAACGTTCAAATTTTCCATAAATGTGGCTTATAGTCGTAGATCGGTTGGGATTGAAACGGGGGGAAATCGGCCCAAAGGGAAAAATTTTTCCCTCACAAGGACTAAAAATACCCATAATAATCCCTAATATTTTAGCGTATTTAAGCATGTTTTTTGAATATGTCTGTTTATATCTGCTTGATATTTGGTATGCGCATTCCCCTTATAGCAAAAACGTGCACCATAAAGTGATTCTTATTTGTAGGGGGTGAAATCGGGCAAAAAATGGATAAAAATGGTACATATTAAACGACAACAGCTAGAAACACGAAATTCGGTGTGTACATTCCTCTAATTGAGTATAGACATAATATAAAAGTATTTTTTCCAAAGTCGTACATTTAAGGGGTAAAATGGGAATAGAGGGATAAAAATGGTGCCAACCAAACGGCTGTACCTAGAATAATGAAATTCGGTGTATACATTCCTCTGATTGCGTAGACATGTAAATACACGGATTTTTCAAAATTCGTACTTTTTGGGGTTAAAATGAAAAAAAGGGATAAAAATAGTACCAATCAAATGACCGCAGCTAGAGTCATGAAATTCGGAGTATACATTTCTCTGATTGCGTAGACACGGAAAATAAACGGATTTTTCGAAATTCGTACTTTTTGGAGTCAAAATGGAAAAAGGGGATATAAATAGTACCAACCAAATGACCGCAGCTAGAGTCATGCAATTCAGATTATACATTCCTCTGACTGCGTAGACACGGAAAATAAACGGATTTTTCGAAATTCGTACTTTTTGGGGTCAAAGTGGAAAAAGGGGATATAAATAGTACCAACCAAATGACCGCAGCTGGAGTCATGCAATTCGGAGTATACATTCCTCTGACTGCGTAGACACGGAAAATAAACGGATTTTTCGAAATTCGTACTTTTAAGGGTTACAATGCTACAGAGGGATGAAAATAGTACCAACTAAACGACTACAGCTGGAATGATGAAATTCTAATTGCGTAGAAACGTCAAGGGGGTAATTTTTCTTTTACGACAAAAATTGGTTGAATCACGAAGTTAGGTCATTTTGCACTATGTGCGTCTGATAATGGATTTTCTAAATTTTTACGTTTGGAATTAAAAGAGAATGGAAATACAACCAACTGTAGCACTCACAATCTACCAATTTTTATGGTATTTAAGCTTTTTGAAAATATAAATATAAGAATATTTATTTTTTGATTTGAAATAAATTATGGTTTGAAATAATTAAAATATTATATTTATTTATAAAATTATTTTTTCAATATTTGTATTTGTTTTGGTTTGGCTATATTACAAAATTTATATTTTCCTGTAATATTACTGCACTTCTACGAAAACCGACAACCTCTGTGGAATGCAATCCATGGTGGAGGGTATATAAAGTTCGGCCCGGCCGAACTTAACTCCTTTTTTACCTGCTTCGTTTAAAATTTACAGAATTGTTTCCAAGAATCTATTCAACGTTATGTGATTTCTAATCGAGCCGCCTCTCGTATATTTCCTGTTCTCTTCGCCGAACAGGAATCTGTCTGTCAGGTCGCAATTATTATCCGAACATAACAAAAATTGGCACATGTAAGTTTTGCGCGCCAAGGACGAACGCTATTTAGTTTGAATAAAATAGGTAAATATTTATATATATCCCTCATACAAATGTCGCTCCCGATTTTACTTTTTCTGCTCTAGAAACCACGCATTTTACACGATTTGCTTCAAATTTGGTGCAGAACCCAATAATTCAAACTAGGAACATCTGTGGTAAAATGGGTTAGATAGATTCAGATTTAGATATAGCTCCCATACAAATTTCGCTCTCGATTTGACTTTTCCGCTCTAGAGACCACATATTTTAACAGATTTTCTTTAAATTTGGCAAAACATCTTATATTTGATCTAGAAACACCTATGATGAAAGTGGGACACATCGCCTGAGGTTTTAATATAAACCTCATACAAATCTTCTTCTCGATTTATTTTTTCTCTCTCAGAGATATACTTTTACATATTTTGTCTTAAATTAGTCTCTCCACCACAGATTGAACCTTGGAAACAAATTCGTGTGCCTAGTTTTTACTACCCACCCCCTTAATAATTTCCATCTAAATCCATAATAATCTACAAAACTTTTATAGTTCGGACTTGACATATTTTGATCATTATGTTGTTGTTGTTTTTTTCGTTCGTCAACTTCCGGCAATTAATTGAATATTTTTATATTTCAATAAAATTGACATTTCAGCGAGTTTAAGCGAAACTTGATTCCAAACTAAAAATTCTGCTGCGAAAACTTTGCTGGATTTTTCTGTTTTGTACAGTTTATGCAATTGTTGTTCGCTCGTTTGTTCGTTTGTACGTTCGTTCATTGCCAAAATAAATATGCCAATAACATCAAAAGCAATTTATATAAAACGGAAGTTACAGTTCACTACGAAATTCGGCGCTATGGAGCTGTAACGCGTTTCCCCATCCGCCGTTCAGGCCCTCTGCGCCCACCTAACACACCACTGCCAAGACCAGTGCAAAATACATAACCAATATTCAAAATAAGAGGTGGCGAGTCTCGTACAAATACTACCAATGTCGAATGCAAATGGCAACTATTTGCAAAAAACGAGGGGGTGCAGCAGAAGTTACAACCTATTGTTTGCTATGGATCCATAGAAAGATGGATTCTATACTCTATCTATGAGGATTGTTGCTTTAAATGGATGCTGAACTTTTGCTGGACCCCCCTGCATGTTGCTGGGAAAAGTGTTTTTTTGGGAAAATTGCATGACTAAGAACTGGGGCGTAGGTATGTGTAAATGTGTCGATGATTATGATGCAGTGTGCGTGTGTGTTAGAGTGTGCGTTTATACGCTGTCCTGGCCTATACGGCGATGTGGGTGGGGTGGGTGTTTGCCAACTAACGGCTCGCTTATGCGTGTGTGTGTGTGTTTGCCATGTATGTGAGTGTAAGTGAGTTTATGCGCTAATAACATTTCGCTCGTTTAATTTTGATTCATTTCCATTTACGTTCGAGTATTGCGAAATTGTAATTTGATTTTTGCGCATTGATTCACTTATAATGTTATTTTCAGTTAAATTTAGTGAATGCATGTGCAAATCGCACAAATGTGTGTGTCTGTGTGCGTGTGTGTGCCTGTGGTTGTGTGGATTGTTCATTGGCTCCGTTGCCGTTGTTTCCACATACATGTGTGCCGCATGTACAGCGAATATATATTCCCATAATATCGATCACGAGATTTGTATCCGTAATAATTGTTACACTCACACAGACACACAAACAAGCACTCTGGCATATACAAAACGTGCAACACATTTAACACTTTATCAATTGCAAGTATGTATGTGTGTGCGTGTGGTGGTGGCCGTGTTAGTGCCGGGGCTTTTTGTATTATGTTCACTTGTTATTCATATGTTTATTTAATGAAAATCAAATTAACATCTACGCAAATTAACATGATTTGTTTTATGTGATAGCCACAAATAAATAGAATAGCCCACGTCAAAGTGGCGTTATGAGCGAATCAACGGAAAAATTAAGCACAGGCCAATCATTGTGATTGATGAAGAATTTAAATTGTGGTGCGAATTGGAAGAGACGTTTGTGGGGACATTGCATTTAATTTTTTTAAACTCTATGTATATTTGAAGAGTCGACAATTGATGTACTAAGAATTTATTTTAAAAATTGGTACTTTTAGGCCGCAAAAAGGATTGAAAAAGACACTCTGTCCTGACTAAAGGGCTACCAAAGGAATCTCAAAATCGGGGTTGCATTTTCGTAAAAAATTGATACTTTAAAGAAGAAAGTGAAAAAAACTGCAGCTAGAAACGTAAAAATTGTTATCTGAAAACTGGAAGGGTACCAAAAGGGATAAAAATAGTATAAACCAAAGTGGTATTTGAATTCTGTTAACACTTCTCTCTGACAGCGAATAATTTAAAATAATATTTCAAAATCTGTACTTTTTTGGGGGAAAAGGTCAATATCGAAGTGCACTTCCCTCTAAAGTCACGCAAAAGAATTTTAAAAATGTACACTTTCAGGGACAAAAAATAATAAAAATGGTAGCAACCGAAGTTTTGCAACTAGAATCGTGAAATTATTTGAATACGTACGACGGCAGCTGCAATCGTGAAATTTTCTCCATATAAAGGAAATTTATACTTTTAAGGGTAAAAAATGTGTTAAAAGGGATGAAAACGGAACAAGTGTTGCCGCTGAATCATAAAATTCGTTGTGTATTTCCCACTAACCATGTAGACGACGATGGGATAAAAATGCTACCAAATCAAAGTGTTGCAGAGATTTTGTGAAATTCTTTGAGTACGTCCACCCGACGACTTTGACGCACAACATAAAGTACAAATTTTGTACTTTTAGGGGAGAATTGGACTATAAAGGGATTAAAATGGTATCGACCAAAATTTGTCCGCTAAAACAATCAAATTCGGCGTGCACTTCCCTCTGAAGTTACAAAAAGGGGAAAAGCAAAATTTAGGAAAAAAACGGGACAAAAGGGATAGATATGTTACTAGCCGATGTGATGCCGCTAGAGTCGTGAGATACGGTGAATACCTGCCTTTCAAATCACATAAAAGGAAGCAATTAAAATTTAGGGAGAAACCGGACAACGATGATGAATATGGCACCAACCGGTGCTGCTGCAAGAATCGAGAAATTCGGATACTGGCCAAATAGGAATGCAAATGTTACAAGCCAAGGTGGTACAGTTAGCATCTTGAAAGTCGGTGTGTACATCCTTCCGACTTTCAAAGATTATTTTTCGAAAATTGGAAAAAAGGGATAAAATTGGTACCAGCCTCGTAATTTGGTTATAACTGATGAACATTTTTTTATTATAACCTAAACTAGGATATTATGTGTTTGTGCATTTGTTTGTAACATCTAAAAGGAAGCGCGATAGACCCATTGTTACTTAGAATCACTTTTTGAATCGATTTAGACGTCCGTTCGTCCATCTCTTCTTGTAATCAAAGTATAGGTCGTAATTATTATCCGATTCTAACAAAAAGTGTCACAAGTGAGTTTCGCGGTCCAAGGACGAACCCTATACAATTTGAAGCAAATCGGATCAGATTTATATATCTCCCATACAACTGTTCCTCCTGATTTAAATTATTCCGCTCTAGAAACCACATATTTTACTCGATTTTGATTAAACTAGAAAAAGTTGGATTGCCCAGATCGATATAGATACAGCTCCCATACAAATTTCGTTCTCCATTTAACATTTTGTACTCTAGAGATCACATATTTTAACCAATTTTCTTCAAATTTGGCACAAAACCTTATATTTCAACTAGAAACATCCCTGGTAAACGTGAGTCAGATCAGTTTTATATATATAGGGTCCGCCGAATAACTTTTTTTTTGAAAATGCTATAAAAATAATACTGAATATTTTCTCAAATTTCTTTTTTATATGAAAGTTCAATCCTTCCGGTTAATAATGGGCACCCCACAAATAATAGTCTAACGGTTGAATAGTTAAAAAAAAAACGTTAGATGGCGGACCCTATAGCTTCCATACAAATTTCCATTTAAAATTTTACGCTCTCGAAACCACATATTTTATTTTTAGAAACCATATATTCTTCAAATTTGCCAAAAATACATTATATTTCAACTAGAAAGACCTGTCGTAAAAGAGGGCCACATCTTCTCAGGTTTTAATACAACCCTCATACAAATGTCCTTTCCGATTTAACTTTTCTCTCTCTAGATATTACAGCTTTTGATATAAGTTAGCAGAACACATTATATGTCAGCTGAAACATACGTTGTGAAAGTAGGTCACATCGGGTCATGATATAGTACACATAGGAAAATCGTTCCCGATTTCACTTTTTCCCCGAATTGAATTGTAATGGGTTAGATAGTGAAGGGTATTATATAGTCGGCCGCGCCCTACTTTAGCCTTACCTAACTTATTTATTTTATTGAAATCCATTTAATCCATGTTTAAGAGAAACTTTCGATGCAACCCAAGTTGGTTAACAGTTTGTCATGGAATGACTCCGTTATCTATACATTTAAGAACTCTTGTGAGAGGTACCGGTCATATATTAAGGTATTGACAAAGAAATTACGTTCACATTTTATGTATTTTTATGGAATTGACACTAATGATAAATAAAAATTGGGTCACACAATGACATAAAATGCATCCTGGCATTTATCCGAAAAATCCTACTTTGGCAGAAAGCAGCGCACTGCCACAGTCTTCACATGACTTGAGCAAAAAGTGTTGCCTACTTTCATCTTATCGCCACTCATTGCTGTCAGTGTCGTTGCACTGAATTCCTTGTGCTGGTTGTTCTTTTCTCTGTCGAGTTAATTTTAATAACTTTTCGACTTCTGCCATCTGATTTCATACTTCTATATCTGCAGTGTGGGACTGTCTCCCATTGTACGTATGTCTGAATCTACGTATGGGTGCTTTTATGCTAATTAAGTTATTTCAACTTAACACACACATCAAACAAACATTTATCTTACACTTCAGGCTTTAACGCGTACGTACGTTCGTACGCCTTTTCCCAGGATATTTACTTAAACAAATGTACACTACACACCAATACATCAGATGCGACGAAAAGCACATGCAGTACCCAGCACCCAGCTTCAGAGAGCGAGGGAGCAGATCCTGCCGATGCCGGAACGATGTACAAATATGGAGTGGCAATTTTTAAGCCTTTAATGAAAACATGCCGACAGTACATAGAGGGAGCTCCGGGGAAAGTGTGCTTGAGAAAATGTTGGCTACAAAACAGATGTGCCCTTAAGTGTCGTTCCGGAGAGGGTGAGATGAGCGACATGGTTGAGTCGGATTGAGAATAATCGTAAGGAAATCCGTGACCAATTAGAAAATTAAATTAAAATTTAAAAAAATTGCAGGACTAAAGCAACTGACCATTGAAATAGGACCGATATGTGTCAGTAGACAGTCAACATTTATTTTTAGAACACTCAGTTCTCAAATGGAATTTTTGTCATAGCAGAGTAGACTTATAATAGAATACTCTTAACTCTAAAATTAATTTCAATTTTTGAGTTATTTATAGCCTTTTAGGTTGAGTTTTGGTGTATTCGGGGAATTTTAGTAGAATTTTAATGCAACTATTTTTGTCGAAAAATTTCAGGGGTGTTCTTATACATATAGAGGAACTAGAAGGTTAAACACTAAAATTGAGTCTAAAAATAAACTTCATTTAAGTAAATTTGTAGTTAAAGAGAGTAAATAAAATTCGTGTTCAAGTAAAATTAATTTAACTTGAATTGAATTGAAGAAACGCATACTGTTTGTCAAACCGTTTCCGTTATTTTTAGTAATTTTTTACTGGAATTTGGTACACTCTTAGATGCTCAAATGAACGGATACCCTAAAATCGTTTCCTCATGAAGTATACATCGTTATCGTTAATTTTAGGCAAAAAAATCGGTTACACTATGCAACAGAAACAATAGTGACTGGGACAAAATATTAAATAATAGGCCTGTTCGATTGGACTTATTGGCTTACAATTAAGAGACTTGATAAGGTCAAAATTTTTATTTAAATAAATCTGGCACCAACTTACTCAGTAACTAAGAGAGTCGTAAGCTACTTTCTTATGAATTGAGTAGGTTCCATCTTTGACATTTGACCTTGACTCCTGATATTTGACATTGTCACTGATCTTTGACCTTGACCTATGATCTATTATAACTTTGACTTTTGACCTTTGAACTCTATGATTCTTTTCATCCCTTTTATAACGGACCTGCGACATCTGCCCTTGACTTTTGACCTTTGATCCCTTTGATCTCAGACCTTTACCTTTGGCATTCGAACTTTGATCTTTAATTAACCTTTAATCTCTGACCTTTGACTTTTGACCTTAACATCTGACCTTTGATCTTGACCCCTGATCTTTAACCTCTGACAATTGACCTTCTGAGGCGATCCAGGCTTGTCCGTCTGTCTTTTGAAATCAAGTTCCAAACGAATTAAGTTATGGTGTCCAAATTTTCCACATATAATCTCTAATGTTTGTAAGCCGGTTAGATTAGGAAGAAATCGGTCTAAGAACTGAAAAACCTCTAATTTTTTTGTATATTCACTTACTATATTTTTGAAAAATACAAGTTTTGGTCAATTCAGTTCACATCTCTCAAAATTTAACGATTTTTTTTTGTATATTCACTTACTATATTTTTGAAAATTACGAGTTTTGGTCAATCCAGTTCACATCTCTCAAAATTTAAAGAATTTGAGGGACAAAAAATCTACCTAAAATTCATAAAAACGGTAAAAAAGCGCATAGCGATGATTTTAGTAAAAAAATCTAAATTTTGGAGCAATCTTCTCCACTTTTACATAATGTCAATGCCTTTCACTCCATGATGGAGGGTATACAACACTCAGTCCGACCGAACTTAGCATCCTCTATACTTTTTTATACTCATAAATGTCAGTTTAAATATTATTTTGTCCAGAGTATAGTGTAGATGACGACTTTTGTTTCTATAGGTTGACAAAAAGCAAGCCTACTTTTAGGATCTAATAGTTCCAACAAAGCAAAGCATACTTAAATGACTTCAATTTGCCCCTCACCCCTTCACCCACGACACTGTTTTTCTTCATCTTCTTCTTCTCTTTGATAGCTTAAAACAAGATATTTCTGCGGATCTTAATCACTGCTTATGTATTTCAACATTTAATTAGACACGATGCAATCACAGATGACTTTAATGCACCAGCTATGGCAACAGTCTTAAATTAAAACCTCGGCTTTAGCTCGCCTTGACTAGATAATTTTAAATTCATTTCATTTTGGCTATTATGGGCGTTAAATCTATAATTGTCCTTAGTTTAATAAACATAAATCACCCTTGACTAGGGCAAGTGTTGGTGTGAAAGTATTGACATGTCTCTTTGTAAGTGTAAGTGCAAGTGGCAGAGTGTGTCTGTGTGTTTTGGGGGTGGGGGTAGGGGGGAGGTAAAGCGTGTTGGTTGTGTATTTCTAATCTGACTTTAAATCCAAAGTAATAAGACGATTATGTTCACTTAATGCTTTGTTAAATATCCTTACAAATGTCTTTGGTTTAAAAACGAGACCACCGCCCACAACTCTACGCTGTGACAGGCTAACAAATTCCAGTGGCACTCACACTAACACAAATCACACAAACACACACTTTTACACTTGCCACGAGACAGACCAGCTAAACTACAGACTGACAGGGCCACACAGAAAGGACATCACGAACACCGAACACAGAGCCACTTTTGAGACATTCAGTGAGCAATGACCGTAAAAAGCAATGACAACAGTTTAAGGCCACAGCACATAACGGCAGCGAGAGAGGGAGATGGAGAGAGAGGGAGTAGGTTCGTCTTGGGCGTGGGCGGAGACAACAAATGTAAGATTAAAAGTCAAAATGATTAATTGGTAAAAGTCAAATTAAGGAAAACATAAGAATGTCACCGAGGTTTTTCAAGCGTTCGGACACCATCACGTCAGCTCACGTCGTCTTTTGTTGTGTCTTAAGGAAAACTTAATTTCCTCTCAGACTTTCAGCTGCAAGTTTATCATAATGTGTCTGTGTATGCGGTAAAGTATTTTGTGCGGTGTCTCAGCAGCATCTTCAGCATTTGTGGCACAACTTTGCCAACGAGTGCCAACGACGGCAGCAACAGTCTCAGTCTGCCGCCTCAACCTCAAACCCAGGAACTTTTAGACTTAAAAGTCTTATAATATAATTGCTGACTTATGCGTGCAGCATGAAATACATAAATCTTGCAACATTTATTCCTTCGTTCAGCCTTTCTTCCATTCATTCATTTAACCACCAACTTGGCACCCATTCATGCCGTTGCAAGTTTTTTCACCCCATTTTTGCCACATCGTGTTCTTGGCTTTCGTTTTGCTGTTGCAAAGTTTCTTTAACGCTTTATTTTCCATCTTCTTCCTCTTCATCTTATTCTTCGTTTATAGTTTTCGACTCTTTGGCTTTGGCTTGGCTTTTGTGCGTTTTTTTTTGCTGTTGCACTTTTTGCATAGTGCAATTTATGTCTAATTGTGAAATATATTGAGGAGCATAAAAGTTGCGAATAAATGTTTTGAGGAAAAGTTAAGAACTGGGGAAGTTGTTCGAAAGGCATTTTGGGATGATGGATAACACAATTTAAGAAAGATGAAAAAAGTGAGAGAAATTAAATTATTAAAAATTTAAATTGTTACTAGAAATATTCCTGAAAGGCAAATAAATTTTAATTTTTTGGGCAAAAAAGTACACTAGGTTTTGATACTAAATATTCCCCTAAAACAATATTCCAGTTGATATTATCTGGGAATTTCACACTAGACAAGCTGTCAAATCCCGAAGCAGGGTATTGCATCCGTTGAAACACACTAGTACCTTTAAGAGACAAGTTAGGACAAACAAAATTTACAAATATATGTCTAACACTTGTTGGTTGGGCCATTTAACATTTTAAATTTGAACTACCGATTACTTTGACTTAGAAAGGAAGAATAAAATTCATTTTTATTTTCAGGTTCATGTTTGATATTTGCAGCTACACAACAAGCTATACGCTCGAAAAAAATTGGGAAATATTAAAAACTTGCTTCCAACGTAGTGAGTCTGTAACGCAAACTCTAAAAAATTTACGTGGAAAATGTTCGTGTTTTCAGATGAAGCTCGTTTTCATCTCGTGACCTTGTCAATAAGCAAAATTTCCGTATATGGGGCTCAGAGAACCCACACGTGGCTGTTGAGAAGCCAATGCAACCACTATTCGGTATAGATTTTGTAGTGGCGGCATCATTGGGCCATGTACTGAAAAATTGGTTTGATCGGACGAGGTAGCCATGTGAATGATATTGTTTTCTATTATTAAATGGCAATACAATAAAACCAAAATTTTGAAAAAGTTTTTAGTACTTTTTATAGCCGATTCTAATTTAAAATTTCAAATTGTCCACCCTATACAACGCTTATTGTTGCAAATGGATGAAATAGAGCAAATAAATTTTTGAGATATTTATTTCCAATTCTGAATGATTTCTGTCAAAAAATCACTAGGATGGGTCACGAAAATAAATTGCCACCCCCACAACTGAAGATTGTATTGTTTAATAATTATGTGCAATGTATTTCGCTCGTTGCTGAAAATACCGCTAAAAATCAAGTATCCCGTGTAAATTTTTTATATTGCATTTTTTTCCACTCCACTTTAAATAAGAATGTATTATTATATTTATTAGATTTATTTTTTGTGGTTTTCTAAAGTCACGGCTAAAAGTGCATATTTATTGAAAAAATTTAAAATCTGTTACGAAAAATAAATAGAAGGAATCAATGCATTTCGAATGATGTCCAAATGATGAATGCCAGGCGAAAATTTACGTCACTGAATACGAAAAAGTTTTCAGTTGTCACTATGAAAAAACACAAAGAAATACTATAAACGTCGACTAATAAGTTACTCTACGACAAGAATCAAAATTTATATTTAAAATGTTTTGAAGGGTCTATAATTTTAGAAAAAAAATACAAAATATGAAACGGGAAAATATGATTTTTTAGGCGAGTTTTCAGGATCGTTTACCTCACAGACACAGCCTGATCTAGGAACGAAATATTTTGCAACTCCAAACTTTATTTTCGTGGGGTGACTGGAAATTGTTTTTTTTTTTATATGGACCGCGTCCAGCCTAATATTCACTACTAAATAATTTAAATATTATTTGAACGGATATAAAAATTATCGCTATTTTTTTCTGTGAGCAAATTTTTCCCAAAATCTCTACTTTTTATTGAATTCTGCACTCCAGCTGGCTTGATCTATTTTGCAAATCTTCAATAATTCGAATTACTTCGAATTACTCTACATGACCATTAAAGGTTAAAAAATGAAAGCAGTACGCTGTGTTATAAAAAAGAATGAAGTAGAACATTCTGGGAAGCGATATTGCTTTTCTTGTAGGTATTGCCGAGTAGAATAAGAATCTGTATTTGAAATTTCCCAGACACTCCAAAATTTTGAGTTACGGATAAAAAAGTTTTCAACCATTCTTCAACTTTGGCAATGTTCCTTCACATTATATTGTTTGGTAACCGAAACACTTCTAAATTTAATTAAGTAACATATTTAATTAGGGGTAAAACGCCTCTTCGTTTTAAGCATATTTTAGTAATTGAAGTTTGTATAAATTCTACATTTTTGCAAAAATACACATTTTAGTCATTGCAATTCGATTTGAATTGAATTGAGGTCCAGTAAAAATAATTAAAATTCGTCAATATGATAACAACGATGAAAAAATTACA
This sequence comes from Polietes domitor, assembly GCA_947397865.1. Taxonomy (NCBI): domain Eukaryota; kingdom Metazoa; phylum Arthropoda; class Insecta; order Diptera; family Muscidae; genus Polietes; species Polietes domitor. The sequence goes on along the minus strand of OX377621.1, from coordinate 172,473,778 downwards.
AGACTTTTCATATTTTTCGAAAATACCCAAATTCCCAAAGTGAGGAAAATGTGTTCCAAAATTAATTTTCGATTTTGGAATTGAAGTTTCTGTAAATTCTACATTTTTGCAAAAATACACATTTTAGTCATTGCAATTCACATTTCTCATAATTTTACGAATAGAGTTCCAGTAAAAATAATTAAAATTCGTCAATATGAAAAATTCGACAACGATGAAAAAACTACAAGACTTTTCATATTTTTCCAAAATACCCAAATTCCCAAAGTGAGGAAATGTGTTCCAAAATTGGGGATTTTTTTATTAAAACGGTCGACATGTTTTTACCATTTTTATCTGTTTTGATGAATTTTATGTTTTTATTGAATTTCAATTTGTAAATTAAAGAGACATGTGAATTGCAATGACTAAAACTTGTATTTTGCACAAAAAACGTATTAATAGAAATTTCAACAACTCAGTCAATTACCAACAGATTTAAAAACAAAGCGGCGTGTTACTCCTTACTAAATGTGTTATTTAATTAAATTTACAAGTGGTTCTATTACCAAAATAAGAAATATGCAAAAACATTGCCAAAGTTGAAAAATGGTTAAATTGTTTAATAAAAATGTGTTAGCTAAAAAAAACTCACAGATTTCTTAAATTTGTCCAGCATTCTTCTTCTCTAATCCGATGAAAAAGTGAAAATAAACCTTTAAGTTACAGGCTTATAAATGTTGAATGGTAACTCAAGATTTTGGAGATGTCTGGCAAATTTCAAATACAGATTCTTATTCCACTCGACAATACCTTTCAGAAAAATAATATCACCTCCCAGAGTTTCTGGACTGTTGCACAGTGCTATTTAACTAATAATTTTGTTAATTTCCATCATTCTTTTTTATAAAAGCCTATTGCCAACTGTGGCAATATTTCAAAAGTAAATACGTGTAATTAGGGGTATTCTTTGCCGTATATGTATATTGAAAATCGTATATTTAATGCGTTATGATAATAAATCCATACGTATCTACATTGAGTTTCCATGCTCCTCAAACTAGGCAACACTTGTTAATTTTATTATGCAGCCATAGAGTATGAAGCACACTTTAGGTGGCAAATAAAAGAAACAATGACAGCAATTAACAAGAAACTAAGAATAAAAATCAAAACAAAAAAGAATCATTATTCTTGTGGGCGTGGCAGTATTCCGTGACTTTTAGAAGTAGACAAATACAAATAAATTCATAAAAAAATAAAAAAAATACAACTTAGCAAACGTCAATTGATCAAATGACAATTAGTCCATGCCCAAAAGAGCAAAGATGTATTTTTCCATCTGTTTGCTAAAAGTTAATAATATAAACACCAATTAATTATATCAATCGACTTAGTAGCTCTTTCTGAAGCTCTTTGTAATAAAAAATAATAAAATATTCTATATTCTATTAAAAAAATTTCATCCCTTTTTCTTATAATTTATACTAGTTTAAAATTCGCCCATGAAAATTCTCATATGAATTATGTGTTGCCTACTTTTAGGATGCAACATAAACGTAAAGTTAAGGTATACTTTTGGTTTATACATATCTGATTGATATTATCAAAGCTAGCCAATGCCTGGGTATGATGTCTTTGTACAAATAAATGCAGTTTCTACTCTCTCTCTCTCTGCCTTTCTCAAAGTGCTCCACTTTATCTTTTTCTGGCAAAACAGAGAATAAATATTTCTATAATATTATATTCATTGCAAACAAATTGCATGATGCTTTTGCAGCAATACTTTCTATTATTGTCATTATTGTTTCCCTTTGCCAGTTTCTTGGTGCTTTGTTTCCCCCAGTCCTTTATATTTTATTAATATACTGATAATGGCAAAAAGAACATAGAGCACATTTGCAACATCAATCGCAAATCAAAAGGATATTACAATAAAGTTTTGAAACAATCTTCATATGTTTTATGAATATATATGATATCAAGGGATATTAGGGTGTATCGAAAAAAAAAACTAAAAAATTAAAGATAAAAAAATTAAAAATAAAGAATAAAAAATAAAAAATAAATAAATAAATAAAAATAATAAATAAAAGTATAAGATTTAAGAGTCCAAAATGGAAAAGATTTTTAAGAATACTTCAGATTTTTAAATAAAAAGTAAAATTCGATAAAAGAAAAATATAAAATAGATTTTTCCTAGATTTTTTAACCGGAAGAGTGTGTGCCATTAATATACCCCAAAAAATCACTTTTGCCAAATTTCCATTGACATCGGACGACAAATATGACCCGTACAATGACTACAAAAATAAATTGACAAACGCACGAACAATTCTAATGTTTTTTTATTATGAATTACAATACAAAGTAAATTTATAATCTAATTTTGGGTCCAGGGATTGAGCCGGGGTGCCTAAGACCATTGTAGCTTGTTATTGCAGCGACAGACCAGAGCCTCTGGTGGGAATCGAACCCACGACCCCCACGCTGATAGCCGAGCACGCTACCAACTCGACTACCGGGGCGCTCCTAATTCTAATGTTATATGGTGTCCTTAGGCCTATCACATTTCCTTTTGGAGGATTAATACCATATTTCTGAAGGCAATTTTTTTTTTGCATGAAGAGCGCCCCGGTTATCGGATCAATTTCCACCAGACTAACTACAATCTAAGAATATAAAATTACTTTGTTCTCATAATAAATAAATACAAAAATAATATAATTTGTACGAAAGTAAACTTCAAATTCACTTTTCAAGTATATTTAGAAATTGCAAACTATCATTAATAAAGGTATTTATAAAAATATATTTTTCATAAACATTTCCCAGTTCAAGGCACTCTATCGCAACAAGCAATTTTTTCATAAGTCAAGGTACGGAGGATAATATTATGCCTTCTTATGATTCATAGGCTTGACTCATTTTATAAAATTTAAGAATAAACCAAACACGTTTTCATAACCCTTACCGATCTATTTCTTTCAGATTCTTCTACTTTATGCTGTAAAATTCATGTTTCCTCTCTCAACAAACCCTAATGTACATTTAAGCATGGCTGTGAATAAACTATATATATGTAAGTGTGTGTGTATGTATGATCACGCACAAAAAGACGTGCACCAATCACAAATCCTTTGCCAGCATCATTCCCTTTGAAAAATATTCTTGCAAAGTAAGCTTTTCATATCCTTCATGTTCATGTTTGTTTGATTTTCTTCTATTTCACATCATTACTCTCTCTGTGTGTTTGTGATGGTCAATCAGCCACAACAAAAATTCTTTTTTTGTGATCAAGAAAAGCACGGCAAAAAAGGAGAGCATTTTTGTATGCCCCACATGCAAACAGTTGCACACAAGCATCGAGACTATGCAAGGACTACGGATAATTTCTAAGAAATTGAGTTTAATATTTCTATAGTAATTTGTTGATAATGCAACAAACCCAACACACACAAAACTTAATGACATTGGGCAAGCAAGGATGTGCAATTTTATTAGTGAATTAGGTTTACATATTTGTTTCCTGCTCAAAGAGAAAAAAATGTTATGGATTTGTAATACAAGGATAATGGAGAGGATTATTTAGGCAATTATGGTTGGGTTGTGCCTCAGTTTATTCGTACAGAATATTAAGCTCCTAAAAGTAGGCAAAAGATTTACGGAGTAATGTCTGCCTCAAAGTAGGTTTTGATTTAAGGCAATGGGATAAAAACAATATTTGGTGCAGGGCATTATAAAGTGAGAATTTTTTTTTGTTTTTTATGGAGTAATGTTGTTGGTCATTCAAAAAATGTTAACACATTCCCTTCGGCTTTCGAGGGAGTACCTATAAGCCTTTAGTTTTCAATGTATTTTACTTTTGAGAGTTTTCTAATAAATTTAGTTCACTTCGAAATAGTATACGAGGTCATGTAGGAAAGTTTTAAGAATGATAATGATTATGGTAACTAATCTCACGAAATGTAACTAAATAAGATGCTGAGAAGTTATACCACAAACTAATAAATGAAGACAGTATTCAAATCTGAATTATCTTTTCGATATGCAAATAAGTACCAATGAAAACCCTCCAAACTAGGAAATAAAGGCCCATAAATTAAAAAATTAAAACATACCAGCAAAATCCTTTGGACATATTTTATTTTCAGATATACGGTTATGCTTGGAATCTGATCGTATTTATGTATGGATATGACAAATATAAATATCATAGGTAGCCGGCATTCGGGGGTAACCACGCCCAATGAACAAATCAGACTACGCACAGTTTAGCGTTGCCTTATGTCTGACTATGCAGAGTACAGACTTCCTGTGTTAAGCTTTTGAAATAATTGAAATTTTGTTTTGTTTTTTTAAATGCATTAAATTACTGAAAATTAATTAATTACCCCATAGCTAGTCGTTTCTGTTGCCTATATAATTTTTGGGACCTAATTTCATTTTATTCTTATCTTGTTATTTCCCGGGACGTAAATTCTTTACAGCCCACATTAATCATGGGCAAAAATTATTAATTGCTTCGCATTTTTTACATATGTTTCTTAAGGGTATGAATCCATCTAAAAAATTCAAAAAAATAGAAATAGTTTTTTGGGGATCCAGAGCATTGGGCATTTTGTATATAATTTTGTATGATTTTGTAGTTTCGTTCATAAGTAGCTGAAGGAAAATACGGTTTACAAATTATTTTAAACAGTGTTTAATATTCTTATACTTTCTGAATAGCCGAGTAGTGGTACTAATTTAATAATTTTTTTCTTAATCTTAAAAATATTATTTTTCAATTTTTATATACTTAATTTTTAAAGATTTTTTAAGATATCGACTTATGTTATGGGACGAGGAGAATAAATATATATTATAATTTTTAAGGGTGAAAATTTGAAAAATAAAATATGGTGATTTTTTTAATATTATTTCTTTCTGAACTTTAAAAATTAAAATCCTCTCCGATATTTTCCGGTTGTAGTATGCCTAATTCAAGTGAGAATATTTGTTTGGCAAGCAATATTATTCTTATGGTGAGGTACTCCTAAAAGTAGGCTACATTTTTACTTCGTGCATAAGCCTAAATTTAGTAGGCTTTGATAAGAAAGAAGCATATCATGATAAACAAGTAAGAAGGCGTTAAGTTCGACCGGGCCGAATCTTATATACCCTCCACCATATATACCCTGCATTCCACAGTATTACCAGCAGATTAAAGGATGTCGACTTTACATAGAAGCACGGTACCATATTACGAAAATTGTGATATTTTTATGCACAATATAAAACAGTAATAGTAAACAAATATACTATTTCAAACTATAATGTGTACTTATGCGCACTGTTTAAAATCGACTACTATATATAAATAAAATGTTGAAATTGTGAAAGTGAACATGCCTAAATATTAGGCGATTGTCAGTCGCCATTAGAAAGAAGCATTTTCAGATACATTCATAGTCAGAATGTATACACCGAATTTCATTATTTCAACTTCACCATTTTTATCCCTCGTTTTAATTATATCCCTTAAAAGTACGAATTTCGAAAAATCCCTCTATTCTACGTGTCTATGCAATTAGAGGGATGTACACACCGAATGTCATGATTTTAGCTGTTGTCGTAGCATATTTTATCCCTTATTGTCCCATTTCGCCCTCCAAAACTTTTATTTTCTTTGTGGTGCTTCCAAGCTACAAGAGGAATGTCCGCAACAAATTTTAACTGTATGACAATAAGAAATTTAATTAATATATATAATGGATATAATACTTCAATTCATAAAGTAAATATAAGGGAGCAATCATAAATACCCTAAATATTGGGGGATAGAGAGTGTACTTTCAGCTACAGTCGTTTGGTTGGTTGTATTTCCATCCTATTTTAATTTCAAAAGTATAAATTTTGAAAATACCTACACACGTACGCAGTATAAGACAACTTCATGATTCTACCATTTTTTGTCGTAAAAGCAACAAAATAAACTACGAATTTGGAAAAAAAAATATTTTACGTGGCTATGCAGTCAGAGCAATGTATACACCGAATTCCATGAATTTCCAATTTTGCCCCCTCAAGAGTACGACTATCTAAAATCTCTTTATTTTACGTATCTACACAATTAGAGGGACGTACTCACTGAATTTCATCATTGTAGCTGTATTCGTTTAGTTGGTACTATTTTTATCCCCTGTAGCCATTGTATCCATTGAAAGTACGAATTTGGAAAAAACGTTTTATTTTTCGTGTCTACACAGTCAGAGGAATGTATACTCCGAATTCCGAATTTTCTAGCTGCTATCATATGGTAGGTACTATTTTTAGCCCCTTTTTCCATTTGAACCCCAAAAAGTACGAATTTTGGAAATTTCTTTTATTTTACGTGTCTACGCAATCAGAGGAATGTATATATCGAATTTCATTATTCTAGGTGCAGCCGTTAGGTTGGTACTATTTTTAGTACCTCTATCCCCATTAAACCCCTTAAAAGTACGAATTTAGAAAAAATACTTTTATATTATGTATCTACTCTATTAGAGGAATGTACACGCCAAATTTCGTGTTTCTATCTGTTGTCGTTTGATGGGTACCATTTTTATCCCTTTTTGTGCCATTTCGGCCCCTACAAATAAAAATCACTCTATGGTGCCCTTTTATGCTATAGAGGGAATGCGCATTGCAAATATCAAGTAAATACAAGCTAATATGTTCAAAAAACATGCTGAAAATATTAGGGGTATTTTCAGTTCTTGTGAGGGAAAAATTTTTCCCTCTGGGCCGATTTCGTCCACTTTCAATCCCAACCGATCTACAACCATAAGACACATTTTGGAAAAATTTGAACCTCCTAGCTCATTTCGTTCGGCCGCTATCGTGCTTTCAACAGACAGACGGACAGACGGACAGACGGACAGACGGACAGACGGACATGGCTATATCGTCTTAGAATTTTACCACGACCCAGAATATATATACTTTATGGGGTCTCCGATGAATATTTCAAGGTGTTACAAACGGAATGACAAAGTGAATATACCCCCATCCTGGAGGTGGAGGGTATAAAAAGAATATAGTAATAGTTTGCCAGAAAAGAAAGCGCTATAAAGTACACTACATTCAAAGGACTCCAACTAAGTAGCAAGTAGTAGCATTTCGTACAGATATTAGATTACAATTAAGTTTTTATTTATATCCTCCCACAACCACTAACGGCCATAAACATAATATGAAAAATCACCTCATAGTTCTAATTTTCACATTTATCGTGTAGTACTTTTCAAAGGTTATTTTTAGGGATAGGTGACTAATATACCGAAAGCCCAAAAAACATCTATCACGAGTTCCTTCTTTAACAATTGTTAAATATGTGAACAACTTGTAGTCAATTATAGACTAATTTCATTTAAAACGGAATAGGAATTTGCCTTGGGTTCTCCGATTTTAATGAAAGTCTGCGAACCTTTACCCCTGAATAAGGCACATAAAGCTGTATTTCTCTATTTAAAAAAATATGAAATCTAGACACTAGACATCAGGAATTTTGTACTAAGGTACAAAATCGTAACTTTTTTCTGGTAGAAGAGATAAATATTTTTTTTCTCAATTTCAAAAAAAATGCTTCTAGTTTAAATAAAATTATGAAATCTTAAAAATATCTATATATTTTTTAATTTTTCTTATTTCTCTGTAATTATTAAATAATCAAAAAAAAACTCTTCGAATATTCAAATAATTTTTTATTAACAGGTAATAGTAATAGTAATACGTTCATAAGTTTCATGAGTTATGCTGCACAACAATTATAAAAGTGATTGTAGTCAAAATTACAAATATTTAATATAAATAATTAAAGCAGCTTAAATTGTTTTAAAATAATTGTGGCTGTTCCCGACTAAAATCTCTTATTGGTTTGTTTAATGCGTTGTCGCAAAATATTTAGGCTTTATTACTGTCCATTAGTGAGCTACACATTTTGTACGAATTTAGTGCTTTTTTTCAAAAAACCTAATAACTCCCACATTTTTGGGCCGACTAGTGTTTGAAAGCGCTCGCTAATTGTGATTTATTGGAATTTCTTAACTTTGGTCATCAAGGGGTTAAGGGATTTGAAGAAAACCCCAAAACATTTAGATTTTAGTAGAAAATTGTTTAAAAATATACATACAATTTTTTGTGTTGCTTTTATAAAACACGTAAAAATTAAATTTTTAGGTCTCGGACACAATATTTGTATTTTTTGTTGCATAGTGTTATTCATCATACAGAAAATAAGAGTAATATTCGGTACTTTTTACCATTTCTGTAATTTCTTTTTAAAACTATTAACTAAGACCTCAGTTTATCAGTACTAGAATCTTACAGGAAAACTCCTGTTTGAAAAGGAAAAAGAATACTCAATTTCCAGAATTAAACGAAATTCCAACACGTTTCCGAGATATATGCTAAGAAAATAATCTCAGAATCAAAAATTTCCAAAATATTTTAATTTTGTCTAGGCATAGGCACCACTTTTAAGTATAGAATTAATTGACATATTTCTGCTGAATTCAATGCCAAAAATAGAAATGCAAATTTGTTTGCTTATGCAAATTTGGTGTTTTTTACCGCTGATAATGAATTTTATTTTATTTTTATTTCAAAAATCCAGGGTGCTACTCATGATTCTAATAAACAACTGTAATCAACGTTCAAATTCGATTTGCGGCCAAAGACAGCTGTGTACAAAATTTCCCCTCTTACCCCACTTTCAAGTGCAAATTATTCCATAAATTAGGCCTGTAATGGTCGTTAATTCATTTCCAGATCTATTTTAATTGACTTAATTGTTCTTTGGATTCAAATTGATTTATTTTTCCCCAAAAAATTTGCCTCCGTTTCTTAAATTGTTTAATCGTGACTCAAACAACTTTCCAAAACCCTCGGCAAAAAAGACCTACCAATTGAATTTTATGTTTGCCAATAATTGCTGTCAATAAAGCCACCACTCGTGTTGCTGATATCCTTCGAAAAGGATAATGGGCTAACATTTGAACACTTTATAATCAAATTAAATAAAACTCATTACATAAATGTCAAAAACACTTTTCTATCGTATTTCTCTGTGCCACACCACACCACTACAATCCACTCCACAGCACAGAGCACACTTCCATTCATTCATTCATTTGTTCCTGGCGTGCCCTAGCCGGACCAATCTCTTTCGATTACAAAACAAATAAACTGTCAGATTTTTTGGAGGAACTCTTTTGTCCATTGTAGTGGTCTACAAACAACAAGAAAAGTGTGAACATGGCTTTTGTTCGGCGAGCTTTACTACAGCAACACACACAGAAAAGGGAGAACCACAAAAAGGATCATATTAAATCTTGTTTTCTGCACATTTTGCACAAAAAAATTTAACAAGAAGTTGTATGAAAGTGGTCGGTAGGGGAGTGGGAAGGGGAGAGGAAGTATAAAAGGAAAACATAAAAATAGCAATTTCGGGGAATTTGTAATGATGAAAATAAGCAATTTTCTAAATGGTTTCATTTAATAAAATCTTAAATTTTTGGTTGACTAACAGCATCGTTGCCTTTGTCTGGGCCGCCGTAACGGAAGTCGCAAGTGCATGAAAAGGGTCAACGGCTATTGATATATTTCAAAAATTCAAACAACAGGAAAATAAAACGTATTGCTTATGACTGAAAAGTGAAAGAGTTATCAACACAACTGGCCGGGAACAAGGGACCAAGTCATAGATTAAAAAAGCTGCCTAAAATATAGCGATAAACCGACAGGCCCAGCCAAACATTTACTAACCGAACAAAGGATGAATAGATTACAAATGTCAGCAAAATTTAACAAGGAACCCGGTAGATGTTTGTGGTACCCTCTTGGTTAAGAGAAACAACTGGTTTTTGTTAAACCAAAAAACAAGCACTATTTATTTGACCTAATCCTCTCTGTGTGCTAGGTATCCGCAAGTGTGTGGCTCTTAGATCAAATTTTGTGTTGTGCAAACATTTCACACAATTACTTTCAATTCATTACCAGCAATTTGTTCTTATTCGATACAGCAGCAGCAGCTGCTGCATTTACAAGCAGCAAATCCTTTTCTGTTGCTGGAAAATTGCCGCTTTATTTCAATTGCCATATCGATTGTGTAATCCTTGAACGTAAAATTGATGGATTTTGCCAACTATAGAATGAGACAATTTACGTTTTACATGTCCTGTGTGTTACAGCAGCGAATGACAACGAATGAAGGGTGTTGCACTTAGGGGTGTTGGTAAAATGCGGGGATTTAAAAAGAATTATATTATTTACTAAAAATACTGGTGTAAAAGCCACATAAATTAAATTTTACCTATACCTATAACATAGAATAAAAATTCGTGATATATAGGGTCCGCCATCTAACGTTTTTTTTATTCAACTATTCAACCGTTGGACTAATATTTGTGGGGTGCCCGAGGTAGCCATTTGAATGAAATTATTTTCCATTATTAACCGGAAGGATTGTACTTTCAAATAAAAAAAGGAAATTTGAGAAAATATTCAGTAGTTTTCTTATAGCATTTAAAAAACAAAAAATTATTTGTTGAAATATGTGGTTTCTAGAGCGGAAAAAGTAAATCGTAGGAGACATTGGTATGGGAACTATATAAAGGGTCCGCCATCTAACGTTTTTTTTTCAACTATTGAACCGTTGGACTATTATTTGTGGGGTGCCCGAGGCAGCCATTTGAACCGGAAGGATTTTACTTTCAAATAAAAAAAGAAATTTGAAAAAATATTCAGTAGTTTTTTTATAGCATTTTCAAAAAAGTTATTAAAATTCATCACCATTGAATGCATTCGTGTCCTTAAATTTGAAATATAAAACTGAAACACCCACCTAAAGTGTAACATACAATTTTCGAAATCAATAGACATCACATCACAATAGAAATAGAATTTTTTTATAAAACAGAGGGATTGATGTTAACCAGCGCTAAAAACTAAATATATAATATATGGTCAATTGCTTACCATTTTCTCTTAATTAGTCAATCATTTCAAATAGCCATACAATAGTATTATGTATTGAAGCATACTTCTAAGAATAAGTAAAAATACAGCGCAATTAAACGAACATATTTGAAGAGATCCAATCCATACATTCGTTTAAAAACACGTAAGCAATATACACTCAGTGCACAAATCGAATAATTTTAATTAAAAATTTTAATTCACATGTCACATCACTAACATCGAGTAATGAAGAGGTATTTCTGCAATTACATCGATTCTTAAAATTATTAATTAAGACCTCGTTCGGACTAGCGATAACAATTTTATAAGGAAATAAAATTAAAATTATACTTTTTAATGAAAAATAATTCTTGAAGAGCTCTTGTATACCATGAACCATGAGATATGTTATTCATTCCATGTCATGTGGTACGATTTATGATTTATTGTATAAATATTTTTTGAAAAAAAAAAATAGAATTTTTTGAAATTTTAAAAATTAATTGAAGGAAATTTCAATTAATTTTTAAATAGTGATGTGGAATGGTATTATCGCATTATATTTATTATGCCCATTTTCTGTTTGTAATCTTCTTTGTCCATAGCTACAGTTTTTCCGCCTTTGTCCGCACTTAATATTAGTATGTCATCATTGTTCTTCAAATATTTTGTCGTTTCTCCCACTTTGCTTTATTGCTTTATCTCGTCGATTAGTGAGACTAGCTTTGCTCTTGAGATCTCTTGCTCTTCCCTACTTTAAAAAAAATCTTTTATGATTACATCAATTAATTTTTTGAAACTTTAAAGTATTGTTCATAGATGTTTTTTTTAGTTGCTGTGTGAGTTTGGAAATGGTGAAATGATGGCTTATATTTTTTACGATTTTTTCTCGTTTTTTTTTTTCAAATCAACCAGAACTTCAGTGAGAAATCTTCAGAATGATAATTTTTCAAGTAGTTTATTTTACTAGCATCTAAACGAAAGGAGCTAGGGCGTCAAAATTTTCCATAAATGCGTCTTATAGTCGTAGATTGGGATTGAAACAGGGCGAAATCGGTCCAAATGGAATTTTTTTCCCTCACAAGGACTAAAAATACCCATAATATTCCCTAATATTTTAGAGTATTTAAGGAAATTTTTTCACTATGTCTGCGTGTACTTACTTGATATTGGGTGTACGCATTCCCCCTATAACAAAAACGTGCACCGTAAAATGATTCTTATTCGTAGGGGGTGAAATGGGGCAAAAAGGGATGAAAATGGTACCTTTCAAACGACATTACATTCTAATTGAGTAGATTCATAATATAAAAGTGTTTTTCCAAATTAGTACTTTTAAGGGATAAAATGGGAATAGAGGGATAAAAATGGTACAAACCAAATTCGATGCATACATTACTCTTATTGCGTAGACACATAAAATAAACGGATTTTTCGAAATTCGTAGTTTTTGGGGTTAAAATGAAAAAAAGCGATAAAACAAGTACCAACCTAATGACCGCAGCTAGAGTTATGTAATTCGGAATATACATTCCTCTGACTGCGTAGACACGAAAAACAAAATGTTTCTTGCAAATTCATACTTTCAAGGGATACAATGGGTACAGAGGGATAAAAATAGTACCAACTAAACGACTTACTAAAATGATGAAATTCGGTGTGTACATCACTCTTACACACGTAAAATAAAGAGATTTTAGAAAGTCGTACTCTTGAGGGGGTAAACTAGGAAAAAGGGGATAAAAATGGTATCAACCAAATAACCGCAGCTAGAATCATGGAATTCGGTGTATACATTCCTCTGACTGCATAGACACGCAAAATAAAAAGATTTGTCCAAATTTTTACTTTTTACTTTTACGACAAAAATTGCTTGAATCATGAATTTAGATTATTTTGCACTGTTTACATGAGATAATGTATTTTCAAAATTTTTACTTTTGGAATTAAAATAGAATGGAAATACATCCAACTATAGCACCCACTATCTACCGATATTTATGGTATTTAAGCTTTTTGAAAATATAAATATGTATAAGAATGTTAACTTTTTGACTTGAAGTATTATTTCGATATGTAAATGTATTGTTAGCCTTGCCTTAAAAGCGTTGTTTGAAATAATAAAAATATTATATATATTTATAAAATTATTTATATTAGAAAAATTATTATCTATGTATATTAAAAAAATTATATTTTCCTGTAATATTACTCCACTTCTACGAAAATCGACAGCCTCTGTGGAATCCAATCCATGGTGGAGGGTATATAAAGTTCGGCCCGCCCGAACTTAACGCCGTTTTTACTTGTTTGTCACATTCTTTCATCACTCCTATTAAAATCCTCAATATACGCTCTCCAAAATATATATTCATTCATGGCATTTATGTATATTTTCCACCATCCAACAAAAGGATTTAGCACGCACACTCATACACACATACACCATACTCATACAGGCGACTCATGTGACAACACCTGTTCGGATAGACAGACAGACAGATGTACCCATAGACACCTGCCACCTGCACAACACCCATAATAGGTAGCATGTCCTGGTATATGTGTGCAAGTTGGTAGACTTCACTGGGATGTAGTTCAATAATGACTTGGAATACAACGAACTATATGCTAATCAACTAACCAAATCAATTGTCTGTGTATGTATGTATCTGTTCATTGTTCGCATGTTGCATGGTATGTGTGGCTATGATTGAAGGTATCCTTGTGTGCTGCACACACACACACATCCACACCTAATCGACACTTTTGCATATAACAACTGACATTTAGTTAAGCGTAAAGCAATTTAACAATACATGTCATATGTCATGCTGAGCAGTTAAAATGGACATTTTCAACATAATAATAATAATATTTTGTTAAGAGCCACTCTCTGTGCCACACCCCGCCCCCCCTCAGTGTGTCTTCCTTCGTTCACCTCTTCAGTCATTGTATATGTGTCACTGTCCTAGTGTTAAACATTCTGTGTGTGTGTGCGGGCATAAAGTATACAATTGTGTAAAATAAAATGGTCATCATATAATATGCGGAGGTTATGCTAATTAGATGCGAAGAAAAGGCCCATCGCAAGCAGGCCCTTTATGTCTATTCACACACACACACATAAGTTGCCGATGACATGGCAGGTCATACTTGTAGGAAGTCACTTAAGATGACATATTATGGCAGGCATACTTAACCTGGAGCATAACAAAAGAATACTTTCAAAAATGTCATCTGAGACTGTATGCTTAAGTAGAAATTGGAAATATGAAGTTATGAGTTAGTTTAAAGTATACTTCAGAGGAAAAAAGGATTGTAAACAAAATGTTGCCTACAAATTAATTTTGCAGCAGTCAATTAATTAAATGAATTATGAGTTTATAGTAGAGTGCTAGGAAACTGAAAATCAAATACAAAGTTAATTTATAGAGTATACTTAAAGGCAAAAATATATTAGATAAAATGTGACATACTTTTAGGCTTCAATGTATGCAATTTGTTTAAGACAACCTTGATGGTTTCTTGCTGCCGCAAGTGTCGCACTTTCAATAAAATAGAAGATTTTAAAAAGAACATGCCCTAAAAATAATAAAAATAATATTTGAGAATAATTTCTACTTCTGGAAAAATTGATTACTATGAATAAATAGTTGTTTTAGCAGTAGTCAATTAATTTATAAAGTCATATCTATATATTGTCACCTTAACTCTAAAAGGGCGTAAATAATATTTTTTTAAATCGAGTTTTTACATTTCCAGCGTTTTCTATTGGAATGTGTAAAAAGCGATATCGGAAAAAATTGCAGTTACGCCCTTTTTGAATTAAGGTGACGAAAATTATAGACTAGATAAATTATAGACTTTCTGGCATACAGGCTTTCAAGATCATACAGTATCGTTATTTGTAACACATAACATTTTCCGATGTATTTTGGCTTTCTAAACTAGAAAACGATATCAATAAAAATGTATGGATAAATATTAAAAAAAATACAAAAATTCAAATTTTCGGCCAAGGTAAAGGTCCATATGATGGCTATAAAATATTACAAATTTAAGTTTCCCATAGAAAAAGTGGTTTAGGAACAGTCTCCAAAGAATTGAAAAAAGAAACATTTTATTTTATTGTTTAATAACTAATACTCTAACAAAGCAAACACTGTATATATGTAAACGATGTATGGATAAATATAGAAGTTATGACACTCTTTGTAAATAGATTTTTAAAAAATCATATGTTTTAAATTTTTATTTAAATAGAGCTAAAAACTTATACATTTAGTCATAGAATTTCTTCAAATAGGCAAATAAATTGCAGCGGCCACCCCCCAGAAATGAAAATTTGATTCTCTAATGATGATCTGCAAAATATTTCGTCACTGGGTCAAGCCATGAGTGAGCTAAACGCTCTTGAAAACACCTCTAAAAATAATGTTTTTCCCGTGTATTTTTTTATGTTGGATTTTTGTCTAATTTATTTTTTCTGAATTAATAGATCTTTGGAAGCTTTTAAATAAAAATTGTTACTCTTGTCTTAGAATAACTCCTTGGTCGTATTATTGGAGTTTATATTAATTTTTTGTGATTTTGAAATGTGACAGCTAAAAACTCATATTTCTTGGAAACATTTTTAAGAACTGTTATGAAAAATAAATAGAAGGAATCAATACCTTTCGAATGATGCCTAAATGATGAATGCCGGCCGAAGAATGATGTCACTGACTCCATGTTTTTGTAATAATTATTTTAATACAGGAGATGGATTTTCAGAGCCAATATTTTCAAACTCTTTTTACAAATATGCGCGCTGCGGCGTCAATTTCCTTCCGATGTTTATCATTTAGTCATCATTCGCAAGGCTATTTATTTTTTATAAAATACTAACACCAAATACGAAAGATTGTTCAATTGCCAATATGAAAAAACACAAAAAATTACTATAAAGGTCCAATAATTCGACCAATAAGTAACTCTAAGACAAGAATCACAATTTATATTTAAAGTGCTTTCAACGATCTATTCTTTCAGAGAAAAATATTTGACCAAGAAACCGGATCAAAAAAATGCAAGGAAAAGCATGATTATTAGGGGTATTTTCAGGAGCCGGCTTGATCTAGGAACGAAATATTTTGCAAATCATCATTAAACAATTCAAATTTAATTTTTTTCCATTTGTATGGACCGCGACCCAACCTAATGTTGGCAATTCAAAAACAGAGCTAAATAATTTTTCTTTTTTTATTTTTTGTGGATTTTTTTTGTCCAGAAAAAAGGATTTTTTGCGAAAATTCAATTTTTTCTAAATTTTTTGGAGGCTGTTCTTAAACCACAGTTGCTATGAAAATGTAAAATTCGCAACATTTATAAACATAATAATTAGCTTTAAATGAATTTTTTTTTATATTTTTGCTATTTTTCGATTTTTTTCGTCCCGGAAAATCGATTTTTTAAAAAAAAAAAATTGTTTCTAAATTCTTTGTAGGTTGTTCTTAACCACTGTTTCTACGAAAATTTGTTAACATCATAAATAACTTTAATTGAATACACGAGAGGATGTGCTCGGACGTATATTTCCAAAATGAGAGCACAAATATTAAAACAATAATCGAAAATTTAATAAAAAAATTAAAAAAAATATTCATGAAAAAATTGTCGGTGTTGATTTTATGAATCATTATGAATCATGCAAAAAAAATATCTTTAGGTCTCGGGCACAAAATGTTTACATTTTTTTTTTTTTGCAAAAAACAATTTCAAACAAATTAATATAGGTCATCTTACTTAAATAATAATTTTTACGTTTTTGTTGTCAAGTCTTAACTTATGTTTTCAAATAATTTCATTCATATTTATTACAAATTTTGTGAAAACCCACATCCAAATTAAACAAAAATCAACAAAAAGCTGAAATATAGACTTACAAATGACAAAATAGACTATGATGTCGGTACAAAAATATTTAGATTTCTAATAGATAACTATGTTCCCATTAAAAAGGTACTGCCAATGACCAGGTGGACGAATGTGGCGTCCTGTGCGTCACCCTGTGTTGTGATCACAATGATGATAACGATTGTACTCCTCCATACAATTGAAAAAAATCCATGGGGTAGTTTGTGAAATCGGTGACTGACTTTCCGTCAGTTCTTTTGTGAAAATTTTTCTAGTTTTTGGTGGAAAGCCAAAAATAAAAGCATACTTCCAGGATGCATATAAAAATAATAAATGTTGTATACTTTAGACTATGGTAATGTTTTCAATTTCCAACAGCAGATAAAACTCTCTGCCTAAAGGGGTGGGCAATTGAAAAAACATGATTTTACACAAAATTGGGTTTGAAAAGGGTCAACACTTCTTTCGGCGACATTAAATAGAAAATATAGTTTTAGGCATTGAAATAAAACTGACCCTGTCCATAGAACAATTTTTTTTGTTTAATTTTCCCAGAGACGAAAGCCGTGAATTATTAATAGCAAATGGGCTACAATCAGTGCTGCTGGAAAAATCTAAAGTTCAAATGTTAAGTGTCACACGTCAAGGCCAATGTTGAAATGCTGCCATGACAATAGTTGTTGACCATTTCCCAGAGAGCAAAAGCTGGCAACATTTCATGGTATTTCCATGAATCTTTGTGTCGTTGTTCTCTATTTCCCTGCGAGCACTTAACCCTTCTCCATTTAAATTAAACGTAACTTTTGTGACACCACATATGGATGGGAATCCTTACTGGACTCATATGTGCATATGTATGGGTGTGAGTATTTTTGCATTCCATAGAATTTATTAAACTATTAAAATGATTCGCCACCGTTTTTCTAACCCACTTCGTCGAAAATATCTGAACTGAACGTAACTGTACACTGAGCTGGCGTGTAATAATAATAAAAATTGCCACTGGAACTGGAGCTAGAATGCGAACGGCAACGTGAACGAAAACGAGAATCATTTGAGCTTCATGCCATAAAAGATGCGCTTCATTGATGCATACTTTCACAAAGAGTGCTAGGGGGGGCAACTACATTCAGCCATACATGCTTAGAGGGAGCAGCAGTAGGAGGAGCTGCAGGAATGTTTATAAAAAATTGAAAAATGCTGTCAGCACAAATTCTATTTTATTATTCGCCTTCTGTTCGTTTTTTTTCTCTCCCTTCACCAGCAACCGCTTTCCAACTATCAAACTATTTTGATATTTAGTTTTTAACCCTTTCGCCAGAGGATAGGTAGCATGTTTCATTTGTTACTGGGTTTGCAACAGGCAAAATCACATACATGTGTTGGCAACATTTTCGAAGGAAGGTCTTAATTTTTATTAATTAATATTAAATTCTTACGGAAAACTTTTGTTTTCACAGAATAGTTTTTTCTTAACTAAATTCAATTATTAAAGTAATTAAAATATTAATTCTATTAGTTAAACAGTTAATTGTGCATATGAAAAGGGTAAAAATCAATTAATTGTTTATTGATTTTTAATTCTTTTAATTAGCAAGTTAGTTGCGTATATGAATTGGCTAAATATCAATTAATAATTAATTGAGACAATTAATTTTTTAATTAATTTTATTAATTCGAGTTATATTTATATCATTCTGTCATCTTTTTTGGGGTATAAATGATTCGATTTGAGCTTATTAACAATTTAATTGCGTATATGAGTTGGCTAAATATCAACTAATTATTAATTCAGATAATTAATTTTTTAATTGATGTTATTAATTCGTGTTACATTTAAATCTTTCAGCCTTCGATAGCATAAGCTGTAATAGTTTTCATGCATTAATATATTAATTTAATTAATTAATTAAAAAGTTAATCAGCATGCTTAAAATCAATTAGTTATTAATTGATTTAATTAATTTTTTAATTAAATTTATTAATTCGTATTAAATTTAAGCCTTTCTGTCTTCGTTTTTAGGGTATAAAAAGTTCGAAATGACCTAAGCCGTAATAATCATCATGCATCAATTCATTAAAATATTAATTTTCTTAATTAATAAGTTAATCAGCAAGTTAAAAATCAATAAATTATTAATTAAGTTAATTACTTTTTTAATTTAATTTATTAATTTGTGATACATTTAAATATGTAAGTCTTCGATTTTAGAGTGTACAAGATTCGAACTGTCCTAAGCCGTAAAAGTTTTCATGCATTAATATATTAATTGTATTAATTAATAAAAAATCAGCAGGCTCCAAATCAATTAATTGAGTTTATTAAATTTTTAATTGATTTTATTAATCAGTTGTACAATTAAATTTTTCATTCTTCTTTTTCAGGGTATAAAAAATTCGTACTGACCTAAACCGTACTAGTCTTCACTTGTTTTTTTTTTCAGTTGACTGTGCGGGTTTTATGCTCTAACAAAAGTTAAACTATTGAAATATTTAACAATATCACAAACAACGTCGAGTGATTGGTTATAGAAAAAAAGCAAACAAAAGTTTCGTTGTTAGTAGTCCCGCAGTCAGGAAGCAAATAACAAAATTATTTGTTTTGCATGGTGGACCACCAACAGTGGCAGGAGGAGCATCGCAACTTCATACTCCACTATACAAAACCCACAATTCTTTATGAGATCAGGGTGCCACCCAAAATGTAACCATTTCTTAATGAGAGCTGGGAGCTGGACTATAGATCTGACTAGCAAAAATTCGATTCCCTGATGTAGAGTTTCTTCAAAAAAATTAACTTAACCCACTAATGAATTAAGTGGAAACTTTTTCGAATTAAATTTGAAGACAAAATCGGCCAAAAGAAAATTGAACGAAAAAATTAAAATTCGCCCAGGGCAAAAAAAACAAGGTTTACATTTAATATAAAACGTAAAAAAGTGTTTCGTACGTTGAAGATTATCCAATAATTATGACATACATCAAAGACCGATCTGACATAAAACAAATTCAAAATACAAATATAGGGTGGGCCATTAAAAATTTTAAATTTAAACTTCCGATTACTTTGACTTTGAAATGTAGAATAACATTCATTTTTATTTTTACTTTCAGGTTTATGTTTGCCATTTGCAAAATGGGACGCTATACGCTCGAACGAAATTGGAAAATATTAAAAACTTACTTCCAAGTAGTGAGTCTTTAACGCAAACTGAAAGAAATTTACGTGGGAAATTTTCGTTAAGAGTTCGGCCTCATTTTCATCTCGGTAGCTATGTCAATAAGCAAAATTGACGCATATGAGGTACAGAGAACCCACACGTGACTATTGAGAAGCCAAAGCATCCACAACGAGTCACTGTTTGGTGTGGACTTTGGGCTGACGGCATCATTGGGCCATGTACTGAAAAATTGGGTTAATCGGAGCCGAGCCTGTCGTGGTAGTCATATGAATGATATTGTGTTCCATTATTAAAAGACAAAGTTCAACCTTTCCAATAAAACCAGAAATTTGAAAAAAAAAAAAAATAATCAGTAGCCGATTCTAATTCAAAGTTGTAAATGGTCCACCCTATATAAACATCGAACTCTAACATGTAACCTACTTCCAAACATTTTATACATATCCCGTAAGTAGTGAGTGATCCATTTGAAAGCTAAATTAAAATATTCAAACTACAAAAGTAAATTTACTTTTGGGCTTAAAATCAATTTTTGAAGCATACTTCGAGGCAATTTGTTAAAATTGAACAAATTTGTTGTAGTAGATAAACACAACTTAACACCAACACTCTTTCGATTTGTTGTCTTTTCGACTTTCATTAGAAATATTTCAACCCTTTTCAAAACTGACAACAGACAACCCAAGAAACCATGAAACCAAGAAAACCGGCAGTCAAGACAACAAAAATACTCACTCTCTCTCTCTCGTTGTGATGTTTTGCTATTTGGTATTGTTGTTGGTGATGGTGGTGGTGGTTGTTGTAACGCAATGTTAAAATTTATTCATTATTTAAGCAATTTTTATTATACAAAATGCTTAATTAACTAAGAATAACTAATTAGTTTTTCTTATCAGTGTTAGACATTGAATTGTGAATTCTATAACAAATACTCTGTAGCTCTGGCTGAATGGCTGACTGATGTACGAACCAACAAATTTCGGCACTTAAAGCATAGCCAGCCTTAAGGCAGAACATTTGGCGAAAACACCAGCCAACAATGTGTGTATTGGTGGGTGTGTGTGTTAGGAAAAATAATTATGCATAAATTAAATAACAAACAAACAAATACACTCAGGCCACCCAGCCCTGTATTGTCTGAGTCCAGGGGTGTGTTAGTGTTGAGATAAAGTTGTTGTCTGTCAAAAAAATAATTATTTGGAAAATTGATTGTTGAACAGCAACGACATCCCTTTCCCTACTTTCCCTCAAGATATTTCTTATAATCACAATGGTAATCAAGCTCAACACTCCAAAAAGCCAAACAGGCAATATTCGAAAATTACCCACCTCCTGTGGCTCTCCTTCTCACACTCCCCTCCTCCAAAAAAATTAGATAATTGGTAAAAAGTATGCTATGAATTTGTTATGTTGTTTGTATAAATAATTCATTTGGAATTAAGGCAAATCAAACAATGCCCCAAATTAGTCTATGACTTTTTCTCACGAATTTGTGGAAACAGGAAACCAACAGCGTGTAGCAATGACTTATGCTGACGGCTATGAGGCTATGGGAGGTGTTAAGTTCAGTTAAGTTTATTGTGTTGTCGAAAAGTTGGAAAGTGATTAAAAATTAAGATGTAGGCAATTATTCCAACACAAATGGTTAGAGACCTAAAAGTAGGCAATAGAAAAGTCATTTCGCCGAGTAGTCAATCAAACGCCTTTTGGGTAGACTTTAAATTTATATTTTAGGTCTTTTCATTAAACCCTTAATATTTGTGGATAAAGAGTTTAATTTGATGTTTGAAAATTTTAAAAATAAAAAAAATATGCAAAAAAAAATTAAATAATTAAATTTATGTTTCAAGTCCTTTAGTTAAATCTTCAAAAGTGGTAGAGTCTAAATATATACAAATTACTAATGGGAATTTATTTTTTAAAGATTTTTTTCAAAGAAATTCAATCTTCAAAATTGGACGATAAGTCTAATGGGACTTTATTTTTAAAAGAAGAAGGCATATACAAATATTAATAATAATTAAATAATAATGTTTTAAAACATTTAGTCAAACCTTTAACATTTGTGGATAAAGAGTTGCATTCTTCGAAATTTTCTAAAGGTTTTTTTTTCAAATTTTTAAAAATAAAAAAATATTAATGAAAGATAAAATTCATTACTTACGCTTTTAGAGAGAAATGTTTAAGTGACAATTAAGCATTTATCCACCTTGGAAAAATCCATGTATTTCAGAAGACATGGATGCATTTTCCACCATATTTCATTCATAAAGGTTATAAAACTTTGCGGATAGGCAGGCTGCACTTTTGTCCTTAATTTTTCTTAACATCTACTCCCGTTCTGGCTAGCGAATGTGTTGTCTATCCGAAGACACCCTTTACTGGGCACATATACTTTCGTGGAAAAAGTAAAAAAACTTCGACTTTTATAAATAAATTGATTTTCGTATTCAAAAATACATTTTTAGACTTTCTGAGGAATTTTGATAATTGGTTCAGCTTTCAAAACCCTCATTTCTCAAAAATATTGGTGATATCTTCAGAAAAAAATTAAATATTCAAACAAACCTTGACAAAACTCAAAAATATGATATAGTCCAGTCCAAGAAAGAAAAATTCTCAAAGATATGACATAGAAATAGTTTTTTGGGCTCCAGAGAATGGGCGATTTGAAAATTGTAAAATAAATTGACTTTGTTTGTTCCTTCATGAATAGTTGAATGCAAATATTGTTCAAAATACATTTTTAGACTTTCTGAATAGCTGAGTAGATTTTATTTCTTTCTAACTCTTGAAAATATTATTTTTAAAAAATTTCTATATATGGGCATTTCCATGATGTCGAACGTGACCATCGTACACATTTAAAGTGACAAAAAATTCAAAATATAACGGTTTTTTATTTTGACCATATGCTTAACTTATAGCTCTTAATTAACTGTATAATTCGTGCTAATGTGGATTTTGGGTAATTTTTCGTTTTCAAGATAATCTAAAAAAACCAAGGCATTCGCACGTGACCAAAACAGAAGTCGTTTTCGCGACCGACAATTCAAACGCCGATTTCAGCGAAACCTGTGCATTTCAATGTGACCAATTTTAGAAAGTTGTGCACCGATGTGTCCTAAAAATGGCTTTGATTTTATCCGAAAATTATTAATAATTTTTTTGTAATTTAATTTTAAGCCGGTCGAACGTGACATGTCGCACGTGACATTTTTTTCCACCATGGTATTTATGTTGTTTCAGTTGCAATTTTTACGAAATTATAGATAATATATATTTTTTGTAATCCACAGAAGTATTCAATGTATTCATTCTCAAATAATAGCAGCAAAAAAGAAAATTTTGTTTTTCAATTTATTATTTTGAAATTTTAGCTGATCTTCTTTCAACTTTCTCACCGCTGTTTTCAGCTCTCTTTACTTTTTTCGCCTTCGTTTTTGCTAATAAATAAATTACAAAAGTATTTTTTACAAAAATAAATTATTGAAGTAAGATTTTTTTTAATTTTTAATTTTCACACTTAAGATGTCGCACGTGACCAACTTTATTGAAGTACCAAGGTCACAAATTTTCTCATTTTCCAGTAATGTTTATTTTTAGTTAAATTGTATAAAAATCTCTGTTTGTACTCAAAATTTTATGATCTTTCTGCATGTACTTTGGACACAGTAGCAACAAATGTTGTTTTTCCATGTCGAACGTGACATCGAAATATGTGATAATGCAAAGCAAAAAGATACAGTTAATAGCAGTCGTATAACTTCGTATAACTTCGTATAACTTCGTATACTTTCTTTTCTGACTCCTTGTACTCCCTGAAAAATTTTAGACAGCAAACGTCAAAGTGTAATGTCTCTATTTAAGAACTATTATCGAATCAAAATATGCAAGAGAAATATTCAGAGTTGCACTCGCGCGACTTTGCATTCAAATATCTCAAGATAGGATATGAATTAAAGTAAAATTTGTTTACATAAGTTAAATTTGGTTATTTCTCTATGCAAATATGATAAAGCAAAGCGTTTACAAGAACTTTTAATTTTTTGGTCTTGGTGGACCTTTCTGCGGAAATGCCCATATTTAAATTTAAATATAAATATTTGAAAAATTCACAATTTCTAATGGTCAAAAAATCATTATAAAATTCTGTGAATTTTTTTATAATAATTTAGTTTGGACGTTAATATATTAGAAAAACAACATCTTCTCCGTTTTCTCCGATTTTTTAAAAAGAGTCTAAATACATTTTTTAATCGTTAGTCAAATATGAATTACTTTTTTACTGGCTGTTTCTTTGCTTATTTAATTTAAAGTATTTCCTACTAAATCTATTTCCAACTATTACTTTTTTTGAGAAATTGTCTGAAAACAGACATAGTTGATAAAAAAATAAATTGATTTTGTAATTTCGTTCGTGAATATTTGAAAGAAAATACTGTTCAAAAATACATTTTTAGACTTTCCTAATAGCTAAGGAATTTTAATTTCTTTCCAAATCTTGAAAATATTATTTTTAATTAATTTTTATATATCTTAATTCAAAGATAAAAATCCCAATTTGATGGTAAAAACAGCATAAAATTCGGCGAACTTATTGTATAACAATTTAGTTTTTCGTTTTTATTATTTAATTTAGTTAATTTAAAGCTGCTTCAAGTATTTTCAATTATTACCTTTTCGGAGAAATTTTCCGAAAGCAGCCCTAGATGAAACCCGTAAATGCTACATAGAAACCAATAACATTTTTGAAATTAAATTTCATTGTAATGTCCATATATCTTTATTCAATACTAGTATGGGGACGGGCTACTGTGGGACGTATCGATTGTTCGAAGCATTTAAGGCCATTGGCCAATTGGAAACCATGAGCGAATTCAACTATTGCTGCGACAAGGAAGAGGAAGACGAGATATCGAGAAAGCACTTCTTATAAGACTATCCACCTCTATTAAAGCCACGTCATAGGACTCTAGGGATACAAGTAACTCAGGACATTAACGAAACATCGGTGATTCATATTGACGATGCTAACTAATATCTCAATCTTTAAGACTGTATGTAACAGTTCTTTCCTAGACATGTGAGGTTCATTGAAGACGGTGTCTTAAGGCACTGCCTGTTGCGGCACGCGTCCTCGCAAACCAACCATTTTGAAAGAGCTAAATTTTTCACTCATTTCTCTATGGGGAAACTTTTCTATTAATTTCCAAGATTGCATTGTCTACATCACATAGTAAAAAATTGCATATTTCCCTAAGAAATGTATTAATTGTTCGAAAGAAAAAAAGACTGCATTTCTATATAAAAAATTATATTTTTGTACCGGAAATACATTAATATATACTTAGAACGGTTCCCCACTTCTTCACAAGGAAGCTTATCATATTTTCCTTTAAAAAAACATCTGTCAGCCCAAAGAGCAATCTTTTCCTGATTTAATGAATAGGCAAAAATCACAAAGTTCCACCTCTGCCGCAACAAATAAATAAAATTCTCTTATAATGAAGGTCATAACTTTTATATTAATCCATAGTTATTTTTCAAATAACTATTGATCCGTTCTTTAATGCCATCAATTAAAAAATACAAAAAAATAATGTTTTTCTTTTTTTTGCGACTGGTCCTAAGCCACTTCCTTTACGTGAAGGTGATATTCAGAACATTTGTAGCCCTTACTTCTACCTTCTGTTTAACTTATAACCTGATCGGAGTTATACTGCCAAATGTATAGTACAAATATTAAAGGTACATTCGGTTAAAATTATCATTTTAATAAATAAATTATAAATATATATTGTGTTGATTTTATGAATCAGTATGTATACCTCAAGATAAATAAAAAGTACATTATTAGGTCTTGGAGGCAAATTTATTAATTTTTTGTTACATATAGTAATTAATTTTTTATGAAATAGAAATTGAATTATTCCTTTTGATCTAACATAAATAATGATAACAATCAGTTATCCATACAACAGGATGACAATTTATTGTTCGTAAAATCGAAAATTCAATGAATTTTTCAAATCAATATCCTTTGAAATGCTCTCATTCGGAAAATTTAACCACAGAAATTATTTCTTGCCGTCTGGACGTATGATTAATACTAATGTTCTTCGAATAGATTAATAATACTTATACGTCCCATGTCCCAATGAGAAATGAGAAAATCTGTCAAATTTAGCATGACCAAAGCTAGATGTTGAGGTATCTGCACATATTAATGGGAAGTGAAGACTTTTGTCCATATACTAAGAAGAACCCGCATTATGTATCTATGGACTAAAATTCATTCCGTCTAAAATGAATTATCCAAACGAAGTACGAAAGTAATCCTGTATTCTCACATAGTTTATATATCTATTTTCCCACTGAAATTTATATAAACTTAAGTAAATAATAACTCAATCTTTTGAAAAAATTGACATGATTTCTTATGGAGTCCCTCCTTCTGAGAAAATGTTTTCAAAATATTATCAGAGTCTCAGGCAAACTTTAGTTTTCGAAATCTCTTGTAGCCTATATTTGCTGCGACAGTTTTCTTAAGCTGGGAACTTTTAAAATATTCTAATTTCGGCTTCTGATATTATGATCTGAAAAATATAATTGTTTTCTGAAAGTATAATTGTTTTTGGATAATTATAATTTGATAATTTGGACTTCTTTGAAATCAGTTGCTGGAAATCGATTTGCTTTGCATATAATTTTGTAACTTCCGTCTAGTTTGACCTAGAGCTTTGAAATTACACACAGATGTAGATGATGTATTTTTGAGTTTACTCGGAGAAGTTTCTTACCGTAGCCTTAACAGATGTTGATCTACAGATCCCTAACTCTAAGGTAAAAAGTGACGATTCCTCTCTCTCTCCCTCTCTCTAATACTCGATACAATAAATATAGGGTAGCTAAAATACTTTTCACTCGCCATTGAAGTGTTCGATATTCCTCGGATATTCATTACAACAATCGACTGATTTCATCTCATCTAATTTCCTCTGCTGTCAATTTATTAATCATTAGCATTTTGCAGCACCTGTGGTCCACTTCCGGCTGTCTATTTGTTTGTTTATTATTTTCAATAATGATTGATTAACGATATAAATTTCGCACATAAAATTCACTCAAACCATTTAGAGCCAGTATTCTTCTTTCCTCCAGTCATGCATTCAGTTGCCGCCAAATGCCCATATGCCATGGGCAGGACTCCCCTCTATTTTAGCCAGAGTTCACTTTGCTAAATATGTCGTCGTATATGTCGGCATATGAAATGTTTTGCAATTCCATTCGAATTGAATTCACTTTGTGCTGATGCCGATAATCAGGCAGGCATAATTCCATTTCATTGAATGTGTTTGTGTGTATAACTGTGTGTGTGTGAGTTGCACAAAACTAATCGCATCAAATCGTCTAAAGTGGTTTTGCAATATTTTATAAATGTATTGGCGAATGTTCATTTGGTCTGCTCATGGATGTTTGCGAAACTGTATGCGTGTGTTTGTGTGTGTGCAAATGACGAATTTATGGGATTATAATCAAAACGGCCAATATAAATACATACAGATGGAAATTCGTGTGAATATCGACGCATACATTTATACCCATATCTGCGGTAATAGATCATAGTGTCTTATGTCGAAATATTCGTTATAATTAATTCTTCTGTTTATCCACAATTCTTCGAATTTGTAATGAAAACCACCCAAAGCTATAGAATTCCGTATCGTTTATTCTGCTGATATAAAAATCTATTGTGTTATAAGCTGTTATGGTGTATTACCACAAACATAAGCATATCTGCCTCATGTCGCAGTGTGAGTATATCTGTCTGACTATTCATGATGATATACACCGAATTAACCGGAAATTGTATTATGGCGCTAAAGGATATTAATAAGAAACTAAATCACATAAATCTCCACGCATGACAGCATTAAGACGCCAAGCGTTTATGGGAGTGGGCGGTCAATAAATACCTCCAGAAAACATCACGAAAATAGTCCTTAACTTACTTTGAATACTTAAAGAACAAAAAACTCCCCAATAATTTTAAATTCAAAGGTATTTTTAGAAGGACGTTTATTTTCAATTTCATGTACAAAAGTATATATCCTTGCGAACAAATCGAGCATGTCAATATGTTTACAAGGCTCCTGGCTTTATTCATCTCAGGTTTCACCTTATTAATGAGTAAGCTTATTAAACCTACACAAAAAATTGCGTTAACCGCTCGGAGCCAGTTTTAAAATGTAAGTTTCTTTCAGTGAGTATAACAAAATATTAAAAAGGCCATTGAAAGAAGCTCCTCTGTTCATGTAAGGGATATATTTAAGACATGTTTTTTTATTTCTCATTTTTTTCGAGGACTCCTCCCATCGACAATTCACCCAGATATTCACAACTAAACAACGTAGTAGAGGCAACTTTCCTGGTTGAAAAGAATGATTTCCGACAAAAGTCGGTTATCATGTCGCTGCTTGAACAGCCTCGTAATGGAATGGTTTAATGAAGCCCCAGCCAAAATCTATGGTACATTGTAAAAGCTTTTGTTTGAACTACAAATCAAGCTGAAATGAACCTCATCTCTTAGGATGTATTTGATGTTTTAAAAATATTGTTCAACTTTATTTTATATATTTTTAGTTTGTTTCATTTCGGCTTGTCCTTAATTCATGATCTTTAGCCCGTGACTACAAATGTTTCCAAATCTTTAAGTCGGAAGTTTCCCGAAACGAATTTCAGTCAAAACAATCGGAACAAGTGTTCCATCTTCTCTAGGGGTTTCCCGAACTTTTTGTATTCTCGTGAAATCTGGCAATCACGGTGAATATAAAAATATAAGAATAATGAAGCAATTATTTATGTGAGAAGTTTAAAAATTGAGAGAACCCGAACTTTTAGCTGCTACAATAAAGGTCTCACTTTGCCTTTTTGCTAATTTTGGGTTCTGCTGAAGACTTCAGCACAACTTTTGGTCTTAAGCAAAAATAAATGACAACAGAACCCGTAAATATATAAATATTTTATATTTTACAACATTAAGACAAAATACAAATACAGATACTGATTTTTTTTGCAATGGAACATATCAAGCCTTCTACCTAACTGTCTAATAACAGCTGAGTTCAAAAACGATGTATATATGTATACAACTTTTTACAAAAATAATTAGCCTATTTATGGAACATAGTTTTAAAAAATCTTAAAAATTACTATTTGAAATAATTAAAAAATTTATTATCATATTTATGGAAAATATAAAAAAACTTTAAAATCTTCACCTCTCTTTTAAGTCATACCTCTTTGGCTATAGTGGACCAAAATCGAAGAAAGTTTATTAAATTTTAATTATTTATTACTCCAAAATAAAGCTTCACATTCAAAAGTTTGTGAAGGTTTTTAACGATAACTTAAAGACAAATAACTCCAATCAATCGATACAGTATTTACTTAATTTATTGAATTTGAAGATAATTTATTTATCTATATATTGAATAAAAATTGTACTGACAGACCCCTTTGATTTTTAGCCTAAGTCCGAATATATGTCATAACCTAAACATCATAATTACTGCTTGGATTTCCTGTTATAAGTTCTAACACTTAGGACACTTGTATCCTATGACCATACAAAATTCACAATGTAATATAGGTCGTAATGGAAAATTCAATGAAAAACACTTTTCTTTAAGAATTCTTGCTCGGGATCTCGCATAAATAATATATAACACTTTACTTTTATATACATTATTTTACCAAATCTACTAAAGATTGTTTGTAATTATTAAGGGTTGTTCAAAGTATTTATATTTTAAATGATTTGCTTTATTTTCAAAAACTGTTCTCCTTTCTTCAAGAAACTCATTTATTTATATCAAATCTAAGGTGACCATCCATCCCGCTTTTTGCTGCCCAGTCCCCCTTAAATTTTTCATCCCGTATTATCTCGCTTTTAAAAAAGTGCCACTTTTTCGTTTTACATTAATTTTGTAGTTTCAAAATTACCTCTTAAAAATATAATGGTAGCAGACGGTGGTCTAAAATTTTTTAAATATTTCCTAAATTGGCCTTATTCAAAATTCCGGACTAAATTTGAAAGAAAAAGGTCAGGTTGTAAATAGTAACATAAACCGTACATTGATAAAATTTAATTTAATTAAAAAATATATTTTTTTAATCAGAGTAATGAGCTAGAATGTCGAATTTAAAAAGAAACCCATAATAATTGCTTAAAAAATGCACCTTCAATATTCAAGTCGTGGATTTTTTTATGTTGACAAGTACATCACCACCTGTGGAACGTTTCTTCTACAATGAATAAGATATAAATTCGTAAAATTTTCGTGTTTGGTTTCCTTCCGAAAATCACAATATATAAAAATGAAAGCGAAATTAAAAATATTGTAAATCCAACTATTTTAAGATTTTTCACGATCACGTTTTTTCTACAAAATCCAGCCAAATCCCGCCTTTTGAATTAATACATCTCACTTTTTGTCCAAATAGAGATGGTCACGTTAATCAAATCTCCTATGTTTTCGTAACAACCTCTATATGGACAGATATGTCTACCTGCATCGCCAAATCGAATCCGCTAAACTTTGTATAATCTTAGCTTATATTTAGTTGTATGTAGCCCGGAACGATGTATAATATAATTCATAATCACCAAAATATCCAATTTTCTTTGACGAAAATTCTGCATAAAGACCTACATAATCTTCGCCAACTGATGTTGTTAAGACTATATCCATTCGTAATGACGGTATTAATTCCAAGTTATGTTGTTTAAATTATTTCTAATAAATATTTTAAATTTCGACTAAAATCAAATTTATAAGTGTTGTTGAATAGGTAAAAAGGAACTGCATCATAGATCTTATAGAGCGTCTCACTGTCATTATTAACTATTAATTACATTTATTTTACCAAAATTTAAGATGTATTTTTTTGTAACCAAAAATATAAAAATTAAAAAAATATATTTTTTAAAGATTAGACATTTTTTTATACCGCAATAAAGTTATAAAATTACCTTATTACAAAAAATATTTTATTTTCGATCCACCCCTCGTGTCTACAATTTCATATTTTTTAAAAATCGGGAAATGCAGCTTTATATGTACATATTTCGAAGTTTTCCTTAAAATCTCAAACTTTGTCGGGTCGATTCACATTGAATTGCTCATTTAAGTTTTATACACTTTAAATAAATATATTGAAGATACTAAAATTGAGTCAAAATCTTTACCCAATTTAAGTACATTTGTAGTTGAAATAAATAAATTCACTTTGAAAAAAATGTTACTTGATTTGAATAAGAAAATAAACTTACATTGAAATATAGTTACCTCCATCGCGAATAAAATTTCCCTGATAATGGATTATTCCCTTCAAATTGCAATCGTGACTTTTGGTACCTTTTCAAGTTTTTTCCTGCCGTGTTTTGTTGCATTCATATCCTTATTTCTGCTTCAATGTAAATAAGTGAAAACTATTCAAGGGCTATACTGCCCTCCTGTGAAAGAAAGTCACATCTCCATTTTAGTAGTTTGAGATATTTAGCTTTTACATTTTTATCTAGGTAAGAAATTGTAAATATATCCATTTTGTTTAACGCTTTTCAGCCAATTATAGTTGAAAATGTGTCTTATGAGCATTACACAATTATCAGAAACTCATTCACGGTTCTGAATCTGCCCTTATCTCAATTTTGGTATTTTGGCATTTTCTTTCTCTGACGCCCCATGGGAATTTAAAATTCCAAGTGAATAAGTCTCCATTTTATTCGTAATAAGGCTGAGAGTAACATTTTTAACGAATTTCCTCAATTTTTTACTTGATTTTTTTTCGACTGTATCTAGCAACAATTCCAACCAAACATATAAAAATTTTGTCTCGAAAACCACATACGATTAAACATAAATAATTGTAAGTAATTCAAGAGATTACATTTTTGAATGTATTTGGGTTTCCACTACATATTGACACCGCTCACCTGTGCTATGCTCTTCACATCGCCCCAAATAGTTGTAGTATTTTGTTTTTAACCACTTTGCTTCATTGGTGTGGTTACCACACAACATACGATGATATCCTTAATTAATACAACTGACATCTGAGGAGTGCTTCTTCATTCATCATCCTTCGGTCTTCGGTCTTCGTTCGGTTGTTTGGATTACCATTGCTGCCAGGCAAAATACTCAATTATATTTTCATCTAATTCCATATCAAACCACAAGAATAGCATTTAATTTTGCCCATACTCTGCTTAGGCTGAATTCCCTGTAGTGGTTTATTGACACTCGGGTATAAACAAATAAAATATTCATTGCGATTGTTATAGAAACTAAAAGTTACTTAATTACAGCTGCCATGGCAGGGCTGATTGGTGTCCATTTTAATTATATCATTCATTACTAGCCCAGAAACAACCACCATTAGATCCGAAACAATCTGAACAACAACATCTTTAAACAAATCAATAAAAGTAGATTTTCTATCCGAGAGAGAGAAAGAAAGAAAAAATCCAATCATAATTAAATGCAAACAACAAACAGTGTGTAAATAAATACAACTATAGTAAATATGTGCACCTATACATATATAGATACACAGAAATTAACTAACTGGTAGTAAATATACACTGGCTGGTCAATGAATTGCTCCCAGATTACTATTCCGTTGAGAGTGCTCTTAACAATTGGCAAAATATTAACAAAACTGATTTATAAAGTTTCTCCTGGTTTCAATTTGTGACTCTACATTTTAATGACAAATTCGCCAATACAATGAAACCTATCATAAAACTTTCATTATTATAATGAAATTTCCCCAGTATCATCAAAAGCTTTGAGACAAATTTCGTTAATATAACGATCGGGAAATATTTTACACAAAAGATAGTCGCTAAGTGTACAAAATTGCTTCTCTTGCCATTATTTTATACCCTCCACTAGGGTATTATGTCGTTGTACATTTATTTCTAATACCCAAACGGAATCGAGATAGATCCATCGTTTATTATACAGATGGGATTAGTATCATTATATAGTATTACAAATATCGGCTTAGAATCACTTTCTGAGTCGATTTAGATTTGTCCGTCTGTCCATCTATTGTTGTAATCAAATTACAGGTCGCAATTAAAGTCCGATCTTAACAAAAATTGGCACAAGTATGTTTTGTGGATCAAGGACGAACGCTATTTAATTTGAGGCAAATCGGTTCACATTTAGATATGGCCTCCATATAAATTTCGCTCCCGATTTGACTTTTTTTCGCTCGAGAAACTACTTATTTTACTCGATTTACTTTAAATTTGGCACAATACCTTCTAATTAAATCGGTCAGATCGGTTCAGATTTAGATATAGCTCCCATATAAATTTCGCTACCGATTTGACTTTTTTTCGCTCGAGAAACCACTTATTTTACTCGATTTACTTTAAATTTGGCACAATACCTTCTAATTAAATCTAAAAATCGGTCAGATCGGTTCACATTTAGATATAGCTCCCATATAAATTTAGCTCCCGATTTGACTTTTTTCGCTCGAGAAACCACTTATTTTACTCGATTTACTTTAAATTTGGCACAATACCTTCTAATTAAACTAGAAACATCTACGGTGAAAATCGGTCAGATCGGTTCGGATTTAGATATAGCTCCCATATAAATTTCGCTCCCGATTTGACTTTTTTCGCTCAAGAAACCTCATATTTTACTCGATTTACTCTAAATTTAGCACAACACCTTCTAATTAAACTAGAAACATCTACGCTGAAAATCGGTCAGATCGGTTCAGATTTAGATATAGCTCCCATATAAATTTCGCTCCCGATTTGACTTTTTTCGCTCGAGAAACAACTTATTTTACTCGATTTACTTTAAATTTGGCACAATACCTTCTAATTAAACTAGAAACATCTACGGTGAAAATCGGTCAGATCGGTTCAGATTTAAATATAGCTCCCATATAAATATCGCTCTCGACATGACTTATTCCGCTCTAGAGACCACATAGTTTATACAATCTTCTTCAAATTTGTCACAATACCTTATATTTGAACTAGAAACATCTACGGTGAAAGTGAGTCAGATCGGTTCAGATTTAGACATAGCCCTCATACAAATGTTGCTCCTGATTTGAATATTCCGCTCTAGAAACCACATAGTAACTCGATTTATTTTTAACATGACACAGTACCTTATAGTTCCACTAGAAACATCTATGATGAAAGTGGTTCAGATCTGTTCAGATTTAGATATAGTCTCCATAGAAATTTCGCTCTCGATTTGACTTTTTCCGCTCAAGAAACCTCATATTTTACTCGATTTACTTTAAATTTGGCACAATACCTTCTAATTAAACTAGAAACATCTACGGTGAAAATCGGTCAGATCGGTTCAGATTTAAATATAGCTCCCATATAAATATCGCTCTCGACATGACTTATTCCGCTCTAGAGACCACATAGTTTATACAATCTTCTTCAAATTTGTCACAATACCTTATATTTGAACTAGAAACATCTACGGTGAAAGTGAGTCAGATCGGTTCAGATTTAGACATAGCCCTTATACAAATGTTGCTCCCGATTTGAATATTCCGCTCTAGAAACCACATAGTTAACTCGATTTATTTTTAACATGACACAGTACCTTATAGTTCCTCTAGAAACATCTAGAATGAATGTGGGTCAGATCGGTTCAGATTTAGATATAGTCTCCATAGAAATTTCGCTCTCGATTTTACTTTTTCCGCTCTAACAATCAGATATTTTAATTGATTTTCTTCAAATTAGACACAGCTGCCTATATTCCAATTAGAAACATCTGTGGTGAATGTCAGTCAGATCGGTTCCGATTTATATATAGCTCACATACAATTTTCGATTTAATTTTTGACGCTCTAGAGAAAAAATATATAGTACCCATACAAAAATCGTTGCCGATATCACTTTTTCCCCCTTTTTTTCAATTCTAATAAGGTAGAAAGTGGTGGGTTTCATATTTTCGGCCTCGCCTGACTTTGGCTTTTCCTCAATTGTTTGTGAAAATTCCTAAATCTCTGTCATATTTTAGTTGCCCTGAGCTGTCCACAACACACTCGCACTTACACATAGCAAATCCTAATTTCTAAAGACAAAATTGCTTGATTTCATTTTTCGAAATAACGAAAAGGAAATTAATTAAGTGAGCACAAATTGAAAATAACACATGGGAATCGAAGCAAGTGTTTACCTTGATTAACACCTGATTTCGAAAAGCAACAGCAGGCATGGCAATGACGACAACATCATCAACCAGAAACTGCAGCAACATCATTATTGCCATCAGAAATTGCTAAATTTATAGATACAACAGCAATTAACAATAAATCCTATTTGCAAACAATAGAAAATCACCAAATTTTCAATAAGATTAAATAAAACAATAGCTCTGCACAATTGCCTGTGCAACCAAAGTCCTCAACAGTCTGTTGTTGTTTGTCCGCCCGGCCCTCTGTCCGTCCGTCCGTCCGTCCATCTGTCTGTCTGCCTGCCTGTCTCCTTTGGCTGCAAGTCTCCAGAGTGTACATGAACATGGCAAACTACATGAAATGATGTTATAAATCTTACATATGACTCTGGGATTTGCTGCTGGTGTGACATTGAAGAGATGGTGGTCGTGGAGTTGCCAATGCAGACTGAGGTGTTCGCTGTCTGTGGGAGTTCTCAAAATATTTGATTGTCTCGCAAGCGGCAGGCAGGCAGCACCTTAACATGTTAATTTCCGTACACTTTAGACAATGTGATTGTGCACAGCTATCATCACAAACGGTGCACAGTCTTTCAAAACAGGAAATATAGATAAATATACCATACGCGAGATATTATACTACATTTATTTATTAGAATGTCCATACATAAATATAATTGAAATTGAATAATAATTGAAACATTTTGGCAATTGGCTTGTCCTGTGGAATATTTTGGTGCAACACAAAAAAATAGTTTGCGATTAAAAAAAGAAATATAGACTAAAAATCGCCTTGCTGAATTAGACTATCATTTTGAAAAACAATTTTAATTTCCAAAGCTATGGTCACCACACTCTGATTTTTTTTTTATATTTTGAACAGAATGAAAATAAGCTAAAATACAAGAAATCAAAATAGTAAAAATATGTTTTCCACATATTCAAGGATATTCAAGGATTAAGATTATTTTTAATTTAATTTGAACTGGGATATTCTCCTGGTTCAAGGCCATTTTAAATCTATTTTTCATAGAATTCAAATTTTTGGAGTTCTTAAGTTCAAATTAAAACAAGTCAGGGAGACTAAAGACGGACGGGGTCGATGCCCTCCATTTTCTACACCATTACAATTGAATTCGAGGATGAAAGTGTTATCGGAAACTATTGTTGTATAGGTACTATATATGTACGTGGTCTCTAGAGCGAATGGAGAGGGGTATTTGTATTAGTGATATATCAAAATCTGAACCGATCTGACCAACTTTCACCATAGATGTTTCTAGTTGAAACACCTTATAGGTGTTTGACAAATTTTAAGAAAATCTCTTATTATATTTTGTTTCTAGAGCGGAAAAGTCAAATCGAAAGCGAAATTTGTATAGAAGATATATAAGTCTGAACCGATCTGACTCACTTTCACCACATATATTTCTTGTGAAACTATAAGGAGATGTGACAGATTTGTAGAAAATCGGTTAATATATCTGCTTTCTAGAGCGGAAAAAATCAAATCCGAGGTGAAATTTGTATAGAAACTATATATAAATCTATACCGATCTGACTCACTTTCACCATAACTGTTTCTAGCTGAAATATAAGGTGCTGTGCCAAATATAGCGTCCGTCCCTGACCCAAAAAACTTACTTGTCCCAATTTTTGTTAGGATCGGACCAGAAAGTGATCGGTATACTTAACAACGGGTCTATCTCGCTTCCTTTTGGGTGTTACAAACAGATGCACAAAGACATAATGACCCAGTGGAGGGTATAAAGAGCTCATACTAAAATTGTTTATTACAATTTCCATACAGAATTTCGGAAATTGAAACTTTTTGGCAATTGATTTGTCCTGTGGAATATTTTTGTCCTATATAATCATATCAATTGGCAATTTTTCAATCACATTTTTTAGAGACAAATATCGCAGGTTTGAATACCGTAAAACCTACAACTTTGGTTTGCAGAAATAAAAAATCATTTTGAAAAATAATTTGAATTTGATATTTTGTGGAGAATAAAATAAGCTAGAATACAAAAAATAATAACGATATGTTTTTCAGGGTATTCAAGGATTAAGATTATTTTTAATTTTTGGGGTCCATCAACCAAAATGTTATTTCTCTTTTCATACAAATTCAAATTAAAAATATTAATTATGAAAAATACTTGTTCTTAGAAATTTTTTAATATTAACTGGTAATATTGCTTAACGCCATCATATAGTATGGTTAAATCAGACTACTTTATATTTTTAAAACATAAACGTAGGTTTGCTAATTGATTTTCTCTGAAAAAGCATCAGGTGTAAATACCTCCCTTTTATTTATTATCAGTTTTGCCTAATTCCGACACCACTGTTCTATCATCATGATGATGATGGTGTTGATGTGACAAAGCTCAGTCTCGCCCACACTCACAGTCTGCCTGTCTACATATCATCCATGCTCTAAGTTGCATGGATGACATGGCCCGGCGTAATTTTCATCGCACCAAGGAAATTATCATTCTTGAAAATGATGACAACCGAAATAAATACTCGCACACAAACACAATCCTGAAATCGCATTCGAACTCCCTCTGCCTGGCAGATGCTTTGTGGAAACTCTGTTCTAAATTAAGTGATTACAAGGTCTCCGAAGGCCGTAGTTGGCACCACCACACCACTCCCACCAGCCTTTCCTTTTACATTCTCCAAACTTAGTGAAACAATCTGAGAGAAGAACCATTAGCAGTTCCCCTTTGTAGTGTTTGGTGAATTGAATTGGTTTTAAGTTGCTCTCATCTGCATGCATACATATTTTCGAAATAGAGTCAACAGCAGTCAAAACATCTCAAATCTCCAAGGTCTGTAATTCATTTAGCTCAACCTAGCTTCCCCTCCTCCACCGTCTTCGGCTCACTCTCCTCTGATCCTCCGTAAAATGAAAAAAACTGAATAACCACTTCTCGTTGGCTTTTTAATAATTATGTTTAACAAGGCCAACATAAAAGAGAAGAAAATAAAAGAGATTCGCATTTAAATTGTTGTTCTTGTAAATGTTACAAAAACACACACTTTGTCGGAACAAGAGTGAGGCAAGGCAAGTGCTACAAGCAAGTGACGTTGTTGTTAGAGTGATTGTATGATTGTGAATGAGCACATAAACAAACATACTTGTCGTTGTGTAAATTACAAACAGATGTAATTAACATTTGCATATGAGTGTTTTTTACGGTTCGCTTTAAACTAACCAAAAATCAAATTGTCAATGAAATCGATAATCGCCTGGATGGTGATTTATAGGCAACACTGCTGTGATAAAGTGCAAACATTGCAAACATTTTAGTTTAAATCATAAAATGCATTATATTTATCTCAATTAAAATATTTTTTATACAAAAAATAGTTAAAAAATAAATTAAATTATTAAACTAAAAATTAATTAATAAAACTTCTTTTTGACATTTTATTATAAATCATAAAATGGATTATATTTCTTCCAATTTAAATATTAAAAAAATAAATTAAATTTTTAAAATAAAAATTAATTACAAAAAACATGACTTCGTCTGGACATTTTTAATATAAATCATAAAATGCATTATAATTCTCACAATTAAAATAATAAAAAAAAAATTGAAAAAATAAATTAAAAATTAATTTAATTATAAATTAAAATCTTTTAAAACAAAAAATAATTAAAAAAATAAATTATTAAAATAAAAATTAATTTAAAAAGATGACTTCTTGTGGACATTTATACTAAAAATGCATTATATTTCTCACAATTAATTCATTAAAAAATATATATATCAAAAAAATAATTAAAAAAAATAATTTAAAAAAGATGGCTTCGTATGTATGGTCATTTTTAGTTTAAATCATAAAAAGCTTTATATTTTCACAGCTTCATATTTTAATTGTTAAAATATTTTTTTAACAAAAAATAATTAAAAAATAAATTAATATATTAAATAAAAAATTATTTAAAAAATATGAATTCGTCTGGATATTTTTCAATAAAAATCTTAAAATTCATTATATTGACCTACTAAAATATTTTTAACAAAAAATATTTAAATTCAAAAATATATCAAATCAAAAATTAGTTAAAACAGTATAAACATTAATCTAGCAAATCGAAAATACACACCTAATGTTTATCATAATGTGTAGACCCGCATTTTCGCAGTAAAAAATGTTTGTTAGTTAAGTCGATTTGTATTTCACCTACCTTATACCTTGTATTTGTGCTGTTCTGAATGTTGGTTGGTTTCTGTTAACCATCCTGGGATAAGTTTAGTTGTGTTTGCTTTTTGAATTCAAATAAAAATTCATTAAAATTGCTTGTTTTCCATATTTATGCATGTGTGGTGAGAGTGTATGCGTATGTGTGTAAGAGTGTATAAAGGCAAATATCAATGCCATATTATCAAATGCAGTCGAGCATTTGGTTAAATCGACTAACTCCACTTATATTAGCAAGTACCTTTATAAATGTCACCGAGTTTTTCATAGCAATAGTTTTTGGGCTCCAGAGAGTGGTCGATTTGTATGTAAAATAAATAATTTGTATGTAATTTTGCATGAAATGTATTTTCATATACTATAATAGCCGAGGTGTTATCAGTGTTGCCAGAAGTGAAGATTTATTGTCATCTTAACGATTTCCAAACGAACAAGATTTGACGAATTCACCCATTGAAATGAGATTTTTTGAGCCAACGGAGTTTCTCCAGTATTTCTTAGCTGAAGTATAAGAAAATAGATCAAACCATACTTATTAAACGTTTCTAAGCCCGCTATCAATAAAAATAAATTAAAATTAAAACTATCGCACGGAGTTTAATGTGATTTGAAATCTGTAACTTAAAAAAATAATCTTAAAAATTTATAAAATTTGTCAAAAAGTTCATTAAGAGCAACCTTATCCCATAGACTTTTACAATGAACTACATGATCAAATTTGAGGAAAATAAATAAATATGCTACAAATTTAATTTATTAAATTTAACATTAAATTTTCAGAAACCAAAAAAATTTAATTGTAAATTCAAGTCCGCGGGAAAAATTATTTTTTAACTATTTATTTTTCCAATATTTCGTCTCCCAGGGTATATAAAAAATATAGATTTTTAGCATAAATTCGCGACTTTCAAAACATTTTTAGTACAATAAAAACCACCTAGAACATGAACTCCGAAAATGAATACTTGGTCAGATAATGCGGAACGAAAATCCAAAATATGAGTTAAATTGAAATGACTCTCGGTACTTTTATTTTTTATACATTTGTGATTTATTTCTTATTTTCAATATTACGTTGTACGTATTTTACACATGGAAAGATTGCCTAAATTTTGATTTGCATCTTTCTTATCACAATAAACTGAAAAATCTATGGACTCTATTTTCATTTTTTATAGATTGATGATTTTCAAAAAAATAGTTTGACCCCCAATTTCAATATATTTCAATAATTTTATTTTTTCCAAATTTTAAAAATGTCATTTTTTATTAATTTTATATATTTATTTTTTAAAGCTGAATATTTGAAAAATTCCTGACATTTTATACTCAAAAACATTAAAAAATTCCGTGATTTTTTCATAATAATTCAGTATGAACTATTTTTTCCGATCCTTTTTTATTTTAATATTTAAATGACCAAAAATCTGCATATTTAATATTTCGGTTATTTTGTCTCAAAACGCGAATTTCTGCTACAATTGTATGTCATTTTCGGATTCAGCTCACTGAAATCTCACAAAATTGACTCCAAACTAACAAGTCTAGCAATTGCCTTGTCCAGTGATGATTTTTTAATATATATTTTTACAGTTAAATTATATGGGACTATCGGAGATTACTTTTCATCTAATATCAATCTTTCACAAAATCGCAGTAAAACCAACAACTTTGTCTTGCTGAAATAGAAAATCAGTTTTGATAAACGATTGTAATTTGTATGAAATTTTGATTTATTGCAGAGGATAAAATAATCTAAAATACATTAAAAAAATAAAAATATGTCCTTCAATATATTCAAAGATTAAAAATATTTTAATATTTTATTTTTTTATTACTTTCCACACCAAATCAGTGATTCGTTGTGGATGCATTGTCTTCTCAATAGTCGCGTATGGGTTCTCTGAACCCCATATGCGTCAATCTTGCTTATACGCTTACACCTAGATGAAAATGAGTTTCATCTGAAAACACTAATATTTTCCAAATAAAATTAAAAAATAAAATTAGATAGTTCAAATTTGATATTTTAAAAGGGTCACTCTCTTAACAAAGCTACATCTTCATAAATATCCTCGCAAAAATTGCATAGGTTACAGAAAATTTAAGGAAATCTTTCAATTTAATAGTGGGATTAAAAAATTAAATTGGAAAAAGCTGTCAGTGGTTAGTTTTAATTAAGTTGATTGGAACAGGTTATTGTCCTGGCTCAATTCCTTTTCGCAACCATATTTTATGGAATATATAATGTTCAAAGTTATAATGACATTTCTGGCCAGCGACGGCCAGAGACCAGAGGTCTTTGATACCATTTTGTGGAATAGCTTCACCACGGCGCTTCTTATCTTCAAAATTCGTATGACCTCTTTTATACATTATTTATTGTTACAAGAAGCTGGTTCATTCTGAGTACAACCTATTATATTGGTAGGTTTGTATCACATAATAGTGACCATATTCACTTTTTCTCCCCAGTATCGACAAAGTCTAAATAAAAGCACAATAATATTGACAAATTTCACACCTGTTTTTTTTTTAATTTGAAAATTCTCTTAAATTTGAACATTTGTGTCCACTAAATACCACCAAAATCTCTAGGGCTTTAAATCAATAATTGGTTTCAGTTTCAATATACCGGTGTCCACAAATGAAATCCCTGTGTAGTGTTAAAATTGCCAGCGACACAAAAACATGGAGAATTACAATATATGCTTGTATACATATTTATTTATTTATTTGCTAAAACAGAAAGCATTTAATCGAATTAAAGTATTACAAACGTATACATGATTTTAATGCATTTTGTGTTGTTTTTTACACGAAATTCTAGACTTTTTATTTCGATTCATTTCCATTTGTTGATATGCGTTCCCCCTCGAAAAGTATTATTTGCATTCACCAACACCAACCAAAGACATAAACATAAACAAAAACAACAACAACAGTAGCAATAAATATTTTTCGCCCACTTAGCCCCACCATATTGTGTTAATATGAAAAAAACCCCAAAGTATGCTTTAAAAAATATTTTCGTGTTGTTTGAAATATTTTTCATTTCTGTTTTATTCACACATTCTACTCGTAAATTATTGTTAACTTTTCTATCTGTATATAAATAAATTAAATATTTATTATTCCATACCCCCCCCTTTCCACACCCCTCCCTTGCCATAGAAACTACAGTGCTTTGTAAATATTTGCTCCGCAAAAAAACGGCCCTGTCAGTTTCAACAGCTCTGGCAAAACGTCAGTTATGATATTGTATGACAGCATAAATTTGAAATATTTTGACAAATGAATTTTTTCACGTCTGCCAGACACCGCAAAATATGCAGCGTCTGATTGAAGTGTTTGCTTTCTCTCGTTTTTTTTTGTGTTAAAATTGTAGCACCTGCAAGTATGCAATGTAATTGAAAAATAAAGGCATTTTACCTTAAAGTATGCCCAACAAGTTATCATTTAATTTTTTTAATCGTGTTATTGATGTTCGAGTTGGCAGTACACATATTTGTGTAAATGAAATGTTGCCTGGAATATTTATGATGAAATAAATTGATTTGCCCCAAGGTATGCAATGATATGTGAACTATTGAAGTGCGTGGCCAGTATGCAAAATTATCGAAAGTTGAAGTGAGAAAAATATATTTTTTTAGAATAAAATTATCGGAAGAAATAATTGCAATTGTTTATAAAACTATGGAAGGCGACAAACAAATCCACATTTCATCACTTAAATCGCGTAGATTTCCGTAACAATATGTGTACTTACTACGTATAATTTACGGGGGTATATTAATTGTGTCATTCAGTTTGTGGCACCTTGAAATATCGACTTGAGAACCGATTTATTATTGAACGCCGTAAAATGCTAAAACGATTTAGCCTTACTCGTCTCTCTGGTCGTTGATTAAAAACTATCGGCGAAGAAGGAATTTAATATTTAGAACTTTTAAGAACGTTTTTCCAAGTGATCGCACACCACAAATTTTTAGAGGGTAAAACGGGACAAAAACTATGTACATTAAATTCGGTGTGTAAATGGGAAATGAGGGATGAAATGGTACCAACAAAGCAGTTGCAGTTAGAATAATAAAATTCGGTCCACATGTAGTCCTGGTTCGTACTTTTATGGTGAAAATGGGGAAAAAGGGATAAAATTGGTATCGACCAAATGATTCGGTGACTAAATTCTTGTGAAGAAACGCAAAATGAAGAATTATAATTATTCGAAATGTGTACTGTAAAGGGGTAAAAGGGATAAAAATTGTTCCAATCAAACAACTGCAGCTAGAATAAAAAAATCGGTATTATATTCCTCTGACTGAGCAGACGGAAAAGGATTTTTTAACATTCATAATTTTAGGGTCAAAAGGGGGAAAACGGATAAAATTGGTACCGAACAAATGGTGCAGATAGAATAATAAAATTCAGTGTATACATTCCTATGATCGTTAGACGTGCAACTTGAAGTAATTTTTTTGAAAATTTTACTTTCTAGGGAAAAACTAGGCGAAAGGGGATAAAAACCGTACTAATTATACGGCAGCAGCTAGAATCATGAAATTCGGTGTATACATTCCTCTGGCTGAGTAGACGTGCAAAATAAAAGGATTTTTCCATATTTGTGTATTTCAAAAGGGATAAAATTGGTACCGACCAATTAAGTGCTGCTAGAATAATAAAGTTAGGTGTGTACATTCCTGTGAAGGAATTTTTCAAAATTTAAGGGTATAAAAATCGTACTAATTATACGTCATCAGACTGAATCGACGAACAAAAGAGAAGACTTTCTCCAAATTCGGACTTTTAGGGTCAAAAAGGGATAAGATTGGTAACGGCCAAATAAATACAGCTAGAATAATAAAATTTGGTACGTACATTCCTGTGAAGGACATTTTAAATGGTACCGACCAAAAGGCTGCAACTAGAATCATGATATTCGGTATATAAGGATAAATTGGTACTCACCAAATAAGAGCATCTAACATAACAAAAAAATAGGTACGTACATTCCTCTGACTATGTAGACATGCAACATGAAGCATTATTTTCGAAATTTTTACTTTTGAGAGAAAGGACGAAAGAGGAGAAAAATGTTACCAATCAAAAGGCTGAGGCTATAATCGCAAAATTCGGTGTTTACATTCATCTCACTGAGAGGACAAGTAAAATTAATGTTTTTTTTTCAAATT
The DNA here is from genome assembly GCA_947397865.1 of Polietes domitor. Lineage (NCBI taxonomy): Eukaryota > Metazoa > Arthropoda > Insecta > Diptera > Muscidae > Polietes > Polietes domitor. Next base: position 172,429,069 of record OX377621.1, on the reverse strand, counting down.
CGTTCTTTTAGGGTGAAAAGGGATAAAGTTGGCACCGACCTAATAAGTGCAGCTAGAATAATAAAATTTGATGTGTACATTCTTCTGACTGCGTAGACACGGAATTTTTTCGAAATTCTTATTTTTTATGAAAAAACGGGGAAATGGAATAAAAATCGTACCAATTATTCGGCCACAGTTAGAATAATGACTCCCGATGCATACATTACATCGGGAGTCTGATCACGTTGACGCTAAAAATAAAATAATTTTTCAAATTCGACAAAAAGGAATAAAATTGCTACCGACAAAATGGTAGCAGTTATAACAATAACATTTCATGGGTATATTCCTCTGACTCGTGTAGACGTAAAGATCATGTTCACAATTTGTAACTTCTGAAGAAAAACGGGGCGAAATGGGATACCAAATGGTACCAAACCAAACAAAAGGATTTATGCTAATTCGCAATATTAGGGACGTGGTAATAATAATATTGTAATATTATACAAGCATTGCAATTTCCATGTACTTCTACATAAAGAAGACAGCCTATAATCTGTCAGTAATACTGTAGAATTTACTCCGAGACGGAGGTATATTGGAAAACATATAAGATTGGGTCCAGTCAAATTTATCATGGAAGTATTCGATATTGTTATTGCTGTTGTTGTTTCTGTTGCTATTGTACTGTAAGTTTAGCCTAAGTATTATGTTAATTTTATGAGAAATGTAGTAATGATGTTATTTATATCCTGTATGTTTGTAAGCACTCCATTGAAAAAGAAGAGTAAATATTCTGCAATTTATAAATTTAAATGTAAATTAAGTGATGAAAGTCTGTTGGTTGTTGCGACAAATTATGCAAATTATCCCTCATTGAGGGAATTAGCAACACTACTTAGCATTCTTCTAAACATTTCGTGCAAAATATGTATTTTTGAGCTGAACTTCAATAATACCTGCCCTGAACGTATGAGTGATGTGGCCTGGGTTCGACAATGTTAACAATCATACGCCACGGTGTACTTTATTTATAGTCAATTGGTGGATTCTAGTAATTTTTAAGTGGCAAGGAGGGCTGCAGTCGGCTGGTACCGCCCGAAGGAGTGACATATGTATGAAGGCTATATCAAAATCTGAGCCGATTTTCTTCAAATTCAATCCCTGAGATGGGCTCTGGTTTAAACAAGTTTAGTTTTGCCAAAAATGTGTTCTGTTGACTTTGATCACAAACTTTAGATAGACAGACCGACAGACGGATGTATAGACAGACATTAAATCGTCTCAACTTATGATAACTCTAAGACGATTGTTAACTTAAAGCAGGATGTATAAGGTATACAGGATAATATATAAGATTCGGCCCGGCCAAACATAGCCCCCTTTATACTTGTATATAGTTATAACCTCTCTCACCTTTATGACATCTTTGGTCAATTCAGGTGTTCTCTATAGAAAAATAACATAATTGTTTACTTTTATTGGTGTAGGCATTGTAGACACCATTAATAACTTTTTATTTATTTTTGTTCAACCTGGGCTTGACAAGACACTTTTTGACTTGTCATCAATTTTTAATAGTTATGTCCCTCTCAGTCTAGTGATGCAAATTCATGGTTGATCTGATCAGACTTTGGTTTCCCTTTGTGCCAGAATCTGCTGATATACACTTAATGATAAATTCGAAATTGTGAAACTTCTTCTATGTTGCCATTGATCTACAGCCCACACTCTAAATGCAATTTTAAAAGGTTCAATAATGAAAAGCTTCATCTGGCCACCTCCTATACCAAAAAAATGTATAAAAGAATATTTAATTCTAAAATGTGCAATTCTATGTCAAACATTATTAGAATACATTTGAATTGAATACATAAATCTATCTGTGATGGGTAAACACATGTAAAAACATTACATTTCCCTATAAATTCATTAGTTTCATTCACTTCCTCTTCCCCCGTCTGCCGCGCTCTCTAACGTACCCGTTAGTGATCCTTTGTTAAACGTGAACGTGTATCAAAATGAGTGGGTGTGTGCGTGTATGCGTGTGTTTGTAAAAGTAAACATTACAACAATTAACTTTAATTTCATTATTCTTAACATTTACGATTATTTTCCAACGACTGCAATTTAATAAAACTTTTGTTTTTGTATTTGCATATGAACGTGGCCCGCGGCCACACCATTTTGTAATTATTTTCCACAATAATAATAACAACAACAACAGCATGCAGAGGGGATGGATGTATGGCAGACAACAACAAGAAATAAAATAACAATACAACAACGTAATGTCGAGTTAACGTACAATTTTGAATTGGAAAACAGAATTCAATTAAATGCCAGCAAAAATAACAATAAACGTGGTAGGCATATATTTCGTATGCATTCAAATACATGTACTCGGAGGATGTATGTATGACTGCTTATGTCAATATGTAATAAACACGGGTCGTTGAATTACGACAGCTGTTGATTTTTTTCGCCAAATGTTATAAATTTCACTTTATTGATTTTATTCGAAAAAATATATATTAAAAAATTAAAAAGGAACAAAATATTTTCTTTCGTTTTAATAGCCAACATACTAAAGAAAAAATAAATGTCTAAATATATAAAATCCATCAATATATGTAGAAGTTATGACGCACTCTATATACGTAGAAGAATTTAGAAAAAATAATTATTTTTTAGTTTCTGTTCACATACAAATTAGATACCAGAATATTTTTGTATTTTATAATAAATGTTCTAAATATTCTAGATTCTAGATTTTCACACCTAAGTTCGAATACAATGATAAACTTCAAATAATATTACTTGATGTTTTCAAGTTTATCGTCGTATTCGACTGTGAAAATCCATTAAACGAACTCAAATTATTGTAGATGCTTCAGAAACTATTTGAAAGTTAATTGACTGTTGCTAGTAATTTTAAAACTATTATTCTAACAGATTTCGTGTAAAAATTATTACACAAACTTAAATTATCGTTCTAACTTCAAAAACTATTAATGTTAAATATATGATCTGTTCCATTATTTAAAGTTTTAGGCAGTTTTAAGAGATATTTGACTAGAATAATGACAAATTATGCCTTGTCATTGAGGGAATTAGCAACACTACTTAGTATTCTTCTAAACATTGCGTGCAAAATATGTATTTTTGAGTTGAACTTCAATAATACCCCATCTGAACGTATGAGTGATGTGGCCTGGGTTCGACAATGTTAACAATCATACGCCATGGTGTGCTTTACAAGGCTCAATTGGTGAATGCTAAAAATTTTAAAATGATTCTCATATATAAAATACATATATATAAAAATCTGAACCGATTTTTTTCCAAATTCAATACAAGAGATGGACTCTGGCCTAAACTATTTAAATCTGCCAAATTTCATGGTCACTGGATAATAAATAGGATGATGTCCGATGGACGGACAGACAGACATTAAATCGAATCAGCTAATTATGATTCTAAGACGATTGGAATACTTAACTTACTAATATTTTGAACAGATGATCATAATGAACTGTTGCTAGATATACTTAAATTATCATTCTCACTGCAAAAACTATTCAGATGAAATATATGATCTGATCCATTATTTAAAGTTTTAAGCAGTTTTAGCAGAGATTTGTCAAAAAATAACACTGTTTTCTGCCAACACATGTTTACATCACAAGTTTTTTAATCTATTGAAAAAGCTATATCACTTTAATTATGCATTTAATCAATTTAGATTTCACTCAATTTCTCTTCGATCACACTTCAATGACCACGACTGTAGATATCCCTATAAACATATCACATTCATTCACGCTCACGCACTCATACACGTACAACATTTTTAAATAAACACCCACTAAACTACAAACACAGTCAGATATACATTCGCAAGCAAACACACACACTCGCACGTAAATAACACGGACATATACACCTACACAGAGGTATCGGCACGTAATACAATGCAAAGCTTAACGTATCCGCATACATACTATACGTACATGTGGCAGTAATCATATAAAATGTATGTTTGTGTGTGCCGGTGTGTGGGTGTGCTTGGCTCACTTACACATTTAAAAGGAAACTCTTAACAAATAAATCTTTTAATAAACCCATATAAACACAAACAAATAAATTAATAAACAAATAAACAATACCAACGATATGATTGCATTGTATGGTATCCAACATCATTTTATAGAATTATTGAAATGCTCTACACGCTCCCTTTCCCGGCACTGCCCTCTCTCCATATCCTCTCTCTCGCACTCAGTCGTTAGCCTATAACTATATAGACGCACAGCTGCCAGTAATCATTATCGTAATAATTACAATGAAAATAATGCATTTAAAGTGAAATTATATTGAACATTTTATTATTTATTACTACTATTGCAGGAACAGGGACGGTTTGTTGGCATTTTGGGCCCTGGACAGGTTAAGGGAACCTCGTTTTTAATCATTTATGTCATAAATACATAAAATTGGATATATATTGCTGACGAAGTATGGGTCTAAATATGATTTCTAATGAGTATTGTGATTTCCAATTTATACAGGATTTGAGTAACAGTAAAAAATCATTATCCTAAAGATTCCGGTTAAATAAAAAAATATTTTATTTTTATAAAATGATTTTTTGTCTACCTGATGACATTCAAGTATGTATACCTACAAATGTTAATTCAAAACAATAAATGATATTTTAGACTTCACTTTGATTTTCACCTCTCTTTTGATTAATATTTATTACATATGTACATTAGGATGGGTCACGAAAATAAATTGCAGCAGTTACTCCCCTGATATGAAGATTGGATTGTTTAATGATGAATTGCAAAATATTTTGTCACTGCATCAAGCCATCTGTGAACTAAACGCTCCTGGAAACATCCATAAAAATCATATTTTTTCCCGTGTAAATATTTTATGTTGGTTTTTTCCAATTTTTTTTCTGAATTAATAGGCCTTGAAAGCACCTTAAATAAAAATGTTTATGCTTGTCTTAGAATAACTCAATGGTCGTATTATTTGACGTTAATATTGATTTTTGTGGTTTTTCTAGGTGACTGCTAAAAACTCATATTTCTTGGAAACATTTTGAAAGAGGTGTTACGAAAAATAAATATAAGGAATCCATACCTTTCGAATGATGCCATCTGCCAGTTGTCTAGGCAATTCGGCATTTTGCCTAAATTCAGATAATCCAGCCCTGTGCTCACAAACAAAAACCTAGCAATTCATTATCGTATTAATTTACTTGTGGCCACAATGACTTTTAAAGTCCATTCATATGCCAGGTGCCCGGAAGCATAGCGAAGACAGCAGAGGGGAAGCAAAGCACTGCACAGGGAAGTCATGACATGGTAAATCTCTTCCATTTCTGCATGTATTTCAATTTCAAGTACAAGTACAAGCAAACGAAGATTATGCAGAGGATTTTCACAATGTTATTAAATAAATATTATCCTCTTATACGATTTGCTGTGTTGTGATGTTCTGTCCCATCATGGAAGCATTTGATATTGTTATTGCTATTGCTATTGTACTGTAAGTTTAGCCTAAGTATTATGTTAATTTTATTAGAAATGAAGTAATGATTTTATTTATATCTCGAATGTATTTTTGCACTCCATTAGAAAAAGGAGAGTTAATATTCTGCCATTTATGCATTTAAATGTAAATTAAGTGATGAAAGTCAATCGGTTTTTGTGACAAATTATGTGTTGCTATTGAGGGAACTCTACTTCGTATTCTTCTAAAGATTGCGTGCAAAATATGCATTTTTGAGTTGAACTTCAATAATACCCTCTCTGAACGTATGAGTGATGTGGCATGGTTTCGACAATGTTAACAATCATACGCCACCATGTACTTTGCAAGGATCGATTGATAGTTAATTGGTGGAGTCAAGTAATTTTAAAATGGTAATGGAAAGCTAGTAAGGAAGAATAAAGTCGTCTGGTGGAGCCCGAAGGAGAGATGTAGGAAGGATATATAAAAATCTAAACCGATTTTCTTCAAATTCAATAACAAAAGCGGGCTCTGGCCTAAACAGATTAATTTTGCCAAATTTCATGGTCACTGAAATAATAAATAGGAACTGTCGCCTTTGATCACAAAACTTAGACGGATGGACATTAAATCGGCTGATGATGATTCTAAGACGATTTGTATACCTATGGATTATTTCGTGGTGAAACTAACTTGAAATACGAAGTGGTGAAGGGTATATATTTGTACATCTGAATAGAACACCAATTTCCGATTTGGAAAAAATATGAAATTGTAGACCCTAGGGTGTATCGAAAATCAGAAATTCTCAAATTTCAACAAATATAAAATTGTAGACACTAGGGTGGATCGAAAATCAGGAATTCACGATTTGCAAAAAATATGAAATTGTGGACACTAGGGTGGATTGAAAATCAGGAATTCGATTTTCAAAAAATGAGAAATTGTAGATAATAGGGTGGATAGAAAAAACAGGAATTCTCGATTTTCAAAAAATATGACACTAGGGTGGATCGAAAATCAGGAATTCTCCATTTTCAAACAATATGTAATTGTAAACCCGAAAATCAGGAATTTGCAAAAAATACGAAATTGCAGACACTAGGTTGGATCTAAAATCAGGCAATCTCGATTTTCAATTCTGGACATCACGATTTTCAAAAAATATGAAATTGTGGACACTAGGGTAGATTGAAAAATCAGGAATTCGATTTTCAAAAAATATGAAATTGTAGATAATAGGATGGATCGAAAAAACAGGAATTCTCGATATTCAAAAAATATGACACTGTCGACACTAGGGTGGATCGAAAATCAGGAATTCTCCATTTTCAAAAAATATGAAATTGTAAACCCGAAAAACAGGAATTCTCCATTTTCAAAAAATACGAAATTGTATACACTAGGTTGGATCCAAAATCAGGCAATCTCGCGTTTCAAAATAATATGAAATTGTAGACACTAGGGTGGATCAAAGATCAGTAATTCTCGATTTTCAAAAAATATGAACTTGATACAATAGGGTGGATCGAATATCAGAAATTCCCGATTTTCAAAAAATATGAAATTGTCGACGCAGATCGAAAATCGGGAATTTTGCCATAAGGAAAGTCGTAGAAAAAATCGTAACTTTTTTCTTGGTTGGAGAGAGAAATATATATTTTTGGTGAATTGAAAACAAATTGTAGAAATTATAGACACTAGGGTGAATCGAAAACCAGGAATTCTCGATTTTCAAAAAATATCGGGAATTTTGCCATAAGGAAAGTCGTAGAAAAAATCGTAACTTTTTTTCTGGTTGGAGAGAGAAATATATATTTTTGGTGAATTGAAAACAAATTGTAGAAATTATAGACACTAGGGTGAATCGAAAACCAGGAATTCTCGATTTTCAAAAAATATGAAGTTCTAGAAGGTGGTTCGCAAATTAGGAATTCACGATTTTCAAAAAATGTGAAATTACTGGCACTAGGTTGTATCGAAAATCAGGAATTTTGTCATAAGCAAATTTGTAAAAAAGTGCCTAACTTTTTTCTGGTAGGAGATAGAAATATATATTTTTGGCGAATTTCAAGAAAATTGATGCTCGTAAAAAATAAGCCGAATTATTTTATGACAACGCATTTAACAAAGCTAAGATGAATTTAATCAGGAACATTAAAAACTATTGTGAAGTCAGTTCAGTGTAGGTTGTTTTATTTTCTTTATTTTATTTACTTATTAGCATCATAAAAAATAACCATTTGCTCGGTTATGGTTACAAATCACTTAATTTAAAACCAATATTATTTCTATCGAAATATCCAAATTTGTTGTCGAAAACACATGGTTTAATTTTGCTATTTAAGCATGAAGAGATTTATTTGCAACTTTGGTGTCTTTGGTAACCCCCCACTGAAATTTCCCGGCAAATTTTTTCGTAGAACATTTTTATCCTTAAATGTCCTCTTTAAAAGTACTTCTTTAGATTTTCTCGAAAAAAAAAACGTCAAATTGATTCTTAAAAAGAGCAGCTTGAGTGTTATGATCTTCCACAAAAATAATCCACATACAATTCCACAATAAGAATTTTCTCAAACATTAATTTCTGTAAAAAGAAACTCAGACCAGTTGGGCTATACGTTTATTCTACAAAAATGCTTTACTCAACATGCCCTTTATTTATTTGTTGGACAGTGTTATTTCTATTAAATATTTTTCGTTTCGACTGCAATCACATTTTTAATTGTTGTAGAATTGTTGCATCATGAAACTCTTGGAGCGTCTTACTGACACTATTATCTGTTAATAAAAAATTAAAAACATCGAATTTTATTAATATTTAAATATTATAGGGTATTACAAAAATTTTTAATTTTTAAAATATTTTTAAAAATAAGATTTGATAATTTTATATTAAACTAGCAGCAAATTGATTGAATTTCACCAAGAGAAATATATCTCTATCTCATACCAGAAAAAAGTTACGATTTTTAAAAATTACCCTATGACAAAATTTTTGATTTTCGATCCACCCTAGTGTATACAATTCAATTTTTTTAAAAATCTTGAAATGCGCTCTATTTCCCATATTCAGAAGTACAAACTTGTAAACATTTGGTCAAATCTGAGAACCTAAGGAAACATTCTGTTCTGTTTCACATGGAAAGTAGTAAATGTTATTTAATTCACAAATCAAAACCGCTAGGTTTAAACTTAAGGGGCGTCTTACTGACACTATTATTTATTATCTGTAGTTTTTTTGATTATTTAAAAATTACAGGGAATTAAGAATAAAATTTAAAAAAACTATTGTTAAGATTCGATATTTTATATTAAACCAGCAGCAATTTGCATGAAATTCGCCAATAGACATATATTTCTATCTCCTTCCAGAAAATGAGTTACGATTTTTTTAAAATTCCCTGATTTTCAAACCGCCCTGGTGTACACAATTTTATATTTTTTGAAAGTCAGAAAATGCAGTTCCCATATTCAGAAGTACAAATTGCAAACTTTCATTAAATTTTCTTTTCTGTTTTACATGGAATTAGTCTATTATGAACAAAAAAGTAGTAAATTTTATATATTTCCCAAACAAGTTTAATACGCAAAAAGTCTAAACCACTAAGTTTTAAGAATCACGATAAAACTTTCCAAATTGAACTATGTCGCGGTAGCTGGAGAAATAATTTGTATCTTACCCTCTCTACAGTATGTGCTGTAAAACACATCATGCAAGAATGGAGCATCAAAAATGAAAATTTTAAAAACTGTCACAAAAATATGTCATTTCCAAAATGACAGGATGTTCAAATATATATCCGTGCACTGGCTGTCCGATGATTTAATCATAAAAAAACTAATCAATCTCCTAAACGAACAAAGTTCAGCAAAGAGCGAGCAAACGGGCCGGACGAGTGTAAAACAAACAGTACAACATTTAAAACATTTCAAAAAGTTTAAATAAACACCACTTGTTTGAAATAGTTTTCCACCAACACGCACACCACACACATACACCAGAGAGAAAAAACGAACGAACCAAAAAATATCACCAGAAGTTATAAATTTTCTTAGATAGCAGACCTCTCCACAGGCCGCACTTACCATCTCCAGCACTTTGTGTGGTTCCCTGCTGCCGGCCATCGCCCTGCCCGCCTCGGTCTCTCAACGACCATAAAACTTAACACTCAAGTTAAGTTTGTTAAACTAAGCAATTTTTCATCAACCGAAAATGGCCTATACCCGACCCGACACCCGACGAAGAAGTCCTCCTCCCCTTCGCCGAAAAACGCACCCCAAAAAACTGGTCAACAACTTTTCTCATCTACTGCAAAACGAATTTGGTCAAGCAAATGGGGAAAAAATCCAGCCAAATGGTCAAAGACTTGGGCCTTTGTGGTCAGTCTACGGAGAAGAAGAAGACGGAGAGGAAGACGACGCAGAAAAAAAAACGCTAAAATGGAATAAATGTTCATTTGCAATATTTTTTATAACTCGGATGTCGGCGTTTCTCAAAAACACACTAACACACTCATTGACATCCACAAAAAAGAGGAACGAGACGAGGCAGGAAACGGAACCACACAAAAATGCAAGAAAAAAGGACAAGCTGTAGGAGGCTGGGTGGGGAAACTGTAAGTAGAATTATAGCCTCATGATGGGATATGGTCAGGCCATAAGCATTCGAAGGCAATATTATTATGAAACTCTTCGTTTCAATGTGTGTGAGTACGAGTGTATGCGGGAGTGTATGTGTGTGTAAGTGAGTTTAGATGTGAGTCCTTGTGTTTGACCATATCTCAGTTGCAGAGTGCATTCATAATTCTCTGTAAATTTATGTACACTGATGTGTTATTTACGATGCTCAAAGGCATTTAGTGTAATGTAATATGCTCCAGCTCCGTGCTCCTGCCCTTGCCGTGGTTCCCATAGCCGTTTGTTGCTTTCGCATCCTTCGTTCGGACCACCCAGCTATGCCAAACGAGAAAAACGAGATGAAGGAGAAGCCCATCTAGAACATGAAGGAAATGAACGTTTCATATGAATGCTACAACTTTAAATTCATCTCTAGAGATGAAGTAATCAAATTACTTTGCTTGGAACTTGCACACACACATATACAATGCAATGTATGGTACAGTGGTTCAAAAAGGAAAAACAATTCAGAATAAAATAATTAAAAATATTTATATTCTAATACTGTTCTAGACCTAAAAATCGACATCAATTATTTTAAATTTTGTTAACTAAAATTCCAATTTTCGTCGAAGCTACCTTCAATATTTGTTCTCTCATTTTGGCTACAAATACTGCGAATTTCACCTTCACGTAGTGGTTTTAGAACACAAAAAAACATAAAACATATTTCATTTTTTTCTGGAACAATAAAAATTAGAAAGAGATCGAAAAATAGTCCGTTTTATTTTTGAATCTAAAATCTATATATATAAAAGAGTTGCGTTACTGATTGACTGACTGACTGACTGACTTATCATTGACCAGCCCCCAGACCAAACGGCTGAAGCCAGGGTCATGAAATTTTCAGGGTAGTTCCCAAATATGACGTAGACGTCGACTAAGAAAGGGTTTTACGAAATTCGTACTTTTAGGGGATAAAATGGCCCAAAAAGGGATAAACATCGAACCTTCGTCCTGACTAAACGGCAGTAGCTATAAACATGAAATTAGGTGAGTTCCTTGCAATGACCATGCAGACGAGCTACAAATAGGGATTTTTCGAAATTTGTACTTTTAAGGGCCGAGCGGTACAAAAAGGGATAAAAATGGTACCAACTAAAGTATTACAGCTAGAAACGTGAAATTTGGTATGAAAATTCCTCTGACCATATAGAAACGAAGTAAAATTGGATTTTTCGAAATATGTACTTTTAAGGGACGAGCGGGAGAAAAATGTTACCAACTAAAGTATTACAGCTAGAAACGTGAAATTTGGTATGTAAATTCCTCTCACCATATAGAAACGAAGTAAAATTGGATTTTTCGAAATTTGTACTTTTAAGGGAAGAGAGGGACAAAAAGGGATAAAAATGGTACCAACTAAAGTATTACAGCTAGAAACGTGAAATTTGGTATGAAAATTCCTCTGACCATATAGAAACGAAGTAAAATTGGATTTTTCGAAATATGTACTTTTAAGGGACGAGCGGGAGAAAAAGGGATAAAAATGGTACCAACTAAAGTATTACAGCTAGAATCGTGAAATTTGGTATGTAAATTCCTCTGACCATATAGAAACGAAGTAAAATTTGATTTTTTCGAAATTTGTACTTTTAAGGGAAGAGAGGGACAAAAAGGGATCAAAATGGTTCCAACTAAAGTATTACAGCTAGAAACGTGAAATTTGGTATGTAAATTCCTCTGACCATATAGAAACAAAGTAAAATTGGATTTTTCGAAATATGTACTTTTAAGGATCGAGCGGAAGAAAAAGGGATAAAAATGGTACCAACTAAAGTATTACAGCTAGAAACGTGAAATTTGGTATGTAAATTCCTCTGACCATATAGAAACGAAGTAAATTGGATTTTTCGAAATTTGTACTTTAAGGGGCGAGCGGAACAAAAAGGGATAAAAATGGTACAAACTAAAGCATTACAGCTAGAATCGTGAAATTTGATATGTAAATTCCTCTGACGATACAGAAACGAAGTAAAACTGGATTTTTCGAAATTTGTACTTTTAAGGGGAGAGCGGGACAAAAAGGGATAAAAATGGTACCAACTAAAGTACTACAGCTAGAATCGTGATATTTGGTATGTAAATTCCTCTGACGATATAGAAACGAAGTAAAACTGGATTTTTCGAAAGTTGTACTTTTAAGGGACGAGCGGGAGAAAAAGGGATAAAAATGGTACCAACTAAAGTATTACAACTAGAATCGTGAAATTTGGTATGTAAATTCCTCTGACCATATAGAAACGAAGTAAATTGGATTTTTCGAAATTTGTACTTTTAAGGGGCAAGCGGGACAAAAAGGGATAAAAATGGTACCAACTAAAGTATTACAGTTAGAATCGTGAAATTTGGTATGCAAATTCCTCTGACCATATAGAAACGAAGTAAAATTTGATTTTTTTCGAAATTTGTACTTTTAAGGGGAGAGCGGGACAAAAATTTTACCAACTAAAGTATTACAGCTAGAATCGTGAAATTTGGTATGTAAATTCCTCCGACCATATAGAAACGAAGTGAAATTGGATTTTTCGAAATTTGTACTTTTAAGGAGCAAGCGGGACAAAAAGGGATAAAAATGGTACCAACTAAAGTATTATAGCTAGAATCGTGAAATTTGGTATGTAAATTCCTCTGACCATATAGAAACGAAGTAAAATTTGATTTTTCGAAATTTGTACTTTTAAGGGGAGAGCGGGACAACAAGGGATAAAAATGGTACCAACTAAAGTATTACAGCTAGAATCGTGAATATTGGTATGCAAATTCCTCTGACCATATAGAAACGAAGTAAAATTTGATTTTTTCGAAATTTGTACTTTTAAGGGAAGAGAGGGATAAAAATGGTACAAACTAAAGTATTACAGCTAGAAACGTGAAATTTGGTATGTAAATTCCTCTCACCATATAGAAACAAAGAAAAATTAGATTTTTTCGAAGTTTTTACTTTTAAGGGGCGAGCGGGACAAAAAGGGATAAAAATGGTACCAACTAATGTATTACAACTAGAATCGTGAAATTTGGTATGTAAATTCCTCTGACCATATAGAAATGATGTAAAATTGGATTTTTCGAAATTTTTACTTTTAAGGGGCGAGCGACACAAAAAGGGATAAAAATGGGACCAACTAAAGTATTGCAGATAGAATCGTGAAATGTGGTATGTAAATTCCTCTCACCATATAGAAACGAAATAAAAATAGATTTTTTCGAAATTTTTATTTTTAGGGGGCGAGAGGGACAAAAAGGGATAAAAATGGTACCAACTAATTTTTCTAATTTTGTACTTATAAACAATGAGCGGGATAAAAATAGTTCTAAATAAAATATTTCAGCTATAGTCGTGAAATTTTGTGTTTAAATTTCTCTGACAACGTTGACTTGCAACATAAATGGATTTCTCGAAATTTGTACTTTTAAGTTGCGAGCGGGACAAAAGGGGATAAAAATGGTACCAACTTTAGTATTACAGCTAGAATCGTGAAATTTTATGTGTAAATTTCTCTGACCATATAGAAGCGCAGTAGTTTGATATTTCAAAATTTGTACTTAAGAGGGGGATACGGAGGAATAAATGTGTTACCAAATAAAGTACATATTTTTAGGGGAAGCAAAAACACATTTTACCTATAGTGATTTTTCAAAATGTGTACTTTTTGGGAAAGAAGTGCTAAAAGTTATATACTGGCTGGCTGAATCTAGAAACATGAGATCGAGAATATAAATGGTTGTAATATTTTGTTCAAAACTTGGTAGAAAATTATACATACGAAGTAGTTCAGCTAAAATAGTGCATATCGACAAGCACATTCCTTTGACTGTGTGTGAGTGCTAGCTAATAGGAGTTTTCCAAATTACTATTTTAGATTTATCTATATCCACCAAAAGAAAATTAAATAAATCGACAAGCACATTCCTTTGACTGTGTGTGAGTGCTAGCTAATAGGAGTTTTCCAAATTACTATTTTAGATTTATCTATATCCACCAAAAGAAAATTAAATAAATAATAATAGACAAATAAAATTAACAAATAACTGGCTTTTTCGCGTGCGAAGCAGCGGGTACTGCTAGTAAATAAATAAAACAAAATAATATTTTCCGGTGTTTTTCTATTTGTTTAAAATATGAAATTGTAGGTACTAAACAAAAAATACATAAAATAAAAAATAAAATACATAGAAATTACATAAAATCAAAAATTCTTTGTTTCATTTTTTAATATAAAATAAGTAAATAAAACAAACATTTATTTTCTGATTTTTTTTTATTTTTAAATATGAAATTGTAGATGCTAGGGAGGAACAAAAATCAGGAAATTAGTTATAAGATAATTTTAAAAAATTCGTAACTTTTTTCTAGTGGGAGGTGGTAATATATTTTTTGTGGCGAATTTTAAAAAATTGCTCTAGCTCATGAATGAATATTTTGTAATTCTATTTTTGCAGTTACGAAAGTCCATAAAAATGAAAAATAATAGAAAAAATCGAAAAATAGTTTGTTTTATTTTTTAACATAAAATAAATAAACAAAACAAAATAATCGTTTTCAATATTTTTAAATTTTTAAATAATACGAAAATGTAGATAATGTAGGGTGTAACGAAAATCAGGAACGTTTTCATAAGATAATTTTAAAAAATTCCTAACTTTTTTACATATTTTTTGTGGTGAATTTCAAGCAAATTATAGCTCGTAAAAACTCTTGAATCAATATTTTTAAATCCCTTTTTGCTGGCATGAATGTCTATAAAAAATTACAAAAATCGAAAAATATTTTGTTTTATTTTTTAATATAAAATAAGAAAATAAATCAAAATAATATTTTCTGATATTGTAGGTATTAAAAAATTCTATCTTGTATTAATATAAAATAAATAAATAAAAAATATTTTCCGATTTTTTTCTATTTTTAAAAAAATATGAATTTGTAGACACAAGGGAGGAACGAAAATCGGGAATTTTGTCATAAAATAATTTAAAAAACTCGTAACTTTCTTCTAGTGGGAGGTAGAAATAAAATTTTTGGGGGCGAATTTCAAACAAATTGGTAATCTCTAGCTCATGAACATCATGGATATTTCTTAATTATATTTTTGTTAGCACAAAAGTCCATAAAAAATTACAAAAAATCGAAAAATATTTTGTTTTATTTTTAATACAAATTAAATGAAATATTAAATTGTAGGACTAAACAAAAAAATATATTTTAATTCTTTTTTCGCAACTTTTTTCTAGTAGGAAGTAGAAATAGAAATAGAAATTTTGTGGTGAATTTCATGTAAATTGATACTCGTTAAAAACTCTCTAGCTCGTGAATGGATATCTTTTATTTCTATTTTTGCTCGCACGAAAGTCCGTAAAAAATTAAGAATATTTTGTTTTATTTTTAATACAAAATAAATAATTAAAAATAATATTTTACGATTTTTTTTCTATTTTTAAAAAATACACCATTATTTTTTCTATTTTTGTTTAAATATGAAATTGTAGGTATTAAAATAAATACTTTTAATTTATTTATTGGCTAGCACAAAAGCCCATAAAATTAAAAAAATCGAAAAATAGTTTGATTTATTCATTACTATAAAAAATAATTAAAACAAAATAATATTTTCCGATTTTTTTTAAATAAAAGTTGTAGACACTAGTGTGGATCAAAAATTAGGAATTTCGTCATAAGGTAATTTTAAAAATTTCGTAACTTTTTCTCGTAAGAAATTGTCTAGCTCAGGAATGATCATTAATAAAGCCGAAATATTTTGCGACAGTGCATTAGACAAATCAAAGATTATTTTAGTTGGGCCTAATTAAGTTATTTGTTTTAATTACTTCTATTAAATTTTCAACTGCAATCATGTTTAGAATTGTTGTAGAGTAGGTGAAATCATGAAACTTATGAAACGTTTCGCTGATACTATTTTCTGTTAATAAAAAATATATAACACGTCGGAGAAGTTCTCTTTTGACTATTTATTTTTTAATATAAAATAAAATAAATAAAAAGTAAAATAAATAAAATAAATAAAATAAACAAAATAAATAAAATAAATAAAATAAATAAAATAAATAAAATAAATAAAATAAATAAAATAAATAAAATAAATAAAATAAATAAAATAAATAAAATAAATAAAATAAATAAAATAAATAAAATAAATAAAATAAATAAAATAAATAAAATAAATAAAATAAATAAAATAAATAAAATAAATAAAATAAATAAAATAAATAAAATAAATAAAATAAATAAAATAAATAAAATAAATAAAATAAATAAAATAAATAAAATAAATAAAATAAATAAAATAAATAAAATAAATAAATAAAATAACTATACCTATATACACATACCTCATATGTAACTCAATGAGTGAGTTGTGCTTCTCGTTTCGTTTGTGAGAATCATTAGCTTAAAGAGGCCGGGTATGTTGTTGAAAAGCTGCTACGAAACCGCCTGAGGAAGACTTTCTCAGGTCGGAAATCATGATAGTGGTAGTGTGCAGCCAAGTAATAAATGCCACCATGTCATTTGTAAATAAATTTGCCTCCCCCTCTTTTATCCAATCCATATACCAAGCTTTAAAATTTTCCTCCACATTTTATTCCGTACCACTGTGCACCAGCATCAAATGCACCGGTAACAGTCTTAGCATCGTCGACATCTGTAGCAACAACATGCTCATTTCCATCATGGTCAGCATCAGCAGCAGCAACAACAACAACATCGTCAGCCACAACGTCTACAGCATCAACTGCATCTGCAACACAAAATATTTGCTAAAGACTACAAAATTGTTGTACGGTTGCCTGGTCTTTCAATGGTGTTTGTGTTTGGCCATTTATTGTTGTTGATGTTGCTGCTATTGCTATTACTGTTGTTGTTGTCGTTGGTCCGTTGTGCCCTGTTTGTCTTTGGGTCTATTTGTTTATGGGATTCTGCCTCGTCCATTGAAACTTTGCTGTTGAAAGATGTTGTTGACATACCCGAGTGTAGTAAAATATAACACCGTTTTATATAAGAATTCCCATTCATTTCTCTGGTCATCCTAGCTGACTGAGTCCTTTGCACTTTTTTCCGCACTCTTTATGAGTGTATACGTGTGAGTGTGTGTCTGTGTGTTCTACTTCACCTCATCTGCAACTTCATTTTCATCTTCTACTTCTCAGCGTAATGTGTTTATAATTCTAATGATGATGAGCTAAATGAATATGATTATTTGTGCTCGGTTTTTTCGTGTTTGCTCTGGGTTCCCATAGACCGTAGAGCTCAGAGCAGCAATGCATCCGGGCTTTTGTATGTAAATAAATACGTAGTACTTTGCGTAATTAAATGTGTCCCCCGCCCCAGGAGGCATGAACCTATGTGTCCTGTGGTGGCATGGCGTTTGTGTCAGCACACCCATTTACACGGGCCGGCCGCAGGTGCATCTGTTTGTTTTGTTGAGTGGCAAAATTGGTTTCATATCTGAAAATTATTTAAACAAATATTGAATTTGTGGTGAGATGGCTTAGGCGAGATGGAATTGTAAAGAACGACAGGAAAGCGTCCCAAGGGCGTGTGTTTGTTAGATAATTGAAATTTCATAAGAGAGGAGGGTTAGTTTTTTGAGGTGCATATATTTAGAGACGAAGGATAGGATAAGGGCACTCAGCTTATCCACAAAGACTTCGACAATATCCTAAATCCAATGTCTTTTGGCACTTTTTGGCCAAATATAAACAAATATGTCCATAAAATCAACACACAAACAAATGTATGGATAAATCAAGAAAACATTTCAGTTCTCGTTACAGTTCTTGTCAAAGGTACCTTTAATATTTGAACTCTCTTTTTGGATCACATCTGCTTACATGCGCAAATTACATTTTCTTATAGAAACAGTTCCAAAAGAAAAAACTTTTTTCTGGAACGAAAAAACGTAACAAATAGAAAAAAATCGAAAAAAATATTTTGTTTTATTTTCCGATAACTAATATTCCAACGAAAAAAACTATATAAAATATGTATGTATAAATGTAGAAGTTGTGACTCTATTTGTAGACACAAAAGATTTTTTAGCAAATCATGAGTTCCCTTTCAGTGGATTTAAATAGTTTTTTCTCAATTTTTTTGAAATTCTGCGTTCAAGTTAAAAATACAGTGACATCTTTATTGAGTTCAATATAAGTCCAACATGACGTATGAGTGATATAAACTTATATGCACAGGTAGTTAAATCTTTTCTTTTACTTTTCAGTCAACAATTAACCTGTCCCAGATTTTTCAGCGTTGTCAGGCTATCGACAAAAGTGCTTAGTTTGGTTTGATTTTTGCAGTTTGCAAGTTGAAGCCGAATGACCATAATTTTTATTAGGTTTTTGGTTAATTAACTCAAAATCAATCGGAAGTCAACACACTGTGTTATCGCAATATTCTCATTCAAACTCAGTATTTGGTGTGCTTTACGGATTTGTGGAATCGTTGGACCCGATTTATTTAAAAACGAGAATGTTACTTCAATGGCAAATGTCATAATATTTTTATGTCCCATTTAAAAGGATAATTGTGGACACGGGCCACTATAAATGATTTTTTATAACCCGATTTTTCCCAAAAAGTTACCAAAAGTCATCAAAAGTATCCAATTTATTAAAACGTCTTACATCCTCACAAAAAGACGAATAGAACGCGAACGAAGCGGATATTTCAGACCGAAGCCATGTACAGAATTTTCTGATGTATTTTAGCTTTCTTAGCTAGAAAATTATATTAAAGATATGATATTTTTTTTAATTTTTTAGTAAAATTCCAATTTTCGGTGAATGAAATATAAAATTTTGGAAAAATAAGTCCGATAACAGCCTGTTATATGTTAAAATAAAAGAACTAATGATGGCTACAACTATTGCGAATTACACTTTCAACTAGAAAAGTGGTTTTGGAAATAAATTAATTATTTTGAAAAAAATCTGGCACGAAAAAAAATCATAACAAATAGAAAAAAAAGTATTATGTTTTATTTTTAATAGCTAGTGGAGGTGGTCGGGCTGTTTTTCTTTAAGCTGCGATAACAAAAACGTTAATACACATTTATTTTTTTTTTTTGCTCAAAATAATTTTTTTTCACATTGTCGTCAACTACAATATATGTATCCAAGCAAATTTTCAAAGAAATATTTTGTGTTGACTTTTTTGGACTTAGCCTCGATAACCATAATTTTGACTTACACTGAATAACTATAATTAAAAATAAATATTTTTTTAGTTTGCATTTTTTTGGTCTGTAATCAATATTTCATTTGAACTGGGATATTGTCCTGGTTCAAGACCATGTTGCTTCTATATTTAATAGAATGCAAATTTATTTACAAATGGCATGGTGACATTTATTACTTGATCGAAATCATGCTCGTGGTAGTCTGCAGCCAAGTAATAAATGTCACCATGCCATTTGTAAATAAATTTGCATTCTATTAAATATAGAAGCAAAATGGTCTTGAACCAGGACAATATCCCAGTACAAAATAAATATTTTTTTTAATTGGCGTGAAAATTAAACCAGAATATTTTATTTTAATTGGTAATAGCTGGCATCTTAATGAAGAAAACAAGGCCTAGTTAAAGAAAATCTATGTATAAATGTAGATGTTATGGTCCTTCTTGTAGAAGTACACGTCGTCTTCACTTATGACTAAATCAATTTAAGCAAAAGCTTCGTGAAATGCCACACGATTTTTTAAAATTCCCTCATTTCTACGAAAGGGTCATAGCTTATAATTTTTTTCAAAAAATGTCGTGTTTCCTTATTAGAAAAAAATAAAAAATATGATTTAAGAAAATCTTTTGCGTCAACAACGAGTATCATTAAAAATAATCAAAATAAAATAAAATATATATATTTTTGATTTTGTTCTATTTGTTAGTGCCAGCAAAAATATATTTTTTTTTCAAAAAAAAAATCTCATATTTTTGGAGGCTTATTTCACTGAACGAACATTCAGGGGATTATCCCTATATATGCTGCGTATTGCGTTAGCGGAAGGAAGATAAGGTACTGGAAAAAGGAAAGAGGGAGGAGGCAATCGGATCAATATATCCAAAATGATAGCACAAATATTAAAGGAATTGGTTGAATTGGTGTCATGAAATCGTAGTATTTTCTTTGTTTGATATTTTTAATTCGACAACAACCGGTTTCTATGAAAAAAAAATAATAAATAATAATCTAGAAATAATGGAATAAATGGAAAAAATTATTTAATTCAAAATTACAAAAGTTACCAAAATGAATAAAAAGTTACCAAGTAACCCAACAATTTAAAAGGCAACCGCGATTGTGGAGCGGTCCATACATCATGTCAAACAATCGACTTAATGAAGGAAGCATTTGATGAATTTATACTTATATTAAATTAAAATCGTCTTTCTAATAAGGACAAATTTCAGTTTGCAATCATCAATACTAATATTCCATTTTAATTTTAGCTTCTACACGTCTAAAAAACATATATGTTTCAAATAAATTCACTTTGAGTCCAACTTAGCGTATGAGTGATATTTACTAAACAAAGGATATATATTAGTTAGTATTAATCATACGCGCATGCATTTATTTATTGTATATTTTTAAATTATACGCTATGTTAAAATAAAATCAGAGCGGAAATGGAGGAACAAGATTACCACTTGAAACCAGGGAGGGAGGTGTGGAAATGTGACAGGGACTTGGAAGTATATCAAAGTGGGGGTATATGAAGGCTACATTAAAAAAGATTGATAAAAACTGTGAATATGGTCGAGATGACATGATCTTTCTTTCGAGACAGCCAAATGTTTCCTTCAATAAGTTGGTTGTTTGATGATATGTATGGCATGTGGCGCCATTCTGTTGGAAAAATATGTCTTTGATCAACATACTACTCAATTGGTGTACTGAATAATCGGAAATTGAGGCTCTATAGCGATCTCACCGCTCTAATGACTAAATAATAGAGTTTAATAAATTCACATCGAGTCCACCGTGGCGTATAGGTTATATTAAGTATCCAACGGATATATTAATTAGTATTATTCATACGCACATGTATTTATGTATTTATGTACTTATAGAAGAATATTTTTAAATGATATGCTATTTTGACTATTAAAAATGTTCCACGGCCGAAACATTAACAAGAAGACAATATCACATATCCGCGATTGGCAACAATTTTCGATGAAGCAACGTTGGTTTTCTGATGGTCGAAAGGGTTAGTTTATAATAACTGTTGTTGGACAATCTTTCCAATTATTTACAGAATACAAAATCATTCAAGGCTATCGTATTATTGCAAGATGAAACCTAATGGCGATCATCCAATCTTTCCGTTCCGTTTTCCCCAATATGACAGAAAATTTTTAAGGACAGATTCCGATTTGTGTTTTCGCGAAATTAAAAATATCTCTGAGTTTTTATTTCTTCTTTAGAGAAAATTCTATTGGTACATATTTTAAATTGAATTGATATTATTTTTTAAAAAATATTATAATATAAATAATATTATTCGCACCTTATGATACCGGTATTAATGTCAAACTAAAATGTAGAACATTCGTTAAAAATACTTCAAATAGCATGACTTTATCTATATCAGTTCAGCATTAACAACCATTTAAAGTGTTCCCCTTTAATTTTTTATTTAATATATTCATATTTAAATTTTTAAGTGGGAATATATGAAATGATTGTTAATGCTCAATTAATACAAATAGCAGATATTCTCCTCGTTAATTTAACACTTGTACCAGTATTTAGAGCGTGCATAAGTATTTGAAATGATTTTTTAAAATATGTTATTCTTTGGAATTTGTAGTCATTTTAAGGGGCAACAGGATGAGGAAATTAAAAACGAAAAACACTAATTAACTCCCTTTCTCCTATAGTTTCAAACGTATATCATCCGGTTCAATTGGTATTTTTTCACTTAATTAATAAATAATTTCCTGTTATTAAGTTGCAAAATAAAATTTTAATATTCAGAATACAGCATATCTTAGGCTATATTCTCTCCTGCCATTATTCACATATGTAAACAGTTAATTTCCATTGTTTATGCTTGACTCATTTCATTATTTATGTTTGACTTAAAAAATTACCGCCTTACAAGCCTATAACTTTTTAATTCGTTTAATAATTAATTATTTTAAACTACTGCATGTTTAGAATAACTAAACTGTATAAAAAATATATAACTCGGACAATCAAACACGTAACACTCTATACAAACCATGTATAGAATGAAAAAAATGCATTTTTTTTTTGGAAAATAATAAAAAAGAAGAACAACAAGAGTAATGTCTGTGTGTTCGTGTTTGTATTTTAAGAACAATTAAGTTGAACATGCACAATTAGATTTTTTGTTCACCTGAGGGCGCAACAAAAACACCAAACACACACACATAAAAACGAAAAGCAACCAGAACCACATCGCTCTCTCCCTCTTCCTATCTTGGACAACGACAGTGCAGAGTATTGGAATGAAAAAGCAACAATAACAAAGAGAATAATGTTTAACAATAGTTAAACATGCATTTACAAGTGCAAACCCACACACAGACACACAATATAACCTACCTACACACACACACAGCACTCCAGTGCACATTCATGTGCTCGTAGTGCGTACTTGAAGCAAAACATCAACATAATAATTTCCTCTCGCCACACTCACGCTCACTCACTCTCGGACATACACCTCAATACACCTTGTAGTGTTTGCAAGTGTGTGTGTGTGTGGACATTCCTGCCGGACAATTGGTGCGTTTTGTGCTTTGCCTTTGCATTGTGCAGAGTGACCAGCAATTTTTATTAAAACATAACAACAGCAGCAGCAACTAAATGCCAACAACTACAAAAAACCTTAAAAGTTACAAAATGTTTAGGAAATTGTTCACGTGTTCATTTTTAGTGTCCTCTCTTCCCTTTTTTGTGTTCTTTTACAGTTTAAAATAAAACCAGAGCGGAAATGGAGGAACAAGACTACCACTTGAAATCATGGATGCATATGAGGGAGGTGTGGTAATGTGGGCGACAGGAACTTGGAAGTATTTAAAAGAGGGGATATATGAAGGCCACTAGTCAAAAATAGATTAACATAAACTGCGAATATGGCCGAGAGGTGTTACAACGCACGATATAGGGCTCCACTTCGAGACCGCCAATGTTTCCTTAAATAAGTTGATTGTTTGACAATACGTATGACGTGTAGCGTCATTCTGTTGGAAAAAGTTGTCTTTGATCAACATTCTACTTAATTGGAATTTGGAAAACAAAACTTTTTATCTTGCGTGTCTATGCAGTCCATGGTTGGTACCATTTTTACCCCCTTGACGTTTCTACTCAATTAGAATTTTATCATTCTAGCTGTAGTCGCTTAGTTGGTACTATTTTTATCCCTCTGTACCATTGTATCCCTTGAAACTACTAATTTCGAAAAATTCGTCTATTTTCCGTGTCTATGCAGTCAGAGGAATGTATACTCCGAATTTCATGACTCTAGATGCGGTCATTTGATTGGTACTATTTTTATCCCCTTTTTTCATTTTAACACCAAAAAGTACGAATTTCGAAAAATCGGTTTATTTTCCGTGTCTACACATTCAGAGGAATGTATACTCCGAATTTCATGACTCTAGCTGTGGTCATTAGATTGGTACTATTTTTATCCCCCTTTTTTCATTTTAACCCCAAAAAGTACGAATTTTGAAAAATCCGTGTTGTCTATGCAATCAGAGGAATGTATACACCGAATTTCATTATTCTAGGTACAGCCGTTTGGTTGGTACCATTTTTATCCCTCTATTCCTATTTTACCCCTTAAAAGTACGAATTTGGAAAAAATACTTTTATATTATGTATCTACTCAATTAGAGGAATGTACACACCTAATTTCGTGTTTCTAGCTGTTGTCGTTTAATATGTATCATTTTTATCCCTTTTTGGTCCCATTTCACCCCATACAAATAAGAAAAACTTTATGGTGCACGTTTTTGCTATAAGGGGAATGCGCATACCAAATATCAAGCAAATATAAACAGACATATTCAAAAAACATCCTTAAATACGCTCAAATATTAGGGATTATTATGGGTATTTGTTCCTTGTGAGGGAAAATTTTTTCTCTTTGGGCCGATTTCGCCCCATTTCAATCCCAACCGATCTACGACTATAAGACGCATTTATGGAAAACTTGGACATTGTAGCTTCTTTCGTTTAGATGCTAGCGTGCTTTCAACAGACGGACATGGCTAGATCGTCTTAGAATTTTATGACGATCAAGAATATATATACTTTATAGGGTCTCAGGTCGATATTTCAAGGTGTTACAAACAGAATGACAAAGTTAGTATACCCTCATCCTGGAGGTGGAGGGTATAAAAAGAATATGTGCTAAAACATACTTTAAATTGCAAGCTTCTATCTGTATTAGTTTAGCATTAATTTATTCCCCTAAAACTAATCTTTAGTACTGAACTAATACAGATAGGATTTTTTAATGTGATACTAATACCGTTATCATGGGGTACGAAGAAGTATGTGAAATAATTTCTTAAAAATTGCATCCTTTGAAAATTTGTAGCCCTGTGAAAGAACAACAGGATGAAGAAATGAAAAACTAAGAACGACAATTAGCTCAATTTTACCCATATATTATTTTAAATTGTCGTATGGTGTTATGGAGAAATTCATCATTACAGATCATTTTTATTTTCCATTCTTTATCATACCACCCCCCCACTGCAGCTGCAGTAAAACAAAATTAACAGGAATTATAGTAAAACGCTGTGCGTGTCCAAAACTGGTTCACATGAATGTACACATAATTGCAGGGGTATGTGCCAACGATGAGGTCTGTTTGTCTGTCTCTGCCCCGCCACCAGTCTCATTGGAGGGGGAATATGAACATGTGTGTGTGTTGGCAGTACATATGTGATTGTGTGTATGTGTGATTATATGCGTAATTGAAATTTCAATTTAAACGAAGAAAAAAAAACAACGGGAATTACACTTTGCACCTTCCGTCTGCCAAATAGTGGATACGTAACGCAACGGCTTTGTTGTTTTGGGGTTTTGCACTTCACTCGTGATTCTGATTGTGATGGCGGGTGTTTGTAAATGTACCACTACAAATGTGAATGTGTGGGTGTGAGAGTGTCTGTCCCTGTGTCTATGATTGTGTGGGTTTGCATAACTTGTTCATGTTTAATTTTTTTCGTTGTTTGCTCCCTCCCCCCTAACCGGAGCCAAGAGTTTTTTTCGCCCAGAATTTTAAGTATTTTTCAACATGTGAAATGATAATAAAATTGAAACTGCGGACTTCCATCGAGGTTTTTGGGAATTTTCTTGTTGGTAGTTGCTCGTGGTGATGGTGTTGCTGGTGTTAGTGTTGGTTGGAGCCACTGGCAGTGGCTGTTGGTGGTTTTGCCAAAGTAGAGTTTTTATTACTCACACACGAATTTTTCATTTATTTGCAGAATACATGCGATTATCGTAAAGTTTATAGCAGGACATGTGCATTAAGTTGAAGGTAAATAGATTCATACTCCAGCTTGTGGCGTAAGCTTGTGTGTGAGTGTGTGGGAGGGGAGTGTATGTGTGCTACACACATGGGTGTAAAATAATTTATTAAAACAACTCTCGTAGCGGTTATAAAATATAAATAACACAAGAAATGTGAATAGATTTCCATCGTAGGACTATTAAACGTAAGCATCTAAGCTGCTTGGCGAACGATGCTACCCCAGGTTGGGGCAGATTTATCATCGTCCATGTGTTGTTTGGGCGGGGGGAGGTGGCAGCGTAGTGAACATGTGGAAAATCTTAAATTCAATTTATATATATATCATAAAATCTTCGTAATGCATACGAAGTCTATTCGAAATTTTGTTTTCATGACATCTTAACGTAATCTTAATTTATCGCCGTTCAGGCCACTTTTAGTTGAACAAAATAAGCAGGAGTGAGTGAGTAAAGCTCGAGACTCATAAACTATATAACATAATATAATGTGGGGCAAATCCTGTAGATTGTGAAAGTTACTAACATTTCACAGAGGATTATTTAAGTAGGGATTATGGCAAATATTTAGCACCAAATAAGCTCAATATATGGTGTGTTTTATGATTTACTAGTGTAAATAACATTGGATGATTAAGACAGGCAGATGCTAACAGGCGAAGGATCGGGTACATCTTATCGGAAGATGATTAAAAGGTCTTACTTCTGCTTTGATATATATCATCTATATTTTGATAAATATTGAATTCTTTGTGGAAATTCGATTGCAATTATAAATTTTCGATTTCGGCAATATTTTTCGCTGTAATCGAAATATATAGTGGCCGAAGTTTTATATTCGGTCTGTCCTTCATTCTGATCATACTATTTTTATATTTTTTGCCTTGTCATGTGAATTTTCCTCTGTTGTTCTCTCTCGAATTGTGTTGTGTTTATCCAGACTATTATGACATTTTGTGTCAGTTTCGTTTATTTCTCTTCGCATCCGTTTCCTTTGTGTGTGTGTGTTGCTTCTGTCTGTCGTTCAATTGATTGATTTCATCCTTTGATCTTTTCTTCGAATCCTGTTATTTTTCTATTTTTTTTCTGTGTGAAGTCTAGACATTGTTTTAAATACATATATTTCACCTCTGCTGTGTTTTGTTTAACTGGCAACGTTCAACATTCCGATTTTGTATCACTTTGCAGTGTAGCACCACAAAATTGAGCACGTTACATATGGTAGTGCCTGCTGCAATCTTGCTATTTTTCGGTTGAAATGTGAATGTCTGTATGTGCATGTGTGTGTTCTGAGCAATGGTTAAAGAAACGATTACATTTTGATGTATGTGCAATTTGTTGAAATAAATGTTAAGTAGCTGGGAAATGCTGTTGCTGCTGCTGCTGCTACTCTTGTGCTATCGTGCCACATGCCCCTCACTGACAGATAGACGTGCACTTGAAGGCCCCCAAAATATTGCAAAATTGCTATACAATATTTTCAGCTCGCTCTGTCGCTCATACATCTTTTATTTTTAGATTTCATGCTGAGACTTGTGCCTGTTATGCATGTTCTTCACTCATATTCCGAGTTTCGCATGCATGTCCCCCCGCCAAGATTGCTGGCATGTCTGAGAGTATGTGCGAATGTGTGTGCGAGCGAGTTTTATGTGTAATTTTTCCTCTAACGTTGGCAATAAAAAGATATTTTCTTGCATTTGATTGCAACAGATAATAAAACGTATTTGATTGCACATAAAAACGTGGTACTTATTAAATGTATTACACTTTGTATGTGTAGTGTGCATTCATACAGCCATGCTGGCACTCACACTCAGACACTTGCAGAGCCTCATACCACACACACTCACTTACCTTCGAACGTTGGTACGTACGTACACCCAGTTATCTGCAGTTGTAGTGGTATTATGGTTTAATGTGATTGTCTACGTGTTCGAGAGTTGTGCCTTTGCAGCATAGCCGAGACTGTAGAGTTTCTTCATCGTATGAAGTGTGTGTGTGGAGGTTATAAATTTGGTCTTATGCGAATTTTATTCATATGAAAAATGTTCATCTTTGTTTCATGATTTCTACAGAAGTTTTTATGGCTGGAAAAAATTAAAATAATGCGATATGTTTTAACTACAAGGATTTTGATTAAATTATGAATAATAGCCACAGGGAAATCATTTAATTGCATAGCTTGAAAAATTTCGAACAACTTTTGCATACGAGCAAATAGGAACACTTCTGAATTATTGTCGAAGATTACACTATGTAATAAGAAATAAAAACTTTTGTGTCCGTTACACTGTTCCATAAAATCATTTTTTATGCTAATATATTTTTATCAAAATTCCTACGTATTTTAGAAGTAACATTTAATATTTGTTGTAAATGTTTCAATTTCCAATTTCATTTTCACATAGGAACAGGCGCATATAATTGAGCAAAAAAATATGTTTTTTGAAAAATTTTAAAACAAAAATTAAAAAAAGAAAAAAACCAGAAAAAATATTCTGTTTTAATCTGTAAAAGATACAAAATGCTATATTAAAAAAAATGCAGCCCACTCTACACTGACTGGAAATAGACCAAATTTTGACGATGTAAATGAACTAAAAACAAGTAAGGAAAGGCTAAAGTCGGGCGGGGCCGACTATATGATACACTCCACTACACTATCCGAATACAATTCACTTCGGTAAAAAAGTGAAGACGGGAAGAATTTGTGTATGTTTCCTAATCATAGGCTAATATGACCTGGTCCAATTTGTCAAATCGAGAAGAATATTTGTATCAGGGCTATATCCAAACATGGAATGAAGTGACCCACATACAAAAATAGGTTCTACCAGTTCAAGTATAACGTGTTATGCTAAATTTGATGAAATTCGGTGAAAATACGTGGTTTCTTGGGCGGAAAAAGTCTATCCGGGAGCGAAATTTGTATGGGAGCTATATGTAAATCTGAACCGATCTGACCGATTTTCACCATGGGTGTTTCTAGTTGAAATATAAGATATTTTGCAAGATTTGAAGAAGATCTGTTAAAATATGAGGTTTCCAAAGCGGAAAAAGTCAAATTGGGAGCGAAATTTGTGAGGGAGCTATATATAAATCTGAACCGATCTGACCTATATTCACCATGAGTGTTTCTAGTTGAAAGATAAGATATTTTGGAAGATTTGAAGAAGATCTGTTAAAATAGGTGGTTTATAGAGTGGAAAAAGCGAAATCGGGAGTGAAATTTGTGAGGGAGGTATATATAAATCTGAACCGATCTGCCCTATATTCACCATGGGTGCTTCTAGTGGAAATATAAGATATTTTGCCAAATTTGAAGGAGATCTGTAAAAATATGTCGTTTCTAGACCAGAAAAAGTCAAATCGAGAGAGAAATTTGTATGGGAGCTATATATACATCTAAACCGATCTGACCCATTTTCACCATGAGTGTTTCTAGGTGAAAGATAAGACATTTTGGAAGATTTGAAGAATATCTGTTAAAATATGAGGTTTCCAGAGCGGAAAAAGTTAAATTGGCAGCGAAATTTGTATGTGAGCTATATATAAATCTGAACCGATCTAAAAAATTTTCAACACAGGTGTTTCTAGTGGAAATATAAGATGTCTTGCCAATTTTGAAGAAAATCTGTTGCAATGTATGGCATATAGAAGGGTAGGTATCGTATGGGGGCTATATCTAAATCTGAACCGATTTTCTTCAAATTAAATAGCGTTCGTCCTTATACCGACAAACTTCGTTGTGCAAATTTTCGTGTGGTTCTGGCTACAATTGCGACTTGTATCGTGATTACAAGAATAGATGGATGGACAGACAGACGGACACTGCTAAATCGATTCAAAAAGTGATTCTAAGTCGATCGGTATAATTAACAATGGGTCTATCTCGCTTCCTTTTAAGTGTTACAAACAAATGCACAAAGACATAATACTCTCGTGGAGTGTATAAATACGACGTTATACACTAGTGATGCTTTACATTACTGAGACTTAAATACAATATAAACACGTACGAACAAAAGCTAGTTGATAATAAACATTCATAGAGGACAACAGTATATTTTGCATTTTTTAAAAATGTAAATGTAATTGTGTTTTGTTTTATTCCAAAATAAATGAATTTAAATTATCAAGAACCTTGAGTTGATCTACAATCAAACAACAAACAATTAAAAATATGAGATTATTGATTGTTGATCTCATATTTTTAATTGTTCTTCAATATCATCAAATTTCATAAAATCTTTCATAGCAACTGTCCATAAACTATATTTGTAATCCACAATTATCTTTAATTTTACGTATAGCGGGGTATGACCGGTCTTATACTGCTGATATTATAATACACATATTAAATGTAAAGGGTGATTTTTTAAGAGCTTGATAACTTTTTTAAAAAAAAAACGCATAAAATTTGCAAAATCTCATCGGTTCTTTATTTGAAACGTTAGATTGGTCCATGACATTTACTTTTTGAAGATAATTTCATTTAAATGTTGACCGCGGCTGCGTCTTAGGTGGTCCATCCGCTTAGTCCAATTTTGGCATTTCCACGTTTTTGAGTAACAGAGACCCAATTGGTGCGAACGGCGACGAATCGAAAATTGGTGGTCATCATTAACACTGGCCGATACAGCTGCGATATTTTCTTCAGTTCGCACTCTACGTAAGCGTGTTGGTGGTTTAATGTCCAACAATGTAAATTTGGTGCGAAATTTAGTCACAATAGCCCGAATAGCCGCTTCAGTGGGTCGATTAAACTGACCATAAAATGGAAGCGCGCAATGAACTTTCTTAACAGAGCACGCATTTTGATAATAAAATTCAATAATTTGCAAGCGTTGTTCGTTTGTAAGACGATTCATGATGAAATGTCAAAGCATACTGAGCATCTTTCTCTTTGACACCATGTCTGAAATCCCACGTGATCTGTCAAATACTAATGAAAATCCTAACCTCAAAAAAATCACTCACTACTTCGAAGAAACTTGGAGAGCACCAAAATAACTAAAAATTCACACAGCCCTTCGACAAATAGTTTATAAAATGGTGTTATATACGAATCAAGTTCTAGAATTCCCGCCCTATTTACATTGCTAAGTTATGATGACATATACACATAACTCAAATGTTTCTTTGAGAAAATAACAATGCCTAGGGCTGTTCTAATTCTGCGTCTCAAAAAATATTTTCTTATTCCAGAGAAATGTATGGGACATGGGACGTATGAGTATTGTTAATTCAATTAAATAATTGCCTTTAATTATTCATCATACGTCCTGATGGCAATTTCGATAAAAGCACGTTATTAGAGGGGAAGATTTACTTTTGAATTTTTCTCATATGAAAATCACTTAACATATTTGACAATTTCAATTATTTATTTTTAAATATTTGTGTGTAAATAATGAATAATTTTGAAAAATTTAAGATTAAAAAAAACGATCATTACGATTTTTAAAAAAGTTGATAATTTGTATTTGACATATTTTTGAAAAGTAAGTTGTGTTTGTCATTCATTTGGGGCAACGTTTGACTATTTCGTTAAACAATATGGTAACGCTATGAAAGATTTTTTTTTGGTTTATTGTGGCTTTCTAAACTCGAAAATGATACTAAAAATGTTTATGGTATTTTCTTATGATATTGTATTTATGGTATGGTATTTTTTGGCTTTCTAATCTCAAAAATGAAACTAAAAAATGTTTATGGTATTTTTTATTTTTTTATTAAGATTCCCATTTTCGGCGGAAGTAAATTAAATATTTATATTCTCCTATTTGAAATATAAGTTCAATAACACCCGGTTACATGTTAAATTAAAGGTACTCTTGATGTCTATAAATATTACGCTTTCGAAGTTCGCTTTCACATAGTGGTTTAGGAGCAGTGTTAAAAATTTTGGGAAAAATTATTTAAAAAAATTGTGCTGACACAAAAAAAAATCATAAAAATAGAAAAAGTTAAAAAAACATATATTTTTTTAACGCATATGTAAAAAAAATCTATGGATTAATGTGGAAGTTATGATACTCTTTGTAGACACAGAAGTTTTTTATTTTTGTTTAAAAAATACTTTATTCTGGCTTTTTTCTATTTTTTTATGATTTTTTCGTGCCAATTTTTTTCCAAAAAAAAATTGAAAACTATTCCAAAGCCCTATTTCTACGCGTTTAGAATGCCATAATACAACAGAAAATATGTAATCGCATTTTTGTTGTATAGTGTAATCAACATCCATGTCGCCCGCCGTTGACCAATCATATGTTACTGCAAATAAAGAGTTATTAGTGACGTCGCCTCGTGAATGTGGCATTGTCTTCACTCCAAATGGGACAATTTTGCTTACTGGCGTGTCCGTTGAGCCAAAAATTTGCCCCTTCACAGAATTCAGGGTTTGCTTCCAGTTGAATTTTGTTGTGAATTTTAATGGTTATTCGGTTTTAACTGCTGCAAATAGCGAACCAACTGAGCACAATTGCTAATAACGTTGCCAGATCAATTGGACCAATTATAACCGTTCTGAAAATTAAACCTATAAATACACCCGGTGGTTTTAAAGAGCTAACTTATCTTGCGTATGATTGATATTATTTGCAGTAATCCTTTGTCACACCATGGCGATGCCGAACCTGTGCTGTCAGCTTAAAAAGCTGACTCGACAATCCTTACGAATATATGGATCCACTTGAATAAGCTTAATTTATTGCAAGTCAAAATATAATGCAGGATCGACACATAACGCTAGACTTTGTAATGTATTATTTATTATTACACATACGTCAGGGGGAACTACTTCAAAATATAGCTAAAGCTGCATACAGACAGCTGAAAGATATCTCAACAGCCTACCGGCACATTTTCTAGTTTTAACTTATATTATTCTGGTTATTTTTCTAACCGGAGCATACGTAATATGAGTTGGTTGTTGTTGAACAACCACACTCCTACGCGAAGTGTTTTAAATTGCAATTCCTTTGCGTTCAAAAGTTCCGCCCGCCTCCACCAAAGAAAAAAATTGCTCGCAACTTTGTCACCATCATTTCAGCAAATAGTAGTCCCAAATATATTTCAGCGAATATTGACTTTTAGCACAAATCTCCTGATATCGTCAGCTAATAGAGTTTCCAAAGTTATGATTTCTTTGCCAAGCCTTGAGAGTTGTTTCCTCTCTCCCACTATCAAAATAAACGCTTAATGCAACATATGTGTAAAATTTTGATTTATAACAAGAAAACCATGCTTTGCCACCTGAAGTTTTTCATGATTTTCTTTTACGAATGGCGGTGGTCGGAGCAAAACCAGCAAAACCGAGTTCGCAAAGAACTCAAAACCACGTAATGCGGTGAGAAAACTTAAAAACTCCCAAACAACAAAAAGAAAGAAAACTCCTTTCGTGCGAGTGTCGCATACATGTGTGTGTGCGGGTGTGTGTGCGGGTGTGTGTGCGGGTGTGTGTGGGAGTTACTTGTGCTGCACTTGTTTTGCGGTAAACTCCCGAACAATGAACGTACCCCAAAGATTATCCAGATACCGGAGCAAAGAAATTATACGCAACTGAAAGTACATATGTCCGTCCGTCCGTACGTCTGTCCCTCCTTGGCAAAGAAGTAGGCGGATAATATTTAATGTTTTCTAATGGAAAAACTTTGTAAAGTATTTGTGCCATCGAGGCTGGGTCTGAGAGGAAACGGGGCGAATGATGAAGCAGCTCAGCAGCACATGACGCTGGCAAATGATATACGTACGCATGGAGACATTTATAAAACGATTTCCAACCAAAGCCCTTCCCCTCCTTTCAATCCTTTTCACATGGGGTTGGAGGGAGGGAGGATTGAGCCAAGAATAGGGTTAAGAGCTGTTTGTTTTCTGTTCGTTCCTTAGTCCTGAAGTTGTTTTAAAAAGTTTCATGTTGTATTTCTTTGGCTGTTGCAATTCCTTTTGGCTTCGTGTTCTTCTTTTGTGAGTTGTTTTTGCTTTGCTGCTTCTTTATGCTGCAGCCTGAAGGAATTGTCAAATGCTAGGATTTTTAAGCAAATAATACTTAAGTTTTGTTCCGAAACTCCGAAACGAAAGAAAAAATAAAGAAACGACAAATAAACGAAGAAACTACATCGAACACTGAGGAGGCAAGAACTCTGCCTACAAATGAAATTCCATCACTTTCGGGGGGAGGCAAGTTTGGGGTAAACATTTTCCAGTTTATTTGTCTTTGTTGTTGCTTTTGCTTCTACTTTTTTTCTTTCAGAGAACATTTCGTGGGGAATCATTGCCGAAAAAAAGTTCATTCTCTTAGCTCAAGTGTTTTAAGTGGTTTTCATAGTGTTTTTCAGTTACTGCTGCTGCTGCTACGATTCCTGTGGCTGTTGTTGTCATTCTTCCAGAATAAATACTTTTTAATACCCCATCTTAATGCAATCGTTAAAAGAGTTTGCAACAAATCAATGTTTCAATACTTCTTTGGGTGGGAGCAGACTCCCTGCCTTGCCTCGCCTTGCCTTGTAATCACGTAGGAACTACTTGGAAATCCAAAGCCAACAAGAACACAATTGTCATCGTCATCGTCCTCCCAAGTATGTCCTTTAAGCATGCATTGAACATTCTTCTGTTTGCGAGGTGGGGCAAATTATTTCTGGCCCAGAATTTGCCTAAAAAGAGCTTTGTTTACTTGCTACGTACAGCTTAAGGATTAATAGGATTTTTTGCTGTTGCTCCGTTTTTTTTCTTTGGTCTTCCTCCTGCACATATCATACATATACCTAAGCAGACATATTGGTCCGTTTTTTTGCTTAGGCCAAGTCTGTTAATGGCTTTTAACATTGACGTAAAGTACATAAACATCATAAAGACTCCGTTTTCGACTTAAATCATCACAAATGACCGGTAAGGCACTTCCTTACGGTTGGGGGGATCCAATCCAACGGAGACATCATCAAAGAGTCATCACCAAAGCTCTTGGGCAATAGCAAAAGGGAGTGACATAAGCAAAACAAAACAAAGATAAGGCAGATGCGTTAGATTGCCCCGTAGATTTAATTGAAGTGTTTTGTGAGTCGAAATCAATGTTAATGATTTCATCAAAAGTTCGCCAGTAATGAGTTTCAAGCAGCTTTAGCTTAACGAAAGTATATACTTGTACTTTATGTAGCCTTTATAGCCTTCCTCAATATTAGGGTGTAGGATGTTTGCTTGTCGCATTCCCAAGGAAAAGAGGTAGATCCAGGGTTTAGTAAAACGATCGAATCCATGTCTGTCCATTCTTCTGTTCATCCTGCTATCAGTTCGATTGATATACGTAACAGGCAAAATGGAGATACTTGACGTTTCCAGTTTTTCATCTCCTCATCCTGTTACTACTTCATAAGATTACAAAGTTCCGATACAACTTTTCAAAAAAATAATTTATATACTTGTTCGCACCCTATGATAACGTTATTAGTGTCAAATTAAAGAGGAGAATATCAACTAAAAATATTTCAAATATCATGCCTCTATCTGCATTAGTCCAGTTTTTCTAGTTTATGCATATCTTGCTTTTTAAGAGACAAAACTTTAAATGGTTTTTAATACTAAACTAATACAGAGAGAAGCTTAAACTTTAAACTAATTCTAACACACATTCTCTTCATTTATTTGGCATTTATACCGGTGTCATAGGGTGCGAATAAGTATTAAAAATATTTTTTTGAAAACTCGTATCCTTTGGAACTTTGTAGTCCTTTTAAGGGGCAACAGAATGAGAAAATGAAAAACTAAAAATGCTAATTAACTCCATTTCACCTATAGTTTCAGACGTATATAATTTGATTCAAGTGTAGTATAGACTATTGGACAGTGTTATGAAAGAATTGAAGCATAGATGTCTAGCCCACAAAATCTCCAGAACTTTTTTGCTGATAGGGTTATTGCAGAACAGAAGCTTACAAAATAAAACCAACTAAGTTGGATGAGTTATAGCAATGCTTTCGAACCAGGCAGTAATGAATAGGACAAAAATAGTACCCATTATGAAACTTGATTTGTACATAAATGTATTTTTTTCGAAAATGGGCTATGACTATCGGGACGGACAACATGATTTTTTCATAATTTGCACGCGAAACTGTCCCATATTCATTTTTTTGGGTTAAAATGGCTGTGATTATAAAATTGGCCTCTCACTGTGCAAATGCGCATAAGAGAATTTTTACTTTTAGGGGGAAAATCAGGCGGAATGGGATAAAGAAGGTACCAACCAAACGGTTGAAGCTATAAGGTTCTTACGTCCCTATAATATAAGGTGTTGTGACAAGTTTGAGCGAAAAAAAATCAAATTGAAATCGAAATTTTTATGGGAGCTGTAGTAAATCTGAACCGATTTGACTCAATTTCACAGAGATATTTCTAGTTCAAATATAAGGTGTTGTGTCAAATTTGAAGAAAATCTGTTAAAATATATGGTTTCCGAGCTATTAAACAAATATTAAAAAATCATACAAATACATTTTTACATATTAACATTGTTCTTTTGTCTAAGAATTTTAAATATTATAAATTAAAACAATATAATTTTTTCTACTTTTTATACCCTCCACCTCCAGGATGGGGGTATACTAACTTTGTCATTCCGTTTGTAACACCGTGAAATATCGACCTGAGACCCTACAAAGTATATATATTCTTGATCGTCATAAAATTCTAAGGCGATCTAGCCATGTCCGCCCGTCCGTATGTTGAAAGCACGCTAGCATCTAAACGAAAGGAGCTAGGACGTCCAAATTTTCCATAAATGCGTCTTATAGTCGTAGGTCGGTTGGGATTGAAACTGGGCGAAATCGGCACAAAGGGAAATATTTTTCCCTCACAAGGACTAAAAATACCCATAATAACTTCCAATATTTTAGAGTATTTAAACATATATTTTCAATATATCTGCTAACTTCATAATGGGTATGCGCATTTCCCCTATAACAAGAACGTGCACCATAAAATGATATTTATTCGTAGGGGGTGAAATGGGGCAAAAAGGGATACAAATGGTACATATTAAACGATAACAGGTAGAAACACGAAATTAGGTATGTACAGTCCTCTAATTGAGTAGATACATAATATAAAAGTTTTTTTCCAAATTCATACTTTTAAGGGGTAAAGTGGGAATAGAGGGATAAAAATGGTACCAACCAAACGGCTATACCTAGAATAATTAAATTCGGTGTATATATTCCTCTGATTGCGTAGACACGTAAAAACGGATTTTTCAAAATTCGTACTTTTTGGGGTTAAAATGGAAAAAGGGGATTAAAATAGTACCAACCGAATGACCGCAGATAGAGTCATGAAATTCGATGTATGCATTCCTCTGACTGCGTAGACACGAAAAATAACAGTTTTGTCCAAATTTGTACTTTCAAGGGATTCAGTGGGATAAAAATAGTACCAACTAAACGACTACAGCTAGAATGATGAAAATCGGTGTGTACATCCGTCTAATTGCGTAAACATATAAAATAAATAGATTTTAGAAAGCCGTACTCCTAAGGAGGTAAAATAGGATAAAGGGGATAAAAATGGTATCAATCGCATGGCCGCATAGACACGCAAAATAAAAATATTTTCCAAAATTCATACCTTTTTACTTTTACGGCAAAAATTGGTTAAATTATGAAGTTAGGTTATTTTACACTATGTACGTGAGATAATGGATTTTCAATATTTGTACTTTTGTTTTACTTATAAAATAATTTTTCCAATATTTGTATTTGTTTTGGTTTGACTATATTAAAAAATAGATATTTTCCTGTAATATTACTGCACTTCTACGAAAATCGACAACCTCTGAGGAATACAATCCATGGTGAAGGGTATATAAAGTTCGGCCCAGCCGAACTTAACTCCGTTTTTACTTGTTTATATTTTTTTATTTTTTCCCAATTTTTTAAATAGTGTCTTTAAACCACTGTTTCTATATGAAAGTTCAATTAGTAGGTAGTGAGTACCTTTAATTTTAAATATAACCGGGAGTTCACGGTCTTGTAATTCCAACATGAGAGTACAAATATTTACCTTTGCCAAAAATTGTAATTTTAGTAAAAAAATTGTCATACTTTTTTAATATCGTTTTCGAGCTCAGAAAGCTAAAATACATCAGCAAATGTTACACATGATCCTTTGTTAAAATTTGCATTGCATAGTGCCATTAGAGGCATATATTGTATACTTTATGGCGCTGTCGCAAATATTTTCAATTGTATTTTTCCTGAGATTATTCATAGTACATATGCAGTCACGTATAAAAATTGCGATTAAAAAAAAACAATATTGGACTCGGAAAATTTGCACTTTTAACGGGCCGGCCGGGATTACAAATCGACATCTATACAATTATTTAAATATTGTAATAATGAAACTTATAAAATTATATTTTTCCTAATGTGTTTCTGACTTCTACGTAAAGTCGGCAGCCTTTAAACCGTCAGTAATACTGTGGAATTCACTCCATGGTGGACCTTTTTACTTGTTTCCATTAGAGTTAATTAATATTGTGATCTTATAAAGGACATTTTCAATTATCAGGACTTGAAGGTATTTGAACCAAAATTTTCCGTCACAAGAATTACTATTTTGAGACCAATTTTCTAAAAAAAATATAAAAAATCTGCAAAATTTTCGGGCTGGTTTAACTAGTCGCTTTTCTCTTATTTATTTTATTTTCTTTATTTTTCCAAAAATAGTATAAACAAATAGTCGCATTTTTGTGGAATGATTCTAACAATTGTTTTTATTAAAAAACAAACAAATTCAATGCGATGATGACTCGATGTCTTCATCGTATATCTACAAAGAGTTGTAATTGTCGAATCTCTTTTTTGATTGGAATTGAAAAAGTTTTATGGACGTCGTCGGCAAACACGACCAGCTGGAATGACAAGCAAACACAGACTGAAGGGCAAATATGAAAAATGATTAAGAGCAATTTTTCAAAACTTTTGCCAAACTTTGCTATATATGTTCTACTAACTAATCATGACACAAGAATTCTGCTTGTTAATGCCAACAATAAAAGTTTCCATCCAACTGCCATTGAATTTACGGGTAGAATTCAAAAACAAGCACATTTATAGGGGTTAATAATGGAAAAACGAAAAATAGAAAAGCGTAAGGGGTTTCTTAAACAATTTCTTTAGAACATGTGAAGGTCTGCACTGCACCCTTTAATCATTTCTCGATTTTCATAAATTCTCTTGTTTCACTGGCTCCTTATTCATTTAACGTATGACGTTGCATATTACAGCCTTAGGCGATGGCAGGAAGGTGGATGGGTGAGTTGGCAGCATAGAAAGGAAACGGAAACGAGAGACAAGAAGAAGAAACTTAAGCAAAGCTATGTACGTCGTCCATAAGTAAGTGGATTTTTAAATACGATTTAAATCGTCAAATGAAATAAAATGCTACGGAGATTTACTTTGCAACGCCCAACTTGCAACACCACCACCATCACTACCCTGAGCACTCGCTCCTAGAGTTTATATGGCGAGTGAGTTGTCATAAAAGCATATGCAAAAGAAGAAGAAGATGATATGCTGATGTCGTAAATGATAGGAATGTTAGGGAAAGGAGTGGAGTAGAGTGCAGTGGGTTGGATTGAAAGACAGTCCTGATGGCGTATGGTACTTGGTCTGGTTCTAATGCCAACATATCAATTTCATATTTGAGCGGATCTAAGTGCGGACTGGCATTTTCTTCTTCTTCTCGTTTTTTTTTGTATGCATATGTTAGGGGAATATATATTTCGAGAAAAAAGAACGTCTAGCATATGATAAACTTTTTAATACTCATCGTATAATATTACTTAGCAGACGGGGTCTGTTTGCAAAGAAATTCAATTTGGCTGAATTGAAAACAACAACGACAACAAAACGAGTATTTAGGTGCTCATATGTTAGAGTAATAAAAAAGCTGTGCTGTGCTGTGATAATAAATGATGGTGATGTGAAAAACTTGGGCAATTTTCTATAATCATTCTATCTTTCGTAATGATAGCTTTTTACCTAAAGCTACCACGTTGGGATAATCTTCGTCCTTCCTAGAACTGCTGCTATCCTATTCTATAATTATCTCTTTAAGTTCTAAGGGGAATTGTCAAAACGTGATACCCTTTCTCAAGGAAATGATTTCAAGAATTAAAGAGAACGATTATTTTTCGTTTTCCAACCACTGTGTAATGGTGGCTGGAAGTTGCTCACCATCGTCAAATGAGCAATCGCAAACAAACGAATTACCAACACTTCAAGGGCCAGCTACCACACAGCATACCACGTACACCCACACTTATACACTTACCCATTTAAGTTCTCTCAACCACACCCCCCTCTCCCTTCTCTTGCACTCCAACTACCGCATCCTTTAGCTTCAGGTTGTTATAATTTATTCTTTATTTACTGCAATTCCACTGCCAATTAATATTCCGCAATTTATTTGCATTTACTGAATCATTTAAGTGTCCACATATCTCCTCGAAGCAAATGCACCGCGGAAAAAATAACAGCCGTAAACAATTTCACGACTCACGCCAACACTTTTATTCAAGTTGCACTAGACATTAGGGAGGGTAGCAACGAAGAACTACAAAACAATATACAATCTTCTATAACACTGTGGATCAAAGTGAAACTTTTTCGAAAATAAAAAGGTTCTGATAACAGATTCTGATAAAGGGGTTTAAAAAGAATATACGTGTATTGGCAATTTGAAGGTTTAGTCCCCCCCTTTGCATATTCTTATGATGAATCGGCATAAGAAACCTTGTGATCCTTACGTTTTAGGTATCGGATGTTTTCAGCAATATTTCTTAAAATACTATGAGGAACATTTTTGTGGAGCATGTTAACCCCCTAGCTCCTCAATGTAGGGTATTTTGGTCTATTTTATAAAAAATTGTAAAAAACACCCTAAAAACGAGTAAAAGTTCTACAAAACTATTTGCCGTAAATTCTATTATAAGTCTCTGAATACACTAAAACTCAACATTAATGCCAGAAATAAGACAAAACATTAAATTAATTTTAGTCTTAATTTCGTGCTTTTTCCGAATTGGTGCAAAACTGTCCCATAAAACTGAATTTTAGAGAAACGATGTGAATGGAAAAAATATTCTACGTCAAAATTCACTATAAGTTACCGAACAAAATAAAGCTGTAGATATAATATATATAAAAATGCTATTTGGGATTTAAACAAGAGAATTTTATTAAATTTTAATTTTAGCTCTTGGTAATTCTATACCAATATCAATAGCCAATCTTATTTCAATGGCGATTTTTGTGAAAAATCATCCAATAATTATGAATAAAGATCCAAAATTATTGGACTATTTTATGAAATATCTGCCAATTTTGTATGAAATATGATACAGCCATTTTTATATCCCATGTATGAAATTTTATTTTGTAGCTCTATAAAATTTGCACTAATCAAGTCAATAGAAAAATATTTTTCCACCGAAGCAAATTTTTTTCTTAAATATACTTCTACTATATAGAACTGTTATAAAAAAATTGACAACGTTGGTTCCTCTTTGGGAACCAATACTATCAGAGGATGCACTGACTTAGACGACTTTCATTCTTCTCAAAATTGAACAAAAACTATTTTATTTCGAAAAAGTAATAATTCCTTACCAAAAATGAAAGAAAGCTCAATTTTTCGTATTAAAAAAAGCATATATAAATATTTACAGGTTGTGTTCGTCTAGAAACTTTATATTGAAATTATTATTTACTTTTTCAATAATTTCATTTTATATGTTATTCAAATTATCTAAATCACTTAAAGTGGTCATTATACATAAATAATGTTTGTTTACATCACCACTCGTGAATGTCAGTGCATATAGTGTGACTTAGACCACTTTCAAACCTACACTAAAGACAAATTTGGTACATTTTTTATAAATGTTAAAAAGGAAAGTTCTTAAATTAGAGATCTGATGAAATTAAAGAAAAAATAGCTTATCTCAATTTTTTGGGGAATTTTTTTGACTTAGACCACTATCATACTAACTGGCACATATTATCCTCTGAGTTTTTATAACTTATATTTATATCTGAGATAATAATTATTCGTTTTGTTGGCTACACATCCAATTTAAAAAATCTCGAAACTTTAACTCAGATGGGTATTTTTTAAAAGAAAAGTGAATTTTGTGAATAGTCAATTCGACCACCATTAGCTGAAATAATCTTATCTCAATTAGCTGATTAAGTTTTGATAAGTTTAAGTCCAGGATGGGAGCTTTTTGCACTCACGATTCGACTACTTAGATTTTCTCTTCTTGCTTCAAAAAATTAGCGATTCGCATTCAATTTCAGTCAGTTGTCTTCCATAATTTCCTTATCAAACAAAAAATTAGCGAATACCCAATTAATTTCGATACTTTTAATGTTATAATTGCCGATTTTTGTCCTTTTTCCAAATCATAAAAGGTAGTTCTTTTTGGCATTTTACTAATAAATGATTACACTTTACAACAAAAATTTTGTCGAAGAGCAACTTATTTTAGCTTTCTAAACTCGATACTGACATTACAACGTTTCGATGGATCAATAATAATAATATATAATATTAAGGTAATTATGATGGCTACAAAACACTGCGAATAACACTTTCACATTGAACAGAAACACATTAGGATCAGTTTCTTGGAAAATGATTTTCTCCGAAAAAGATAATTATTGTTGTCACGAATAAACTATAAAAAATAGTAAAAAGAAATCTGAATAATTTTCCTTTATTTTTTAATAGCTCACATTATAACGAAGAAAACCTAGTCTACATCTAAAAGAACAATGAATAATGTAGAAGTTATGGCCCATGATTTTCTAAATTCGTGG
This sequence comes from Polietes domitor, assembly GCA_947397865.1. Lineage (NCBI taxonomy): Eukaryota > Metazoa > Arthropoda > Insecta > Diptera > Muscidae > Polietes > Polietes domitor. The sequence goes on along the minus strand of OX377621.1, from coordinate 172,386,471 downwards.
TTAAGAAAGAAAACTTTGTAACATGACCAAGGAAAAAATTTGACAAAAAATAAAAACGATCTATAATGAAAAAATAATTTAATCCCAAAAATAAGTTCATATTCACACCAATGAGAAATGAGAATCACCAAAAATAGGCAGGTAATTTTTCATATGAAAACTCGACAAAAAGGCAAAATTGCGGAGGCCAATCTATTTTATTTAGATTGATCCAAACATCATGAATATGAAGTCATAAATAGAGACAAGGTCCCATTGGCCCCAAAGTACCTAAAAATGAGGCTCTGAAGGGACATTTAACTGAGGTCACATTAATGAAAGGCCGGTTAAGCAGAGTAATGGTTTTATGCGTCGTTCAAAAATTGCATTTTCTATTATATATTTTGTTTTATGGAATGTCGTTCAATAAGTATCTATTAATATACATTTATAGGCTATTTTTTACATGAAATGTCATCAATTTTTTAGGTTTTTGTTATTTTCCAAGTTTTTTGGGCTTTCCTAATGGTCAATTTGTAGTAATCCAAAAAAATATTTAAATGCTGATATCTGTTTAATATTCAATACTATTGTAGAGACAAGTCAATTACTTTAGGATAGTTGGGAATATATTCCCTTTAGTCAGTTTGATTAAACAAACAGATAACATTTTCATTCGTGCTATGTTCACTATTATTTTAAATTATTTATTATGTCTCATTGCTCACATAGTGGAAAATTGAATTAATTTTAAAGGAAAATTTTGGAAAGTTGAATATTCCGAATGGAATAACTGAAGTGTTTAATGTGCATTCAAATGACGACAGAAATATTCCAAAATATATTTTAAATACAGTAAATAATTGAGGATTCTAAAGGTAGATGCAGTCCTTATGGGGCAACAATTTTTCCTTCTGAACAGATTTTGTTAGCTTTCAAAACTGAACTGAACTACTACTGAACTATCATAAGTATAATTGGAAAATTCAGGCCTCCTAGCTATATTGATTTAGATTAAATTATTTATTTAAAACATTGCCAATAGATGATTGGAGAAAAACTCCAGCGAAAGCCCAAGCGGTGTCTTCAAAACGGTTTATTTCAGAAATTATATTATTTTTATCATGGAAATGCATATTTTTATTTTTACATATATATTACTATTATATTCATAAACCCACCTTTGTGAATGGACATCGACCCAGTTAACTGTACTCATATGCACACAACTATGATGGCAAAATACATACACAATTAAATGAGCACTTTGTAAATGATGATATTGTATTATTCATATTAAAAACCAACAAAAAACAAAAACACCAACGCCAATGCCAACACCAACACCAGGAACAACAACGAAAACAAACACCAAAGTCAGACCCTGCAACTATGAATTGCCAGGACGACGACGGCATACAAGTGCCCGGATAATTTACCACTTGATACCCGCTGTTTTGGGGGTATTTAAACAAACATTTTAAAAACACGCATCACTCAACCGAACCACATCACATCGCACCATGCCAAGCCAAGAGAAAGAGAGCTGGTTGTAAATGAGCAGCAGCAGCAGAAGTCGTGCAAGTTGGACATTTTTCACACACACACACCAAATGGCATATTAAATTTAATATTAAAAAACCAGCAACAACATAGTCGCCGTCGTCGTCATCGGGGTCGTCAACAACACTAATAACAGCAAAACCATTTGTACTTGTTGACCAGAGCACGAATGAATGATCTCTCTCAAGCACACACACTCACATATACACACTCCTTCCGTTTCCGCTGCAGGTCTTTGCAACATATCATCGCAAAACACTCGAGAGCCCTAAGCTGTAGATGAGTATGTATGTGTGTTCATGTGTAGGGTATTTATGCATGCATGTGTCTGTGTGACTGCCGTAAGTCTGTGGCGGCAGCATTAAATATTATTACATATTATTATTATGATGATTATTATTATTGTTATTTAAATAATGTAATTATCCCGAATTATTACAAAATACCAAGTATTTATGCGTGTTCGTATTTAAACATTCATCATCACTCACGCCTGCCTGCCTGCCTGGCTGCCGTGTGTTTGCATGTGTTAGTCATGTTGTTCCGCCGCATCATCAGAGCCACTGTGGTGCCAGCGAGAATGATGACGACGACAACGATTATGTTTTTGTTTGTTTTACGTGTTGTGGCAATAAAAAGCGTTTTAAATTGTAATTCATAAATATATATATGTTTGTGTGTGTGTTTGTTTGTACAAATACCCACTCGCACCCACATATTAATCTCTATTTATGTCTGTGTATCGTGTAAACATGCATATGCATTTAAAACGTTTATATGATATCAAATTTGTATTACACATGCATATGTTTATGTTTGTGTTTATTATAATAACATATTTAAACCACATTTAAATAAATAAACACCAAAGAAATTAATTACTTTTCCGCACTTTCATAAGTACCTACTCGCACTTGTGGGGATCGCTATTGGTCGCTGGACGCTAGTTGACCACAGTAAATATTAAAAAGCATTCGAAAGTTTTAAAATATACCAACTAAGCTGCGATGGCAACTAATCCTTCACAAACGTCATGGAAAATAGTTCTCAAAAAATAACCACAACAAGAAAGTTTTTAAAATTTCAAACTATTGTGAGAGATTCTGCAAATTCATTATATTCGAAATATCTGAATTTTTATATTTTGTTTCCATTTTCTTCTACACATATATTAGGCTGGGTACGAAATAACAATTGTTGTTTTCACCACTTATTCATAATTTCAAAGGTATCGATTACAACTATTTTTTATAAAAAATTATTTTTTATAAAATACACCCTCAGAATACGAAAATTTTTTCAGTTGTCACTATGTAAAGTCACAAAAAATTGCTATAAACGTCCACAATTTGGACCAAAAAGTTATTTTAATGCAAGAGTAAAAATTTATATTTAAAGTACTTTCAAGGGTCAATTAATTCAGAAAACTAATTTGAACAAAAACGCAACATTAGAAATTACATTGGAATAACCTAATTTTTATGAATGTTTCAGGAGCCAGCAGACGGCTTGATCTAGGGACGAAATATTTTTCAAAACCATCATTTAACAATCCAAACTTTATTTCCGTGGAGTGACTGGATTTTATTTTTTATTTACGTCACTTGTGTGGGAGCTATATAGAAATCTGGACCGATCTCATCATCTTAGCCTCAAATCCAGAGCGAAATTTGTATGGGAGCTATATCTAAATTTGAACCGCTTTGACACATTTTTACCACAGATGTTTCTAGTTGAAATATGAGGTGTTGTGCCAAATTTTACCAAAATCGTGTGGTCTTAAAGCAAAAAAAAGACAAATCGGGAGCGACATTTGTATGGGAGCTATATATAAATCTGATTTGAGCTGATTTGACCCATTTTCACCAGAAATTTTTCTAGTTGAAATATCAGGTATTACGTGAAATTTGAAGAAAATCTCTTAAAATTTACGGTTTCTAGACCGGACAACGTCAAATAGTGAGCGAAATTTGTATGGTTGCCATATCTAAATCTGAACCGATTTGATCTATTTTCACCATAGATGTTTTTAACTTAGATATAAGGCGTTGCGCAAAATTTGATCAAAATCGCATAAATTATGTGGCTTCTAGAGCAGGAAAAGTTAAATCAGGAGCAACATTTGTATTTGGGCTATATCTAAATCTGAACCGATTTGCTTCAAATTAAATAGCGTCCGTCCTCGACGTGCAAAAATCCTTTCGTTAGAATCGGATAATAATTTTGACCTGTATCGTGATTACAAGAATAGATGGACAGACAGACAGACGGACATGGCTAAATGTCTTAAAAAGTGATACTATGTCGATCAGTATAATAAACGATCCTTTTGGGTGTTACAAACTAATGCACCCTACCTACCCTACCCTGTGGTGTAGGGTGTAAAAATAATATTCTTAGACTGACACTCACTAATCGAACCACATAATTTTTGGCAATAAATCTTATCTAGCCTCATAATTTACTATAATTTGTCTGCGGAAGATATACAGAAAAAATGTACTTGAAAATGAAAAAATCCTAATTAAAATCGTCAAAAATACCTCCAAATTAAAGGGCTACACCACCCTGACACCCCCAAAAATTTGTATTGTGCGAAATTAGAAAACTTAAAAAAACTTCTGTTTTACATATACAGAGGTCAAAGAAAATTGGAAAAGTTACAAAATTACGGGTCGACAAGTGTGACCATATTTTGAAAACCTTTGCTGGTGGGATTCCTCCGCCAGGCATCATCTGAAAAATTCGAACAAAATTCTTTCTTATCCAGGAAGGTTATGACTATCGTCCATCGTAAGAATTTTTCGAAATATTTTTTTGTAAAAATGGCAACTGTTTGAAAAAATCACAAATTTTCAACAAAGTTTAAGGCATTATCCTTACCTTAAACCAAAGAAGTTGGAAGCGTCTGTTGGCTATATATACTCTCACCCTCAGATAACACATGTATGAAAGTTATAAGGACTTTAATTTTACTTGGAGCCGGATAATTTATGTAGAAGGTACTGTGGAAGGTTGGTGATACACGGTGCCACGGTGCCAGAATGTGGGGCATTTGAGTACAAGGCTCAAACAACTTCAAAAGTCATGAAACGGATTTTGTCTAAACATACTTAGGGTCTACTCTACTCTGTAAAGTGAGGACAGTCTTTTCGAGAAAAGTGTCGATTCAGGAAAAAAACTTAAATTTCGGATACGCTAAAAGTATTCTTTAAAATATATAGGATTTTTTGAGAAAAAAAAAATCTAATCGAATTTATTTATAGAATGAATATGAAAAATTTTTTCACAAAACACTGTTATGTTTGATCCAGTTAGAGTATATTTATTGAGAGTAGAAATTAATAAATTAATTAATTAAGATTCTATTCGTTTTCATTTTAATTAAATTAATTAAATAGAAATTAATTAATTAAGATTCTATTCGTTTTCATTTTAAAAAAATGGTTATTCAATTTGATTTACTACAATCTAAATTTATCCACACAATAGACAATTTAAAAAAGTCGAATAAAGTTAATTGACGTTTTCAGTTTCTCGTTTCCTCATCCTGTTGCCCCTTAAAAGGACTACAAAGTTTCACAGAATAATATTTAAAAACATTTTTTTCTTCGCGCCCTGCAATACCAATATAAAAATTAAACTAAAGAGGAGAATATCGGTTCTAAATAATTCAAATCCCATGCTTTTATCTGTATTAGTTTAGCTTTAACAACCATTTCAAATTTCCTCCTTAGTTTATATAATTTATTCATATTTTACTTTCTAGCTGTTGTCGTGGAACATATTCCATTTTTATCCCTTTTTGCCCCATTTCACCCCCCTACGTTATAGGGGGAATGCGCAAACCCAATATCAAGTAAGTACAAGCAGACATATTAAAAAAATATGCTCCTTTCAGTCCTTTGAGGGACATTTTTTTCCCTTCGCCTAGTTGCAATCCCAACCGATCTACGACTATAAGACGCATTTATGGAAATTTTGGACGTCCTAGCTCCTTTCGTTTAGATGCTAACATACGGACGGACGGACATGGCTAGATTGTCTTAGAATTTTATGACGATCAAGAGGGAATAAAAATATTTTTTTGGTATTGATTTTATGGAACAATTAACACAAAAAATTAATCTTTAGTTGCCGACTTCATTTTTTTTAATTTCATAGTGTAATTAGTTAATTTTTACAAAACATTGTTTCTAATAAATAATGATTTGAGTCTATCGCAAAACATATTGTATTTAAAGGAAATATATTACAGAGGCGCTTGTATTTCCATATTTTAGAGGATTTTTAATATTTGCCTTCCTTTTTATTATTTTTCCTATTAAATATTATTTTTTCACTCCTTTATCTTTTTACAGCCCTTTTTTTTAACAATCTACCTAAACTTGAAGGCCAATTTGTTGACGTTCGATTTGCCATCGCCAAGTCACAAGTTACTGATGTGTGAACTCACAATTCAATCTCAAAACTCATATTCACAATTTAAATTAACGTGGCATTCTAGGAAATCGTTCAGAGACAAAACTTTGTTACAGCAGAGATGCGAATCACGAATCACTGAATGCTGTGTAGCCAACGGCAAGGAGACGGAGGCAGAGGCAGCGTCAACCAGCTTCCAATGATAGCAGCAGTTTGTCGCTATAACAGCAATGATGCCGATGATGATGCTCTAACTGCACCTGACGATGATATTGAAGTTGCTCCGGTGATACTTTTGTGATTTGTTTGCTTTACTTTTCGATATTTTCAACACAAGGACAACAACAACGACTACGCCATGATAACACCAGGAAAAAGTGTGTGCATTTCGTGTATGTGTGTATGAGTGTGTGTGAGTGAGTTTTTATCTCTTTATGTGTATGGCTGTGTGTGTGTTTGTGCGTCCTCTCTTCCAAAAGAACATTTAAAGTGCAGTCATTGAATGCTAAAGGAATTGATTAATCGTGCGGAAATAATGTATGCATTTTGTCATAGTTAACACTTTATCCATTACGACAGAGTCGGAGGGCCACGAGAGAAGGCTCGTTCAAAATCCGAGAGAGGAAGAGGGGTTTGAAGAGATAAGCGAGATGTCAGTTTGCCTGCGTTGGATTTAAGCAAAGTTTGCAACATTTTTTGAAGATTTTTTTTTCCACCATCAGAGATTTCAGCTGCTGATGCCGTTGCCACTGTTTTCGTTGTTGTTCGTGTTGTTGGTTTTAATGGTGCGAATTTGTGAAGATCTGCTCAGCGTTTATTAAATTTAATTACACTCATTAATATTTCTTGTGTGTGATAAAAAGCCACCGAGAGTGAGGAAAAGTAAAGGCGAGCAGAAGAAGAAAAAAAACCGCCGACGACGAAGTGCAAGAGTTTAAAAAATAATTAAATGGAAATAAATTACAAGTCATTTCAATGTGGAGGTACGAGTACGTGTGTGTGTGCGTGAGTTCGTAATGAGTGCTGACTGTATTCGTGAGTGTGTGTGTGTTTGAGTCTGTATGTTTACAAAAGTGTGAACATCAAAAGGTTGGTAAGTTTTAACTTCTACTCCTGTTGCTGCTGCTGCTCCAGCTCCTTTGCCGTAGCTCGGTTGCTCGCTTCGCTGGCTTATTCTGCCGCCGTTTTTTACTACGTAGGAAACCTCAATGTCATCAATTAGTTGCTCTTTAATAAAATTTCAACAAATTACTTTTCCTTGCCATCTTCACATTTTATGTTTACTCTGCCATCCGGTGCACAGTGGTGCGAGGTCATTGTGCATATTTGGCACTTTTCTAGATAAGACTTCTTCAGCAACTTTAGAATTTGCCAAAAAAGATGCACCTAGGTCACTTAGTTGTGGAACTTACAAAATGTGAAAACAAGTAAGGAAAGGTAAAGACATGCACGGTCGACTATTAAGCGTTGTTCACACATAATGAATGATTGTACAACTTGGATCAAAAAATACAAATATCAAATTTGTTTTTTTTTCTTTACCGTTCTCTACCAAAAACAAAAAAAGTAGAAGTAAAAAAAACGAAATTGCAAAAACCATGGACATGCTTCAAAAATGTTAACCCTAAACCTAAAATGTTTTTTTTTTTTAATTTAACTTGTTTCTGGCATATATAGGTAGACTAACATTCATTTTTATTTTCAGGTGTATATTTGACATTTGCAAAAATTATTAAAAACTTACTTCCAAAGCAGTAAGTCTTTAACGCAAAGTGTAAGAAGCTTACGGAGAACATTTTCGAGAAGAGTTCAGCCTTCATGAAGTTCATTTTCATCTCTGAGGCTATGTCAATAAGCAAAATTGCCGCATATGGGGTTCAGAGAACCCACACGTGACTATTGAGAAGCCAATACATCCACAACTGAAAAATTGGGTTCATGGGATGAGGTACTTCCGAGCCAGTCGTGGTAGTCATAGGAATGATATTGTTTTCCATTATTAAATGGCAAAGTTCAACATTTCCAATAAAACTAGATTTTTTAAAAAATAATCAGTACTTTTTTATAGTCGATTTTAAATGGCCCTCCCTATAGTTGAGACTCCTAGTAGAATTTTATGGGAAATATTTTGACTTGTTATAACGCTGTTTTGGCGGTGTATTTTACTTTTTACTAACATGGACCAAAAAGGCCTTTATATTGAGGAGCTACAGAGTTAAAATGTTCCACAAAAACGTTGCTCTTAGTATTGATGATGAACATATCTTATACTTAAAATGTGAAGGTGACAAGATTTCCCATTCCGACTCATCATAAGAATATGAATGAGGAAATATAGACCCCTTCTAAAATGACTTCATATGTAAATTTTCAAAACGTCGATACACGTATACTCTTTTTACCCCCTCTATGAGAATCCGTTGTTAAAATTTTCTTGAGTGCATAAAATCAACACAAACATTTGTAACGTACATTTTTTTTAATGTTTTCTCTAAAATTCCAATTTTCTTCGAGGTTATATATTTGTGCTCTCATTTTGGAAATAAAATTCCGATCACACCCAATTATATTTTCAATTCAAGGTACTTATGATGGCTGCACTTTCACATAGAAACAGTGGTTTATGAACAGTCTCCAAAAAATTTATTTTTTTTATTTATTATTATTTATTTTTTATTTATTTTTTAATTATTTTTTTTTTGGAATGACACAAAACCATTAAATAATCGAAATAAAAATCTGAAAATATATTATGTCTTATTTTCCATTAGACACTAATACAATGATGATATCAATGTCTATCTCTAAAAGATCTATGGGTAAATGTAGAAATTTGTAGACACAATTGCTTTTAAGATTTGATAAAATATCGAGAAAATCCGTTTTACAAATTCGATAACAAAATATCTTGCTTTATTTTATAACAACTAATATCTTAACGAATAACACAAGGTCTATTTGAAGAAAATCTATGGATAAATAAATAAATTTTTATACTTCGAAATAGGACTAAATCTACTGTAAGGCGTTTTGCGCTATTTATGCAAAAATTAAAAACATGATTTTTTACCTCTACAAAGAGGGCTCTTAACATCTACATTTACACGAAGATTTTTTAGGCCTTATTTTCTTCGTTGGAATATTAGCTGTTAAAATATAAAACAACTTATATATAAAAATATAAAACAACTTATTTTTAATTTTGTAATGTTTTTTTCTTGTCAACAAAAATAATTCTTTTTTGAAAAATATTTTTTTCTCAATTTTCTGGAAAAACTAAACCATTGAAAACTTCAACTTTTATAAAATAAAACGAATATTTTAATTTGCAATTTTTTCGCTCTATTTGTACAGCACTTAAAAAAAAACAAAAACTTTTTTTGAAAATAGTTAATATTTTTATAGACATTGTTTACTTCGTAAGAATAGCTATTGAAAAATAAAATAAAAAAAAATTTTAAATAATAAATTTTTCTCAATTTTTTGGCGACTATTCCTATACTACTTACTGTTTCTGTCTGAAAGTGAAATTCGCTCTAAAAAATAAAAAATATTTTTTTCCCGATTTTTGTCATTATCGATTTTTTCGAGAATTATCGGGATAGTGCACGACTTTTCAATTTCGATATGCTAGAAAAACTAATTTTGTGAGGTGGGCGCTCATCGGGTTTAAATGGGGGAAAAGGGATAAAACTACTCAAAAATCCCAAAAACTGCCTCGGAGTCGCCCTTTAATCTTCCCTCAGCAATATCTCGAACACACATGGCATCTTTCCCTACTTCTTAATTTTTTATAAAATTTGCTTAATTACTGATGCAAGGAGGCCGCTAGTGGAGTAAAATGTATAATCGACCCTCAATATTTTTACAGTCCAAAATTTTCTCAGAACGTACCCTCTATATACAACGCTTAAGGTGGTCTCCATAAGAATTTTTTATTTTTTCTTACATTTTTTATGACAAAAAGGCCCAAAACTGCCCCGGAGTCGCTCCTAGCTGTGTTAAATGTACGACCAACCTCCATTAAGATTCCCTCCCTGACATTTTGATCGAACACAGGTCAAATTCCTATTCCTATTTATTAATGTTGTTCCCATACAAAAACTATTTTTTTAAGTTTTTTCTTCTAACTGTCCCAAGGAGGTCCCTACTGGAGTCAAATGTATGATCAATATTTGTCAGTCTCCAGACGAATTTTTTTAATTTTTATATTTTTTTATGACAACAAGGCCAAACTGTCCCGGAGCGGCCCTAGACGGTTTAAATGTAAGAACAACCTCCATTAATTTTCATACATAATTTATTTCCGAACACACTTACCCCCTATTACCACTACTGAATGGGGCTCCCATACAAAAATTAATTTTTATAAAATTTACTTCGCTCTAACTAATAGGGTAGGGCTAAAAAGGGTAATATAAGATAGGCTAATAGGGTAATATATGATCAACCACTATATTTTTTCAGCCCCAATATTTTCTCAAAACATATCTACGTATATCATCAACACTTAATGTGGTCACAATGTATTTTTTTATTTTTCATATTTTTTATGGAAGAAAGGCCCAAAATTGCCCCGAGTCAGCCCTAGAAGTGAGATAAGTAATTGATTTACCCTCCCCAAAATTTCTCCAAGCATACCTGCATCTTTTATCCACTTTTCTCATGTTTCTCATGCAAAAACTACATTTTTATAAAATTATAGGTTTTAGAAATAATTAAATGAAGCATAAAAATTTAAAAAAAATCAGAAACTTGTTGCATTTGCCCCGCCCCTATTAACATAGGTAAATGATAATGTCATCGACTCCTTTGGAAATCATTAAAATCCAAGTCAACACTTTTAAACCCTTTGATTTATGTGATGCCACCAAATAAATCTCAGCTAAACCACTGTGCCATGTTCAACAAAATGGTAAAATGTTGCGTGAGTGTATGCGTGTTTGTGTGTGTGTAGTTGTGTGCCCAGGATTTTCACCGTTGTACGTTTCGTTTAACAATAAATTTGCGGTTGAATGCAACTCAACTGGTATTCTTGTAGTCATAGTCGTGGCCGTTCTTCGTTGTTGCTTCTGCACCATCTCCATCTCCAGTGTGTTTTATGCCGTACTTCAAATAACCACAAAGTGGTGACTTAACACGGTTTTCGCTCATACCAGGGCCAGCTCTCGTACCACGGAAGCCCACCTCAACGCTGCCCACCACCAACTACAACTACACAGCACACAATGTGAGCCTGTGTGGCTGTGTGTGCGCGAGTGTGAGTGCAAGAATATATAATTACTGGCAGAGGCTTAACATTCACAAGGTTAACTTGTGGTTTCTTCCTCCGCCGTTTTCCCATTTTTTGTGCTGTTTTGCTGTTGGTCTACTAACGCGGGGTTACCAATGCCAGGGGTTATCTTTTGTGCGACTTGCACCGGCAACAGCGAATTTGTGGCCGCCTGGCTGGACAGACACACTCACACAGAGACAACGGCACCAGGTCAGAGGGAGGGGCAGGGCGGTGCGCTTCGCAGAAAATGTTACTGAGGTGAGTGAGTGAGTGGCAACGGCCATATTCAAAAGAACTACAACAAAGTTAATTACAAAATAAAATGTTGTCTTTTAATGGCTGCCGACGGACGGATGATGTTGGCGCAACGAGTGAAAACCTTTCATTTTCCCAACCAAAGAATCGACAGAAACTCAGCAAAGCCTTCATTTGTCGTGGAATTCTTGTTCCATGACATCCTAAGTTCGGTTGTTGCTGTTGCTGATTGTGACACCTTGCTCGTAGTTTGTTTTACACTTTGTTGTGTGTTTGTGTTTCTGTTTGTTTTTCGTTTCTTTTTGTTCTGCTCTGCCGGTGTTTCAAAGTAAAAAAGTCAGTATTTTTCGTTAAGGGCGAAATTATTTTGATGACTTTTATGTGTAACGTTTAATTTCACATATGTATGCATGTGCAGGAAACAGCAATGTCCTAACCTGGGGACAGCTGCAAAGAATATAGGGTCTAAATGAAATACATGATATATTATTGGACGGATTGGACCAGATTAATTGTGGGATTGGGATTTATTTTTATCTGTTTTAGGAATTATGGGATATATTTAATTATATCAATTTTTAAAAGCCAGAACAAGGGCTTTAATAATATGGATCAGACAATAAATCAATCAATCAAATATAAAACTAAAAATTTCTAAAAAAAAAAATTTATTTAGAAAAAACAAATTCTGGAAAAATTTAGATATCATAACGATATATTATGTAGTTATGTAGCAAAATGTCTCCGACAAAATGTAAAAATTCCCGAAAAATTATCAGATTGAAAAATTGTCAATTTTGGAGAGGTCCGTTGACCAAAATTGCTCAGGATGTTAGATTTTTTCATGACTATTTTAAGGACACAGATGATGAAAATATGCCATGATTGTTGGACGAATCAATAAATCATCCATAATTTATTTTTATTTTGGTCTAATTCATGGAAATTGCACTAATTTATATATTTGGGTATAATCGGGGAATTTTAGTGACAATTTTGGGGACAAAGAACGAATTCATCTAGAAGGCCTGCTCAGGACAGGCATAGAATCAGATTATAACTTCTTAACTAAAAAATTACCCAAAATGAAAAAAGTCTCCAGTTGTCCTTCAGGTCGATAAGACTATCCAACAAAATTTTTGTCAGAGGTACATTTGCTGGTGTATTATGGCTTTTACACTTGAAAATGATATTTAAAAATTGTTATTGTATACGGTCCGCAAAATAACTTTTTTTTGAAAATGCTATAAAAAAATATATATATTTGAAAGTATCCTTCCGGTTAATAATGGAAAATAATTTCATTCAAATGGCTGTCTCGGGCACCCCACAAATAATAGTCCAACGGTTGAATAGTTAAAAAAAACGTTAGATGGCGGACCCTTTATTTTTTAGTAAAATTCCAATTCGAAGGTACCTTAATATATTTGTACTCTCATTTTGGAAATATATCTCCGCTTATATGTTCAATTAAAGGTAATTATGATGACTACAAATGCTACTTATACTTTCTCATGAAAACAGTGGTTTAGGAACAGCCTCCAAAAAATTGGGAAAAACAGATTTTTTTCCAAAAAAAATAGAAAAAAATGGAAAAAAGTTTTTTTTTTATTTTTTTAATAGCTTACATTAAAACGCAAAAAAAACAATGTTTATATGTAAAAATATCTATGGAAGTTATGATAGTATTTGTAGATGCAAAAGCATATTTTAAAAAATCATGATTTTTTAATTCTTGTTTAAAAAGCGGACTTTTCGACGAACAAATTGTTTTAATATATAATAGCTGACATCTTAACGAAGAAGAAAATCTATGAATAAATGTATTAGTTATGACTATTATGTTGAAGTAAGGGAATTTTAAAAAATCGTGTGTCATTATTTACGAAGTTATTGATAAAATTAATTAAGTCATATATGAAGACGACATGTACTTCTACAAGAATAACTACAACTTCTACACTTATTCATAGATTTTCTTTAACTAGCCATTGTTTTATATTACAATCTAAAATAAAATATTCTGTTATCTAATTTGTAAAGGGATTTTTTGCGCTATTTAAACAAAAATTAAAAATTATGATCTAAAAGACACATTTATCCATAGATTTTTTACATATAAACATTTTATTCTTTTTGCAAACAGAGAAAAAAATTTCAATATTCAATTTTTTTCTATATTTCGAATTTTTTTCGAAAAAAAAATTTTCCTATGTAAAAGTGTATTTCGCAATATTTGTAGCCATCTTGAGAACCATGTGAAATTTCTCAGGCACCCTAAAATCTTCAACAAGGGGGTTGTGTACCTTTGTACACTTATAAGTCTGTAACTTTTTTGATTACAAGCCGATTTTCAGTTTATTGCTGGATTTAAAAAGAAGAAACATGGAAGTTTCGATCTTTTCAACGTTCGTAATGTTTTTTCCCTTTAGTTTGCAAGGTAACCGTACTAACCCAAGAATTATTTAAAAATCCTCTTTGTAATGAGTAAAACGTCACCTTGTTAAAAAAACATCGGCAATTGACTGAGTTATAGAAGTTTTCACTAAAACTATAATAAATATACATTATTTGGTCCCTCTTTAGAGTCTATATGGGGCATTCCACGACAAATCGGACAGTTGAAAAATTTTTTTGATTTCCTCCATTTTTACATTTTTTAGTACACACTCTTGGTATATTTCGAGTCTGATTACTCGTTAACTTAACTTAACTTTTTTAACTTTTTAGAAAAATCGTTAAAATACTCGTTCTTTTTTCAGTTTTTGCTCATTACTTCTTCAATAATAGTCCGATTTTGATATTCTTTTTTAATGTATATGTTTTTAAGAAAAAATATTGAGAAAAATGTTTTTGTATACAAATTTCGATTTTTTAAATTAAAACTTTATTTTTTAATTGCTTGAGCCCTTCGATTTTAAAAATCTTTTCATTCTGTAAATTTTTATATATTTTTTAATACCCACTAAAAACACTTCCTGGTATATTTTGGGCTTTTTTTTTGATTACTCGTTAAAAATATATAACTTAAAAATCGTTAAATACTCGTTCTTTTTCTGTTTTTTGCTCATAATTTCTAAAATAATGGTTCGATTTAGATATTCCTTTATATATATTATATATATATATATATATATATATATATATATATATATATATATTAAGTACTTTTTAGTAAAAATATTGAGAAAAATGTTTTTTTTACAAATTTTGATTTTTTAAATTAAAATTTTATTTTTTAGTGGTTTGTACCCTTTGATGTTCTCCATTATTTTATTAAAATGTCTTTTCATTCTGTAAATTTGGAGCCTTGGGTGAAAGTGGGTCTATATTTAATTATGTTTCCATTCATTTGCGATAATGGGAAATGGAATTCTTCAACAAAATTAATATACATTCATAACTCAGTTGATTATGTGATTTAATATAGATTCTGGTAATAACCCTCAAGTACTGTACACCAATTGCATCATAGTTATTGACATTAGAAACTATGGCTAAACTTTGATTAGTAAACACAGAATAGAGAATATATTGTAAACGTTAAGCTAAATTAGCAATCCTCAATCCAAGGTTGTTTAAAGCGCACTAAAAGAAATATAAAACTTCGTTTACGATGGACTTTTCGGCACTGAAAATTTCGAATATTTCCAGAGGTGTGTTGTAATGTCTTTCGATGTCTTTACTCAAATTCATTTTAGCACACATAGCTTGTGTTCTGTGATATTGGTCAAATGTTTTTCAAATGACCCCACTTGATGCCTTGGCCCCATGCACCGCTCAGGTTGTTTTCCCCCACCAACTTCGTTTCAATGGATTTATGTGCCACCTACCTGTCTGTTTTTGACTTGTTGTGTATGTGTATGTGTACGAGTATGTGTGTGTCTTCTTTTATTACCGCAATTTTATGTGACTGTCTTTATACGTCAGAGCATCAGTGTTTCTGAGTGTGTGTGTGTATGTGTGGTTGCACAGTGCACAGTGTTTCGCTCATTTTTATGACAGTTTTTCTTGTGTGTGCAACAACATTTAATGATTTTTTCCCTACATTTACGGCAGTTTTTTATAGTTTTTCCTGCCTCCTTCTCACGATCTTGCTCTGTGTGTTTAATTGCTGCTCAGGCACAGCGCTCGCAAGCAGGCGAATTTGTTGTTGGGGAGTCAGTGTGTTGGACGACGCCTCGTACGTATGCGAGTGTTAATGGTTAAAGTTTTACTTGTAACCAATTACAAGGCTACATGGCTGAGTTTTCTTTGTATTTAATTTTGTCCCCTCTTGGCATCTCTTGTCGCTCTCTCTCTCTCTGTCGCTCTCGCTCTCTTCCGCACCCTATTTGTGGATGTGTGTTATAAAGTCAACCATTAACACATTTTGTGTAGGTTCGAAAACACAACACACACATTCACAAGTATGTGTCAACCAACATAACCAAGTTCGCTAGATATTCATACACACAGACAGTATAGGGTCGTTGAATTAAAATATGTTTTAGGAAACAAAATGGAATTATTAGAGAAAAGGTTGAAAAGGAGTTTATAGAGAATTGGGAAGCTTTTTTAAAAATAATAAAATTTAATTATAAAAAAATTAAAATTAAGAACGAAAAATGGATATTAGGATTGACCGAGATTCTAAAAGTAATGGACAGCATTCGTATAGGATGAGGGAATAAATAGGAACTAAAAATTGCATAAATCGGTAATGACAGAATAATACTAAAAATTATACACGCACATGTTAAACACGGACATAAAATGTCAGCAAAACAGGGAATAACTCGTGAAAATTTGCATGTAATGATTTATAACGATTTTCGATACGAATTATCAAGAACCATCTGTCGTTTGTGTTATTTATCATTACTTAAAAAATTGTCAACAAAAAATGGTATTAACTTGTGAAGAATTTTCGCACAATGATCTCTTAAGATTTACGGTGTGGGTCATTTACCACTTTTTAAAACTTGTTGGTCAACAAAAAATGTACTTAACTCGTGAACATTTTTTGTTCAATCATGTTTTACGATTCTCGACGTGGATTATCAAGAACCTTCTGTCATTTGATTTGTTTTTGTCATTACTTACAAATTGTTTGTCAACAAATAAATGGAGTTAGCTGGTGATCAAATTTCGTCCAATGATATATTAATATTTTTGGTGTGAATTAACAGCAACCTTCTGTCATTTGTTATTACTTAAAAATTGTTTGTCAGCATAAAAATGGAATTAGCTTGTAAACTAATTTCGTCCAATAATATATTAAGATTTTCGGCATGGATTAAACAGAAGCATTTTTTAATTGTGTTATTTGCTTAAAAATTGTTTGTCAGCAAAAAATGGAATTAGCCTGTGAAAAATGTTCGTTCAATAACTTCTTAAGATTTTCGGTTTAATAAGAACCTTATGTTCACTTGTGTTATTTACGCGCTTTTTGATAACTCAGTTTCTTGAATGAAATATTTCTAATATCCAAATAACACCAACCTGACCAACAGTTCATCCAGCAATTAGTTGTAATCTTTATTCTTTGTTTTTTCAATAATGTGCAACAAAAATAGAAAAATTGTGTCCTAGCAAATATGCAGATTAATAACACAAAAAATGGTTATTAATATTGTTTTTTTAATTTTTTACTAAAATTTTCGTCTCTGGCTATTGAAAAAAATATGATTAAAAAAGCTTTTGCGTCTACAAGGAGTATCATAACTTCTACATTTATCTATATTATTTATATTTTTTTCTATATTTTTATCTATTTATCATTTTTACATATAAACATTGAATTTTGCTTTAGAATGTTAGCTATTAATTATTATTTTTTATAATTTTTTCTAGATTTTTTTCGAAAGAAAAATATTTTTTCCAAATTTTTGAAGACCGTAACTAAACTACTGTATCTATTTGAAGGTATAATTTTCAATATTTGTAGACATCATGTAACCGGGTGTTATCGGAAAAAAAGGGAGTGTAAAAATATTTAAGGTACCTTCGCCGAAAGATGGAATTTTAGTTAAAACAAGTAAAAACGGCGTTAAGTTTAGCCAGGCCGAACTTTTTATACCCTCCACCATGGATTACATTCCACCGAGGCTATCGATTTTCGTAGAAGTGCAGTAATATAATTTTTTTAATATAGCCAAACCAAAACAATTATTGAAAATATCATTTTAAAAATAAATATAATATTTTTATTATTTCAAACCACGCTGTTAAGACAAGGCAACCAATATGTTTACATATCAAAATAATAGTCAATACAAAAAATAAATATTCTTATAGTTATATTTTCAAAAAGCTTAAATACCATACATAGTGCAAAATAACCTAACTTCATGATTCAAACAATTTTTTCCGAAAAAGTAAAAAGTACGGATTTGGAAAACGTTTTTTATTTGTTGGTTGGTACCATTTTTAACCCATTTTTCCTATTTTATCCCCTTAACAGTACGACTTTTAAAATCTCTTCATTTTACCTTTCTACTCAATTAGAGGGATATACACACCGAATTTCATCATTCTAGCTGTAGTCGTTCAGTTGGTACTATTTTTATCCCTCTGTACCCATTATATCCCTTGAAAGTAGAAATTTGGAAAAAAATCGTTTACTTTTCGTGTCTACGAAGTCAGAGGAATGTATAATCCGAATTTCATGACTCTAGCTGCGGTCATTTGGTTGGTACTATTTTTATTCCCTCCTTCCATTTTAACCCCCAAAAGTACGAATTTCGAAAAATCCGTCTATTTTACGTGACTACTCCATCAGAAGACTTTGTACACCGAATTTCCTAATTCTAGGTACAGCCGTTTGGTTGGTACCATTTTTATCCCTCTATTCCCATTTTACCCCTTAAAAGTACGAATTTGGAAAAAATACTTTTAAATTGTGTATCTACTTATTTAGAGGAATGTACACAGCGCATTTTGTGTTTCTAGCTGTTGTCGTTTGATATGTACCATTTTATCCCTTTTTGCCCCATTTCACCCCCTACGAAAAAAATCGTTTTATGGTGCACGTTTTTGTTATCGGAGGAATGCACATACCCAATAAGTAAGTACAAGGAGACATATTGAAAAAATATGCTTAAATACTCTAAAATATTAATTATAATATATTACCCATAATAAGGGTATTTTTAGTCCTTGTGAGGGAAATTTTTTTCATTTGGGCCGATTTCGCCCAGTTTTAATCCCAACCGATCTACGACTATAAGACGCATTTATGGAAGATTTGGACGTCCTAGCTCCTTACGTTTAGATGCTAGCGTGCTTTCAACAGACGGACGGACATGGCTAGAATTAGAATTTTTTCTCGATCAAGAATATAAATAATTTATAGGGTCGCAGGTCGATATTTCAAGGTGTTACAAACGGAATTACAAAGTTAGTATACCCCCATCCTGGAGGTGGAGGGTATAATAAAAAATAAAAATAAAATACCATAAACAATTTTTAAAGGTAATTTTCGAGATAGAAAGCCAAAATATAAATATTTAAAAAATATAAATATTTAAAAAGTACTGATTATTTTTTCTAATTTCTGGTTTTATTGGAAAGGTTGAACTTTGTCATTTAATAATAGAACACAATACAATTCATATGACTCTACCTACTGGCTCGGCAGTACCTCATCCGATCAACCCAATTTTTCAGTACATGGCCCAATGATGCCGCCATCCCAAAATCCATACCAAACAGTGACTCGTTGTGGATGCATTGACTTCTCAATAGTCAAGTGTGGGTTCTCTGAACCCCATATGCGGCAATTATGCTCATTGACATAGCCACCGAGATGAAAATGAGCTTCATCTGAAAAGACGAAAATTTTCCATGTAAATTGCGTTAAAGACGCACCACTTTGGAAGTAAGTCTTTAATATTTCCCAATTTTGATGAAGTGTATAGCGTCCCGTTTTGCAAATGTGAAACATAAGCCTGAAAATAAAAATAAAAATGAATATTATTCTACCTTTCAAAGTCAAAGTAATCGTTAGAAAATGTTATGCATGTCCCTTCGACAAAATTCTTGTTGCATAGTGTAATCAGTCTTAATATAATGGTGGGAGCCCATACATGTGCCACCACTCCGCTCTCAGGCAGTCAGTCATTCACTCATACTCATTCATAGAATGTTTGTTTGTTACAACACCAATAAGTTCAAGTTGTTCGTATATATATATATATGTGTTTGTGTGTGAGAGTATGTATGTATGTGTGTAGTGTGAAAAGTCCCTGGCAAAAGGACGGCACACGACTATTCCACGCACTACCATTTAAGTTGGCTCAAACAAATGTGTGTGGCAAAAACAAAACCGAGTTGCAAAAAGTTGTCAACTAATTGTAAATTTTATTAAAAAATTTATTACATTTCACTTTTACTTCCTACTGTGTTTTACATGCCATGCCGTGCACTTCTTACAATTTGCCAAACATAGCGGCAACCCTTCCCACCAACGCCTCGAACACTTAAACTAAAGTTGTCCCTTTTCACTGGCGTTGGCACTGGGACTGCCACTGGTTGTTGTTTTTGGCCACTTCAAACATTCATGAATAGGTTTTCATTTAGCATGGAAAGTTTTGTGTTAATGGCTGTTGAGGAAGTGCAAGGAGTAGGAGAAGCAGGAAGGAGGAGGAACGAACAAAATGAAGGCGAAAAAACACTTTACAAATTGTTTAAAATTTGTACAAAACTGCCACTGAAGTTAACAATTAGTAATAAAATATTAACTGTTATAATCTGCGAGGGATGGTGTGGAACGGCGGGGGGAGGGGTGGTGTATGTAAACGATTGTGTTTTCAATTTCAATGAATTCGAACAAGTTTTTCGTTTCAAAGGAGAATTGTTAATTACATTTGATAAATGTTGTTGCCGTCTATCGAATGATTTGGGAGTGATGGGAGATGGGTGATGGGATTCAGGCCAAGGAGATCAAACTATTAAGTAAGATTGTCGAACAAAGTAAAAGTAATAAATTTTAAAATACCCTCTAAATTGTATTGCTGTTTGGATAACAGCAAAAGATAAGAAATCAGGAAAAAGTCAGCCCAGAAATAAATGAAAAAAATAAATACAGATTTTCTGTGTAACCCAGAGTTCTTCCCTAAATGTAATTTCGACATGTAAAAATGTTTTGGACGGACGGTTTACAAAGATCTTCTCTGGATTATAATTAAAGTCGTTCTTACATTGCCAAACCACTTTCTACAGCAGACCTTTGGTCAAGTTTAGAGATTTTGTATTAAAGCAAATATATAGGAATTCGATTAGAAAATTTTCATTTTGAATCCATATCAATATAAAATCTCTAGGTAAGAGCCCTCTTCAGTTACAATATTTTAATTTAGGTTTATTTTAAATTTACTCACCCACAAAAATATATATAATAATTTCAAATTCCTATGGAAAAGTCATATCCTCATTATTTCTAATTTTTCAGTGACCTCATTTAAAAGGCCATGCAAGGAAGCGTTCATATGGAAAATATTTGACACTAAAAAAGAACTATTTCGAAATTATACATTTAATGCAAACTTGTTTAGCACGTATTTTGCATTTGTATCATTATGTGGGAATTAATTTCAATATTTGTTGCAATAATTTTTGCAATTGTTTATAATTCCATTATAATTTACGAAACACTATTAACAAATAAATGTGTGTACATTTATTCATATTTTCCAAAGATAGATAGATATGTAAGCAATATTGATTGTTGCAATGATATTCATGGTAGTGTTTCAAACAATCGAAAGTAATCGAATAAACAAGAATTTAATCGAATAGATATCAACAAAAGTAGATATAACAATGGGCCGTTGAGAAATTCTTTTGATTGAAGTCTGACAAGACAAAATCGATATGGAATTAACATAACATTATGTTTTTTCGCAACATTGTCAAAGTTTTGAGTTAAGTATTAAAATGTCAAATATAAATTTCGCCGCTATCGTCCAATAGAGGGAGCTGCAACAATTGTAAATTTTGATTCTTATCATAGAGTATGTTTGTGATTTTTTATAGTTACAAATGAACACTTTGTTGTTAATATTTTATAAAAAATAATACATTTCCAACCCATTTTTTCTTGGATTTTCATTGTTTTTATAGCTTGTGTTTATGAACTTTGTAAAAAAAAATCGTGAAAAATAGAAGCCATCATTTCACCACTTCCAAACTCACACAGTCGCTTTAAAATAGACTTAATCACTTTAAAATAAAAAAAATGAGAATAATGTAATCATTTCGAAAATCAAAATAAAAAAATAAAATTGTAAAAACTTTAAAAAATCTAACCCAGCTTTATCGTACAACTTCAACATTTTAAAAGTAATTGAAATTACCTTCAAAACTTGGTATAACATATTAAAATCGCTCAAGTGTTTCAGGAGTTACAGGCGATTGAATGAACACACCTTTTTGAAAAAGTAGATTTTTTCAACTGTTAAATTGGTCAAAACTCGCGAAAAAAATTTCAATTTTTTTCCCAAAAATACGTTTACAATATTTTTAAGAGAAGAATACATACACAAAATTTCAAAACAATCGAACCGCTTGACATGGAATGACTCATATACAACTCTAAGCCAAGTACCTAGACAGTTTTAACCTTCAAACTAGCCTTGCTACGATTTAAACGAACATATGGAAATAATGGTCATGTACCTCACTCCCGGTGAATACTGCAAGACTAACGCAATGTGAAATTTGTATGATGGAGAAATATTAGTACAAATTTTAAAGTGGGAGTACTCACAGGTTGCACTATCCACGATGTCGTACAGTTTTGTTTAATTACACAAAAAGTGGCAACACTGGTAGTCACTAACATTAGTGGCATTCTACAATTCTCTCCTTTCCTGTTAATTTGGTCATAACTCGTGAAAACATTTTTCATTTTTTTTTCCAAAAATACGTATACAATATTTTTATGAGAAGAATACATGCACGAACTTTCAAAACAATCGCAGCTATCGAGGTAAAAACTCGTTCCGATTGACATGGAATGACTCATATACTTCATAGTGTCTCAGGATGATATTTCAAGGCGTTACAAACAGAATGACAGTGTTAGTATACTCCCATCTTGATGGTGGAGGGTATAAAAAGCAGTCAAATATGAAACCAATTTATCTCAGTTCGACAAAAATTGTGGTTTTGGTTAAACATAAGTGATAGTATTCCAATTCAGTTCAAAAAATATATTTTGTTCTCCAGTCATTTTATATAATCTTATTATTTTATCCTGGTTTTTATATGAATTCGATTATTTTGGATAATTAATTTGGAAAATTTTATCGAACTGTACGAGCCCAGTTCATTCGATATTCAAAAGCGCTAATTTGCTCATTTATCTATAATGAATTGATTCGTTATATTGTCAACACTAGCACTAGTTATTTACACTATGTACACACCATAAATTTATAAAGTTCACAATTGTTTTGTACAGCACAACAACATTCACACACACACACAATTGTACTCATGTCCTATCAAAAAATAATTGTTTATAACTCTGAACCACACATGGACGTGAATGCACACATAGTCACAGAACACTTAATGTGGACATTAAGAGGGCTCAATCGCCTCAGAAGAAAAAATCAAAAGAAATTAACGAAATTTAAAAGTAGGTTTACAAGATGGGTAATTTTTTTAATTTTATATTTAGTATTGGAGTCAAAAGATTTAATATCGGCTTAATTTTTATAATAAATAAAATAAAAACTACAATAAATGAAGAAAAAGAATAAAATCATTAATTGCGTATGATTGATATTAATTCAACTGCTATACAAAACATATAGCATAAGCGCAGGCGTTCATATATTAATTGGCTAACATATGGCGTATGAGCAATATAGATATAACTATTTTATTTTGTATTAAACTACAACGTATATTAATATTCTAATTTTGTCATAAAAGACTGAAACAGGTTCGATGGAAATATAGCCAGCATTTTAAAAAAAATCTTCTATTATAATATCTCAATTGACCCCAACTTTACGTAGGCTTCTCTAATCATATTTCGGTGACTACTTACTTTCGTACGATTGATATTAATTTCATTAAAATACGGAAGTCTTATATAAATTGGCTGACATATGGCGTATCAGCAATATTGATATACATTTATTTATATAGATAGGTGTTTGAGAGCATAAATTAAGTTTCACATATTTTAAACCATTTCGAAATATTATTGTCCCCTTTGCAAGCCAACCTAATGTACATACATATGTATATTGAACGAAAAAATATATAAATTAAACTAATTTACTCCATGAAATGTCTGCATAATTACTCTGTCCGTACATATATATATATATATATATATAAATATATATGTATGCACAGGCAGATGCATGTGTTTGTGTGTAAATATTTAAGCACTATTGTGTATGAACGTGTCCCTGTATGAGCTCTATTTAATGGGAATTAAACTAATTTAGAAAATTACATTAAAAATAATGAATGCACATTTCTACATCATTCCACCAGCAAAAATTCGGACACAAAAGGACACAACATTGTCTACAATAACAACACAGAGTATTAAATATTCAGCAAGTGTTTTTTGTTTTGTTTTTGCATACAAAAATCAATATAGAGTTGTATAACTACGAGACAATTATTTAAAATATACAGCAGGTGTATTTTAAGAGGTTAGCTAACGCTATTAAATGTAGACATATCTCTAAAATTTTTAGTCCATAGATCAATTCTAATGGATCAGTTATTTTCTCTGAAAACTAATTGACTTACGAAAAATAATTACGAACTATTTAGTTACCAAGTAAGGTTTTGGAATATTTGGGTACAATTATTTTCTATGAATATAATTTTCAATTATAAAAATGTTTGCAACGATTTATATAAATCTTACAGAAAGCATTACTGCAGACAGTCTTGTAGCCATCTGTGATGAGTAGATTGGATAGTGGTATCGAAAATTTATGAAAATACACATCACATTTCTCATTTTTTACGAATTGAAGTCCAATAAAAATACTTAAAATTCATCAAAACAGATAAAATTTATTAAAAAATCCCCAATTTTGGAACACATATTCCCCACTTTGGGAATTCGGATATTTTTTGAAAGAATGGGAAATCATGTAGAATTTTTATTATTTTGACGAATTTTAAGTATTTTTATTAGACTTGTCGCTGAAAATACTTTGGAATTTTTACTTTCGGCATTCTTCATAAAAAATATAATTTTTGTTCATCTAGTTTTTAGTCAAATAATTTTCATTATAATTTGCATTCTGTCGATGTCGACAGTTTTAATTTTTATAAGAAACGAACGACAATCATTTCAGACTTCAATTCGTAAAATAATGAGAAATGTGAATTGGAATGACCAAAACTTGTATTTTGTTTTTTTCAAAAATGTACTATTAATAAAAACTTCAATAACTCAGTCAACTACTAAAGGATTTTAAAAAGCAAAGCGGCATTTAACTCCTTACTAAATGTGCTATTTAAATAAATTTACAAGTAGTACGGTTACCAAACAAAAACATTGCCAAAAATTAAAAATGGTTAAAAATGTTATAAATGATTATGTTTGGCTAGTCATTATGATCAGTTTATATGAGGTTTTATCCTTTATTTAAGATTTGTTTGTACTGGAAACAGTTATTTTTTTCAATAGGTACACTAAATATGGGTTTATATAATTTTCAAAGAGATCTGAGAAATTGATAGAGTTTCTATTGCTGGGTGTGTGACTTGTTGCAGAAAATTGTTTTTTAATACTCTATAATTATTTAAAAAGTTAGAGTATAAAGTTGTCTGTGAAAAATTTGGTAAAATACATTAAATTTTGTAATTTAAAACTCATATTTTTAACTATCGAGGGCTTATATTCATAAGTGGCTATGAACAAAAACACAACTTTTCAGGAGAGCGAAAAACTGATTTTCTCCCTAATTTTAGGAGTAATTTTTAATCATTCTTCTACCGTTTAATCTAATGAGGATCTCTAATTGCTACGATTAAAAAGTTTTCTAAATTTCCTATTATTCGCGGTTTTATGGTTCATAGCCACTTTTGCACGTTTAAAATTGAGCACAATGAATTTTGAAATAAGCACATATCTATTTATGCCCAAATATATAAATAAGATTTATTGTAAACTCGATAACGTTTTTCATGAAATCTTCGCAATGTTGTATAGAAACGCATTCTCTGTGATGTACACTTCGAATTTAAAGATTTCAGCTTCATCCGTCAGATTGGTACCATTTTTATTCCTTTTTCCAAATTTTTTACAAAAAGTGTATATTGCGGTAGGGAACGGTAAACAAAAAAAAACAAATTGGATATTTTTTTGGAAATTTTTCATTTTCGCGGGAAATATGGCTAAAATGATTTTCACACATGACATATTTGTTTTATGATTTTCTCGCGATCTAGCCAACGGATCCGGCTGAATTTTTGTTTGTTTATTAAGAACTAATGTCGCTTATAACGTATAAGTAGTCAGTCGCGAAAATCGCTGCAATTGTTGGAAAATCCAAAATTATATTTAAACTTTCTCTGTTCAGAATTCTGAAACTTTTCTGACATAATTATTTGGACTGAAGTCCGCAATCATATGCTATAAAAATATTTTAGTATTCTCAATATAATAAAAAGTTACGCGGGTTTTTCTAAAGATACTTTTCACAATTTTTGACTTTACAGCCATCATTTATCCTATTTTAGCCTAATAACTTGGGAAGCAAAATGCTATTAACCGCGAAATGATGCAATTTGATAGTACGATATACCCTAAATCTATAAAAATGCTGAAAAATGCTTTAAACAAAATCGTTGTAGCGTATTACAACCTTCGGTTATATGTTGCTCCAATTTTGAGCTATTTTAATGCTATTATTTTTTTGTTCATAGCCACCTATGCTGTTACAAAATAACGTGTGAGTTGTTAGCCAAATCAGAAAATTTTGAATAAAGTGGCTTTAGAAAAAAAAATTCTTCTCCTAATTTGTATGACAGATGACATGCAAATCTGAGAATAGTTTGGCATCAAAAAATCATTTTCGAGAAAATGGTTCATAGCCACATATGAATATAAGCCATTGATATGCATTATTTTTTGAATATTCACTTTTATGTCATGACATATATTTTGCAAAACTGCAAATTTTAGTTAATTTGATTTTCAGCATCAAAATTCGTCTAAATACCAAATTTGAGCTCAATCGGACTATAATTGAGTTTTACATAAAATTCCGCTGTCTAGTGATTACACTCAAAAAATCATTATAAAGAGGGAATTCGGAATTGTGGATAATTTTTTAATTAAACTTCAAATTTCAATTCGTCGAAGTTACATTTATTTTCTACATTTATCCATAGATTTTCGGTAGGCATTGTATATAGAAATAAACATTATGATAAAGGTATATTAAGTTAGTAATTCCGTTTGTAATACATTAAAATATCGATCAGAATTTTTGTAAAAGGATTTCCGCGGATATTCACCCAAAAATTAAAAAATAATTATATTTATAAAAATTCTTTGGCCTCTACAAAAAAAATGCCATAACTTCTACATTTATCCATAGATCTTTTATATATAAGCATTGTCTTATTCGTTAGAATATTAGCTATTAAAAAGTAAAATAATATATATATTTTTTATTTTTTTATTTAATAATACATTAATAAAACTACATAACATGTTTCCAACTTTTTTCTTTTTTATGTTTTTTAATCAATTTTTCTCAATTTTTAAAGTGAATGTAGAATTAACAGCATTTATAGCCATTATAATTATCTTTAATTTAACTTACAAGCGGTTGAGATCGCATCTATATTTCCAAAATGAGAGTACAAATATTAAAGGTACCTTCAAGGAAAATTGTAATTTTGGTAAAAAATTAAAAACAAAATTATCCATAATAATATTTTGTATTTTTGTTGTTAATAAGTAGTCCTCAATTCACACAAAAAATAATTATTTAGGTCTCGGGCACAATTTTTTATCATATTTAATCTACGTAAAAAAGTTTCCTTCGACGAAAATTTGAATTATATTAATTTTTTCATTCTTCATTACTTCAGCTGTGTATGCAAACCATTGCATTTCCTTGACAAAATAAATTCTAACTGTGCACGTCACGACTAAAATTTAAGCCCATGAAAACTGACATATAATCTTACACAATGTTTAACAATAAATTACATATCTCCCCCAGTTTTCCAGGTCACTTCGTTCAGTTGTTTAAAATGCAAATCAATATTTGTTTCGTTTATCATATACTCATATTAATTTGCATTTTAAACGAGAAAAGAAATTGATGTAGAAACCCCAAAGATGTCTGCAATTTATCTTTAACCATTCCTTAACTATACAGAGCTGGGAAATAATGACTAAGCTACCTAAATTGTTTAACGAGCGTTAAACACATATCTCACTTTCTTGAGACATGTGAAATAATTTTAAGGATTTTCAGTGTCAAAGTGCTCTGCTTAATCAATCGTTTATTTGAAATCCTAATCATGTGTTGTAAATTTATAGCCATTTTGAAAACAACACTTGTACAATTGTTGCTATTACAGCACAACTATTTAAATTGTGATTTAATAGATAAACTTGACAGGCTGGCAGACAGGAGGAAGGACGGCAGACGGACGGACTGGCAGACAAATAAACACAAATATTGTCGAAACACCACGACATGCAGATGCACACAATCGAACTCAAAACACCTACGGTTGACACACAAACACATACCCGCACACACACACACTAGCCGATATTTGTATTTTTATACACTCGATATCCAATAAAATCGAAAAAATAAACAACAGCAACAACGACAGTGAAAGAAACGAAGACTACACTACAAACATTACTAAATACAAAACAAATATACACCCATACATAGAAACGTTTCAACAACAATGACGACAACAACTACAACAATAACGACAGCAAAACACACAGTACATTCATCATGCTTACATCCGCATACCTATGTTCACACATAGACATGTGTAACTACCACGGTACTTTATGCCTGCCCTCTCTATCGCTCGCTCTCTTGCTCTTGCTCAATCTCTCACTGTTACGGTCTCTCCCCATACATGGCCAAAATCAATATCCTTTCATATGCAAATTTCATGTAATAAATTTTTTGTTCTGTTCAAAATTGATTTGTATGCTCGCCCTCTCTCTCCTCCCTTCCAACTCTCTCCTCTCTCTGCCATTGAGCCACATTCGTACGGTGTGGGGCTAGGCCAGAAGGGGTTATTTGGGGTGATACTTTGTGTTGTGTACACTGTGCCATAGATAAATGACAAAATCACGTACAATAATCAGGTGTATTGCATAACACACACACACACACATCCAAACACTGTGGCACTCAGTTACCAGCAGGACTATTTATGCCAGCATAGACACACATACACACACTCATATGCACATACAATGTTGTACGATATGTCAGAATAGAGTTGTATCAATGAATAATCATTGACACCTGCATGGAAAGAAAGGACGAAAGAAAGGAAAACCCCGTTTGAATGGGTATCGAAGCCGAACAACGCTACTACACAATTCGAACAAAAGCATATAATAAATTTGGTCTATAATAAAATGTGATAGTTCGCTCGTTCGCCAGACAACAAGAGGGAACAGAAAAAATGTCATAAAAAAACATAACTCACATATGCAAACTAAAAGTGCGAGGGTAGGTTTGAATTCCACAGAAATGGGTAAAGACTAACTAAAAAGCGAATTATACATATTAGGTTGGGCCACACCCAGAAATGAAGATTGAATTGTTTGAAGATGATCTGCAAAATATTTCGTTGATGGCTGAGTAAAAGAAAAGACACCTGAAAACATCTCTAAACATCGTGTTTTTTCCGTGCAATCACTCTACAGAGTAGGAGGGTATATATCATTTGGGCCAGAAAAAAAGTGTAACGCTTTGAAGGAGTGTCCTAAGACCCGAAGTATGTTTCAACCAAATACGTTTCATGACTTTATAAGTTGATTGAACAATGTCCGTCCGTCTGGATGGATGGTATACACGAAAGGAGTTAAGGAATCAATTCTTTCTTTTCACATGTTAATATTTTCCTAAATTTAATTTAAGTTCGAAGATGGGCGAAATTGCCACGCCCCTTTTGGTACCTCCCACACAAATGACCCATGTTCCTATTTTGAATTAAATCTAATGTAACTTCTACACGGATATTCGGAGTCAGCTCTATTTAGGTATTTGATAATGTTTTTATAGTCACTTTAAGTTTACTAAATATGTTGTGTTTTGCCACACCTCTTCCAGTACCTCCCACACAAATCACCATAAACTACGTAAAATTAAAGCTGTTATAATTTGTATACGGATGATCGGAATACTGTGAAATTTGATATTTGGCAATGATTTTATAGACGTTGAATTTACCTGCAATATGGGCGATATAAATATAAACGTTGGTTACAATAAAACCGATATAACATTAGGGGTGGGATAATGTTGTATAGAAATTTTTGGAGTTCGATTTGGATATGCTAGAACCTCCTATTTTGTGAGGTTCGGATAAAAAATCATGAGCCAAAAAATTAGGATGATGGAGTGAGTGTAAGAGGGCGCTCATCGTGGTCAAACATGAGGGAAAACGGGGTAAAAATACACAAAAAGCCCCAAAACTGTGTCGGAGTCATCCCTAGAGGAGTTAAATGTAAGACCGACCCCCAGTAATTTTACCTCCCCAACATTTTTTTCGAACACACATACCGCCTATAACCACTCGTTAGGGGGGGGGGGGCTCTCATACACAATTTAATTTTTTATAAAATTTGTACCCACCGCTCTTTCTGGCCCAAGAAGGCCGCTGGTGGAGTTAAATGCATGACCGATCCCCAATATTTTTTCAATCCCCGTATTTTCTCCGAACATACTTACCTCCTATCGTGAACCCTTAGGGTGGTCATCATAAGATTTTTTTTATTTCTTATAATTTTTGTTATGACAGTAAGACCCAAAACTGCCCTGGAGTCGCCCCTTGCTGGGTTAAATGTAAGACCGTCCACCACTAATTTTCCCTCCCCAATATGTTTTCCCTACCCCCACTCCTTAATGGGGTTCCCATACAAAAATTACTTTTTATAAAATTTGCTCCCACCACTCTAACTGCCCCAAGGAATCCACTAGTGGAGTCCAATGTATGACCAACCCCCAATATTGTTTCAGCCCCAATATTTTCTCAGAACGTACCTACCCTCTATTTTCAACCCTTAAGGTGGTCACCACACATTTTTTTAATTTTTTATAATTTTTTTAATAAAGGAAAGGCTCAAAACTGCCCACTAGTCATCCCCATAAAAAATTACATTTGTATAAAATTTGTTCCCACCACTCTAACTGCTCCCAGGAGGCCCCTAGTGGAGTCAAATGTATGACTATCCCCCAATACTTTTTCAGCCCCAATATTTTCTCCCTCCAACTTCAACCCTTAAGTTGGCCCCTATACATTTGCCAAAACTGCCCCGCACTCCAGACTCTAGTGGGGAGAAGTGTAAGACTTACACCAATTAATTTTCCCTCCTCAACATTTTTCCCACACATACTTCTTATCCTTAAGTGAAAAGTTGTTATACTTCCTATAATGCTTATGGGAGGGGGGTGGGTAAAAGCAAAATTGCTATAAAATTTGCTCCCACCACTATATACCAAACGTTACTGAACAGCACATTGTTAGAGTCATCTATTAGTGCAACGGCTCTTTCGGTGGCGTCGTTGGCAAAACGATTTAGAGGGGAGGTACTAGGAAATATTTTTGAGTTCTGTAAAAAATGTAAATTAGGCAAGAAAAAATCGATTTGAACTCTACAGCCTTTTTAAGTATGTATTTTATTCTTTAAAGGCCTTTGGAGGAAAAAAGTTGTGTTGGTCCAAAATCACACATTTATTCAGAAAGGGTAATTATTACAAATAAATTATATTTGTTACAAAAAAGTATTTTTTCTAAAATATATATTACAAATAAATAATATTTGATGACATAAAAAATCCACGAAACCACAATTTGTAATGTAGATTTCCACATCACGTTATGTTTCAGCTAGTAAAAGTGGGGAGTTATCTTTCAAAGAGAGTTTCGTCCCAAAATTTTTAAGGTACTTTCAATACCTTTTAAATAAAATATTGATGGGTCTCGTACACAAAATTAATTCAGATATATAATCATATATATGTATGTCTATGGCTAATCAAAAACTGTGCTAAAATAAAATGACAATTTTTGGAGTTTGCCGAAAAATGCTGACGAGATATTAATTCCACCATAAACTACAACCTCAGACGAACACTTTCACATTTACACTTTGAGTCAAGTTGAGTCATACATATAACTTTTGGTCCACGACATTTAAAGATTATGTTCTCTACAAATCACAAAATTACAATACCTATGAATACTTACAAGACCACAATAATCATAAAATGTTAAATATAATTTTTCAACTACCAACTCTTGCCGTCAATTTTCATAATATAGTCACTTTATTATTTTCTTTTTAAGTCTTGATTTAAATTAATTTGCTTTATATCAAAATTAATCCCACTTTTTTTGAACCGCAAAGTTTAAGTACCATTCAGGCTTGTGGTGTTGCCACCTAATTTTCTCCAGTATATTTTCTTGATTGCTTGGAGTGTTGCCATATAGAAAATATATACACATTTACCACTTTCCAATTTTATTTTTTTTGAATTTCTGCCAAAAAAAATGGATTTGGGACCATAGTGCAGTGTGGGGATGAAAATAAAAATAATAACATAACATACTTGGAGTGATCAAACCCGAGACCGGAAACCGGGTCAACCGGGTTTTTCATCTGAGACCGACCGTCGGGTATTTTAAAATCGCGGTTTTTGGAAATCCGGGAAACCCGTGTTTTTTATGTCGGTCTCAACCGGTTTTTCATAGTGCAAAAAGCCACTTTTTATATTATCACAAGCTTCATAGAACTAACTAAAAATTTACGAACACAGCAATACTGTGAGTCTAAAGTGGCGAATTTCATCCTAGATTTAACATGACTTTCTTATGGGCAGAAAAAAATTCGACACCATTGACCGTTGCGGATATCGACCAGCCATAAACATAAGAATATGTGAGATTATTTTTAGAGGTGTTTTCAGGAGCGTTCAGATCACAGACGGTTTGGCCCAAGGACGAACTATTTTGCAGATCATCAGTGAATAATCCAGTATTCATTTCTGGCGCAATTGTACTTGTACGTAATATGAGGTTGATAAACTTTGCGAATATAAGAGAAGAGTGAAAGGTCATTGTATTTCAAAGAGTCCAAAAATACGCATAATCCTTAAATTTGATGGCAAACTTATGATTTATTTTCTTATTTGTTATATATTTTAGCTTATTTTATTCTCTAAAGGATAGCAAAATTGCAAAATGGGGTAATTGGGTAATTGGTCCAGAAATTATAGCTGTTTTTCAAAATGATTTTCTATTTCAACACGACATATTTTGTAGTTTTACGATGTTCACTCCTGTTTTAATAAACTAATATTTGCGGAATAATAGATGCAGGGCAAAAAGTATTGATGCGTATACACAGTGGGTTAACATTTTGTGGGCTTGTCCTATAATGAATTTCCCCATTTTTTACTGTTTCAAGAAAAACCCGAAATCGAAAAGTTGGCAAAAGTAAACTTAAACATTTGTTCATGTTTATAGGAACTTGTACAGTGCAATGAAAAAGCTGCTCTGAATGTGAAGTTGTCACTATGAAAAAAAACACAAAAAATACTATAAACGTCCAATAATTTGGCCAATAAGTTAAGACAAGACAAGAATTAAAATTTACATTTAAATTGTTTCAAATGTCTATTAATTTTGGACAAAAAGCGAAACAAAAAATATAAGGGAAACATGATAGTGTTTTCAGGAGAGATTTGCTCACAGCGACGAAATATTTTGCAGATCACATTAAGCAGTCTTAATTTTTGGGGGTGACTGTAAGTTATTTTTTATTTGGACCGCGATCCATCCAAATCTAATTCAAAATAAGTTCCCCAGAATTATAAGTGGTTCAAAGTGGGGAATCCTATACCCACAAAATAGAAATATCTATAGAAAACTTCCAGTAACTATATTAGTCATTTGAAGAACAAATTAAACAAGAGAAGTCTCTTGTTTAATTCCTTCTTAAAATTACCCAAAACTTCTGCCGCCTAACATCGTAGTCACACAAAGCACACACTATTAGTTGCAGATAGAGATTTCACAATTGTCTATGAAAATTCCTTGTACTCCATATGAAGGGATCATCATTTTTCCCCGGGAGTGTATGTATGTCTGTCTGTATGTTGTGTGTTGGGTTTTATGTTTGTAAATCATGTAAATTATGGGGCAATTGTTTGCGAAAAATACCTAAGATTTAGGTTTACCTATCCTCACACACACACACATAAACATAGACCTTGGCACTTAATCATCCGAGAAGTGGGCGGAGGTTAGCGGAGGCTTCAAACTCCAAAGACAAGAGTAATTTCCGCTTGTTTTGCAACAACAGCTAATAGAGTTGTTATGCTCTGCTCTTTGTTTGTTTCATAAAACAGCTGCAAAGAGAGGGGTGGGGAGAGTATGTCTGTGAGGAGAGGAAAGAGAAATTCGAAATTTATAGCCCAAAACCAAATGTATAGACACAAGCCTTGCCATTTGCATACTCTGGATGCAGGTACGAGTGTGTGTGTGTGTGTGGGTCACACTCTGGGTGTCCTGTGCACACTGCCAACCTAGCGTACCGCTCCGCTCCGCACGGCACTTTGGCAATTGTAGATCAATATCACTTTTACGCATTGTAGCCATTCTTTTTAAGCTTCAGCTCGGCTCGTTCGGTTCGCAGTGTAAATTATTATTGAAAATAGCAACAGCAACAACTGAGCTAAAAGGGAGGCCAATCCCTGAGCAAAATGGTTAGGTGGGGCAGGAGTTTTGCTGCCACTGCTATAGCTGTAGCTTCTATTTACTGGAGCAAACTCCGGTGTGGCATGGTCTATATCTAACAACAATAAATTACAATTTATGTTCAGCTAACGAGGTGCATTTAAATGTTTATAACACTCATTCATTCATCCATTCATTCATTCATTCACTCGTTCGTACGTTCGGTTGTTCTTTCGCTCGTTCGTTCATTCATTCAGTTGGCCTCAGCCGTTCATTTATTTTTACAAGCAAATGTTGCTCTCCCAGCTAGAGCATTAATGTGGGCGTGGGTAGGTTATACAGTGTGAAACGGGGGTGGAGTGGAGGGTTTTTCCCCTGTACAAACGTGAATTATTTGAATTGTTGCACACCCACAGCAATACAAAATTGCTTACGAGGCAATATACAAATAAATTTGCACAATTAAAAAGAGTCCGTGCAACAGAGTGGAAATAAATCGCATGCAAATTGTTGCAGGGTATGTGTGTGTGGCGGCAGTCAGGGCGCTCCAGAGGATTGTATGTTGGTGTGTGTGTGTTGCAGGGATATTTAACATTTGTATTGTTTAAAACCAGCGGACGATTTAAAATCAATTCTAGGGTTAATCCACAGGGTAAGAAGAATTCCACAAGGGACTCGAGGTAACGACTTAACACTTATCTGCTGGCATAAGAACGAATATACTACAATTACTGCCACCATATTCAGTTTACTGCAATCAGGTTCGTTATATTTTTAACTAGCACATTGCAATTAAAAAAACTTTCTCGTTAGCAAACTTTTGCAACAGCATAAACCATAAATTCATCCATTGACTAAGCCCAACTAATTAAGCAACCTCAAACATCTTCTGATTTCCTTCTCAACAAACGACCAACATATCTCAATAATTGGCTGTGTGTGCGCGTGTGTGTTTGCTATTATAAATTGTTCCTTGATCCAGGAAGGATGCTATGTGCTAATTGATGTTTCCAAAAAAAAACATACTCTGAAAATTCCCATAAATTGCCCATTGAAACAGATACAAAGAAAGTTGAAATTTTTCATATTCTTCTTAATAAACATCAGCATAAATCTTGCATTTGAAATAAAATGAATTTATCTGGCACAACCCTTAAACCTCTTCCATTCCATTCAAGTCTTTACAAAGCCACTGAATTAACCCCCAACCCCGTCCTCCAGACAACAAAATTCGAGTACAAATTTGTTGCTATTGTTGTTGTTGTCGTTTGTTTATTTCAATAAAAATTTATAGACAAAATATGCCACAAGAGACATTTGTTACCAATATAAAATACATAAAAGCTCATAAAAATATCAAAAAATAAATAGGAATAAACCTTACATACTCATACAACTACACACACATATATGGATATTAGGGTGTAGTATTAGGATTTAAGAAGTTTCAAGATGGAATGAGTTTTGAATTTTTATAAAATATCTTGACTTAGTGGTTAAGATAAACAATTAAAAATTTGTATATTTTTTTAAAAAGGTCTCACAAAGCTAAAGGACTAATCTAGCCAGCAAAAACAAATATATATCGACTTCTTTAATAAGTACTTTATGTCGGAATGAGCAGTTGTGCGGCCGCTGAGCTTTATATTTTTAGTTTATTTTGATGAAAATTTAAATTAAAAAAAAAATTGTAAAAATTCCAAAATGTACATGGCCACAACTTTTTAGGCATTTAAATATTGAAGGAATATTGAATTTTTATAAAATATTATTTCCAAACTAAGACTTTGCAAACGTTGGAATACTTTTTTCCAAAAGTTCGCCCATTTTTACTTTCCGAAGGCTAAAGTTCGAGATCAAAGCTAAACAACTGATCTAGCCAACCCAAAAAAAATATATAGACTCTAAAAATATACTTTGTCTCGGAATGACCCACTGTGCGTCAGCTGAACTTTCCATTTTTAGTTTATTTTGAACAAACTGATCTTTTGACGATCAATATGGTGTTCCCACTATAGATTGAGATGTCTCCAATCAGCCCCCATAACTCGTTTTCAGCCCTACCCTAATACACACACATAAATACTTAGATTCAGATGTACATATGTTTATAAGCACTTCCCATGTATCTACGATATTGTATTGTAGACGACACATACATACTCGTACATATGAAGATAAACGCCAATGAACACCGACTTCCAGAGATTTGTGTGAGGGCATGTCTTTGTGTGTGTACATTAGACTGGTGACAGTACTTTTTTTGACCTGAAAAGGACTAAACACATGAATTTAGAGATTGAATGTAAAAAACTAAGTACTCAGTTTTTAATTTGGTGATCTTTAATCATTTTCACAAGACTTTTAATTTCCAAAAAATACATAATTGTAATTTATTTTCATACTTTTGCGAGTCATACAAATACGATATGGATGGCAAATGAAAGCGAAGAATGTATGTTGAAAATACTTTAAATTTCATGCTTCTATCTATATTAATTTAGCATTAACAACCATTTCAAGTTTTCCCCCTTAGTTTAGTTAGATTATTCATGTTTTACTTTTAAAGGGGGAAAACTTGAAATGGTTGTTAATGCTAATCTAAAATACATAGAAGTGCGAAATTTAAAACGTTTTTAACAGAGGTTCTTCTCTTTCATTTGATGTCCATATCAATATTATACATCTCGCAAGAGTTCGAATATAAATTATTAAAATATCAATATCCTTTGGAAATTAAAAGACCAGTAAAAAGGTTTTCGTGGTTGTTTCTTCAACAAGAGGAATGCCCTCGGTGCCCTTACGATATAAAGCCGTATCGAAGAAAGATATCATATTTTATAAAGTCTATCATAGAATTTTTTAACCAACTTTTAATATTTTTTTAATTAGATTTTTTACAAATGGCGCGGTGCCTGTCCACTATTATAATTTATGAGAGTTTTATAAAACCATTTATCAATTTAAAACACTACCTTAAACCTCTCATAAATTACACTGTCCAACAGTATTTTTAGAATAGAGTAGCGAGTGTTGATTAGATCATTTTTGCA
The DNA here is from genome assembly GCA_947397865.1 of Polietes domitor. Lineage (NCBI taxonomy): Eukaryota > Metazoa > Arthropoda > Insecta > Diptera > Muscidae > Polietes > Polietes domitor. The sequence goes on along the minus strand of OX377621.1, from coordinate 172,348,980 downwards.
GAATAAACTTAAAGTCCAGCTGGTCTGAGTTTCTTTTTACAGTGGATCAAAGTTTTCTTTGGTTTGTGGAAGGGAGCATTATACTGAGTGAAAAAATGTTGTAAGTTAATATCTGAGAGAATTCTTATTGTCAGAACCATATTGTGGAATTTTATGAGGATCATTTTTGTGGGAGATCTTAACTCTCTAGCTCCTCTCTTTGACCCCTTTTTTCAAGAAAATTCAAAAAGGACATTTAAGCATTAAAATGTTCTATGAAAAAACGCCGGAGGTCACCAAAGACACCAAAGTTGTAAATAAAGCTCGTCACGCTGAAATAGCAAAATTACACTCCAAGTTATACAAAACAATTACTAGGGTTAAAATTAGTTCATGATTTTGTAAAGATCGATATTTTCGACAAAAAATTTGGGTATTTCGCTGGAGCACGGTAAACAAAAATACAAATTGTATATTTTTACAAACAAAATGTCTTTAAATGTGTATTAAGAACCAGTGTTGCTTGCACTAATCCAAATTGGATTACAAAAATTCAAAATCGTGGTTCCAATTCATTAAAATTTAACTCTATCTAGTTTTCTGAAAGAATTCTGTCACTAATTTTCCCTAATTTGAGGTATTTTTCCCAAAATTTCCCGAAACATAAACGATAACGTTTGTTTTTCACGTATAATTTTTCATCTTCATTGTTTTCCCCACCCAAATTTAACCCACTCTAATGTTCATATATAAGTATTTCGTTTGAATTCATCGACATGTGTGCATATGACAATGTTTTTCAAAAATATTTTGTGGTTAAAATGTTAAACCATTGAATACTCTCCATTTAGGGTTTGTAGGAGGCAAATCATAAATTTGTGCTGCCACCCAAAACCCAAACACAAACACACAATCGAAAATGACTGAATTGTGGAAATAAAGAATTACCATCGAATGTCTGGAGACAATATAAACGAATCGATTTTAAAAATAAATTTACGAGTTTCACTCAATGGTCAATGGAGATTTTGATAATGAAATGTGTGGAACAAAATGGGAATTGGAGAACAATGAGGACTTAAATGGACTTAGATGCCAGCTGAGTTACTCTAATGAGAATCGCAATACGGTGGAAACAAACAAAGGCATCCCAAGCGGTGGATTTTTTTCCAAATGAAGTCATAACACTAGGGCTGTTTTTCTTTAAGCCGGGATAATAAGCTGCGATAATAAAAACGTTAATAAAAAATTAATTTTTTACCCTAAATAAAAAATTATTTTTTTCACATATTTATATCAAAACAAATTTTTAAAAAAATATTTTGTGTTGATTTTTTTCGTCTTAGCCTCGATAACTATAACTTTGGATAATTATCTAGGTTAAGTCCAATATTTTTAATATAAAATATTTTTTTCAAAATTTGTTATCATACACACATTGATATTGCTGTTGGTGACATTTAAAAACAAAATATTTTTAATGAAATTTTAACTTTTTATTTAGGGTTTTGTTATCACAGCTTAGTTATCCAGTCTTAAACAAAAACTTCCCTCTTGATAAGTAGAATATCTAAGCTCCAAGATTTTTTTGAAAAAAAATCAATGTTCAATCTAATCTACAGAATTGACAAATCGTAGGGAAATATGGACTTATTTATAAAAAATGGCTCAAAAAATAATGACTGATAATTTTTTGAATTTTTGTTTGCAACCAAAAAAAAAACCAAAATCACAAAGTGGGAATAATATGTTCCAAAATTTGTGATTTTTACTAAAAAAATAGCCGTAGGGATATGGTAATATTTTTTGATTAAGAAGTCAATATATGGGTTTAAAAATAACACTAACATTTTCTAATCGGTGCTTTGCCATTTGGTCTTTTTGCACCTCTATTTTATAGAATTCAAATTTAGTATTTTGTACCCGGCGTTGCACGTGTTCATACCTACTTCCTACCTACCTACCTACCTACCCTATTCCCCTACTTCGTATGCTTTGGAAGATAAAATGTGTAATTTTTGATAGTTTTAAAATAATGTTTGTGTGGGAGGTACCCCCGCCCCCCATTTGTCCTATCATAACCTGGTATACCAAGGAACCATCCTCTGTCCACTGGTTTGCTATAGTAAAATTTTCAGGCGAATCGGACCACTGGTTTGGCGTCCTCTACGGAACAAACAGACGCACATTGATTTTTATACATGTATATAGATGACATGGTGACATTTATTACTTGGCTGCACACTATCTTTATCATGATTTATGGGCCGTGACTTTTTGATATATATATTTTTATTTTCTTTTTTTTTTTGTAAGAAATTGCAAATTTTTGGGAGGTCCATCGACCAAAAAGAGGCCATTCAACACATCTAAACTATGTATTCTTTGCGGAAAATAAAAGAAAATCACACTTACTTGAAGGAGAAAAAATTTAAAAAATAATGTTGTCGCCTTTATTAAAAAGGATAAAAAATGATTTTTTGGACGTTGCACAGTGGTTCAGCATCAAAATCCATCGGCCAAAATAACTCAATAACTTTTGTCCTAGTAGACATTTTTGAGATCTGTAAAAAACAAAAATAGACAAGGAAAGTCAAAAAAAAGAAATTACGTTTTTTTTTAATTTTCAAAACCTGAAAAACGTGAAAAATTAAATTAAAAATTTTTCTTCGCATTATGAACAAACGTGTTGAAAAACATAAACACAAAAAATGAAAAGTAGTCAAGTTGGGACGATTTCTAAAATATATACGATTTCCCGATTAATAATCCCGAGTTAATATCTCAAAATAATCTTTGGGTCCTTGTCTATTTTTGGTTTTTACAGATCTCAAAAATGTCTACTAGAACAAAAGTTATTGAATTTTGGCCGATGGATTTTGATTCTGAACCACTGTGAGTTGTTGTTTAGCTTCTTACATTTTATTTAAAATGTTATAGGCACCCTAACAATATAAATAACTTGCAAATCGGGCTAATAATCAGATCATGACGTTAAAAATACGAAACCAACTTCTCCAAAAATATGAACTTCTTCGTGCAACTCCAATATCTATTAAACTAGCTAAAGCACATTTTTGTAGATATACATGAGCTCCATCGCTGTGCGAAATATTTTAACAATCGACAATTTTACATTTATTTTATTGGACCTGAGCAAGACAATATGTGTAACTAGAGATCGTATGTAGAAAACCTGTAAACTCAATTTTTCATTGGATGACCCTTTCTCCATTTAAAATTATATTTAAATTAGAATCGGCTAAAAAGTACTGATTATATTTTCAAAATTCTGTTTGAATTGAACTTTGATTTCAATAACTTTGTCATTTAATAATGGAACACAATATCATTCCTATGGCCCAATGATGCCGCCAGTCCAAAATACACACCAAACTGTGACTCTATGCGGATCAATTGGTTACTCAATAGCCATGTGTGGGTTCTCTGAAGCCCATATGCGGCAATTTTGCTTATTGACATAGCCACCGAGATGAAACTGCGCTTCATGAAAGCCGAACTGAATGCCGATCTTTTCTCGAAAAGTTTACACGTAAATTTCTTACAGTTTGCATTAAAGACTCACTACTTTGGAAGTTCGTTTTTAATTTGTTCGAGCGTGCAGCGTTCCATTTTTCAAGCATCAAACATAAACCGGAAAATAAAAATTAATGTTATTCTATCTTTTAAAGTCAAAGTAATCGGTAATTCAAATTCAAACTTGTAAATGACCATAGGGTGGGTATGTTTAAATAATTTATTTTCATATTTTAACGAGCCATACTAAAGAGATATGGATAACAAATGAAAGGGAAGAATAACTTTAAAAAATATTTTTAATATAATGCTTCTATCGGTATTTGTTTAGTATTAACAACAATTTCAAGTTTACCCCCCCCCCTTATTTACTTATTTTATTCATCTTTTACCATTTAATAGGGAAAACTTGAAATGATTTTTAATGCTAAACTAATACAGATAGAGGAATGGAAGTTTTAGTATTTTTAACATACCTTCTTCTCTTTCATTTGATACCCATATCGCCTGTGTATGGCTCTCGAAAGTTTGAAAATAAATTAGTAAGACAAATATATCATATGGAAATTAAAAGTACTGTAAAAAGGAGAAAAGATAAATAAAGGCCAAATAAAAAACTGAGGACACATTTTTCTACATATTATCTCTAGTTTTATATGTATATGGTCTTATTCAGGTCCAAAAAGTAAAGTGTAATTGTACTTTTGGCAGTTACTTCAAAATTTAACATGTCGAAGTGGCCACCATTGGTCACCTAGTAGCCCCCATAGCTACTAGGCATCCACAATTTTGCAAACAGTCTGCAAATCACCTCTGCTATAAGCATGTGAAATGACGTAAAAATATATTTTTCCATTCTAAAGTTACAGCAATAATTCCATAAAATCGGACTGTATTGAGAGAACATATGTTTTCTCTCCTGCAAAATAATAATGACAACATGGCAACTCTAAGGAACAAACAAAAGCACCGCTGTACTAATACAAAAGCTAATGACTGTCTGTCCGCATTTTATTGCCATCCGACTTTTATTTAGCGAATCTAAACTAAAATTCAATAAAAAGAAAAAAGTCCTTCCCCACATATTTGAGGTTAAGTACTACGCTTAGGCAAATTGCGTCTTTGTGCTCAGCGTTCCCGAATATATTTGACACACCGCAAACATATTTCCCCAAATACCTTGTGGTGTTTGTCAATTATAATAGAAACGCATAAAATCTTCGCGGAAAATATAATTTTCAAAATGGGCTTAACTCTGCTGATAAATAAACTTTGCTGCGCTAGGATGTTGTAATCCTTGAAGGATTTACTTGGCTTGGTTTTTGTGAACTATTTGTTCAAGCTAATTGAATTAAGTTTTCTTTAGCCATATCATTCCATGAAAATGTTCCCAACTCCCCCGTCCTCCTCCTCACATCCTCCAGCCAAATGGAAAATGAGCAGCGGAGGAAGGAGTAAGATAGGCCACCCACCCGCTCAACTTCGCTGATGAATGTTGCGTTTTTCTGGTTATGCAAAATACACAAGCAAATAATGAAAAGACAAAGTTTTCGGGTTCGGCAAATACTTTTAAGCTTCTGTAACAGCATCAAGAAGGAATATTTCTTCTTCCTTCGTTTGTTTTTTTTTTTTGCTGAGCGCTGCTGCACAGACAACGTCGGCCCACATCTACAGCTCTACCAATACACAAATACCTACATACAAATACGATTTAATATTTGATTATAAATCATCATAATAGAAACAGACTATGATGAGTTGTCAGAATTTCATCATATCGTCCGGGGAAAAACCCCGCCACGCCATCCAACAAAAAGTATTGGCTGCTACAGCAGCATTTCATTGCGATATGCAAATTTAGGTGTGTGTTTTTTTGGAGGAGGACAGCCAAGACATGACGCCTTCTCCTTTTACTTCTTCTTCCGTAACGAAATGTATTCAACCCTTGTTGATGTTGGCACTCAAGTAAAATGAGAAAATATCAAGCATATCTAAATGTACACAAATGTCGAGTTCAATGGTTATTGGAAGAAATTAAAAAAAAAAGGTTTTGAAAAATTCCTGATTGACAGCTTTTTAACCTTTTTTTCCTAACGTTGTGTTCGTGAAAAGGGACGAGGCAAAATAATTGAACTGTTCCATGTTCCACAGCACTTTAAATTTCTTATTTACTAATTAAATTGTTCGCCGCACGAGAAAAATCTAATGTTTCTTATGTTAAATTATACGTTGATAAAAATCATTCCAGTGATTTCATTTGAGAAAAATGTCAGTGTCACGCCCAATGGCCATATGCATTTTTTTATTTTTTTATGATTTTGAAATCTCAGATAAAACTTCTTTTATTTTTTAATTCATGGTAACCAGCTCTTATAACTTAATAAATAATTAAGGCTTAATATATGTGCAAAATGAATCAAGGGACAATAACTTTTTGTTAATAAATAAATCATTCCATATATCCAGGCAAATCATTCCTAGAAAGTTATGGGTTGATTGTGTATTTGCAAGTCATACTTTTTGGATTATAATAAATTTACTATTGATTTTTTTGTTTTTGGTCTCACAGGTACAAATGAATACACATACTATTCCAATTCGTTATCACTGCTCAACATCGAATTATTTTCGAATTCTAAGATTATTATTTTGCAAACCAATTTTTATTATAAGCTGCAAATAATTAATAGTCTAACCAATCATGGATATTTCAATAATATTTATTCTTTTATTCTTTATTATATTTATCTTTATTATATTTATTCTTTTATTCTTATTTTTTTATACATAAAATTATTTTTTCCACTGAGCTAACACTCAGGGTATCTCCCCTATAAATGCAATGCATTGCGTTGGCTGAAGGAAGATAAGAAGATGAAAGGAGAAAAAAGTTAATTTTTGTCATTTTTCTCAATTTCGTTAAAATTACACTGTCCACCAAATTAAAACTTTTGAATGGAACAGAAAATTGAAATTTTGCAAATAATATTCGATTTTTATTTTTTGTTTATCGTGCTCTACCGAAATACACACATTTTTTATCGAAAAAGATCGACTATACCAAAAAACATAGACCATTTTTAACCCTAGTAATTTTGTTGTATAAGTTGTCGTGTAATTTTGCAATTTAAGCGTGAAGAGCTTTATTTACAAATTTAGTGTCTTCGGTAATCCCCACTGAAATTTTCCGACAATTTTTTTCGTAAAACATTTTAATCCTTAAATGTCCTTTTTGAAAGGGATTTTTGGTTTTCTCTAAAAAAAGGTCAAATTGACCCATAAAGAGAGAAGCTAGAGGATTAAAATCTTCAACAAAAATGATCATTATAAAATTCCACAATATAGTTCAGACAATAAGAATTCTCTCAGACATTAACTAACAACACTTTTTTCGCTCTCTTCGACCAAAAAATGAAAACTTTGACCCACTGTAAAAAGAAACGCTGGCCAGCTGGACTAATGGTTTATTCCCCAAAAATGGTCTACTCAATATGCCCTTTCAGAATTATAGGGTCGCTACTCTGTTTCAAAAATGCTGTTGGACAGTGTTATTTGTAGATATAAATCTGAAGTATGTACAACTGATTAATATTTTTCTATGACGAGATTTTATTTATTAATATATTATTTTTATGTCTCAAGGTAATATTCTCTTGTAAAGGCTTTCGTGTTGTTATGCCAACGGTATGTTTCGCCGTCCCAATATAGAATACACCATTTTTCCGATAACGTCCTACTTTCTAAATCTTGAACGCAAAAATAACTTATTTATCAAAAAAAATAAACATTTGCTTTCAAAGTATAACAATGAACATCGAAGTTTAACCTTTGATCCCTTTGACCTAGACCTTTGATATCATTTGATCCATTTAATCCCTTTGATCCATTTGACTTTTGACCTTTGACCTCTGGTCTTTGATCCCATTGATTCATTCACTTCTGACCATTGATCCCTGTGTGCTTCGAACTTCCAACATCGATGATCCCTTTGACCCTTGACCTCCGGCTTTTGACCTTTGATCCCTTAGACCAACGAACTTCCAACATCGAACCTCAATCATAGAACTTCGAACACCGAATTTTGACCTTTGATCCCTTTGACTTGTGGCCTTTGATCCATCGGATCCCTTTGAACCACGACCTCTGCGCTTTGATTCCTTTGACATTTGGCTTCTGACCTTTGATCCTTGAATTGTTTGAAACAAAAGCGTTCTGTGTTATTGGCACAAATTCGACAAGTGCTACAGACACACATTGTTTTATTCATTCATTTTCCTTATTCGCCTACTTCATAAGATTTTGAATATAAAATTAGTACTAATTGATATTTGTAAAATATAGTTTGTGTTGTCGATACCAAGCTCCTTTGTTCTATCATGACTTATTAAATCCAGGAATTATCCCCTGCCCAGAAGTTAGCTACAGTAAAATTTCCAAGCGAATCGATTCACCGGTTTGGTGTCCTACTTTTAGTTTTCTGCCAATTACGAATATAATCAATATAAAATCAATAAATTTCAAAGCTACAGGCTAAAATATCAATTTGATTTATTTTACAGAAAAAATCCACTATATCATAGGAAATGTAATTTCCATATTTGTTTATTAACACTCCTACTACAAAAAATAAATAAATTCTAAATATGCACTTCACAATCTGTAAAAGTTGTATTCGACATCGCTTTAAATAGATCTCCTCCTCTCATCGTTGTAATTGTTTAAAATCCACTTCATGGCGTTTATGTGCAGCCTGGCACTCAAATGCTTGCATATTTTGTTTAATACAATTTTGTTTCCGCCACGGTGCCATAATAATCTTAATTCATTTTAATCACTTCTAAACGTGATGACAATGCCATAAAATGACCATAGATTTAAACACACTCAGGCACACACACACATATACACTGAAAAAACACCTTCTTTCACACACTCCCCGTACATACGCTCATACTAGATACGCACGAACTCGTGTGTATGTGGAATTATACAAAAAAGAGCCGAAATAATTGCATTTACTTATTACCAACACCAACAAAGGCTGTTAAAGTGTCTGCGTGTGAGTTCAGTTGTTGCTGTTATTTTTGTTGGTGTTAGTGGAGTGGTAGTTGTTGTTGTACTAGTAGGTTGTATACCCACATTTAGATGTATAAAATCAGTGTCACATCCGCAATATAGCCAAAACTAGGCCCAGGGCCCCAGGTTGCTTAGACAGTAAGCTTTTTTAATTCAATTAAAAAATTAATTGAACGAATTAAAATATCATTTGGTTTAATTAATATATAACGTATGCATCTTCACAGACTCAAAATCAATTAATTTTTAATTGAGGAAAATATTTGTTTAATTAATTTGATTTTGTGAAAAAATTTGTCAAAGATTGACATTAAATTGTGTAAAGTTTGGTCTTGTTTATTCTAACCTATGTATACGAAAAAGACAGGGATTTTTCGAAATTCGTACTTTTAAGGGATAAAAATGGTGCGGACCAAATGTCTGCAACTAAAATAATAAAATTCAGTATTTCCTCGAACAGTGCAGACGTCTAAAATAGAGTAAATTTTCGAAATTTTTACTTTTAGGGAAAAAGGGGATAAATGGGATAAAATTGGTACCAATCAAACCGCTGCAGCTAGAATACTGAAAATCGGTGCATACTTCGCTCTGGCTGCATAGATTAAAAAAATTAAGCGATCATTCGATATTCGTACTTTTTGGGTCAACATGGGCAAAAAGGGATAAAAATGGTACCATTTAAACGGATACAGCTAGAATCAAGAAATTTGATTTATACAGTTCTCTGACTCGCAAAATAAATTTTTACTCCAAATTCGTACTTTTACTTTTAGGGAAAAACGGGGATAAATGGGAAAAAATTGTACCATTCAAACCGCTGTAGCTATAATAATGAAAATCGGTACACACTTCGCTCTGGCTGCGTAGACTCGAAAAATAAATCAATCTTTGAATATTCGTATTTTTAGGGTCAAAATGGGAAAAGGTTTAAATACGGTACCATTCCAACAGCTGCAGCTAGAATTAGAAAATTCAATTTATACATTTATTTCTCTGACTCGAAATATAAATTTTTACTCCAAATTCGTACTTTTAGTGGGAAATGGGTAAAAAGGGATAAAAATAGTACCTCTGCAGGTAGAATAATGAAAATCGGTACACACTTCGCTCTGGCTACGTAAACTCATAAAATGAAGTGTTCTTTCGATATTCGTTCTTTTAGGGTCAACATGGGCAAAAAGGGACAAAAATGGTACCATTCAAACAGCTGCAGTTATAATTATAAAATTCGATTTATACATTTATCTGACTGGAAAAATAAATTTTTACTCCAAATTCATGATTTGACTTTTAGTGCGAAACGTGGGTAAAGGGGATAAAAATGGTACCAATCAAACCGCTGCAGCTAGATTAATGAAAATCGCTGTATTCTTCGCTCTGGCTGCGTAGACTCGAAAAATAAAGCGATCTTTCGATAATTTTAGGGCCAAAAAAGGGATAAAAATGGTACTATTCAATCTGCTGCAGCAAGAACTATAAAATTCGATTTATTTCTCTGACAATAAATAAAAAAAATTTACTCCAAATTCGCACTTTTACTTTTAGGGGATCTTACGATATTCGTACTTTTAGGCTCCAAAATGGCAAAAAAGGGATAAAAATGGTACCATTCCAACAGCTGCAGATAGAATTATAAAATTCGATTTATTCATTTCTCTGACATCGTAGACGCCTAAAGTAAAGGTTTTTTCAAAATTCGTACTTTTAGGAACAAAATGGGGTAAAAGGGATAAAACTGGTGCCAAACAAACGCCTACAGCTACAATCGTGAAATTAGATGTGTACAAATGATACTTTCTTCGGAATAAAATAAATCACATTGTAAGATCTTTATCGAATTCCGAAATCGTTTTCCTATATTTAGCAAAGGGGATCCACGTTGTACCCTTGATCTTGCCCTGATGTATGCCATAAATATATTTTTTGCCAAAAAAAAAAAAACAAAATCGTGGAATATAAAAAGCGTGTGGTAAAAATGTTTAACCTCTTCCATAACAATAAAAATCCCAGTGATTTTTTCACTGTACCCCAACACTTTGAGTTCGTGCTACAGAAGCTGCTGCGGCTGCTGCTACTGTTGGTTGGTTGGTTGGTGACCATGGCATGGCGTTGATCCTATTCTAACAGAAATAACATCAACAACACATACACACACAAAAAACCGCTTGAATAAAATAGTGTAAATCCTATTAAACATGATGTAAAAATATAAACCCCTTTCTTTCTGTGTGTGTGTACTAGCTCGCACAAGTATGCATGCCTGCATTCAAAAAAACCGGGTGAATAAAAAACAAGGACGAAGAGGATTTAAAATTAGATTTATTCTGAACTATAACTCATGCGTCGTTGGTTGTCTACGAGTATAAATTTGATAAAGAAAACAATGTCTGTTTTTGGGATAGACAACCTGGAAATGGAATATTTCGAAGAATCGTGTGGCTGATACATTGTATATTTCGAATGTAGGGGATTAGTTATGATACCGTCTGGATTATATACAAATATCGAGAAAGATCTGATCTGACCTGAAACTGTGGAGAGAGGCCAAAGATTAATCCAAAGGGACCATGGCTTTTGAATGTATCTTAGGGTGAATACTTACCTTTCCTTGTGTATTGAAAACATCAAAACAGACTTTGTTCAGAGATAAAATGAAATTGAATTCCGCTTTTGCATTCTAAATCGATTTCATTTAAATGGACATCTTTTTTAAAAAGAACCAGATTAATTAAATCCTAGCTAGATTTTCAAAAAGTTTCCGATCCAACAAATTTAAATTCATTTCAGATTTTTATACTCTCCACCTCCAGGATGGGGATATACTAACTTTGTCATTCCATTTGTAACACCTTGAAATATCGAGCTGAGACCCTACAAAGAATATATATTCTTGATCGTCATAAAACTCTAAGACGATCTAGCCATGTCCGTCTAGAATATAAACGAAAGTTGCGAGGACGTCCAAATTTTCCATAAATGCGTATTATAGTCGTAGATCGGTTGGGATTGCAAATGTGCGAAATCGGTCCAAAGGCAAACATTTTTCCCTCTCAAGAACTGAAAATACCCATTTTTCCCAATGGAGAAAAAAGGGATAAAAATGGTACATATCAAACGATAACATCTATAAACACGATAGATGTTGTCGTTTGATATGTCCACTAATTGAGTAGATACATAATATAAAATTATTTTTTCCAAATAAGTACTTTTAAGGGGTAAAATGGGAATAGAGGGATAAAAATGGTACCAACCAAACGGCTGCACCTAAAATAATGAAAATCGGTGTATACATTCTTCTGATTGCGTAGACACGAAAAATAAACGGATTTTTTCGAAATTCGTACTTTTTGGGGATAAAATGGAAAAAGGGGATAAAAATAGTACCAACCAATTGAACGCAGATAGAGTCATGAAATTCGGAGTATACATTACTCCGACTGCGTAGACACGAAAAATAAAATGTGTTTTCCAAATTCGTACTTTCAAGGGATACAATGGGGACAGAGGGATAAAAATGGTACCAACTAAACGGCTACAGCTAGAATGATGAAATTCGGTGTGTAGCTCCCTCTAATTGCGTAGACACGTAAAATAAAGAAATTTTCGAATTTCGTACTTTTAAGGGGATAAAATGGGAAAAGGGTATAAAAATGGTACCAACCAAGTCGTCGCAGCTAGAATCATGAAATTCGGTGTATACATTCATCTGACTGCGTAGACACGAAAAATAAAACGGTTTTTCCAAATTCGTACTTTGAAGGGATACAATGGGGACAGAGGGATAAAAATGTTACCAACTAAACGGCTGCAGCTAGAATTATTAAATTCGGTGTGTATTTCGCTCTAATTGCGTAGACACGTAAAATAAAGAGATTTTCTTTTAAGGGGTAAAATGGGAAAAGGGGATAAAAATGATACCAACCAAATGGTCGCAGCTAGAATCATGAAATGCGGTGTATACATTCCTCTGACTGCGTAGACACGAAAAATAAAAAGAATTTTCCAAATTCCTACATTTATTACTTTTACGGCAAAAATTGCTTGAATCATGAGGGCAGGTTACCTTGCACTGTGTACGTGAGAGATAATGGATTTTCAAAATTTGTACTTTTGGAATTAAAATAGGCTGGAAATACACCCACTATCTACCAATAATAATGGTATTTAATCTTTTTTGAAGGTTGATGTCTTACTTTCTGAATTGAAGTATCATTTCTATATATATAGTATAAATGTATTGGCAGCCTTGCCTAATAGGCGTGGTTTTTATTTGTTTTGGTTTACCTGTAACGTTACTGCACTTCTTCGAAAATCGACTGCCTCTGTGGAATGCAATCCATGCCGTTTTTACTTGTTTTATATTATTTAAAATGTAGGCCTGATTTGTAAAACGTTATTAAATTCTCCTTAATCCTGCGTTAAATCGCCCATTATCGAAACAAATCCTTTGTTTAAAGGAATTATTCAACACCACCCCCTTCCCCCTGCCTCAAAATGTGTTGCACAGTGTTATTTATGCTCTTTCAGGTTACGATTATATAAAAACGAAACTGCTACCCAAGGGATTTATGCATCAGTCTTCCTCTCACATAAACCACGAGTCGCACATTGAAGTGGTTTTCGCACACATCATTTAATGATTTTAAACCGCATAAATACATCCAGGCCGCCCCCCCCCCCTCACCCCATCTATTTTAACGTTTGTTATTAAGCCATAGCCATTGCGGAGCAAGCAAAACGCTATTAAAACACCATGAACCACCAGCATTTGCCATAAATTTCGCAGGAAACGAGCACCCACAACCAAAAGAGGCGAAAACAACCGAAGCCGCTTTCGATTCTGTTGTGTTTTTGCAACCGCTTCGATATTAGCTCGCTCTCATAAAGATTATTAAAATTATGGCTCGATTTTCCATTTTCCTTGTTTCTGTTGTTGGTTTTTCTCATTTGGTTATCGCCATTTGATGAAATTTCATGTTTTATTACAAAAACACATTAACTTTCGAACATTAATGCGGGGGATTACTGTGTGGAAAGTGGGTTGTGACAAGTGCACTCTCTGGCCACACAGCTGCACAGTGCAGCCAGCCAGCCACACATCGCACCCTCATGTATGTGTGTGTGTGTGCGCGAGTGTGGTGGGCGGTGATGGCCGGGGAGGTTAAACACATTTCTGTTTTGATAACTGTTATTAGTTAAAACCAAAAGTAATAATAATACCAGTCATTATTGTTTATGGCCATACAAGAGTACTACAACACATTTTTAATGGCTCTCGTCGAACAGAATATCAGAGCAGCAGGAGGAGGTGGAGTAGAAGAATGGCATTAGGGGTACAGGGACCGGAAAACAATACGCAGAGCATTTTGTAGGAGTTGAAAACATGGCTTTTAATATCCTAAAACATACTGTGGCGTAGAGTGCTGATATTTGTAACATTCAAATGGAAACCCAGCCAGATTCGCATTTTCGAAAAAATAAAACATTTCCACATATTGAAAAAATCCGGATTTTAAAGATTAATTTCATATTAGAACCGACTTGAATTTTGTCTTATTTGTTTGGCATCTTTGAATAGAATTTCAGCCAAAAAGGTGCATCTCTAGTTAAATGTTCTAGAAATCTGGTTTTACATTTTTTAAAGGGGTTTAAGTCCTATTTTCCACAAAAAGTTATCATCAATGAAACGGAAAGAGTTCTGGTTCATTAATTTTGCATCGCTCTACAATAATATGTCCCTTTTGCTCCCAAGTCACAGTTTCGAGAAACCCGGGTTTTGCAGCTAATTTCATATTAGAAACGGGTTGAATTCAGGCTTATTATTTTAAAATAATTGAATAGGAATTTGTTCCAAAAAATGCCTCTCTAGTTAAATTTTCGGGAAAACCGGTTTTAAGTTTTAAAAAATCTGGTTTTTAAACCTATTTTCCATAAAAAATATCATCACTGAAACGGAATCAGTTGCGGTTTATTAATATTTCATCGCTGTACAATAAATAATCTGTGCTTAATGGCCCCAAGTCACATTTTCGAGAAAACCCGGTTTTTGCAGCTAATTTCATATTTGAACCGGATTGAATTCAGGCTTATTATTTTAACATCATTGAATATGAATTTGTTCCAAAAAATGCCACTCTAGTTAAATTTTCGGGAAAACCGGTTTTAAGTTTTAAAATATCCGGTTTTTAAATCTATTTTCCATAAAAAATATCATCACAAGTCACATTTTCGAGAAAACTGAGTCATATTTGAACCGGAATTAATATTGATTTATTTTTTAATGTTTTAAAAATCCTGTTTTTAAACCTACTTTCACAAAAAAAAAATAATCAGAAATATCGGAAACAGATTCAGTTGCGGTTTATTAATTTTTCAAAGTTGTACAATAATCTTACTCTCAATTCAATTTTTTGACGAAACCCATTTTGAAACCTAATTTCGTATTTGAACCGGTATTAATTTTGGTTTATTTATTTGTCATAGCTGAGTACAAATATGCAAATTAAATTTTTTCTTAACTAACATTTTTAAAAAATCCGGTTTTCATATTAAAAAAAAAACAGTTTTTTTAATTATTTCATATGTGACCTAAAATTAATGTTGGTTTATGCATTTTTCATCGCTGCCAATAAAAATATTCTTAAAACTATATATTCTAGAAATCCGGTAAAAAAAAAAACATGTTTAAACCATAATTTCATGAACCACATTGAATTGTTGTTTATTAATTTGTTGTTTAAAGTGTTTCTAAAGTTTCATTTAAAAAAACCCTAGTTGAAATTATGAAAAACAAGGAAACCCGGGGTTTAAAAAAATATTTTCCATAAAAAATAAAAAAATATTTAAAAATCATTAAAAAAAATTATCAAGGACAAAATGGATTGTTTTTGAATTATAGTCACATTTTTTGAAAACCCCGGATTGAAATGTTGAAAAACTAGGGAATCCCGGGTTTAAAAAAATATATTTTCGAAAAAATAACTTTTTCATAAAAAATATTATCGACGACAAAATTGCATATTTTTGAATTATAGTCACATTATTGAGAAACCCGGATTGCAATGTTGAAAACAAGGAAAACAGGGTTTTAAAAAATACTATCGACAACAAAATGGCATATTTTTAATTATAGGCACATTTTTGAGAAACCCGTATTGAAATGTTGAAAAACAAGGTAACCCGGGTTTTAAAAAAATATTTCTATAAAAAATATTTTCTATAAAAAGTAAAAAATATTTTCCATAAAAAAATATTATCGCCGACAAAATTGCATATTTTTGAATTATAGTTACATTTTTGAGAAACCCGGATTGAAATTTTGAAAACAAGGAAACCTGGGTTTAAAAAAAATATATTTTCAAAAAATAACTTTTTCGTAAAAAAAATATTATCGACGACAAAATTGCATATTTTTCAATTATAGTCACATTTTTGAGAAACCCGGATTGCAATGTTGAAAAACAAGGAAAACAGGGTTTTAAAAAAATATTATCGACGACAAAATGGCATATTTTTTAATTATAGGCACATTTTTGTCACATTTTTGAGAAAACCGGTTTACATGTTTAGAAAATCCGGGTTTAAACCAATATTTCGAAAGAAAAGTATCATCAATGAAAATCGCATCTATTAAAACCGGAATGAGTTTTGGTTTATTATCTGTATCTCTCAAGTCAAAACCGGTTCGAAAAATATCCAGGTTTAAAAAATGTATTTCTATTTTAGTTTATTAATTTGTTATCGCCGAATTCAAGTCTGTCTTTAAATGTATTTCTCGAGTCACATTCTCAAGAAAACCGATTTGAAATGTTAAAAAAATCCGATTTGTAAAACCTGATGTCATATTTGAAGAGTCAATGAAGTTTATTTTTTTTGTCATCATTGAAAAAGATCTGTCCTCAAAGTAATATTTTCTAAATAAAACCGGTTTTATATGTTCCGAAAATCCGGTTTTAAATCTACATTCAATAATAAATTTGTAATCAAATTATATTTCGAAATGAATTTTGGTTTGTTATCTACATATGTCTCTCAAATCAAACCCGTTTTGAAAAATATCCGGGTTTAAAAAATATATATATTTTAATTTTTGTTTATTCATTTGCCCTCGCTGAATCCTAATCTACACTTTCAAGTAAAAAAAATGAGAAACCTGGTTTGACATATTGAAGAAATCCGGGTTTTAAAACCGGAATTCTGAAATATATACTTTTTAGACAGGTTATGATTCAGCGATGAAAAATTAATAATAAAAATTCACAATTCCCCAAGAAACTAGATTATAGTTTTTTATCATTAATTTTTCATCGCTGAATCATAACCTAGATATTGGATTTTTTCACAAATTCGGAGGTATTTTTATCGCTTGTGGATAAGTCGTAGTCAAACTATACAAATATGTTTAAAACACATGCCGTTCAATGTTGGCAAGATATTTTACAACCCACTGTTCAGGCCCTATTACAGTTGGAGGACCATACTACTTAAGAATTTCATCAACATCAGTTAAAGAGCGTCATAATTATTTTCCTTTTTATTTTCTATTCCCCACTGTGCGGAATAGTTAAACATGTAGTCGGCTCCATCCCACCTTAGCCTTTCCTTATTGGTTTCGCCATGTTGTTCTTGTGAAAATGATTACGGGAAGTAGTCATAAATGTTTTCGCTTTAAATGCTCGCTCGCTCCAAAAGGAGTGTTGGTGCTGTTGGAGTCTCGTTTATTTTCTGTTGGCCACAAAACATCGTAAAATTTTATCACTTTCTTTTGAAAATAAAAACTAAGAATTTCCTAGGAATTTATTGATAATTAGAGAAATTCATGCAGGTGCAACAAGAGACGAAACTCGCAATGGTTTTATTTTGACTTAAAATAAGGAATGCAAGCAAGAAGTCTTGTTATAGCTATGACCCATGCCTATAGTACACAAATAAAACGTTATTTTTCTTGCTAATCTAAATTGATGCTTGTAAAAAAGCTAAACTGGTACTTTATGACTAACAATATTGCTTTTTCTTGCCATTCATGTGCAGGCAGGCAACACCAACACCTGCACCGCCTGCAGGTGCTACAAAATTACATTCAAACCAAATTGCCAAAAATTACGATGTGTTACGCTGAAAAATAAAAGATCTTTATTTTTCCATTTCACTTTCGCACAACCTTCAACTCTGTTTATTTTATTTCGCTTTATCAAATATGCATAACGTCAAGTATGTTACACTGCCTGTGTGGGGGCGACCACTCTGGCAACTCTGTGACTCATATCCGTTTGTTTTTGAACTTGTGTCTGTGTGTGTGTCAAACAGGTCGTGGTAAATGTGAATGTGTTGGTTAACACAGTATTAACAATTTCCATAAATTTGGGCAACAATTGTTAAATAAAAGCGAAAAACAATGAAAAAATGTAACAGGTTTTTTAGCATTTGCGGATGTGATGGTTGGGGGAGGGAGAGATCACTGACAAAGACAAAAGGCTAGGTTAGAGAATACGCCGACATGAAGCCTGGTAGATAAATTTTGAACATTTGCTGATTATTGAGTTGTATGTTATCAGATAGGTACATACACGAACAACAGACCTAATACATACATTCTGGCTTTTGATATTCAAAAAAAATAAAAAAATAATGACAGCTAATGCCGAATGAGTAGGATTATATAATATCCAACAAAATAGATATGAAGGACCAGTACAATAAATAAAATTATCCCCGTAAAAAATATAAAATATTTTCAAAATCCCAAGGAAGTTATTTTAAATTACTTTCAAAAAGGTTGAGATTATGTTATCATCCCCTAACATTTTACGAATAATATATACACCCGCCTTCATGTACGACAAAATTAATTTAAACAAAAACGCTATGTTGTTGAACAGGCCCTTACATCTACAAAATCCATATATTTTTCTTTAAATAAGTCTACTTTTCTTAAAAAGTATTTCTAAAGTCACATTTTTGAAAAAAAAACGGTTCGACATGTTAAAAACACACAACGAAAACCGGGTTTTTAAACATATTTTCCATTAAAAATATTATCGACGAATATTAGTAACTACGAAATGGCATATTTTTGAATTTTAGTAAATAAAAGTATCGCTCAAGTCATATACTCGAAAAACCCGGATTGAAAAATATCCGGTTTTAAAAAATATATTATTTTTTTATTCATTTATTCTTGCTGAATTCTAGTCTGCCCTTGAAACATTTTCGAGAAAACCGGTTTGATATGTTAAAAAAGGATCTGTTCTGAAAAAGTATCTCTCAAGTCACGTTTTCGAAAACCCCGTTTTGACATATTAAGAAAATCCGGGCTTACACCTAAAAAATCATCTATTTGAACTGGAATTATTTTTTCCTATTATATGTGTATCTCAAACCAAAATCGGTTTGAAAAGTACCCGGTAGTTTTTCTAAAGTAAATTTTTTGAAAATACTAAGTTTGACATATATAAAAAACCCAACATATTTTCCATCAAAAATATTATTACGACGCTCAAGTCATATACTCGAAAACCCGGTTTGAAAAATACCCGGGTTAATTTTCGAGAAAACCGGTTTGATATTTTGCAAAAAATCTGAACTTAATGAAATGAAATATTTTTGAATTTTAGTCAATACAAGAAGTATAGCTCAAATCACATACTAGAAAAAAACGGTTTGAAAAAATATATGTATTTTTAATTTTTGTTTATTCATTTATTCTTGTTGAATTCTATTCTGCTCTTAAAGTGTATTTCTAAAGTCACTTTTTCTAGAAAACCGGTTTAAATGAACTTTCGTCTTTTAATTCCTCGTCATTTTAAAGGATCTTCGAGAAAACCGGTTTGACATACTAAGAAAATCCGGATTTAAACCCATATATCATCTATTTGCACCGGAATGATTTTTGGTTTATTATCTGTCAAAACCGGTTTTTAAAATATCCGGGTGTGATTTTTTTTTAATTTTGGTTTACTTTTACTGGCTGAATACTAGTCTGTCCTTCGTTCGTTAGGATCCCGGCTGCTATAAAAAATGTAACACTAGTCAAAAACGATTTTAAAAATATACGGGTTTGAAAAAATATATATTTTTTTTGGTTTATTAATTTTCCTGGCAGAATTTTAGTCTATCCTTCGTTCGTTCGTTAGTATATCGGCTATTATAAAATAATGTAACTCAAGACAAAAACGGTTTTAAAAATATCCGGATTTGAAAAATAGGTATATTTTTTTAATTTAGATTTATTCATTGTTCCTCACTGAATTCTAGACTTACCTTCGTGCGTTCGTTAATATCCCGGCTATTATAAAATAAAACGAAATTTGGGAAAAAGGGTTTCGTCCTATTTAACCAAAAATTAAAAAAATCATTCCCATTCCCTGCACACCACCAACGATATATGTTCCGCCAATTCTTTTCTAAACCATCTGAGACTGAGCGCTCTTCACGTTGTTAGACTTGCAATTAATCCATTTGATCTAGGGACATCTTTTAACAACTTCCACATAAATCCACAATTATTTTATGTGCAGTAAAAATGACCCTACCCAGTGGCCTAAATGTTTGCATACAACATTTTATTGTCATGGGTTAACTTTGGTGAATTGCCCTGTGTAATCCCAACATGACAGCATCAGTGATGATAATGTTCATCTGTTGATCCATGTCTCGTGTTATACGTCAATTCGTTCACCTGTTGTTCGCTTTAATTCAAACATGGCTGAACACAACAAATGCTGGTCATCAAGGACTTAACATAACAACGTATTCATTTGGCCGGCTCCGTCCTATGGCGAACAATAATATTTTTATTTCTCGCCGTAAATGTTTATTTTATGAAATACTTTGTGGAGGTATTTTTTAAAAAATATTATTTCCACATTTTCCATGTTGCTGCTGCTGTTGTCGTCGTTATTATTATGATTGTTATTATTATGATGATCATTATGCTTACAGCTACAAATTAAAACATGTGCTAACACTTTGTTTTGGCGTTTCTCTTTTTTCGCATCACATGATACCCTCCACCATACATATATGGCCACAATATGCCTCTGTGTGTATGTATGTGTGGGTGTGTGTTCATGTGGTAGCATAAAAATTTGTTATAATCAACAGCATTTTTATTACAATTTATTTGTATTTTTTGATGGCTGGACATAAAAATGGTTTTTATGACATTGAAGGATTTATCCGCTGAGCAACGGCCACTTAACGCTTCGCTTCGTCGTGGAAGGAAGCGTATATTTATGCATACATGTGTATTCATGGTAAGGACTTCATGGTAGCCGCCAGGGAGCTGGCGATAACAAATGAGTTTGGACAATAAAAATACTGTGAATGCACAGCAAAAGATTAGAGGTAGCCGTAATGAGTTTTGGGGACATTCGAAAGGCAATTAAAAGCAACAGTCTAAGCTTGTCAAATGGAGCTTAGTGACAGCGTGTAGCAAAAATTTCATAATTAAATGTCAGTGGAAATTCCATATAAGAAGGCTAATTTTTTGTCAATTAAGTAGCTTATTTTAACACTTACAATTGGGGATTTTCTGAAGCTATCTGTTATGAAAATCTACTGGTGAAAACTTCAAACAGCTATATTAACATCTATCTCAATACCAAATTCCATTTATTGACCTGTGCAATTTTTCCTTTCACTCGAAGTGGGGGTCGAAAAAATCTTTCGACTCCTGGCAACTTTATCAGACTCCGACTACATAGCCCCCATTTTTAATCGTTGCCATAAAACATCGAACTTAGTACCAGGCTTCACAAATAAAATGCTGATTTTGGTCTATATTGCGTATGAGCATTATTGTGTTTGAAGTGTGATTAACACTCATACGCCGTGATGACAAATTCTGGCCTCAGAACAGTTTTGGCACATTCTGTTGTTTATATATAAAATCGGAATATCAGAAAACAATGTGCTACAAAAAAGTCTAAGTACAAAACTCTGGGATGTGATATTTTTTCTTGTAGGTATTGTCGAGCAGAACAAGAATCTGTATTTGAAATATTCGCCGTGCTTTTTTAACTACATTTATCTGCTTTGATGAATTTTTAGTATTTTTATTGGACTTCAATTCGTAAAATTATGAGAGATTTGAACTGGAATGACCAAAACTTGTATTTTTACAAAAATGTTGTTTTAGTGAAAACTTCAATAACTCAGTCAATTACTGACGGATATTTAAGCTGATTTATTTAATTTAAAGCGACGTTTTACTCCTTATAAAATGCGTTATTTAAATTAATTTACAAGTCAAATTTACATTTACAAGAAAAATGGCTAAATATTGTTTTAAAAATGTGTTTGCTGGTTAAGTTTTTTAAATAAGCTATGTATCGATCGAAAGTTCCAAGTTTCTTATTTTCAAATCCCAATACCTATAAGAAAAATAATATCACTTTCCAGGGTTTTGAACTGTCGCACAGTGGAATCGTTATGATATATGAAAAATAACAGATTACGGAAATAGAAAAATCAAAAATTCCTAACTCCATTCGTACAAAAATAGCCAGTAGAGCTATTCGTTAGAATGTTATCCATTACAAATATATTTTTTCGATATTTTTTCTATTTTTACAAGTTTTTTCATGTCAACAAACCTACGAAAACGGGAATTTTAATAAAATATATAATACAAAAAGTTTTGTGGAACAATATGCTTAATGCTCTCCCCTTTATATATCCTTTTCGTCAATATCGAAAATATATTTTGTGCAAAATTTTGGGGAGGCCACAGAATTGAATTGGTCATATCCTCCGTAAGCCGGAAAATTTAAATATTTTATATTGAATTTGTTTCGATTTTGTTTATAATTTGAGGAATTGTACTGCTAATACATAATGTGTCAAAATAACCCTTCTGTTCTAATTGTTTGATTTGTTTATTATTATTTTCATATTAATCAGTCCAGCTTGAGGCCATAGAAAATTGGTGTAGTTTATTTTATAAATACTACTTTTTCAAAAAGGTGTGTTCATTCAATCGCTTGTGACTCCTGAAATACTTCACCAATTTTAATGTGTTATACCTTGTTCCGAAGGTAATTTCAATCTTTTATTTTGATTTTCGAAATGATTTCACCAATCCATGTTGTTGAAATTTTAAAGTATTGTGCTTAGGTCTATTTTTAAGCGACTGTGTGAGTTTGAAAGTGATGAAAGGATGGCTTCTATTTTTTACGATTTTTTCTCGTTTTTTTTTCAAAATTAACCAGAATTACAGTGAAAAATCATCAAAAATATAATTTTTATTATTCATATATATTATCATTAGTTCATAAACACAAGGTAAAAAACAATGAAAAATCCAAGAAAAAATAGGTTATGGAAAATTTTAATTTTTTTCATTTTTTTGTAGCGTGAGATTGCACCATCAGAAAAAATTAAAAAAGATATATTAAAATAATTAAAAAATAATAAGCGATCCCCTGCTACCTGGACATGTTATTGACTACAATTTATCTAAAATATTTGTAGTTGCACAATGCAACAAAAAAACATAATAAAATTGTGTCCGAGGCCTAAAAATATTTTTGTTTGCTTTGAGGCATACTGAGTCATAAAATCAGCACACATTTTTTCAATTTCCTTCATTATAATATTAGCTATTAGAAATTTTATTTCTATTTTTATGCTTTTAAACAAATCAATTGTTTTTTCAATATTTTGAAGACTGTTATTAGTAAAAAATAAAAATTTGATCTATAAAAAAGCCAAAATACATCAGAAACTATTACACCGCGTGACAAATTTACATTTTTTCATTGGAGCTGAACAAGACCATATACACATGAGACTATAGATCGTATATAGGAGAATTGTGCACTCATTTTTCAGTTTTTCTCCTTTTTACATACTTTAAATTTTTGAAGGATATAAGTTTCTTAATATTTTTTTTTCATACTTTTTCGAGTCCTACAAAGGTGATATGGATATCAATTGAAAGAGAATAATATCTTTTAAAAATATTTCAACTTTAATTTATTTAGCATTAACAACTATTTCAAGTTTATTCCCATATAAAATTAAAATTTTATTTATTTTTAAGGGGAAATTTTGATATGGTTGTTAATGCTAAACTTACAAAGATAAAAGTATTAAATTTGAAGTATGTTTAATATATATTCCAATCTTTTATTTCATATCACCTTTGTAGGACTCGGAAAAGTACGAAAAGAAATTATTAAAATAATTATATCCTTTGGAAATTAAAAGTCCTATAAAAAGGAGAAAGGATAAAAATGAAAAATTGAATACATATATATACGACTATATACGACTTGTAGTTTCACGTGTATATGGTCTTGTTCAGCTCCAAAAAGTACTATCGCACGGTGTTATACATTGAACATCGGCAAAATTTTCGTTGGGCAATGCATTATTTTTTAATTAGGGTTTAACAATCTTATATACTTTTCAAAAAAAAAAGAAATTTAAAATAGACAAAGAGTTTTTAAAAGTAGCTGAGTCAAAATATATGGCCTTGGAAAAATAATACACCCGAATACAATGAAGTGAGACCTCTGAAAAACAATTTCTTCACATTTTTTTGTATCGAAGAGTATCGGTAGAATAAACATATATCTGTTGTCTTATATTTTACTTCGAATTGAATGTAAGTGCTATAACTTGCGCAATTCTGCTATTACCATACCGATGACGTATGAGTTATATTTATTGAGGATAATATTACTCATACGGTAAGTTCTCATAACTCCCGTGAAGAAAATCAAACTTCAAAAAGTTCGATATTAATCGTCTTTTAAGAAATGTTTGGTCGAAAATTGAAAAGAATACAGTTTTTTCGATTTTATAACATATTTTCGAATTAATTTAGATTCGGCGATTTAAATGATTTGTGGCTGTTTTGGCGATTTTCTTTTTGGATTATAAAAATTTAGTGTTTAAACAAATTCAAAGAACTTGTATAACTAGATATTCTGTTAAAAATTACCTGGAATTACTTACACTTTCAGTCGGATTAACTTAATTTTAGAGCTAATCGGCAGTTATAGTTGTTTGTCTGTGTGGTGTTTGATATCTATAATTGTTGGTTAGCTCTAATCAGACATTGTGAAAATGGTGGTAAGTCAATAAACAAAAAAAATATTTATTTTTTATTCAAATTTATTATATATGGGTTTCGAATTCACTCGTTCAATCATGTCTTCAGACCCATTTACACGATTGAGTTTTTACAGAAAGTTCAGAAATTTATCAGACACAGAAAGTTCAGCGTTTATCTCTCTCAAAATTCAATGATAGTCTTCAGACACCATTTCCTTCACTTTATCGTTGATGGCCGACTGGAGCAAACCAAACCTTTCGCCACATCTCGAACGCTTTTAAAAGTACTGTACCACTCATATGCACATGATTTTGTTAAAGACAATTCAGACCATAATTTAAAAACAAGAACTAACCTCGAAAACCGTCAATCACCACTGGACTCAGCGCTTGTTATGATTCTGAAGTCCACGTTGCGAGCACAGTGTGCTAATTAGTGCTTACCCATATCATATGGCAAAAACGTCAAAACAACAAAATAAATATTTCCGCATCACACACACACACTTATCCTGCCAATTCCGAATACATGCTGGCACAAGCTAGTTTGACAGCATCGTTATAAACATTTTATAGTCGAGCAGCGAACAAATTAATATTTCCCCTGCGTCATCATGGCTGCTGCATGGTATGCTGGAATAATTCAATTTTCTTCTATTTTTAGTTTTTTCCCTCCAAAAAGAAACAAAAACACAAAAATCATACACTTGAGTTATTGCTGTATTTGGCTATAATTCTGTTTTTTCATTTCATATTTCTCCTCGTCCTGTTCCTGATGTCATGTGACAAATTTGCGGTTATAATGTATACACTTAATTTATCAATTTTCCCTAACAAGATAAATATTTTCCCTACCCCTCTCGCTGTCTCCCTGTGTCTCTCTGTTTGTCTGGTAACCCTGTAAACGAGAAAAAATACATCATCAGCTGAAAACTGTTACAAGCCAAGGAAGACAGTCGGCAGTCTCTGCAGCAAAAAAAAGACGTATTTCCTTAACGATTTCTATTTTCGGAGCTCATTTGAAATCATCCTCGAGCATGCGAAAAATGGAAGACAGCAGACATGTGTAGTTTTTATAAGTGTTTTGTTGTTTTTTTTTTGTTTCAAATCAATTGGCCATGTTGGCAGTTGCTGCTGAAGCTTGTGAAACGCAGTGTCTAAGTAGTCAAAAAGGAAATACAGGCTAATTAATACCAAGACATTTATTTCTTAACATTTTGAGATTGGGTTGCTCGCCACAGAGCATGTTTTGCGGTGCTTGGTTGTTGCTGGCTTGTCTTTCCATCGTTCTTGTGCCTGGTGTTGTCTACATGTCCAACTTCTTCTTCTTCTGCTTTCGCAGCTCCATACTCGTACATTTTAAAATAATAAACTTTGAGGGCAGCTTTTTGTTGTAGTTTTTCTGTTTGGGTTTCGGACAAAACCTCATACATTAATTTTACCCTTTTTTTGCCAAACTGTTTCCTTTTTGTTTCGTTGGTTTTTTGTCGGGGATTTTTATTTGATTGCAGTGCTTATGGCTGTGAGTGTGTCTGGCTGTGTGAGTGTGTGTGTGTGCAAGTGCGAGTGTAAACGTTGGTTTGTATTTCCTGTTTCTGACATTATTTTTACTGCATTTTTCCAAATTGATTTTCTGTTATTTTGGCTTTACCCATTGTAGTCCACGCACACATACACACACATTCATACATATATTTATATGTATATAAATACATATGTAAAGTAAGGGTATTCATTTCAAAGAATGAATGGTGGTTCCAGAAAAGAAAGAGAGATCTTGACATAATTTTACATCCCGATGATTACCACTGGGTGACACTCCAAAGTTGGTCACCTGGGCCATGTTAAATTTGGAAGTGATTGTCAATGTATCGATGATAAAGATATTCGACACAGTTGTAGTGCTTCTGTATACCTCTCTTGGTTTTAAAAATAATTGGATTATAAAAATTTCATTTTTTGCCGAAGTTGTTTCAATTTTATTCAATTGTCGCAGTGAGTACCCTTACTATGCCACAGAAACATGAAAAGTTTTTCCTGTTCGCAGCAGAGTGTACGTACTCTGATTCATAGTCGTTACAACCGCTTTTTTCTTCTTTTTTTTGAAAGTATTATTTGGTTTCCATTGTCTGTTTGTTTATGGCAAATAGAAATATTATCTTGGACTTTGTTGTTGTGGTGGTGTTAAATTAACATGTGTTCTAACACAACACATAGAGGTTTTACTAGTTACATATGTGATCGGAAAGTATACGTACACTATATCCAGACACTCTCCCTCTCTCTCTCGCGCTCTCAGACAAAAGGATCGTTACGGATTTTATTTTTAAACTTTTTTCTTTTTATTACTTTTTACTTGAAAGCCCACACACTTTAAGCCAAATCAGCTGTTTTGCATTATGTGACAACTAGGCGCCGCGGCACAGAGTTCCCACAGTTAGCGAAAATGCCGAAGATGCCACACCAACACACATAGCAATAAAATGATAACTAAAAATGTCGTTAGACCCTCCTTTTTGGGCCATTAACAAACCATAGAAGCCATAACGTTAAGTTGGATAATAAAAATGTTTGAAAACCCCCGACCCCTCTCTGCTTTTTTTCTTTGAAACATCAAAATCCTATAAAAATCATTTATATCGAAATGAAATGAATGAACAAAAACAAGTGTTATTGGTTAGAGTGTAAACAAATTTTTATAGCGGCCAACCCGATGGAAAATGCATTATCCGGAAATTGTCATAACTGTCATCTCGTTAGGTCATGATGCGGGGCAATGAAGAAAGATGTGTGTGGGGTAGAGTAAACAATGGTTAGGCAGCAAAAGTTTGTTGCGAAGTAACGTAATATAAATTGGTTTTTATGATGCTAAAGATCGTAAAACAATATGGTTTTGACGCATTTAAATAACATTTTAACATAACAAAAATATGAATAAAAAAATATGTACATATGTATGTATGACTATATAAACATAAATATGTATGTATGTATGTAGCTGTCTTGAAGTCATGTGTGACCCTATATCGCTGATCTTTATTAAGAATCTTCAATAGACGATAAAGTCCTTTGGATGAAGCGGCCGCAGAAGGCATATTTATGTTTTTATATTAGAGTTAAAGGTGAATATTTTTTTATTAAACAATTTTCGCATAAGAAAAGTTGCCAAATCGCAATAATGGCCCATTCAGACAGATGCGATGCGACATTGTCGATTTGACAAATAAAAACGGCACTATTGTCAAAGCTATGGGTGGACTGTTTAAAATTTTAAATTTAATTTCATTGTAAATATATCTGAATAAAATGAATTAATAATTAAAAAAATAAAATAAAATTTGCATTCTATTAAATATAGATGCAAAATGGTCTTGAGCCAGGACAATATCCCAGTTC
The DNA here is from genome assembly GCA_947397865.1 of Polietes domitor. NCBI lineage: Eukaryota > Metazoa > Arthropoda > Insecta > Diptera > Muscidae > Polietes > Polietes domitor. The sequence continues at coordinate 172,320,927 of OX377621.1, read as the reverse complement.
AAATCAAATATTGATTACAGACCAAAAAAATACAAACGAAGAAACTAAAAAAAAAAATAAAAAATATTTTGGTTATTTTTTTCGGCGTAAAGGACGAGAATATTGACTTCTTAACTATTTCTGAAACTGCTGCAGTAGTTTAAAAATAACATGATTATTATATAGTTCCGCTAGGACAGGCGCGATAAGGACGAGAATGTTGAAATGTTATATAGTAGGGTGGGACTTTGAAACGTAGAATAACATTCATTTTTATTTTCAGGTTTACGCTTGACATTTGCAAAATGGGACGCTATACGCTCGAATAAAATTGGGAAATATTAAAAACTTACTTCCAAAGTAGTGAGTCTGCAAAGCAAACTGTAAGAAATTTACGTGGACAATTTTTGAGAAGACATCGGCCTTCAGCCTTTATGAAGCTCATTTTGATCTCGGTGGCTCTGTCAATAAGCAAAATTGCCGCATATGGGGTTCAGAGAACCCACACGTGACTATTGAGAAGCCAATGCATCCACAACGAGTCACTGTTTGGTGTGGATTCTGGGCTGTACTGAAAAATTGGGTTGATCGGATGAGGTACTGTCGATCCAATTGACATTGTTCAACCTTTCCCATAAAACCAGAAATTTTAAAAAATAAGAAGTACTTTTTTATAGCCGATTCTAATTTAAAATTTTACATGACCCACCCTATACCTGCGACTGCCTTATCGCATCTGTCTGAATGGGCTTTAACTTTGATTTTTTCATAGCATCGTTTTTCCCAAATTTTAAAATCTTTAAAAATGCATATATATTTTTTTATTATAAAATTTTATATTTATTACAATTAATAATATACAATCGTATGTGCCTCAGCGCCACAAGGGCATGTTTGAGGCTATCTGGCAACATATTTACATCAGTAAAAACTTTATAAGAACTAAATTCAATAATTTAATTAAAAAAAAAATATGTACTCATTTCTTGATTAAATATATATTAAACCTATAATAGAAGCATTTCAATGTTTTGCAACAAATACTGCTTTAATCTTGTTTTAAAAAGTGAAAGAGATTCCGAATTCCTTAAGAATGTTGGCAAATTATTATATTCCAAACTACCTTTATATTCAACTCTCTGTTTCGTGGTTTCCAGACGGCATCTACTCACACGAAGATCTGATCCATGTCTGGTATTGAAGTTATGCTGGCTCTGTTGGAATTGAATTGTATGATATCCAATATTATGCAACACTTTATATACATAAATAAGCAGCTGTATCTTGTACAAACCATATATTGGCAAAACTGTTAGTGCTACGTCTTTATATAGTGACAATATCTTCTTTCCGTATACCCCGGTGCGTATGAGTAATATTAATTATGACTTAATTTAATAAATTGTCGATAACTTGTTATTCCTACTATTAAAATATGGAAATTTAAGGCACATATAAACAACAATAACTTATTTTACAATATAAGAATATTTAATTTTATAACTACTATAATTGAATAAGGGAATCAATTCGTCATCTGAAATTAATTACACTATCCAACAAATTAAAACTTTTGAATGGAACAGAATATCGGACGGACATGTTGATTAGACCATTTTTGCAGAATAAACTTATAGTCTAGCCGGTCTGAGTTTCTTTTTACAGTGGATCAAAGTTTATTTTTTGGTCGAAAAGGAGCATTATACTAAGCGAAAAAAGCGTTGTAAGTTAATGTCTGAGAGAATTTTTATTATTAGAACCATATTGTAGAATTTTATGAGGATTATTTTTGTGGAAGATCTTAACTCTCTAGCTCCTCTCTTTATGGGACAATTTTGCCCTTTTTCGAAAAGTCAAAAAAAGACATTTAAGGATTAAAATGTTCTAAGAAAAAATTGTCGGAAAATTTCAGTGGGGGTCACCGAAGTTGTAAATAATTGTCTTCCCGCTTAAATGGCAAAATTACACACAATTTATACAACAAAATTACTAGGGTTATAACTGGTCCAAGTTGTTTTGGAAGATCGAACTTTTTCGACAAAAAATATGGGTATTTCGGTAGTTCACAGATTTTTTGCATATGGACATCTCCCAAAAAAGGTCTACCAAAAAAATGATATCAAACCATACTAATATCTTTTAACTTTATTTTTTCCTTATTTCGACAACTTTTTTTATTATGAAACTTGAAATTAACTTGTTCTCTTTTATTTTTACTAAAAGTTGAAGTGTTATAACGAAAATTACTACTTTTTTACTACGAGTGGAAATATTTGTAGCGTCCGTATTTCTGCTGTACCGAATTAAGAATCTAAGAAATAATTTTCATACTTCATAAATCTACGAACAAAATATATCCTCTGACCTTTAATTACATGTATCAAAAAATCGTTAAACTTTGTATATTTCTATAAGAATTTCAAAAGTACTTCTGTTTTTTGTAGTGTCCGTTTCAATGTAAAATTGTTTATAATTTTGTTCTAATTTGTACTAAATCCTGATGATATATTTTGAAAATGTAGTACTCTTTTGGCATAGTCTAAGGCGTGCGAATGTCGCATCCGGGCCACTGGGAGATGCCCATATATATTAAGAACCAATATCGCATACATTTATTTCAACTTTTTCTATCTCAGTTTTTGAAACAATTCTGTCACAATTTCAAATATTCATATGCCAAACAAATATTTTGGTATTCTCTATATGATAGAAAGTTACGCGGATTTTTCTAAAGGCGCTTTTCACAAAATTTAAAAAAAAATCTCAGACCAGCTTGACTATAAGTTTATTCTACAAAAAAGATCTACTCAGAATGGTCTACCCTTTCATTTCAATTATATGGTCGCTACTCTGTTCCAAAAATGCTGTTGGATAGTTTTTTATAAGATTTGCATTAATCACGCTCAGCATTTTGAACGGCAATGTCCAACAATTGTCTAACAAAAGCTGCAAATTCATAATAACGTTTATTTTGTTTTCAAAGTGTAAACTATCCAATTGAAATTCAAAACTCTCCAAATAAAATTCAAAATTACAAACCAAATTAACCCAATTCCGAAATTTTGGATTAATTTTCATCAAATTTGCCTTAAACTGCCTGTGTTTGAAGGTCGCTCCGTGCGCAGCATTTGGAACGGCAACGGCCAACAATTGCCATGGTTTTATGGCCGGATTCACTATGGATGACAGCGATGTTTATTACTTTTAAACCCATTAAAGGATAATATTTCCCGTAACACATTTTCTAGTAATTATAATTTTTGCCCGAACCCCAGCACTACAGCAACCACAACAACAAGACTAGCAGCAGCAGCAAATAAAGGAAATTCCGTTTGCGAAATTTTTGTGGGTATTTTATGCAACTCACCTCCGCATGATGGACACAACGAAAACGGCAACGAATGCAAGCGACAACAACTGGCAAATGTATGCGAACGAAATCTATTAAAAGTGGTCACTAAACTAAACCTCATATTTCGGTGGCCACACACACACACACAATAGCGAAGTAAAAAATATGAATTTTCACTACTTTTATGTGGCAATAAACGCTATTAAACATTTCCGTATTGAACAACATTTTTTGTTCGACCCCCCACCCCCCCCCTTCCTCCAACGGCTACATTGGCCAACACACAACAATGGTGGACAACCGCACAGAGAACAATTTGCTGGAATAGAAAGCAGAAAGCTGACGGGGAAAAATTGCAACAGCAACAACGGGACTGCAATGGCAACATAACCTTTAAAGTAAATTTTTGTTGGTAAACAAAAATTGAGGTTTTTATGGTTATGAAGCCACCCCCGTCAACCCGAAATGCGGTACGAGAGAAAGATTGTGTATGTGTGGGTGTGTGTGTTTGAGTGGCGGCAACAGACAAACACAACGGAAATAAACACAAAATGACAAAATATTACATCCGTTCAGGTGAATTGCACAATAAATACAACTCTGTGCTGTGCTGTGCAGTGCACAACAACAACAACAACCTTTTTAAATTTGCTGCAACTTTTCTGTGGGAGTAGGATTTAAATGTAGGATTCTTTTAGGAGAAGCAATATGCAAACAACATCGCCATCAAACAAAGACTTTGCAAAAAGTGATCTGGAAATTACTCACAGTAAGCTTTTGTTGTTGCTCGTTGTTGTGGCCCTCGTTGGCCGTCTGGGCAACCCTGCGTGCTTGTTGTAATTAACAATCTTTACTTTACTAACTACGGTAATACTATTATGGCAACTCGAAAAAAACTCCTATTTTTCTTTATGTATTCAAGTGGTAATTGAGAATCCGTAGAGTAGCTGTATGCACAAGTACGGCTATGTACGTATGTATGTATGTATGTATGCATGTGGGTATGGCAGAGTTTCGCAGCTGCAGCTCCAGTCGCCGCCATAGTTCGCTGTTGTTGTTGCTGCCGTAGTCGTAGTTCTTTCATATTTTTTTATGCCTTTAACAAAAAAGCGGGCATTTTTCCAGCGCTAAATATTACAAGTACTTGTATTTTTTTAATTAAAAGTTTCCAACGATTTAGCATTAAATTGAGCGCTACATGAGGGAAAAAGGCCATAATATTGTTGGAAAAACTATGGCATAGAAAGTAAATAGTTGAACAGAAAACAAGAAAAAAGAACACTAGAGGCAAAATAAATCAAAAAAAGCAATCAAACAAAAGCGAAAAGTAAGAAAGAATGACTGGAAAAAAGCTATGAAATTAATAACGAACATTCTTTAACACAAATTCATATTTGCGCACAAAACGAAACATTAAAGCGCTTAGAAATTCCAATAGAAATTGTATTAATGAAAACAACAGAGCCTAGAAATGTTAATAAGTTGCGGCAAAAACAACAGCCAGTGATGTATACGCTGGCCGGTTTATTGTTAGACAACTTAGAGACTTGAGAATGTCTATCAATGGGTGTGTTTTAAAAGGACGCGGAAGAAAAATCTAGTAACTAAAAACATATAAAATATTTAATTTATATACCCTCCATCTCCAGGATGGGGGTATACTAACTTTGTCATTCCTTTTATAACACCTTGAAATATCGACCTAGGTATAAGTATAAAGTAAATATATATAATATAAAGTATATATATGCAAGTTAGAATGATAGTGGTCTAAGACACACTTTATCCGTTCTGAGATATGCAATGGTTTTGAAAAATATTTTTCCACCGAAGCACAAAATTTTTTTCTTGGAGTATCCTACTACTAAAGAGTGATTTTTTTGAGGTTAGGATTTTCATGCATTAGTATTTGACAGATCACGTGGGATTTCAGACATGGTGTCAAAGAGAAAGATGCTCAGTATGCTTTGACATTTCATCATGAATCGTCTTACAAACGAACAACGCTTGCAAATTATTGAATTTTATTATCAAAATGCGTGCTCTGTTAAGAAAGTTCATTGCGCGCTTCCATTTTATGGTCAGTTTAATCGACCCACTGAAGCGGCTATTCGGGCTATTGTGACTAAATTTCGCACCAAATTTACATTGTTGGACATTAAACCACCAACACGCTTACGTAGAGTGCGAACTGAAGAAAATATCGCAGCTGTATCGGCCAGTGTTAATGATGACCACCAATTTTCGATTCGTCGCCGTTCGCACCAATTGGGTCTCTGTTACTCAAAAACGTGGAAATGCCAAAATTGGACTAAGCGGATGGACCACCTAAGACGCAGCCGCGGTCAACATTTAAATGAAATTATCTTCAAAAAGTAAATGTCATGGACCAATCTAACGTTTCAAATAAAGAACCGATGAGATTTTGCAAATTTTATGCGTTTTTTTTAAAAAAAAGTTATCAAGCTCTTAAAAAATCACCCTGTATTTTCGGATCAGACTGAATTTTTGTTTGTATATTAGGAACTAATGGCGCTTGTAACATATATGTCAGTCGCGAAAATCGCTGCAATTGTTGAAAAATCCAAATTTATTTTCATTTTCTGCATCCAGGATTTTGAAACTTTTCTGATACAAATATTGCGACTTCATGCAAAAAAAAATATTTTGGTATTCTCAATATGATAAAAATTCTAAAGATACTTTTCACTTGGGAAGCAAAATGCTATTAACGGCGAAATGATGTAATTTGATAGTACGATATGTCCTACATCTAGAAAAATGTTTTAAACAAAATCTTTTTTATTTTTATGTTCATAGCCACTTATGCAGTCACAAACCAACGTGTGAGTGGATAGCCAAAATCAGAAAAAATCAAAAATTCTTTTCCAAATTTATATGACAGATGACATCCAAATCTGAGAATAGCTTGGCATCAAAAACTCATTTTCGAGAAAATGGTTCATAGCCACTTTGGAATATAAGCCCTCGATATATATTCATGAACGTCATAAAATTCTAAGACGATCTAGCCATGTCCGTCCGTCTCTGGAAAGCACGCTGGCATCTAAATGAAAGGAGCTAGGACGTCCAAATTGTTCACAAATGTGTCCTATAGTCGTAGATCGGTTGGGATTGCAATTGGGCGAAATCGGTCCAAAGGGAAAATTTTTTCTCTCACAAGGACTGAAAATACCCCTAATAATCCCTAATATTTATTTATTTAAGCATATTTTTTCAATACGTCTGCTTATATTTACTTGATATTGGGTATACGCATTACCCCTATAACAAAAACGTGCTGGTGGTGAAATGGGCCAAAAAGGGATACAAATGGTACCTATCAAACGACAACAGCTAAAAACAGGAAATTCGGTGTGTACATTCCTCTATTTCAGTAGATACATCAACGGAAACGGTGAGAAAAGGGATAAAATTGGTACCGATTAAACATCTGCAACTAGAATAATGAAAATCGGTGTGTATTTCGCTCAGGTTGCGTAGATTCTAAATATAATGCGATCTTTAGTTACTCGTACTTTTTTTTGACATTTTTAGGGAAAACGGACCAAAAGGGGATAAAAATGGTACCAATTAAACGGCGGCGGCTAGAATCATGAAATTCCATTTTTAAATTATTTTGACTTCGTAGACGCGCAAAACAAAAATATTTTTCCAAATTCGTAATTTTTGTGGATAAAATGGTATTAAAGAGATGAAACTGATACCAAGCAATCGGCTGCAGCTAGAATCGTAAAATTAGGTGTATACATTCCATTGTGAACCCGCAAGATAATGGAACTTCGAAATTCGTACTTTGCCTTTCAGAAGAATTACGTTTTATATTGATAGTCAAGGGCTATCAAGCAATAAAAAACATAATTGGTTTTTGAATTAATTGAATAATTAAAACATCACAATTTATTTAACAAATATCGCTATCAGCAAAAAATTATAAAATAATACTGAGGACTGCAATCCATGGTAGAGGGTATATAAGATTCGGCCCGGCCAACGCCTTTTTTCTTGCTATCAATGGCTTTATATTAAATGATTTTGGAAAAAAATCTATTGGGAGTAACTAAGCGAATTAACCCATCCAAAGTCGAATAGAATCCGAATATTAGGTCTGATCGATTGGGCTTACTAGCTTACGATTAAGAGACTTAATATGGTGCCTTTACTACCTCTTTGGCTTTTCTCAATTGAATCAACAAGAAAAAAATGCAGCATAGCTAAGGGAGTAATTAGCTACTTTATTGTTAAGCGAGTAAATTACATACAAAAATGAAGCTAGTAAGCATAATCGAACAGGCCTATTATCTGTTAAACTCGTCATAGTGCTAACAATAGATTCTGTCCAGCTTAACTCGATTAGGGAGATCATCTTCTAGCCCAATTACTTAAATAAACGACTTAAAATTCGGAAAGTGCTATATTAATTTCTCGAATTTTTAAAGTGCTTACTCACTTGTGAACTACTTGACAACGAAGTCAGCAGATGTAGTTTCATATAAGGCCTGTTCGATTGGGCTTACTAGCTTAAAATTAAATAAATCAGAGATAAAAATCTGGCTACTTTCTTGTTAAGCTAGTTCATTCCATACAAATATTAAGCTAGTAAGTCCAATCGAACAGATCTGTAGTCTCATGTTAAAAAATCAGTCATCGAGTTTTATGTGTTTTATTGAGTTTATGTTGGGTCACTCCCTTGCATTATGTTATGGTCGCCACTATCATACGAAACTTTGCATGAGCACTTGATTTTATAGAGTCCTCCGCAAAAAAAAAACACATTATTCCGTGAAAACATGGCGTTTTCATTAAAACTTTTTTTCTGTATTCGTTTTCGCACATCTCCGGAAAAGAAACCCATCATAATGAAATGTAATGAAACAGTTACTATATCACAGAACACAAATACACACACACGCACATACACATACACACAATGGTTTACATGCTCTCATTGTAAGCTCGCATTTTTCTAGCACAAGTCCCATGGTGTCGGTGTGTTTTGTTAGGCCGAAGCATTTGCAAACTGTGAAAAGGTAAACGAAACGAAACTAAAGTAAATTTACTCTCTTGTGGTATTTAATAAAATGAAATTTCGAAAAAAATCGTACTCCTAGTAGTAGGCCTGAGGATATCAGGGAAAACATAGGGAAACAAAGCAGAGATGGGAAAAGAAAAACATAACATTTAAAAGTGGGGAAAATAACAGTGGATTTATTTAATGAGATGGTGGTGTGGTGTGTTGGTATGGCAACACCAGCGGTCTGTTAACACAAGAACGCTGAGAACTGAATCAGCTGTTTATTGTGAAAGCGGAAAAGTGCGATTTGTGCAGTTTTCATAGTAAAAAGAAATAAAAAGAAAAAATTAGTTGGCAAAGTAAATGAAGGCGGCAAAATGCTCAAAACTTGAACTTTCTAATATCTTTAAAGTGGTGATCTGTTAGAGGCTGTTAACAGAACTATGAAGACATTGAAGATACCAGACAACAGATTTTACTTTGGTCTAAGTGAGCAGATCTACCACTTAAAGTAATAAAACATTTTATAAATTTGTAGTTTCGAGAAGCAAATCGAATGAACTATAGGTGGACCATTTAAAATTTTAAATTAGAATCGGCTATAAAAAGTATTGATTATTTTTTCTGGATTTATTGGAAAGGTTGAATTTTGTCATTTAATAATGGAACACGTCATAGGAATGATATATGACTGCCACGACTGGCTCGGCAGTACCTCATTCAATCAACCCAATTTTTCAGCACACGGCCCAATGATGCCGCCACACCAAACAGTGGCTCGTTGTGGATTCTCAATGTGTGGGTTGTCTGAACCCCATATGCGGTAATTTTGCTTATTGACATAGCCACCGGAATGAAAATGAGCTTCAACATCATGCGTTAAAGACTGACTACTTTGGAAGTAAGTTTTTAATATTTCCCAATTTTGTTCGAGCGTATAGCGCCCCATTTTGCAAATGTCAAACATAAACCTGAAAATAAAAAGTGAATGTTATTCTACCTTTCAAAGTCAAAGTAATCGGTAGTTCAAATTTAAAGTGTTAGATTTATTGCCATCATTATAGCCTGTTCACACTGCAGGCGAAAACTAGCTGAAATAACATAAGGTCGATTTACAAATGTCTTATGTCTTACCTTATGTCATTTCAAACTGAAATCGAGTGAGATTAGGCTCTTAAGTATATTAATTTTGGGATTTGAAACACTGACTTAGCCATGGTGACCCAGTAAACGCAGAACTACTTCAATACGAAGGGAACGCGGAGACCTGAATGGATGAAAAGTCAGTGAAGTCAAGAAGTGGAAGAAAAACAGGAAGATATACCGCGCGAACCAGAATAAGCTCCTCAAGAAACCCAGGGAAGGACAGTGGCATGAAAAATCACTCAAAAATAAAATAAAAATTTGTCAAGCATACAATAGGCCTGTTCGATTGGGCTTACTAGCTTAATTTTTGTATGGAATTTACAAGCTTAACAAGAAAGTAGCTTTCTACTCTCTTAGTGGTGTTGCCAGATTTTTCTAGTTGATCCATTTAAGAAAAACCAACGTTGCCACCTTATCAAGTATCTTAATTGTAAGCTAGTAAGCCCAATCGAACAGGCCTAATAATAAATTAAGCAATATACTCGGTAACATTACAATTTGTCAAGCATACAATAGGCCTGTTCGATTGGGCTTACTAGCTTAATTTTTGTATGGAATTTACAAGCTTAACAAGAAAGTAGCTTTCTACTCTCTTAGTGGTGTTGCCAGATTTTTCTAGTTGATCCATTTAAGAAAAACCAACGTTGCCACCTTATCAAGTCTCTTAATTGTAAGCTAGGAAGCCCAATCGAACAGGCCTAATAAGAAATTAAGCAATATACTCGGTAACATTGCAAGCTAGCTTTCCAGTGGGACATGTCCAAAGCCGACAAAAACATCATCATGCAATGCATGCATTTTTTTCTTTCTCTGAAATGGCAACACCATAAAATAAAAAAACCAGCATAGTTTACACATGCAATGGTATTGTCAGCGCTGCTGCAATCTCACTGAATAGTAATAACAAAGTTATTGGAAAATATGCATTTTCCCTCGACCGACATCTGTCAGCTATCTTACATAAATTAATTTCAACTTTGCAACTTGCAACATATGCACGTTTCCTCACAAAACTGTCAGCCACTCGTCAATAATTTACACAGTCAGTCGGTTGCATTCATCTTAAAATCCAATTAAAACTTATTTTCCAGGCAGTCATCGATGGTGACTGCCTGAATCAAAACCAACACAAATCATTAACAACAAACACACACAAAAAGTAGTTTGACATGCGGCACCAAAAGTTATTATAACACGGGGTAGGGTAGGTACACAAATTGCATGCTCTCGAGTGCGATGTAGATCGGAAACAGGAAATAGATGTGCACCCCCACATAAACGACCAGCAGATTTATTACTGGGCAAGAGGTGACAGTGTGAACAAACATTAATTTCAGGCCGATGACAGCGGCCATCATGCAGAGAGCATGACACAGTTGCCGGCCTAGGGAAAATCAATATTGGAAACGATTCTAATTTGAATTGTGTAAATACAGCCGTGGCCACACTTCAGTCGCTGCAACGCAACACAATGACGAACGACTGCGTCCACTAAAGGTGGAACGCTGTGCGGCCATAATGAAAACTTTGCCTCACAGGAATGTGACGCACAAGAGACGCGAAGAGTTTACAGCAAAATATAACTAAGGGAACAGTTTTCCTGCCATTGTTCGAAAGTTTCCATTAGTCGAGGAGGAGTGCGAAACAAAAGCTACTTTTGGCGGCAGCATCTGTTTAGCTGTCGATATTGTCTTTTCGCTCGTTCATTCGTTCGCTATTGAACAATGTTCCATTACGCTGCATTGACCAACATAATTAAAATTGTTCGTTAAACTTTCAGTTTAACTTTAAACGACAGCCTTGGCGCACAAAAAGGACTCCATCAACAACAAGAGAAAAAAAGCAGACACGCACACAACAGAATTGTAGTTGTCGTAGTCGTTGTCGCCAACACTGTCGTCAGCGTCGTCGTCGTCCTGGTTGTCCTGACTATCCTCGTCGTCGTTGGAATAACAAAAGCAGCAATACAACTTTGAAAGAAATCTAATGAAAATAGTAACGAACATTTTATAAATTCTGCGAAAACTGTAGCAAAACAACTGAAAATTGTTTAAGCTTAAAACTACCACTACAGCAGCAGCAGCAGCAACAACAACAGCAGCTTGATTGAATTGCATTTTGATGCCATTGCCAAAGTGGGATGTTGTATTGAAAATTTGTATTCGCAACGGAAACAGAGCAATGGCGAGAGAGAGAGAAAAAAGTGAAAAGGACTAAAGTCAAGCGACGAGCAATTGTTAGTCATTTGCTTTTCTCGTTTGGCCATTGACTGCTAAAGTAAATAATGTGCCATTAAATAACGATTTTTAATTAGAATTTTCTTCAAATACAGTTGTGAACAATAGAGAAGTGAAACAAATTGCTTGGGAAATGATTGTCCATTTAAATAAATTGCGCATCATGTACAACTGCAAAATTTAAGAATTGAAAAAAATATATATGGCATTTCGTCAGATGTAAGTCCACTAACTTTTCAGCGGTGAAAGAAACCGAATGTTCACACAATCCCCAATGGCGAGGCTAATAATCCTTTGACCTACCGCTCTACTGATATTTGTTATCCGCTCTCCAAGATTATGAAGAGTATGTTTAATCACCACCTTGGCCTTCTTAATAAATGACAGTATGTCTTCCGTAGATATCGATGTACGGGGATCCTGATAGAGCTGTTGTCAGAGTCGATCCATCCACCAGTTTAGTGAGAGTATGGCCGTATTGTTCTCCAAGGCCTTTAATAGACTATGACGGAACATTGTTATCAGAATTCGGGTTACAAAATTGAAAAAAAAAATAAAATTTACTTTAAAGAAATTAAAATTTACTTAAACCTTCAAAACTTCTTAAATAACGGTCCTAAGCGAAAAAGGACAATAATACGTGATCATTTTTTTCGGGTCAAATAATTAAAATCTATTTTCAAAACGTTAAACAAGCATAACCTTTAAAATAACGGTCCTATGCGAATAATAATCTGTAATCATTTTTTTCCGGTCAAAAATTAAAAAATAATAAAATTTATTTTCAAAAAATTAAAATTTATTTTCAAAACTTTAAACCTTCATAACTTCTTAAATACCTTAAGCGAAAGAGGACAATAATCTGTGATCACTTTTTTAGGGTAAAAAATTTGAAAAACTTAAAATTTATTTTCAAAAATTTAAAATTTATTCTCGAAAATTTAAAATTTATTTTCAAAAATTTAAAATTTATTTTCAAAAAAATAACATTTATTTTCAAACATTCATAACTTCTTAAATAATTGGAAAAAAGAATAAAATTTATTTTCAAAACTTTAAACCTTCATAACTTCTTAAATAAATGTCCTAAGCGAAAATATGACACTGTATGTATCTGCGATAAAAAATAAAATATATTTTCAAAACTTTAAACCTACATAACTTCTGCGGAAAAGAACAATAATCATTGATAACTTTTTTCGGGTCAAAAATTAAAAAAATTATAAAATTTATTTATTTTCACAAAATGTAAAATTTATTTTCAAAGCCTTAAATCTTCATAACTTCTTAAATAAATGTCCTAAGCGAAAAGGGACAATAATCTGTGATCAAAAAAAAATAAAATATATTTTCAAAACTTTAAACCTTCATAACTAACGGCCCTACGCGGAAAAGAACTTTGATAACTTGCGATTTCTTAAACGCAAATTCGGCAAGTCAGTTTTGCTTCTCGTTCGTTTGTGAGAATCATTTCCTTAAAGAGGCCGGGTTTGATGTTGAAAAGTCGCTGCGAAGCCATTTGAAAAGACTTTTGACATGGTCGAAATCATGATCGTGATAGTCTGCAGCCAAGTAATAAATGTCACCATGTCATTTGTAAATAAATTTGCATTCTATTAAATATAGATGCAAAAGGGTCTTGAGCCAGGACAATATCCCAGTTCAAATCAAATATTGATTATAGACCAAAAAAAATACGAAAAAACTAAAATAATAAAATTTATTTTCAAAACAACTTCTTAAATAACGGTCTTATGCGAAAAAATTACAATAATCTGTGATCACTTTTTTAGGGTAAAAAATTTGTAAAATTTATTTTCAAAAAATTAAAATTTATTTTCAAAAAATTAAAATTATTTTCAAAACTGTAAACCTTCATAACTTCGTAAATAACGGCTCTACGCGAAAAAGGACAATAATCGGTGATCACTTTTTTCGCGTCAAAAAATTGGAAAAAATTAAAATTTATTTTCAAAACTTCTTAGAACTCCTAAGGGAAAAAGTCAATAATCTGAGCTCACTTTTTTGGGTCAAAAATTGGAAAAAAAATAAAATTTATTATCAAAACTTTAAACCTTTATAACTTCTTAAATATCGGTCCTACGCAAAAAAAGGAAAATAATATGTTAACCCTGCACCGTCATCCTTCGTCAAAATGACGACGCGCAGTGTACAAACGTTAGTGTACAAAAAATAAGGATGACTTTCTAGGGTTAACGCCGTTTTTCGGGTCAAATTAAAAAAAATATTTTTTTCAACAAATTAAAATTTATTTTCAAAACTTTAAACCTTCATAACTTCTTAAGTGACGGCCCTACGCAAAAAACAATAATCTGTGATCACTTTTTCGGGTCAAAAACTTAAAATTTAATTTCAAAACTTTAAACCTCCAAAACTTATTAAATAACGGTTCTAAGTGAGAAAGAACAATAACCTGTGATCACTTTTTTCGGGATAAAAAAATTAAAAAAATTAAAATTTATTTTTAAAAAAATAAAATTTATTTTCAAAACTTAAAACCTTATTAAATAACGGTCTTTAGCGAAAAGGACAATAATCTGTGATCATTTTATTCGGGTCAAAAAAGTAAAATTTATTTTCTAGCCTTTAATACAACTCCCATCTAGGTCAGATGCTCCGATATCATTCTTACAACTCTTTGACTGTTTTCAAAGGAGATGGATGGTAATGCTGGCTGATGGTCTGGTCCGCATTACCTTTGTAATGTGGATTGTGTGTGTGTCCCTGTTCTCATTCCGGACGTGAGGATATTTGACAAAGAAATGTGACTTTCAGAAACTTTCACCAATGTGTCGTCAATTGAACGGTCGGCTACACTAAAGATAGTCTTTCTTCGACTTCCGACAGAAATCTTTCCCTCGATTTATGATATTCACAAACTCTAACACTAGCCCCCTTTCTTCCATTCAACTCACTATCATCCCAGAGTCAGAGACTTGCCAAAAGTGTTGGTCAATTTTATCGATATGGTTCGTTTTCTTACTATATGTCGCAGTCGGGGAAGTGGGGAGAATATGGATTAGAAAGAATACACCGGAAATGGGGAATTGCGCATATCCACGAAACGAGCCTTTGTTATTCACAATGAGATTCACAAAAGAACAATTACAACGAAACCATTTCTAGGTGGAGACATTGGAGACGTTCGAAGATAGTCGATAAGAAAGCATGTTAAGAAAGCACCTATCCTCGGACCCATAATTATAATATAAATGTACTTTACATATTCATATCTAAACTGGATAACATGCATATGTACATAGAAGGGAAAAACTGAATTCCAGTTCGTACATATGCACCTCCTTACACAGTTTCGATTTTCCTTTGTACACTTGAAATTCCTTCCAAGCCTTCCAATTAAATTATCCGAAATTACTGCATCTCAAGAACAGTTCTCAGTGCATGCCTCCAGTGTCAAGAACTGAACTCTTTGACGTTGCTCCCTGCCAACTTTCAACACTTTGTCTGTCCTTCTGACAGCTCTGGACAATCAATATGATTGTCCGTTAACACAAGCCTCTGAAATTGAACTCTGCAAAAAATACAACAACAAGAGTAGTGGAAGAAATACCTTTGAAGTCTTATCAGTGACAAAGCAAAGAGTAGAGTAAAGTAAAGTAAAGACTAATTGACAATGAAAGCCAACAAAGAACATCAATGTACCACAGTTAAATCCTTGGGCGAGCGAAAGAGAGAAAACGTAAAAGAACACAAAACGGACATTGGGTTAATATTCAATATTTTGGAGCATTCTGCACTGGGAGTTTATGCAGTTCAGTGGAATTAATCTATAAACAACTTGTAACAACATTATTTTTAATTAAGGGCAACCGCATCCTTGTCATCAGCTGCATCACTCGGGGCGCTGACTGAGCGACGAGCGTCCTTCCTTCCGTTCCGACATCTGGTGTAATTAGTTCTAATCAAACTGTCTTGTTTTCCTTTTTCCCCATCCCTGTCTCTCTTCCTCGCTCATAATTAAAAATATGAAAACGTGCAAATATCAAATATCCCTCAGAACTGGATGTTGAATGTTAAATATTTGAAAAGACACATCGTTTGTGGTCTGTTCCATCTTATACCATATCAACGACAAGGGCAGTGGTAAGGGAATCATTGCACATACCCGCTACATACAACATATTCTTCATAATAAACTAATCTGCGAAATGTCATCATGCCAACCCAGCAACATGTTCGTTTCAGCTCCGGTGCCGCCAACATCATTTCCAAACAAACAAACAAGGAAACCTGGAAAGGCGATTTTCCAAAAACCAACAACAAAAAAGAGCTTGAGAAATTCTTCTCGCGTTATCACACTAAATATGCACGCAATTGTACTCGTGAAGTGATATAACATGAGCTCTTTTACGAAAGTACACTCTGCAGCATGGGATAGATGGAGGAGTGAACAACGAGTTTGTCATTCAATTTTTAAGATCGTGAAATATCGTCCAGAGATCATATATGCAAGCAGAAATGATATAAATTTCTATAAATGAAAAATTTCAACCAAATTTTCTAAAAATAAAAAATTCGACCAGATTTCCTATAAATAAAATTTCCTTTATTTACAAAATTTGGAGCAGATTTCTTGTAAATAAATAAAAATTAAATACAAATTTCGACCAAATTTCTATGAATACAAAATTTCCACCAAATTTTCTACAAATTCAAAATTTCGACTAAATTTCCTATAAATACAAAATTTCGACCAGATTTTATATAAATACAAAATTTCGATGAGATTTCCTGTAAATACTAAATTTCGAAGAAATATCCATAAATACAAAATTTCGACGAGTTTTTCTATAAATACAATAATTCGACTAAATTTCTTAAATACAAAATTTCCACCAGATTTTATATAAACATAAAATTTCAACCAAATTTTCTATAAATACAATATGTCGACTAGATGTTCTATAAATACAAAATTTCGACCAAATTTTCTATAAATACAAATTTTCGACCAAATTTTCTATAAATACAAAATTTCGACCAAATTTTCTATAAATATAAAATTTCGACCAAATTTTCTACAAATATAAAATTTCGACAAAATTGTCTATAAATATAAAATTTCGACCAGATTTTATATAAATACAAAATTTCGACGAGATTTCCCGTAAATACTAAATTTCGAAGAAATATCCATAAATACAAAATTTGATGAGTTTTTCTATAAATACAATAATTCGACTAAATTTCTTAAATACAAAATTTTCACCAGATTTTCTATAAACATAAAATTTCGACCAAATTTTCTATAAAAACAATATGTCGACTAGATTTTCTATAAATACAAAATTTGGACAAAATTTTCTATAAATACAAAATTTCGACAAAATTTTCTATAAATACAAAATTTCGACAAAATTTTCTATAAATATAAAATATCGACCAAATTTTCTATAAATATAAAATTTCGACAAAATTGTCTATAAATATAAAATTTCGACAAAGTTGTCTATAAATATAAAATTTCGACCAAATTTTCTATAAATAAAAAATGTCGACCAGATTTTCTATAAATATAAAATTTCGACAAAATTGTCTATAAAAATAAAATTTCGACAAAGTTGTCTATAAATATAAAATTTCGACCAAATTTTCTATAAATAAAAAATGTCGACCAGATTTTCTATAAAATAAAATTTCGACCAGATTTTCTATAAAATAAAATTTCGACCAGGTTTTCTATAAAATAAAATTTCGACCAAATTTTCTATAAATACAAAATTTCGACAAGATTTACCATAAATACAAAATTTCGACAAAATTTTCTATAAATATAAAATTTCGACCAGATTTTCTATAAAATAAAATTTCTATAAATACAAAATTTCGACCAAATTTTCTATAATCACAAAATTTCGACCAAATTTCTATGAATACAAAATTTCCACCAAATTTTCTACAAATTCAAAATTTCGACTAAATTTTCTACAAATACAAAATTTCCACCAGATTTTCTATAAATATGAAATTTCGACAAGATTTTCTATAAATTTAATAATTCGACTTAAATTTCTATAAATACAAAATGTCGATCAAATTTTCTATAAGTACAAAATTTCGACCAGATTTTCTATAAATAAAAAATTTCGACGAGATTTCCTGTAAATACGAAATTTCGATAAAATTTTCTGTAAATATGAAACTTTGATCAAATATTCTATAAATAAAAAGTTTCGACCAGATTTTCTAAAATTTAAAATTTCGACCAAATTACAAAAAGCCAACAAAACTTTCGATTAATAAAAAATTTCCACCAGATTTTCTCTAAATACAAAAATTCGACCAAATTTTCTCTGAATACAAAAATTCAACCGGATTTTTTCTGAAGACAAAATTTCAACCAGACAAAACTTCATACAAAAAAAATACAAAACTTCGACCAGATTTTCTGTAAGTCAAACAAATCGAGCAGATTTTCTATAAATACAAAATATCGACGAAATTTTCTATAACTAAAAAAGTTCGACTAGATTTTCTACAACTATAAAAGGTCGACCAAATCTTTTATAAATATAAAATTTCGTCTAGATTATCTACAAATTCAAAATTTCGGCCAGATTTTCTATAAATTCAAATATTCGACCAGATCTTTTATAAATATAAAATGTCGCCCAGATTTTCTATAAATACAAAAATTCGCCCAGATTTAAAATTTCGACTAGATTTTCTATAAACACAAGATTTCGACCAAATTGTCTACGAATACATAAAATTTCGACAAGATTTGCTATAAATACAAAATTTCGATCAAATTCTCTTTAAATGAAAATTTTGATCGCATTTTCTAAAAAGATATCGAACGGATTTTCTATAAGTACAAAATTTGTTAGAACAAATTTTACAATACAAAATTTCGACCAGAAGTTCTAAAAATTCAAAATTTCGACCAAATTTTCTATAAGTACAAAATTTCGACCAGATTTCCTATAAATACAAAATTTTGACCAGATTTTCTATAAATGACATAAGGTCGATTTCAATTGACCTAATAGCCTAGTCACAAATTTGACATTTCAACATCGACCTTATGTCATTTCAGATATATTTCGCACGCAGGCTATTATGTTATTTATAAATTTCGCATGCTGTCTGAAAAGGCTATAACTCCAATCACTTAAAAAATTGCTAATACACCTCAACTATTCCGAAGTGCCGATATGTATTGTAACTCTGAAAAAATATGTATATGCATATGAAAATATGTATGTATGCTTAAAACAATGCATTGCAACGTAGCCTCTACAAGAAATTCCTTTTCCTAGTGTTTGTTGTTGTTTTAACGAATTACAGGATATATTATGAACGTCGTTGTTGGGTTCCCAACACCGACACCATGTGAATACATGTGCATATTTCTGGTCCACCAAATGCAGCAAAGGACTAGCTAAAAAATTAATGGTTACACACACACATGGACACACATCCATACATACATGGATGCTTGCCTGAATTTTTAGAATGTGTTTTTTTTCGGAAATCTCCATATGCAAGGATCTATGTAAAATGCCCTGTGGCGGTGGCATTTCATTTTTGTTAAGCTTTTCGTGTTAAACATCAAAAACCAAAAAATAACAAAATATTTTATTTTGTGTCTGTGCATGTGATTATGTATGTATGTATGTATGTGTGTTTTTAAATTGTTAAGGAAATGTTTACACTAACATTTATTCACTGCTTGCTCACTGCTGACGGGAAGTCATCGCACACCGTACATACACACACACGCACATATACATATACATAGTTTTATAATAAATAGTGAATGTCCATTTTGTTCTCCACGTCGTTTGAAATGTAAGACCGAAAAGAAATGTCGCATTTTGTCAATGTCATTCTCACAAAACAATGCTGGGAATAGGAAGTGTGGTTTGTTTTTGTAGTTCGTTTCGGTTTCATTTGTTGTTGCTTTTTTTTGTATTTTAAATATGTATTTCAGGGGAAATTTATAATTTTACGGTTGATGGGCTTTAGCGACTAAAAAAGTGAAAATACGCAAAAAAACATGTGAGAGTCTGTGATAATATTTTAAATTAAAAAAAAAAATAATAGAAAATTTAATTTAGTTGGATGTTTAAAAAATTGGCATATGTACTTGTAGTTACCTCAAACTCTTCAAAGTCTATGATAAATAGTCTAAGCCTACAACCCCATACAAAGAATGTTGTGGACCTTTATCGTGCCTGAACAACACAACTGCAATTTTATTCTAATAATAATTTGTTATGGTTTGTAGAATTTTAAATTATTTTTTTTTAATTTTACAATAGATGCAGATGGAGCCAGTGATGAGTTTGGCTTAAAATTTTTTTCTCAAATTATATTTAACCATTATTGAATTTAAGCCTTCGATATGTTTTCAGAGATGTACCTAAGTGAGATATTTAAATACAGAATAAAAATGATTTATGGTTTATGTTAAATTATTACAATTTATTTTATTTATATAAATATGGGGCTGCGTTTCATTAAGTCTGGATAACAAGCTGTGTTAACAAAAACATTATTTTCTCACATTGTCTCCAACTACAATATAAATATTTATATTAAAATAAATTAAAAAAAATATTTTGACTTGACTTTTTTACACTTAGCCTCGATAACCATAAATTTGACTTACACGGGATAATTATCCATACTAAGTCGCAACATTTTAAAATACAATTATTTTTTCTAAATTAGTTTTCACACACATTGATATTGCTGTTGGCGATAATTAAAAAAAGATTTTATATTTTGAGTGGAATTTTAACATTTTATTTATAACAGCTTAGTTATCCAATCTTAAAGAAAAACAGCCCTTATTTTTCATTGTGTCATTAGGCCTGTTCGATTGGGCTTACTAACTTAATAGTTGTATGGAATTTACTCGCTTAACAAGAAAGTAGCTTACTACTCTCTTAGTTATCGAGTAAGTAAGTGCCAGATTTTTATCTCTGATTTATTTAAATAAACCCAAAAAATAAAAATGTTGCCACATTGTCAAGTCTTTTTTTAAGCTAGTAAGCCCAATCGAACAGACCTATTGTTTTATAATAGGCCTGTTCGATTGGGCTTACTAGCTTAATTTTTGTATGGAATTTACTCGCTTAACAAGAGAGTAGCTTACTACTCCCTTAGTTGTGTTGCCAGATTTTTCTTGTTAATCCATTTAATATAAACCAATGGGTAGCAACGTTGCCACCTTATCAAGTCTCTTAGCTGTAAGCTGGTAAGCCCAATCGAACTGGCCTATTATTTATAAGTCTGAAGTTCATAAGTAACAAATTTTATGTTTGGTTTGACTATAATAAATATAAGGCCTGTTCGATTGGGCTTACTAGCTTATTTTTTGTATGGAACTTACTCGCCTATAGAACAACTCAGGTGAGTAATGAGAGTCCAAACTTACCACCTCATTTTCTAATTCCAAGTAAGTGAGCGCAATGCAAATGCGAAAGTCAACGCGAACACGGAAAAATGGTATTATAATTTTTTATGGTATTATTTTTTTTAAAAAAAGCTTCTACAGAACGATTGTTCGCGCTAAATCAAGTTAATAAAAATTCGACACAACACAAAAAATCACCAAAATTTGGGTATAGTGACGCGTTGAGTTTTAAAAAATGAGCACCATCAAATAATAATATATAACGATAGAATTATTTCTCTTTTTCGAATTCCACCAAACTCCTATGGTGGTGGATAGTGGCGACTAAGCCCTTAAACAAAGATAATTTACAACCAAACTCACTAACGCATTATTGGCTACTTCGCACAAGAGGACGCCTATATGTGGAAAGTTCAAAGACCTACAACTGAGCATGATGTTGGCAACAATGAAATATGGATGGCATAGAATTTGTAAATGTACACAGTTCTACCTTCTTTGAGGTCGGAATATTCCAATTTTCCACTAATACTTTATTTATGGTTCTAGGTCTTTGGAAAGTTACTGTAGAAACACTCTACTTACCGATTCACCCAATCGTTTTGGAATTCAAATAAATTTATTCACGATTTTCGAAACATTTACCTTTCTGAACCTATATGACTTTACAACAGAAACTGAAGTGTTATTTAAGTTCATTGTTTAATTGCGTAAGATTTGACTGCAGAGCGACGTCTGCAGCTAAGATAACATTAAAATTGTGGTGAGAGAGTTCAAGCAGCAGATGTCGCTGAATAAAAATCAACTTAATATAAATTACACTCAAATTCTCATTGAAGGGTGGCATAGGTTCAGAACGCTGGATGTTTTCAAAGTCGTGAGTACATTTATTCGAAAGTTTCGATGGAAGCTTTCATCTGTTGCCGCCCTCTTGTGCAATGTAGCCGAACGTTAGTTTGCGAAATCAGTTGAAATTTTCCCTTTAATACGTTAACGCCATCTAACCTAAATTCATTTTAGCTTGGGCATAAACCAATTTAACTCAGTAAAGCCCAGCAAAAGTTGTTTTTCGCTGTTTCTTACTGTTGACTGTTCGATTAATCGAACACTGGGTCAAATGGGTTAAGATAGAGTGCTGTCTTACACAACTCTAGCCTACACAACACTAGTAGGCCATGCAAATAAATATAAATTATTTAATTCTCAACTAAATTGATAGAGTAAAAATAGAAAGAAGAAAAAAATCGGTGTTTTCTTAAAAATGAAATCTTCACAACTAGGTGGTGTGTAAACAAAAGCAATATTTGTTATCTAGATATTTATACAAATCGATTTGTACAATAAATCCTAAAGTGTAAACTACCCTATTCGCATATTTTTGTCAAACGGGGTGTTTCCACATGAATATTTTTTGTACGACTGGAATTTGATTCCGCTTCTCTGAAGACTGCAGAGAAAAACATTGCTTCATTTAGTAGATATAAGTTTAAACTAACTGCTAAAAGTTATTTTTCAATAGAATATGCTAAATTGATAGCTTTACAATAAATCAATACAATAAAATTTCACGTGTAAACACCCCTAACGTCGTAGATTTATCGACTTGGAGACTCGTAATTGATTTTCTGCCAAAATTGTATTGTTTTGTCATCTCTATTGGGAAATCGGCAAAATTTTATTGTTGGTCTCTTTTTCTCGACTGTGATTGTTGTAATTAACAAAAAATACTGCAAAAATATTATGAAAGTGTAAAGATTGATCAGGAAATCTACTCATAAAAGCCAGTTGTTCGTGTAAAAGTAAAATAAGCCGCATATCCCAACAAAAAGTAAAATAACTAGGATTGCGAATTGACAAAATAATCAATAATGGAGGCCGTTCCACGGCTGCATATGCTCTGGTTTCCCAGTAAGACTAGTCCTGAGGGTACTTCTTTTGCTGGTCTAAAGAGAGTGAGTATTGAAATCGCCCTGAATTTTGCTTAACAAAAGCAATTTTAAAGGAAAAAAGTCTGACTTTGTTGGCTAAGAGAGGGTGGGGTGTAATTGTGAAAATCTGATCTGACTCATCTTTTCGATTGTTTAGTGCTTATTTGTGTTTGTTTTCTACCTAATTATAATTTTCCTTTGTTTTATATTTTTGAAACTGCTCTTGCCCAGTACATTGCGGAATTCTATCAGGAAAATCCCGAAAACTACTCCAAGGAGCTATATGCCTTGGAGACATTGAGGAATCAGGCTTTGAATACCCCCAAGGATAACTGTGCAATACTAAAGCGCTACTTTTGCCAACTGGAGTCGTTGCTGAATCGTTTTCCGAAACTGCGTGATAAAAAAGTCATCTTCCAATTCACCTGGAAAGATTTGTACAACAACAAAACACACGAATTCAATGATATCGGCTATGAGCAGGCAGCCGTGCTTTTCAACATAGCCACAGCTCATACACAGGCCGGCGCTTCCGTAAACCGCACCGATGTGGAGGGCATGAAATTGGCCTGCACCCATTTCCAATGTGCGGCCTGGGCTTTTGGTGAAATTCGCGAACGTTACATAAACATGGACGAGTTTGGTGATTGTTTTACCACCGAATTGTTGGTGTTTATGCAACAGGTATCCTTGGCTCAGGCCCAGGAATGTATATTGGAGAAATCATTGGTTGACAACCGTAAACCGAACATTGTTGCCAAAGTTACGGCCCAAATTGCGGTATATTATGGTGCTGCATTGGCGGCTCTTTTGACCGGCGGTGACGATGGCCCAGTAGCTCAGGTGGTGGATTCGTCAGTATACAAGCAGTGGAAGAAATATGTGCGCTTTAAGATCTCATATTTGAATTGCATTCTGTATTTGTATCAAGGACAACATGCAGAAGAGCAGCGCAAAATGGGAGAACGCTTGACTTTATTTGAGGTGAGAGGAAACAAATAATATTTCAAGTATTTTGTATATTTATACCAACGTATATTGAATTTACTTTCTGACCAAGTACATTTCGATTAATCTAAGCTAAAGAGAGTGAAATGGATTGGTCAGATTATCTAGTTATAAAGTTTAAAATGCATTATTGTATAATAAGTAATATTTTGTGTATGAATAAATGTGATCTTTTCATTTTAGGCTGCTTGGGAGAAACTACAAGAGGCACGCAAAGAGTCCAAAGGATTGCCGGATCAAAAAGAGATCAACGAATCTCTTATATTCACCACCGATGTTGTTGAGGGCAAACGTAAAAATGCCAAAAATGAAAATGAATTCATCTACCACGAAAAAATACCAGAGCTCGCGACCATAAGTGCCGTCCAAGGCGCCAATCTCGTCAACGGCATTAGTTTCTCGGTCACCGATCCCGAAGTAGCAGGTGAGGACATATTCGCCCGACTTGTGCCCATGAAAGCCCATGAGGCCAGCTCCATGTATAGCGAAGAAAAGGCCAAACTGTTGCGTAAATATGGCGGCAAAATTGAGGAGAGAGATGGCGAATTGGCCAGCTTCATGAGTTCGCTAACCTTGGATAACCTGAACATCAATGAAGAAAAGGCGAATAAAATACCCCAGGGTATAGTCGATCGATGTGCTGCCCTAAATGCCAATACATCGGCCATACCAGAATTGGTGGCCTCCATGTCTCGTTTGGCTGAGATCTGTACAGACGTTGAGGTTAATCTACACGATATAGCTGGCACTTTAGCTCAAGAGGATAAGGAAGAAAAGGAATTTCAACAACTCACCGGTGTACAGCGTACACCCAATGCTCACATTACCGAATTGGCCAGAGAATTCCAGAAATATACCGAAGCTCATAACAGAGCCGGGGAATCCAATGATACACTACGCAAAGCCATGGAACTACATATTAATAATTTGAAAATCCTGGCCAAACCATTGCAAGAAATACAACAATCTGTGCCCAAACTGAGCTCGGAACTTAATACGGCAGAAGTCTTTAAAGATGTCAAACTTATAGTCAACAAAGTGAACGAAATGAAAGCCCAACGATCACAATTTCATGCTGATCTGCGCATAGCTGTCAACGAAGACGACATTACGACCAAGATTATAGCCCACGACTGTGAAGAGGAATTACAGGGTTTGTTCGATCGTGAATTAGCTAAACATGAACGTTTGACACAGTTGATCGATCAGAATCTTTTGGCCCAAGAGAATATCCTTAAAGCATTGACAGAGTCGTATGCCAAGGCAGCTCCTGTCCTCAAGACTCTGGCCGATGTCAAACATAAAAGGGAAAGTTTCTTTGCCTCGCTGGCGGCTTCTTACGATGTCTATGAGGATCTGTTGGCCAAGTCGGCGAAAGGTTTGGAATTCTATAAGAAATTGTCTGGTAAGAGAAAGTGATAGTCCTTTTGGAGAAAAATAAAATATTCAATAAGTTTCCTTCTTTTCTTTTTAGCAAATGTGCAAAAACTTTTGTCGCGCTGCAAGTCCGCGCGCGATGTACAGTCCGAGGAACGTCAGCAGCGCTTGAAAAGCGTTGCCAACAAACCTACACCCTCGCCCCTGCCTCCCGATGCGTACAACCCCAACAATGCTTCAACAGTGCCCAGCACTTCAAGCACTCCCAAATTGCGAGACTATTTGAAAGCCAAGAATGCAGCTAAAGAGAAAAACGCCGCATTGGGCAACACGTCATCCGCTTACAATACAAATGTGGGGGCGCAGTACATACCACCCGTGCGACCAAATCCTTTGGGATCCGAAAATCCCACCCAGGCAGTATGTTCTGGTAGTTCATATTACCCCAGCGGAACAGGAGGCAATGCAGTAGCACCACCACCCTCGGTGGGCCCCAATGAGCCACCGCCGCCGTACAGCTTACAACAAACCCAATATTATGATCCAAATGGGGCCGGTTACACCAACCCCATGTATTACCAATACCAACAGAATGTTGCGCCACCTGCTTATAAGCCTCAAGCATCTCCCAATTCACAATTTACAGCATTAAATGCCGGCAACACGGCTCCAATGTCAACTACAAATCCAGCAGGTGCTTACAACCAAAATCCATATAATGGTGGAGGAGGAAATACGACGGCACAAACTCCAAATTTGTACAACAACAACAGTTATGGTCAACCAAACAACTACCACGGCCAACAGATGGTGTCATCTTATAACACTGTAAATCCAGCAACAGGCCAACAACAGCAACAATCTTCTTACATGGCTCCCAACAGTGTGCCTCAGTCTGCTTACCATTCAACATCCGGTACTTTGGCTAACAATATGCAAGCAGCGGCCAATTTTGTTTACTCTTCTCAATCTCCAGCTCCAAATTCCACTCAAATATACACTCAGCCTGTTGTGACCACAGCTACAAATACTTTTGGAACGCAGCAGCAGTATTTGTATGGCACCAATGCAAATTACCAGCAACAGAACCTTCAAAATAATTTCAGCAGTAACCCTGCCCTAGGCACCAATGTACCTGCCAGTCAACCTTTGTATGTGGCCACAAATCAAGCAATACCTTCGTCCTTGCAGGCTCCTTATATTGTCAATAGCCAGCTGTCGCAGCCAACTGCAACACCACCAGCTGCTGCTATCAACCAAGCACAGGGACAGCAACCAATGACAATGAATCCTGCCCTAAATACAAACAATTATGCAGCTCAACCCTTTCCAACATCAAATGTTATAAATTTACCAAATCAAAACCCGTCTCAAACTGCTAACCAACAACAATCCAACAATCAAATTCCTATAACTGTGGCAACAAATTTGCCCCCACAACATCTACCAACCCCTGCAACATCGGTGTTGCCCGCAGCCACCAATGTTGTTACAACAACTACTTCAGCTGATACACCGGGCGCAGTCTCCAGGAAAACCTCGTCATCCACCATGCATCCGGGTTACAGCTACAATGCCCAAAGCGGCACTTTTGATTATGGCAGTGGTTATCATCAGACTACGCCCAACAATCAGATATTCTATGGCCAATATACCACTGGAGCTCAGCCGATCAATTCGCAAGTGGGAACCACAGACTCGCAGAGTTCGGGCAAATCAAATTTGTCAACAGGATTCGATGTAAGTTGGGGATATGTGATAAGTAATTACCTGTTTGTTAATATATATTCATTGTTGATTCTTTATTTTGCAGTCACCCATAGTATCCCACACAAAGCCCACTGATGCGCAGGCTTCTGGCGATAATTACTACAACCCGCCTTATGGCTATCAAACGAATGGCGGTGGAGTGGAAGCTTCTTCACAAATTCCACAACCCACAGTCACTCCCACGCCAGTGATCAACACCTTGACGCAGCAGAATTATTATCAGCAGCAGCAGCGTTCGACCACTTATATGCAAAGTGGCACGGGAACCACAGCAAATACCCAGACCACTAAAAGTGGCAATACCTATGCCACTAGTAGCCAGCACACGCCTACGCCAATAACACCCAAACATCAACAACAGCAGCCGCCGAACACCGCACCGCCAACAGCGCCCTCAAATGCTGCAGCTGCAAAGCCCCCCGCAGCGACAAAGAAATCCTCAAACATCGACCTTCTCTCAGACATTGATTTCTCGGGCATAGTAGCAGTACCGCCGCCAATACTGCCGGAGCCTGTTCTAAAACCAGTGGTGGTCAATAGTCCACCAGCCAGTCATGTAGCTGAACAGCAGCCAACTAACA
This sequence comes from Polietes domitor, assembly GCA_947397865.1. NCBI lineage: Eukaryota > Metazoa > Arthropoda > Insecta > Diptera > Muscidae > Polietes > Polietes domitor. The sequence continues at coordinate 172,293,105 of OX377621.1, read as the reverse complement.
AGAGCACAGAGGAGGTACCAGCGGAAGCTGTGGAAAAGACCAAACAAGTGGAGGTAAATTTAATTAAAATTGTAAAAGATAAACCTACTCAGCGAAGCTGTTTTTGTTATTTCCAGGACTATGTAAATTCCATTGTCCAGAACCAACATTCTCCCATTGCCGCAAATACTCTGACAATGGCCCCTCTTAATCTAACTTCGCCGGTGGATTCGCCTGCTGGTCGCAAGGCCAGCTTTGACAATCTTTCCAATTGTTCCGAACTCAGTTCTCTCGATAACTTTGATTGGGACTCCGCTTCAATGCGTAGCACTGACAGACACACTGTCAGCGATAAACATTCCTTAACCTCGGCCAATTCAGCATTCCAATTGAAACCCATTGATCCCTTTTCGGATGATAAAGTCTTAAAGTATTTCCACAAGGAAGTGGAACGTTTTGAAAAGACTGTGGATGCATTGAATGTGAAAATGTTAAATGGCCACACCGCTTTGTCTACGAAATGGAAAGAGTTGCACGATTTGCTGGCGAAAGAGGCCAGCAGCAGGACGACCAGTATAGCCAAATTATTCCCCGAAAAGAATCGTTCGTTGGATTGTCTGCCATATGATCATGCTCGTGTAAAATTGGAAAAAGAAACCGACGATTACATTAATGCAGCCTATATAAATGTGAGTTAGATACGAGGAGATGCATTTTGATTTTGTTATAAGTCTATTTCTCCCTTTAGAACTTGGGCAGTGGTTGTCCCAATCTGATTATTGCTCAAACACCGCAGCAGAATACAATCAACGACTTTTGGTCCATGATATGGTCACAAAAAGCACGAACTGTGCTCAGCCTGCATACACCAAATGAGGTAAGCAGCGGGGTAATAAATACGAAGAAATATGTTCTTTAATAATTTTCATTGGCAGATGTTGGATCCTTTCTGGCCTCAAGTTCTCGACAAAGAGGCATATTTCGATGATTTCACCGTCAAATGTGTAAAGGTCATTCAATTGTCCCACTGTGTGGAGTATCAGTTGAATCTTAGCATGTTGGGTTCAGATGCCATCATAGAGTTGGCTATATTGCAAATCAAGACATGGACTAAGAGGTAAGGGCAAGTCATTTTTTGCTTCCATTTCCCTTTCCTGACAACTGTTTATTTCTAGTACTCCCTCAATGGTTGTGGGCATAGCCCGGAATGCGTCACAGGCCCACCAACAGCGTTGCTCGCATTTCAATGCTCCCAACTCGCCCTTGATTATGAATTGTTTAACAGGATCGGAGAGATCAGAGTTGGTGGCCATAGCCATATCTGCCATATTGGCCACACAGAATAAACGACCTGTCTTAATAAGTAAGTAACGTGTTCACTGTGTGGATTAATTGAGCCGCCAGTAAACATTTCTCTATTTTCAGATGTGGTCGATGTATGGCATCGCATTTGTCAACAACGCCAACAAGCCTTGAGGGACATCGGTACCTTGGAGCAATCCTTGCAGATAGTTTTAAATCATGCCCATGATGTTCTAAACAAAAGTGAGTCGAAATCAAAAATGAGATATTTATTGTTATTTATGTGTTTTTTCTTTCCACTTCTCAGGAGGCATTATGACATCCTATCAAATGAAAATCGCGCCCCAGGTAACCGCCCAAGAAAAACAAGCCACTAAAGATCCTCTCAACGATTTGGATGCTTTATGGAAGTTGAAATCATAATTATCGTATGACCAACAAGTTTCCATGATAGCAGAGTACAGACTTTATGAATAAAAGCGAACTATTTTCTATTATTATTATTATAATGTTTAACAAACAGACAAACAAACAAAATATGCCTTTTAAAGGTTTTCACGAAAGCAAACAACAAAAATCGACTTTTCTCCTTTTAAACATTCAAACAAACATTTCTAAACAAAATATAACTATTATTATGATTACAATTACGATTATTATTACTGCTACCCTTACTATTGAATTGTAGTTTTATATCCACAAATTAAAAAAAATTAAAACAATTGTTAAACAACTATGAAAGTATTTAAATGAGAATTTGATCAAAATCTTGAAACCCTAATTTATACACACTACATTCATACATATTTAAAATACATACATACATGTTGGAAGAATAAAATCTCTATATACATACATAAATAAATATTTATCCATTCTCTGTAATCCAATTATATTCATAAAACACGATATTTCTAATTGGACAGGCACACATCTAGAAACATACATTACATTACATTACATAAAATATACAAAATCCAATAAAGCGCGTATTGAAAATTATTTCGAAATGTAGTTTTGTTTTCGGCACAGAGAGGAAAAGGTAAATATAAACAATTGTAATTCATTCGAGTACATCTATCTACTGTATAAAATGTATCTAAAATATATAACGCAGATGAATATTTTACTAGAGCTCTTTACGCGCTTTTCAATAGACTCATATGCCTTCAAGATTTCTCATAATGATTGAATGATTTTGAATCAAAAACAGGTCCTAAAGGCATTTATTTACAGTTGAAAATTGTGTAGGTGTGGCAAAAAATAAACATGAAATTTTCCAATTATGTACTTTTCTATAAGACGAATAATGCTTCATTGGGCACTAGGGTGGATCGAAAATGAAGTATTTTAGTCATCAGGTATTTTAAAAAAATTTAACTTTCTTTAAGCAAATTTCTTCTAGTTTTACAGAAAATTATCATATATTATATTGCTCCTCTCTAGCGTAGGTGTCAAAGATAATTTTTTGAGAGGAGTCAACGTGTTCATTAGATTGATTGAAATTTGTATTGAGAAGAAGTGTTCTGAAAAGAGTTAAAATCACGGATTTCCCATACATCTCTTTCTTACTTATTAACCTGCTGAGAATGGAAGTGTTTGTTTGTAGATAGGAGGTCAAAAAATCGCCTTAGTTCAGTTTTTTGTGTCGAATTGAGATCTCTGTATTGCAAATGGTTTATATTTAAATCGAACTTGTATGCTATTGGTATTTTTTAATAAAACTCTTTTCTGGTTACCTTTTTCTTTGAAATTGTTTATTTAACTTTTTATTTTTGGGATAATTTGCCTAATTTGCTTTTACGTTTTTGATTTCGTTTTCTGTTGTTTAGTTTTCTTTTTGGGGGGATGGGAGGTTTTACACAACTACAATCTTGAAAAATATATCTAAAAAATTACATTTAAAAATTGTGTTTTTAGGTATTTGCTATTTATTAACGCAATTGTTGTTGTTGCTGCTGCTGTTGCTGTAGTTGATTAAAATGTTATAAACACTGAACTGAGCAAACACATTTATGTATGGTATTCGGTTTTGTTTTATTTTATTTTATCTTTTTAAATGAATTAATTAGCGCACCCATGTTATTTTATTTTTTGTTACTTCCCTCGGTCCATCTGTCTTACATTTAACACATTAAAAAAGCAGTCTAATTGCAAACAATTGGTTTCGTTTTTTTAGTTTTGTTTTTCTTGTTCTTTTTGGCCTTTAAAAATATTTCTTTTGTCGCTTAAAATTTACATATACATATCGTTTTATACACATCACGTCACGTCATGTCAAGTTGCTGTTGTGGCTTTTAATGATAATACGTTTGTTTTTTTGTTTTTATTTAGTAACTGAACGTTTACAAATATTCGGTTTTGTGTTTAGTGTTTAGTGTTGTTTAAAAAAATAGTGTTTTTGTTGCTGTTAATACTTAAATTATTATAACAAATCACAGTACATAATATAGCTTTTTTTCTTTTGTTTTCCTTTAAGCCTTTAGAAAAAAATGTGGTGGCTTTTGTTTTGTTGAAAAGAAAACGAGAAAATATAGGTTTAACTTTTTTTGCTCTCTTTCCTTAGAATTTAGTCAAAATATAAAAGTAAAGTTTAAGGAGAGGTGTGCTGTAACTCGATTTCGTCATCAATCTGTACACATGCGTTGCGCAGCATTAAGTCCTTAAACGAAATCCAATTACAGAACAGCCATGATAATTATTTTATACGAAAAAACATTATTCGAGTTGTAAAAAAGTAAGATTCAACATATTTTTAGAATTTAGTCATCTTAATGTATGCATTTATAAAAATAATAAAAAACAATATTCGAGATTTATAACAAAATAAGGGCATAGCGAATGAAATGTCATCGATGAATGATGATAAACTACTATAATTTGCATGTTCTAACATTTGTACAATTACAAAAGGCAAAGGGGGTCGGGGGTCGGTCGGTCGTTGTCACAGTGCAACAGGGACTGGAGACGGATCTCCGCCAAAACAGTAAGGTTTTGGTCAACTATCACTAAAAATTTGTAGTTAATTTAGGTTTCGAGGAAAACTGTCACAAGTGATAGTGTTTTGGAGTTTTTCAAAATAAGCAATAAATGCTTTTAATCCTGCAAAACGAAAAAGAAAATCCAATATTGCCCAGGAAAATCCATTCTAGTCCGTTTTTTACTTTATAAAACCTTTTGTATACCCCTCCTGCCACCCCACCATGACGTATGATTAATATTAGAATCAATCAGGGGCGTATGATTAACGAATGAACTTGATAAACGATACGCTAAAAAGAATGAAACTGGAAAGCGGTGGCATTACATTCTAGTACATTGGTGTTTCAATATAAAAAAGGGCGGTTGGTTTTTCACAGAGATGTTTGGTACGATGACTGTCGAAATACAGCACCTGCATAATGTTTATTGACCTGGCGTTTTGTCTGTCCATCCAAATCCAGGCTTCAAAGTCTGTCTTGTCTGTTGCACTGTCTGTTATTTTAATTAAAACAATTCCATGAATATGATCACACTACCTGACTCGTCTACTAATGGGTGTACTGGGTTGGCCGTTCCCCCGCTAAAGAGGAATGCTATTTAACTTTCGTTAAGGTTTGTCTTTTCTTTAATTGGCCTGCAACTATAAATTCCTTGTTGTGTTTCCCCCTCTCTTAAAACAAACATTTTCAAAATAAATTCCCCATGGTTTTCGCCTCGTTTGTTTGTTCTTTTCATCAAATTCCTCTACAAATACTTTCTACAATTCCCATATGTATCCGCATCGTCCTCGTCGCCATCGTCTTCTTCGTCGTCTTCATATAAAAAAGTGATTAGTCACAACATCAGACACATAATAGTAGAAATATATATGTTTGTATGTATGCATGCTTGTTGTTTAGACTATATGCATGTATGCAAGTATGTATGTATAATAAAAAACACTTAGAAAATAAACACATAGAGCCATACTGGGAGAATATGTTCCAAATAGTAGTTGTAGGTCATCATCGTCATGTTTAATATTCCATAAAACACACAGTTCGGGTAATATGTAGGAGGATTTTACTAAATAGCCAGCACTGGCTGTCCTTGTTGCTTTCGGAGTATCGCTGCAAACCCCTTTGGTGGGCTCACTGTTACACCCTAAGCCCATCATCTTTTGTTGCCCTCAGCCTGCAGATCGATTTCACTTAGCAGCGCCCAATTTTCACTGTCACCATGCACATGCAGCCGTATTTCTTTGATGGCGCCGATTTTCGAATCGATCGAACCTTCCGCCACACCCATATTGTCGAAGGAACCCACTATGAGATAGCCGTCTGTGGTGGAGTTGTAGAAACTCCACACCGCAGAACTTTCACTCAAGGTATCGGCGGGTAAAACTTCTATGGTCGTATTGTAGAAACGATCCGAGGGATGCTCTGAATTGCCACTGCGGAACAAGTAGTGCTTGAGCAGCGTGGGTTTGTCGAAAACGAACTGCACCAAATCCCCAGGCTGGGGCAGCAGGCCCCAGAAATAGGTTTCTCCGCGGTAGGCTCGTTTAAGTTGAAAGTTTTTGTAGGCTGCTATGTTGGTCTTTACCTGGGCCGGCGGATTGTGGTTGTGGGCATAAAAGGTGGGTACTTTCGAGCCAAACTGCTTGTCCTTTAACTTCTGTACTTTGCCCTTCAACGAGGAGCTGGTGCCGATGTGCTGGAACAGCGAGGGCCTATAGTGCAGCCAATACTTGGCCTTTTCCTGGTTGCAATGTTTCTGATCGAGATCGTTGCGACACACTTTGGACTCCATGAAATAGGCGAGCAGCCAATCGACCGGCTTATCGTTAAAGAACATTTGAAAGTAGGTTATAAGGTACGGCAGCTCGGCCGACTTGAACATCTTGCCAATGAAACCCAACTGGCAAAAGTCCAAGAGAAACCATGGTGGTTGATCCGGTTTGGTCAAAGCACTTTTAGTGATGGCGAATTTCTTCATGGTCGTTATGAAATGGCGCTTGGCTAAAATGTCATCCTCTAGTTGGACATAAAAGGTGCCTGGAATGACAAGGAAAAATCAACTAAATGCACGAAAATATTCCGATTTGAGAACCCACCTTTCGACTGAGCATAGGCCATTAAATAAGCGAAATCCAAATTTTGTTTACTTCTCCATTTTACCCTCTCCAACGAATCGTTCAGTGTTATCCTTAGCTTTTCGAAATTCGGATAATACGAAGGCGAGGGTGCTATTATCTCGATCAGACCACATTCGAGGTATGGCTCAAAAGCTATCTCCACCGTCTTGGCTACATGCTGCACACTCTCCGCATCACTCTCCCCTATGTAGACGATGATCAATGTCTCATTTTGCTCCTCCTCGTTCATGTTCTCGATGAGATTGTGCAGGGTGCCCAAGAGATAGGATTGCTTCTCGCGCATCACGGTGGGAATACCCAAAACAATGCTGACATCAGAACGTCCCCGGGAACGCAGCAATGCTGGACGCAAGGAATTCGTATCATCCGACAGATGAGGCAGGAAGTGGTAGGCTGTGGGCAGCCGAACATTTGACGATCCGAGCAAATGCATTTGCTGCGAATGCAGTTGCGAAGCATTGCGCAAGATCTGGCGGGCTTCTGCGGACAGACCATCCAACAGGGATGTTGGAGCCGCAGCGGAATTTAGCAGTACGGATGAATTTTTATCAATAACAGCTGCCGCCGCCGCCTGCGAACCTCCGCCCGGTATGGCGGTCACACCGGTGCTGGTGTTTTGCAATTGTATCAGATATTGCGACAACAGAGCTACATCTTCTTGACGTGTCCGGTACATTGACTCCAAGTACTGCAGGCGCATATGGCATTCGCCCAGACGTTGTGACAGCGTCTGTTCGGTGGAAAGTTCTGGACCCATAATCATTAAGACAATAACACATGGCAGCAAAATTAAGACTAATGTCAACAAAAGACAGCTACGTTGGCGTATTTTAAACATGGTTTACTTTATACTATTTACACACGAAAATAAATCCATATAATATTTTTGGATGAATGCTGTGGCTGATCTCTCTCACAATCAATGTCTGCAAGTGAAGTATAATTTTGGAAGTGAAAAGATTTGAAACGATTTCTTTGTTGTGGTGGCAACTTCAGGGCATCTTATCTTCGGCGAAAGCTCGTTTAGGCCGAAAACATGCTCGTTCGTTGTGTTCGTAGGGTCTAAGTAATGTTTAGTGACTCCTTCTTTTGTCGCTTCGTTCCGTTGTTAAGTTAGCAAGAATCATGCATTCCGTTCCGTATTTTCTGAGTTAGAGTGTATGTATGTGCTGTTGTTGTCTTCTTCTGCTTCTTCTACGCTTAAGTAAATTATGTAAAGTTTCCGTTGTATAATAGGTGTAAACAATGTAATATTCATGTAGACAATGTAAAGATGGCAGAAAAATATATATAAATCATTTCATAAATTCATGGCTTTATCGTTAAACAATCTTCGAAGACTTGTTTTTTTTTTGTTTGTTTTTTTTTTCGGGGTTTTCTTATAAAATTTCCATAGTTTTATAAACTGTTTTTGTGTTTTGTGTAGTTTCAGCAAAGGGTTTCTTTCTGTTCTTAGGTTACTGCTTACTTAAGTGTAAAGAATGTGGCGTCGTCGTCGTCGTGTCCTCCTCGTCGCCGTGTAGACAATTAAAAAAGTTTATTTGGTAACTTATAGAGAAACTTCGTTGAGAATGAGAATTTTGTTTGGTTTTATTTTTGTTGTTCTTCGTTTATTTCCTGTGATCTACTTTAGTTTCAGGTAAATATTTGGAAAAAGTCTCCATATCAACAATTCCATTTGTGTAAACATGTTTAACGTTCTCTGTTTTAAATATCCATGGGATTGGATCTGAAATAGAAATATGGAAAAAATGACAATACAATAATAATAAATTAAATGTAATTAAAAAAAGCTTACTATGTATCACGAAAATCTAAACAGTATTTAGTACGCTTTTAAATTTCTGTTTAAAAGAAACAAGAAATGCCACTTTTATCAATTTCGGCCACCAAATTGGCAAATCTTCAAAATCACTTGTTTTCTTCGTCAAGTTGATTTCTTTATTTTATAAAATTAATAAAAAATAATGCTTGATTAGTTTTCAAATTTTCCTGAAACAAAAATATTTTCTAACTTTTTGCCCACTCTACTTAAAGTGGTGTACCGTATGATAACCTGTATTTGGAAAATGTATAGCCCACATAGTCGTCTTGAAATTGAGCACAGACTACACCATTTTCAGTTGAAATTGATAAATGAAAATTGAAATTGAGAAAATACAAGTTTAAATTCAGAAATGTATATGTATATTGAAATTGAGAAAATACAAATTGAAAATGAGAAATACAGAAAATACAATTTGAAATTTAGAAATAAAATTTGAAATTGAAAAAATGCAAATTGAAATTTAGAAATGAAAATTGAAATTGAGAAAATGAAAATTGAAATTCATATTAAAAATTTAAATTGAGAAAAAACAAATTGATATTCAGAAATATCAATTGAAATTAATTTGTATTTTTTATTTTCAATTGTTTATCAAATATCAAATCGATATCAAATTGTATAATCTCAATTTCAATTTTTATTTTCTTAATTTCAATTTACTTTTCTGAAATTCAATTTTTATTTCCACAATTTCAATTTACATTTCTGAATTTCCATTGGTTTTTTCTTAATTTGAATTTGCATTTTGCAATTTCAATTTTGTTATGTCAATATGATGTTGTATTTTCTAAATTTCAATTGAAAATGACTTATAGCCGTCCGTAATAACTTGAAGAAGAAAGTACCTGTAAATTATGAAACATTAAAAAAATTGCATGACTATTTATTAAAAAATCTTTGCAGTTTGAAGTATGAAAGATTTCCGCGCTGGCCACCAGAAAAATTATTGAAAAGATAGCATCAAATATTTATGAAAATATTTGATTTCCACTGCTCGGTACAAGCATAAATTGCAATTCTGGCCACTAGTGAACGCAAAATCTGTAAAAACTTCTCTCTATCAGTTTTTCATGCTCTGAGAGAATTCTCACTTGACCTGATGCAACTACAAATTATGGCAATTGGGATGAAATCAATCGATTGTTGGCAATAAATAAACAATTTAAATACTTCTAGTTGTCGTCATTTTTCACAGCACAGGCAGCTATAAATAAATTGGTTCAACACATTCACCAGTTCTGTCCAACAGCAAGTAAAGAAAGATTAAACATCATCAGAACTGAATTTTCAACTGCAGAAGGACAGCTTTAGGGATTGTTTCTGTAACTTATTTTCGTTCGTCTGAGGCGAACGATCAAAAATCACTCAATTATTACATGCATTCTATAAAACGTAGATAAGATATATTTCACCTACGAACTCTTTGCGTGCTTTTCTACAGACACAATAATTGAGTAATTTTGGATTGTTCGCTTCAAACGAAACATGTCCTTAGATTTGATTTATTTATTTCAACTTGAAAACAAATTACAAAATGCATATATAATACTTTTTTTAACATGGCTAAAAAACTACTCAACAAAACTAGATTCACTCAAACAACTTAAACAAGTCCCGAAACGGATTTGTTCCAAATATACTTAGGGTCTTCAGTCATTCCTTTGATGTGTTAGACTTCTGTGCCAAATCATATATACCCTCCTGCCCTGTCGATTGAGTATGGGAGGAAAAGAGTTGGTGAAAATGGCAGTAAATTAGTTATAAAAATAAAAACATTTTTGTTTATAAGATTGAATTGGTCGATCATTGCCAAAATTTGAGCGAATTTTAGTTAAAGACAGCAGAAAAATTACACATTTTCTTTGAAAATTTTCGGCACAACAAGAAAGACCACAAAAACCAAAGGATCGATCACCTGTTAAATATAAATTAAAATCAGAAAATCCACAATTATATTCAATTTGTTTTTTCTCTAATTTTCGCCATAACTCACTCATCTCCCCTTATTTAGTTTGTAATGATGAGTTTGTAAATGTCAAGATTTCAACAGCAGTCTTGAACAAGCAAAGATGACAGATTTCGAAGAATATCATGTCCGGTTAGAACAGAGCCATTGTACTATTACAAATATGCCATAAATACTTTTGAATAATGAGAAACCCCGTTTAAAAGTGAGTTGTTTATGACATTCAATAATGTAATTATTAATTGTTTTTTTTTACTCCACAAAACGGGTTTTTACAAACGTTTGTCGGCATTTTAGCATCGTGTATCGTGTTGGGGTACAAATTGTTTATAAAATTATTTCGCAATAAAAAGTTCTGCGGTACAAAGCAGTATATTTTTTTCTAAACGACTTTTTTTTCAATTTGGCGTGCATTATATCTCCGAATACACTGAGCCGATTTGGTTGAATTTTTCTATTTATTCGTCACAGTATTGTCAATCGGCCACTTTTTGATTTATGGTCCTGTTCAACCGTTACACAATATTTTTGCCTGAAATTTTGATGAAAATTAGCGTGTTTTTTTTTCAAACAGCTGCGTTTTTCTACTTGAAAGAAATAAATATAAATATTTTCTTGATCGCCATAAAATTCTAAGACGATCTGGTCCTATTGAAAATTTCCAAGTATAAGTCTAGTAGTTGTACATCAGTTTTTAGAGCACAGTTTTGAAATTGGTCCAGAGGAAACATTTTTCCTCTAATAATAACTGAAGCATTTACAACTTAAAGCATTTACAACAGTTTTTTTAAATTTTAATTTTATATTAATTTTTTAATATATTTTACGGATTCTTTAAATAGACATGTTCAAAATATACCCTTGCATCGCGAATCGGATATCGTTTTTCTTTATTTTATTATTATTTTTGTTCACTTTATATAATTATTATTATTACCTAAAATGATACATCCCTATGCACAAGTAGTGGGCGTAGTATTTATAGAAAACTCATAATTAATATAAAGAAATATTGTAATTGTCCATTTGTTTGTAAGGTTGACGCCCTCTTATCTGCCGGCAATAGTGTGTAATCCTTTCCGAGGTAAAGAATAAAAAATATTTGTCCCTACCGAAGATTATACCGTGCCTTTCTTTCAAAATATGTCAATGCTTTGTGGCGGGAAGTTGAGCAGCTGTTCCACCCACCTTCCCTCGCAACAGCCCACTTCATACAAGTGTGACAATGCGTCGTACGTTGTGATATCACACACTCTTCTAATTGCTAGCTAAGCTAATTCATTCACATGCTTTGTAGTTTCCTTTTATGCGAATCTTTTTTTAAATGTGTTATTAATTAAGACCAACAAGAACAGCAATAACATCGAAAAGTGAAGCGTCATAATCATTGAGTCACGCAAATAAAAATAGAAAAAGGTATTTACGATTTATTCTCCGTTCTAAATCTGATGAAACTCGATCTGGATGTTACTTTGCGCGCGTTGGCCGTTTTTGTTTGTCTGTTTGCCCGGAATGAATAATTTTCACATGACCGGCTTATGGAAAAGACCGCGTAGTACTAAGTGTTTAGTCCAGAATGTGTATGTTCCGAGTGACATGACTGACTTGGCGTGAGATTTATTCGCGGCAGTGTGTGTGTATAGGTGTGAGTACTTGTGGGTATTTTTTTTCTTCATTTAACAATCACAGCTATTAAAGTTAATTAACTTATAGAGCTTGTTTTTCTTTTCGCTCGTTTCGTACATCGTCGTTATATTCGCTATGCACTTCTTATTAAATGCATAGTAGGGTCCGGCCTATAGTCCACTAGGGCAGGGTGGTGTGGGCAAAGGGTTATAGACGCAGTACATGATGGCATGGGGAACACGGTGCTGGAAAATTGTTGGGAAATTAAATGTCGTTTAGTTCATAACGACGAATTTATTGTTCTCATTGTTGTTGTACTCATTTCGTTGATTTATACATCTATCTATCTATTCATCTATTTGTTTTTCAAAAGTTTCATGTTTTTCTTTTCTTGCTGCTTGCAATTAGTTATCTGTTGTTTTTGCAAAGAAAAAGTATACAAATTGCGTAGTTGTTACGAGGGCTTTGTGATAAATGGGTTAAAAAAGAGAAAGAAAATGCTTATCCACTTGCACTTGGTGGATGCTTTTAGGCTGTGAATATTACCCATATTAATAAAAGGCGGACGATAGTGCCAATTTCTACAAACTGTCTGAACTCATTTGTAGAGAACATAAATGAAAGAAATTATTAATTTGGCAGAGGATAGGCAAACACGTGTAGGAGGGTCTAGAAGAGAAAGACATACTTTAATTGCAAGTCGTAGGGAATTCCCAGCATCACTATAGAAATTACAAAGTATAAAAACATAACTTGCCGCTTGTTATTGGTTATCTATAGAACGTGCATGACACAACAATCCACGACGCATAATAATATTATGACAAATTACTCTGAGGTAGTATTTTCCTCAGTTCCCATACGCAAAGTATTTCTCAATCTTTATTTGTAACCCCCAGGGGGAAAGTGACATTTATGGTGGTGGATATATGATATATTAGAAGAAGCGTGGCAAAAATATGCATATTTTGTAAGAATAAAGCAACAAAGAAAACAGTTGCATTATAAAATTGCAACTGATTTCGAACGGAAGTTATATTGGTTTTATTTTCATCAAATATTTCAATTCACTTCAATGCTGTTATAGCGAAATTAGAAAAGACAACAGATAAATTCACATCCTCCATTTGTGAGAGGGGTGTGTCAATATTGTCCATGTTTTAAAAAACGTTATCAAATATCAAACCAGGGACTACGATCATCCGCAAAGAAGTTGTAGAGTTTAATTTCCCATATTTTTGAAAATATTAATAAATTCCTAACCCCTTTCAAAGGACACACACCTCACCTTAAAAGGTCATAAAACTAATGTGGGGCAAAGCTTAAGCTAATGTCTTAAGTAGCGCCTTCAATGCGTTTATTATCTTTTTGCCTATAACATATGATATATACCCTCCTACCTTGTGGGGTGAAGATATAAAAAAGGAATACAACATCTGAAAACTTAATTAAAGTTGTCATTGCCGTTTCATTTGCTGTTGTTAGCCTCGTCACTCGTTGTTGTGCCGTTGTGTCATTATTTTTATAGTCCGTATACATATATATTCCTTTATAGTAAATTCTCTATTATATTTAGTTTGTAAAAAATTATAGTACAAAGGGCGAAGGTTATGACAGACACACATCGCTTCTATTTGGTTACTGCTCACTACACACACACTCGGCGACAGCCGCCTACTCTCCTTCAATAGAAAGATAATAACTGTATCGAATAGTTAGTTGTAAGAATAGACAGGAAAATAATGACTGTGAATCTGTCAGTTTATGGATGCGGCCATATGACAAGAAAACTTGCTGTGTACATGTCTACCTCCCCCACTGCTATCAAAAGTTTCGTTTGACTCAATTAAATTAAATACATCGAAAGCACACTAAGAGTCCATAAAATTGAGAAAACTTATCCGGAAAATTGATGGATGATGGCATAGCAGAGAATAGGAAACCATATCCTCCAAAACATCTGGAAATTTGAAACATATTTTTTAATCTAATAATAAAGGATAATGCTTACAAGTATATACGTATCGCTAGTAAGTTCTGAGATACACAAACATACATACCTATATGGATATGTCGATTTGAATCTAACGTTAAAGGTGGTTTCAAACCACAGATATTTCGTGTTTTTTAAATTGAAATTTGACTTTGTATATTTTTATCTTCTTGAAAAGAAGTATACGTAGGACGCGTAAATGAAGAGTTTTGTTTAAAAACTTTGATGTTTTGAAGCCATATCTCTCAGAGGTTTGAAACCGCCGTGTGTATCAGAACAGGGGGCTAACCACGGCATTCGAAAGCGAGAATGTTACGATCGAACTCAATTTTTAATTTCTATGAAGGAAGTATAAATTTACAACAAAAACAAATAGGATGTCGAGATTGAGTGTATTGAAACTAATCTCATTAGAAATTTAATAATTTTTTTTGAAATGTATGTTCTTTTTACAATAAATAAAAGCCCATTTTGATCTAATATTCTCGCATTCGATAGCCGTGATTAGGTCCCCAGGTCTGTAAATGTGACTTTTCTGACGCTAAACCATCTTGTCTTGAGGTAGACTATAATAATAAATATCAAACTATAAATGGCGGTTCATCAACACCTATGGCCGTGGTTCACCAGTTTAGCATTTTTACATGTACACTACAAAGGTAACTTGCCATAATATTCTTAAAAGATTCGCGTACTTTGGCACACACTAGTGTACATATATACATGGCATAATTAATAGAAAGACTTTTTCCAGTTTCTTGACAAATTTAGTCGTGTTTGTGTTTGTTGTCCTCCACTCGCATATTCCACTAAGGTATTCCACATAAATTTGTAATCGCAATGCATACGAGAACACGCAACAACGATTTATAACAATAATACCGTTACAAGGATACGATGACGCTATGATGCATGTAAAGGACTGAAAGGCACTATGCCAAAGAAAATGCAATCATCATAGTTTCCCTTTGCAAAACAAACAACACACACTCATAGCAGCTTGACACAACCCGAACGCCCAAAAGCGAGCGCCCATTACAAAGTTACACTGACGCACACTACTTTGTAAATGAAAAACAAAAATTATATACATACTACAGTAAAAGCGACAACCACCTGCAGGTGGTAGGAGGTGGATGGATGAATGAGTGGGTGTAATGAAAATTCTGATACCGTTAAATTGTACTAAAATTTAAAGGAAACAAACGTCAGGTGGATAAATGCGGGTGGGCAGTAGTGGGGTGCATGGTCGCAAGGAGGAAAGACAGCACATCAAATGGAGTCGGAAAAAGGGGCGAAGTATAAAACATACAGCGAGAAAACAACAACAACGACGTACCCGCAAAGCAATGATGAATGAAAATCGATTTAGGGTACCCTAATCGACGCTGACAATCTGGCAATTGTCATTTAATCATAATTAACACAAATTGAATAAATTACCTCAAATAATAACAAATGCCCAGATTGTTGAGATAATTTTGCTTTAATAAACATACAATTAGCGCCCCTAGATATCTTGATTTCGTCGTGGTATTGGTAGTATTACCTTTTTCGGCCACAACAAATTACGCCACACAGTCATTCACGCTTAACTCTCGAACTGAACTGAAAAACACACTTGACCGACCACCTCCCTCCAACCATTAACAATTATTTACTAATTAATGCAGCATATTGTAATTTGTAATTTGGTTTTTAGTTCACTGTTTACAGCAGGAACACCAGCAATATATCTTCCAGAAAATGTTTGTTGATAAACTTTTTAAAATTTATTATTTATTGTATCTTGTCTCTTTCACTGAATAGATGCACGATTTTTTCCACTATCATATTATTCATTATTATTATGTAAAGTTATGCGTATTACGGGGAACTCATGTCATGTCGTTGCTCTAGTTTTGTAAAAAAGACAGTTTTATTTGTTATTACTAAATATTTATGCAAATTATTTGCAATAGTTGTTGTAATAATATATCTACTATTGACGACTTGAAGCCGACTATGAGTTCGTGGGATCTATAAATCGACTTTTGGCTAATCGATAAATCGATCTTTTGTAGGCAAAAGTCGAAATTGACTTTATGTTAGATTAAAAATCGACTAAATTTACTCAAATATTAGGCCTGTTCGATTGGGCTAACTTGCTTAATATTTGTATAGAATTTACTTGCTGAAGAAGAATGTAACTTCCTACTCTCTTAGTTGTGCTGCCAGATTTTTCTTGTTAAGTAAATTCCATACAAAAATTAAACTAGTAAGCCCAATCGTTTCGTTTCAAGCTGATATAGATTGATTTCGCATGCAGTCTGAAAAGGATATATGACTGAATTTGTAAATCGATCTTGAACTGCAATTGTCATAATGTAGCCTTTTCAGACTGAATGCGAAATCTAGCAGATATGACATAAGGTCGATTTTCAAATGTCAGATCCCATACAAATTTGACATCTGCAAATCGACCTTATGCCATTTCAGCTAGATTTCGCATGCAGTGTGACGAGGCTATTATGTAAAGAAAATTATATCGACCTTGTCACACTGCATGCCAAATCTAGCTGAAATGATATAAGGTCGATTTACAAATGTCAGATCGCATACAAATTGGACATTTGAAAATCGACCTTATGTCATTTCAGCTAGATTTGGCATGCAGTGTGAAAAGGGTATTAATTTCAATATTCTACAATAATAAAGCTGTTTTTCTTTAAGCCGGCTTAACAAATTCATAAATATGAATAAGAGTTACAACAGAAACTCTGAAAATAAAACATCAAATAACACTAAAAAACAAAACAGATTTAATTTTTTACTCAAAATAAAAAATTCTTTTTTCACATTGTCGCCAACTACAATATAAATATTTGTATCAAAACAAATTTTGAAAAAAAAAATATTTTGTGTTAACTTTTTTGAACTTTGCCTCGATAACCATAAATTTGCACTGTATAATTATCCAGGCTAAAGGCAAAATTTTTACAAAAAAATATTTTTTCAAAATTTGTTTTCACACACGCATTGATATTGCTATGGCGACAATTTTAAAAAAGATTTTATATTTTTAGTGAAATTTTATTTTTTATTTAGTTATACAGTCTTATATACAGTCTTAAAGAAAAACAGCCCTAAATTTTCGATAGCCAGGGAATTTCCTTAATACGAAATTGCTTAATATTTATTAACTAGTTGCAGTATTTCAAACATCAAAATTGCTCAGTGCGATTTAACCCAAACCTTTTTCCCGTAATAGGCTACGATTTTTGCTGCATGTACTGAAAAAATATTTTGAAATCTAATCACATTGGAGATTGAGAGCTGGCAACACTGCATAGACCCAAACTATTCTGAGGCGACGAATTCATAATTAGTGGAGAATCGAAACGAAAAAAAATGTTTATTATCGATTTCCTGGAAATAACAATCGATTACAAAAATATCGTTTTCACATTGGTGGTATCAACTAAAATCGAAGTTTGCCAATCACTACTTTAAACGACAACGCAAGCAACATCCATGAGAAGGTGAAAAATAAAGCAATTTCCCTAGGAAAAGGCTACAAAATCCGCATAAATTAGTGAATTTTATCAAAGTATCGTGTATATAATCTATAACAATTGATTTGAAGGCCTGAAAAGTCTGTGGAAAACAACGGAAAGGAAATTGAAATTTTTTAGAAAGTTCAGTTCATACAAAGCAAAAAATACAAAATTGCCTGTGTATGTGATGGACTAAAAACAGCCCAATACACACGCACACACACTCAACAATAATTGTGTATTCGTAGTGGTAGAAAAAAGGTACTAAAGTAAAAAATTTAGTACAAATCAATTTTTGTACATAATTTAGTACAATTATTGTTTGTTTTCATTTTTGTTGGAGAACAATTCAATTTGTTTGTGAATGGCTGTTTTTCGAGACCAACTAAAACAAAAACAACATCAATTATTTAACCAAATGTGGTCTAACAAACAAATAAACAATAGAATTGACAAATTGAGCTAAAGCAAATTTGGCAAAGTTCAATAAGTAGAATTGTGTATGTTCAGAAGGTCAGTGTGGTCAAAGCAAATCGCGATATATAGTTTTTGTGGTAAAACAAGTGGAAAGACTACCAACAACAACCTTTAAAAATCCGGTATTTAAGCAGCCATCACAAAGATTAAAGCAACAACAACATCTTCAACGATAACAAGTACAACAACAACAGCAGCAGCAACAACAGAAAAACCCTCATACACGCAAAGTGTGTGAGTGTGCGTTTGTTTGTGGATTGGTAGCAATCGCTCTTTCGTTCCTCTTTTTCAATATCTGGCTCTGCTCCATCAAAGATACCATTATTCCCTAAAACCCAAAAAAACAACAAAGGTACCACTATTGTTGTTAGTTTTATCGCAAAACAACACACTACCTACCACCACTACAATTACACGTAGAGGGAAGAAGAAGAAAACAGCCAGCCCTCGCTCTATGTGTGTGAGAATTCTCCACCTTTATTATTACATTACACTTCATTCATACACATACAACACCACACAACAACAGGAAAAGAAGTTGAAAAGTTAAAAGAAGGAGGAGAAGTAATAATTTACGCAGTTAAGATTGAGAAAAGAAAAATCGTCCTTAAAAAACTGAAAAATTCACTAAGTTTGGAGAATTGAACGAATTTCTAATTTCTGTGAGAGACGATAGAGTTTTTTATGTTATTCATTTCGTGAAATTGTGATAAATAAACAAACGAATAAGGATTAAAATTGGAACGAAGCTAGAAACATGGAAATTGCCTTAAATTCGGACACACCGGGAGGTTTCAAACATGAAAATGGTAAATATGATTTATTTTTTTCTTATTATTCCAATTTATGATACAAACACGAGATATGTAAGCGTTACTGCTTAACGTGCTTGAGAAATATAAATACTTAAAAGATTTCCCAAAATATGAACGACCACTTTAAACGAGTGTCGTGACCTCCTGCCGATGGACAGAAAGAATTCTTGATTTGTATATTGCTTTTGTATGCTACATGTGTTATCAATAAGCCGTAAAATCCGGCTATCACCACAGTCTGTCTGCTATAATTGCCACAATGATTCACTAGTGTGATCGTGATCATGATCTCTGCTATAAATAACTATAGAAACCTAGACATCTGCTTCAAGGGCCTTCTCTAATGTGGAATTTCCAATAAATTCAGAAATGGCCAGATGATGCCTTGTCTACGTTATACATCATTCCATTCACTAACTCACCCTTGGCGTGGTGACCATATGTTACATGTATGTGTTTATCCGCTCGCACCGCTGTTAGTCTGTTTGGATATGTTGATCTTTTTTGCTCAAAGCATTACAAATATTGTGTGATACAATATAGTTTTTTTTTTCCAATGAAGGAGTAAAATTATTAAATAAACTTATGACTTAGACCATGACTGGACTTTTTTGAGGAATAGTTAGTCAAGTGATAATAATAAGAAATGTTCAGTCGATGTACGTTCAATGTAGTGTGTAATCAGAAGCTATTAAACAATTACAATGTGAGAAAAATGTTACTTTCATTGCCAACATTTATAGATCTCAAGTTCATCATAAACTGTTAACAAAGTCCGAGCTAATACTTTGTTAATACTAGGCATGGTGAAATTGAGGGTTATGGGTTTTATTTCCAATGACCCTGTCCATTGAAATGGAACGTGAATTATTCTGCCTTTCAATGTCAAACTCTAAGGAAAATTATTATATTGATTGTGCATTTTTTATATTTTTAGTAGCCACGCCCTCTTCTAAGACGGGTCAAGTAGATATTGATTGATCATTATTCTGATAGACCTTTACAAGTATTAATATGAGGCGAGAATCATTCAAAAAAGAACAAATGCAGATACGTTTCCATTCTTTTTATTTATGAATAAAGTCCATTGTAGACTATTGGAAATTTCAGAGAGTCATTTAATTTGTATTAATAAATTTGAATTTGTTGCCGAAAACTAATTACAAAGGGATTCATGTGGGAACACGACTCTCTTTAGTACTTAATTTCCACTACTCTGTCAAAAGCTGAAAAAACACGCATTTGTGAATTATGAATGAGATAAGAAATTAATTTCAATTAAAACAATTGCAAAATATTAGGCCAAAAGGACCAAAAAACACGAAAATTTAGTCGAAATCTGGATTAGGACCCAAGTCAATTAGTATTAGGACCTGTTCATGTCAAGCCAATTCGATTATTTATAAAAACGATTAAAACTATTTTTCAGATTTGTTTCCAAATGAACAGAGATAAAATAACTTATATGAATTAAACAAATAGAGTTTCTTAATTAAGCAACATGCATCAGCCACACTGTTTGTAAGTGGACGGGCTCTTTTTTGGGGGGGGCTAGTTCCAAATTTAAACTTAAATTTCGTGTTTTTTGTGTGCAAATTTTACTAAAATAGGATATTTTTTTAGATTATAAAATAATATTTTTTTTGTTAGAAAATGTTGTAAGAACAGTGAGAAAATTGTAGAAATTTGGCACCGAACGTAATATATTAGCAAATTTGAGTTGTGTTGGCGATTTTTACTTAAAACGCTGTACAATGACATGACTGATACCAAATTTCTGCAGATTATTGATACTTTTCTAATTAATCGTATTATGTTTCTCACAAAAGCCACTTATTCTGTTATAATTTCTAACTAAACGGATAAAATCGCTAGTTTGTAACGAAAACTCTGCTATTACCACATCTGTCCAAGTTTAATGCTAAACGTTTAAATGGCAGACTAGTAGCATTCAACTCTCGATATTGAGAAAATCATTAAGATATAATTATTCTAAATATGCCCTCAAATTATTTCAATTGTAAAAAAAATATTTCTATTATATGTATATTAGGGCGTACCTCAAAAAAAAAGTTCGCCGTACACCTTCGAATATGAAGTATTATTGAAAGGTAGTTTCAAAAAAAATTTTTTTATTTTTTTATGCCGAACGTAGGGGTCGCGCTTTTACATTTTTCTATATAACTTCTGCATTTATAAACGGATTTTAAAGTGTGATACATCGATGTTTTTGTCTCGATGAGGCCGATTTTTTTGTCTTTGAAGCCATTGAGCTCAAGCACCCCCTTCTGGTACTTACCCATCATATCTCAGTTGCTACTACCCTAATGTACCACTCTAATATCAGAAAATTAAAGCTCGCATAAAATCATGAATCATGCTTGAGCTCAATGTCTTCAAAGACAAAAAAAATCGGCCTCATCGAGACAAAAACATCGATGTATCACACTTTAAAATCCGTTTATAAATGCAGAAGTTATATAGAAAAATGTAAAAGCGCGACCCCTACGTTCGGCATAAAAAAATAAAAAAAAATTTTTTGAAACTACCTTTCAATAATACTTCATATTCGAAGGTGTACGGCGAACTTCTTTTTTTTTACTTGTAACCTGGTACGCTCTAATGTATATATGTATATTTTAAACCTGTTTTCTCGCAAAAGTGATAAGATAGACACTTCTTTGAAGGCACCTTAGTGGTGTCCAGCGTGTGCTGAGTCATCTAATTTTTAGCATAATTTTATAATTCAAATTAGTCTTATTCATCATCTACTTCATCCATAGAGGAAGAACAATAGCAGGTAGCCATGAATAATCTGAATAACGAATAAACACATCTCTGGAGGTAAATAAAATTTGACAAAACAAAGTCCATTGAATTATCGCGCAGAAAAGATGATATTCCCGTTCACAATGGCGTCACTTTTTGATAAGATTCCCATTTCCATAGGCCAGCACAAATACGTTAGAAAATATTTCCCATAAAATTTGCCACAGCCTTTGTTTTTCCTCCGTTCGTTATTTAATCTGTATAAACTTTATTTCTTTTTTGCAGCTATAACCTCCAATAATGGATTAGCGCTCCTAGCATCACTTACGCTTAAAAATGCACTAAATATCAACAACAGCAACAATAATAACAACAACAACACTTACAAAAACCATAATAACAATAACAATAAACACAAAAACAACAACCATATAGTTTTTAACAACAACAACATCATCAAGCATACAGCAGCCGCCGCATCAACAGCATCGATACAACAACAACAGCAGCCACAAAATGGTTTTATTTCCTCATCAGCAAGCGTATCATCATCATCTACTACGTCGTCATCCTCAACGTCGTCGTCGTCATCAGCGTCGACACACAGCACTGCAGCAGCAAACAACCAACAGCAGCAGCAGCAGACGCCACAGTTACAACAAGAACTTAACTTATTTACATTTAACGGATTGCACACAGTAGCAGCAGC
Organism: Polietes domitor; assembly: GCA_947397865.1. Lineage (NCBI taxonomy): Eukaryota > Metazoa > Arthropoda > Insecta > Diptera > Muscidae > Polietes > Polietes domitor. Next base: position 172,270,986 of record OX377621.1, on the reverse strand, counting down.
AGCATCTTCTGCAACCACCAACAACACTACCACCATAACAACAACAAATGGACCTGATCAGAAAATACAACAGACTTCGGCCACAGCTATCGCAGCTTTATCCTCCACCACCGCCAATAACTCTTCTTCCTCTACTAAATCGACATCAACGAATCATCATCATCAACAACAACATCTGACAAACACCTCTAGTGCAAAAGATCCTACAACAGCTTTAATCGAAGCCTTATCTATAAAACCAACAAAGAAACAAAATCACATAACACAACAACAGCAGCAAACGCATCAAGCGACAGGTGCCACAACACAATCTGTGGTTAATAATGGTGGTGGTAACGGCAGCAAGAACAATTTTAAAATTCCGTCCGATATACTTGATGATTTGGCCAGTCGCTTCATAATCAATGTCCCCGATATGGAGTTGAGCAACATGATACGCATATGCTTCCAAATTGAATTGGCCCATTGGTTCTATTTGGATTTCTTTTGTGCATCGGAGGAGGATAATAAACTCCAAACTTGTGGTATTAAAGCATTTGCTATGCAATTATTTCAGGTAAGTTTCACAATATTTCGCCCCTGTCTTGTTTGCAATCATTTAATTGCATGATTTATCCTTCCAGCATATACCATTCCTACACCAACATTTATCTTCAATTGATAAAATTTTGGAAGATTGGAAAAACTATAAGCTATCCGTGCCCACATTTGGAGCCATTTTAATATCAGAGGATCTCAATTATTGCCTATTAGTGCAATCATATTTTGCCAAAAGTTCATGGGGTTTCCCTAAGGGAAAGGTTAATGAAAACGAGGATCCGGTGCACTGTGCCACAAGAGAGGTATGTATGTCGGGTTACTTATTACTGCTGAATGAACTACATCCATTTATTGTAATGCACGCTTTTTATCTTGATAGGTTTTTGAAGAAACCGGTTACGATATCACTGAACTAATTGCACCAAATGATTATATTGATGCTGTTATCAACTATCAGTACACTCGCTTGTATATAGTGCGTGATGTTTCGTTGGAAACGAAATTCTCACCGCGCACGCGTAATGAGATTAAATGCTGTGATTGGTTTCCCATTGATTCATTGCCTGTTAATCGTAATGATGCCATATCAAAAGCCAAATTAGGCATAAATGCCAATTCCTTTTTTATGATAATACCATTTGTTAAGCGTTTAAAGAAGTGGGTGAATGACAAGCGTAATGGTGTGGAAACACGTCGTAAATACTCGGGCGGTGGTGGTGGTAGCGGTTCGCCCACATCCACCTCGCCGCTGACCACAATTAACAACAACACAGGTCTGCCACAACAACAACAACAAACCAAATCTAGTTGTAAAAAACCGAAGCATTTGCAACAACAGCGTAATAATAATTTAAATAATAACAATAATAATGATGATAAAAATGCCTTAAATGGTGGTGGTGCTTTGGCCGCATCATCCACATCCTGCAATGGGAATACAACATGTTCCAATAATTCAAATCGTTCTAAAAGACAACGCCATAAATCCATGGGTGATTTGGATGGTATAAAATTAAATAATTTTAACTATAACCCTAATAATAATAATAACAATATCTGTAATAATAATCAAAGTAATTGTAAGACAACAAACAACAACAACAATAACTGTGGTTCTAATCTAACAAATCAACAACAACAATCATCAACATCATTATCAACGACAACCACCACAAATAGTGGCGGTAATAATAATAACAACAACAATTGTATTAATAGTAATCAAAAACGTCACTCAAAAATTGTTGCTGCTGGCAGCAATGTTTCCAACAACATCAACAGTTGCAATAGTAATAATGCCAACAACACAACATCATCTTCAAAGCGTCAATTGTTTCACAGCCAAAGTCAATGCAACAATGTACAGCCGAATGGTGAAAAGGTGAGTTTCGTTTAAATTGTCCAATCACCCCTGTTGTGGATTTAATAACTTGATATTGAATGCGTATTTGTTATACGAAATCTAGCGGCCAAATTTGAATTTCCGAATTTTAATTATTCTGCGCATTGAATTGACATTGAATCTTTGTGATAAATCTAACAAGCTTATCACAAATAAGCTGTAATGTAATAGCGAAAAAGTGGGGTACATAATTGAGCCAATCATTTCAAAATTTGAACGGGCGAGGTGACCAAATTTGGGGATCACCAAGTATCCCCCACACTCACTAGAGATCCAACATTTTGCAAATCAGCTGGAAACCTCTGCTCTAAGCATGTGAAATTTTGTCAATATATCTTCAAATTTTACAGATTTAATTAAAAATCCTAAAAACTGACTTCATTTGAAAACTTCCAACCTCTTCTGAAAAAAAGCAGAGCTTGAAGCTTAGTTTTGTGATAAATTCCAGACTTAAGTCCAAATTGCAGAGCATGCAAACAAATAATAAATTCAGATTTTAATCACTAACTATTATTCTACTTTTAGATTATCAGTTCATTTGATTTGATACGCAAGGAGAAGCAGCAAATGAAGGCTGCTCTAGCTAAGACTCAAAAGCAGCAGCAGAACAACTTGAGCATGAATGGACGCCAAAGGGCCAAGTCGCAAAGTGATAAGATTTGTATGCAAAATCATTATCAGTTGCAACAACAGCAATTGAATCATAAAAATACGAATGCAATTAATGCCAACAACAACAAACAGCAGCAGCCGCCACAACGTTTGTTGAAACAACAATCGATGATTGTTACCAATTCCACAATGATGTTGAGTACAAACAACAACAACAAGCCCACTAATAACAACCATAACAACAACAACAGTAATGTCAACAATACATTGAATGTAAATATAAACAATAAGAATTTTAATATGGGCTATAAGACGCCATCGCCACCACCCCTAAGTGGCAACGATCTATTAGCATTGGCAGCTGCAGCAGCCGCCAACACCACCAAAATTGTAAATGGAGGCGGCGCCAATAGCAATAACAAAAACAACAACAAACAGCAGCAATCGAACAATGGTGGTGTGGTGCAGCAGCAGCAGATTAAGCCGCGTCCTTCATCAGTATCATTGCATTTCCCAGATATGGCCTCGTCGATCAAAAGGGAGCACTCTGATTTGCAACAACAAATGCCGCAATTGCATCGCATGGCATCCGGTACAAATTTACGTATTTTGAAAAGATCAACATCTCATCAGCCGCAACAGCTGCATCAGCATCAACATCAGCAAAGACAGTCTTTTACACCGAGTTTTAATTCGTGGACTAATTTTACTTTTACCAAAAATTTTATGGCCAATGTTTTCTGTTAAATCAAACAAACAACTAACTACAAGATGACGGAACAACACTATACAACATCATATGACCACAACACTCCCCCCTCTTCCCCCGCCCCTGAAAAAAAACACGGTGAATTTATGAACTAAACGACGCTTGTGAGGTGATCTTTTTACTTTTTTCTTTTTCTACAACTGGAGAATTCGGTACTCGGTATGATTCCCCCCACCAACCCCTTATTATTAATATAATTTTAAACACTTTTGAATTCGTCGGTAACAGCTTAAAGTACCATTTTCCAGTTTTATCTACAAACTGATTTTAAATACTTTGTTTTTCCTTTTAATTTCCCCTTTTTTATTATTAGTTTTGTCTTCTTTCATTTTGTCTTGTAAATTCTAACAAATGAATTCAATTATCCGTAAACCAAATGGAATGAAGTTTATTATTTCAAAATGTATTCAAGAAATTGCTCAAACTACTACTTACTTAACTGAAAAGCTGCTTTAGTCTTTTTAATACAGTTTTTATATGATTTTCATTCTTTACATTTTTCTATATATACATAGATTTCTTCCCTTGAAAATATTCTCTCATAAGTTTTGAATTTTGTTTGTGATTTGATTTTTAAAATTTTTTAAGTTCAAATATTTTTATTTTTGCATGATATTTTAGTTTATGCCCCGCCCCTACCTTCCCCCATTCTCCCCCATACAAATTGATATTTTTCAAAGGATTTTCTTAGCCAAAAAAGAAGTCGCCACTTTTGGCGAGTTCTAGGAACTCTGCCACCAATCAACTGCCTAAATAATGCAATGTTAAACAAGGTTTTACATAAGAACAAACAAAGTCTCGTCTCATAAAATATGTCTCCAATATGTCAAGTTGTTGACCTTTAACTGCCTGAACAGTACAGCACAGAGCAGAGTTTTGAATTAAGTCTCCAGAAAGAGCCCAACGAGAACAGGTTCGACAAAAATCATTTGAAAAAGAGAAAATATTTTGTTTTGAAAAAGGATTTTTTCAAAACCGTTATTGTAAATTTTGTAAATTTAGCTATTTTTGGAGAGTTTTTGAAAAACCCTCCAATCTCTATATAGGTTTAGTAGTATGGAACGTTCACTTTAATACAGATGTCAGGGACAAGGTATCGTTGGACAAATGGACATTTAAAGTTATGCATAAATTTTAAATTTTTGGCACAGAATTTGTTTAATTCTTGAGAATAGTTGTTTTTGGAAAATATCAATTTGTTTCATTTATATACAATTTTGCTTTGGAGTTTTTGTTTTAGAAAAATTCAAAGGGAAATTATGAAAATGAAGCCCAACACCACCCCACACCACCCACCACTCTCCTTTATTAGTATGTAAATCCAGAGAAGAGCCACAACATGACGACGGCTAATTCCATATAAACAACAACTATTCATAGAAATATTTAACAATTTGACAACCGTTTGTCTTTTTGTAAAATATTTAGCCAGAGTTGCTGTGTTTAATGGGATGTGACGCCAACTGTTGTGGCTTTCTTTATGTGGAACTTGGACAATGGTTGTAAAATTTTTGCTATCTTTTTATCTCCTATAAATATTTTTAATTCCATTGGTTTATAAATAATAATTTTACTAAAAAAACGAAACACAAAACAAAAACTCCCAGAAGTCTTCCCGAAGAAACCCGTTTATAATTGGATTTAGTTGTACCCTTTTTAAGAAACAGAAAAGAGAAAAATTCTACAACCATCTGTCTGGGGCTTGCCACAAAACAAATCCTCCCTTTTTCTAAACAACAGCAGAAATTTTAAAATAGCCTAGAAGAAGGGATGCCATCATAGGATAAGGAAAAATATCCCAACAAAATATACGAAATCTGGATAATGTCTGGTCACTTCAGTGGTTCCATTTGAGAATATGACCTTCTTTCGATTATGTTTTATTGAGATATTTTTACTTATAAGGCTTTATATAGAGGATTTTTTGAAAATCCTTTAATAATATTAGAAAAAAAACGGACAACACCACTAGTTTTTTTAAATGTGTGTTCGAATATAAAACATACCGATTTTATTCAAATAAAATCTCAGTGGGAATTTGTAGGACCGACTAACGTAATCAGCGCAGCAACACAATTCCAAGAAGCTCTCAAATAATTAAAATTTTCAAAGATTCACTAAGCACGGCTCTAATCCTGAAAAAAAAACAACAGAATTGAAGACAAATGGAAAATGTTGGTAGAATAAGCGATGGAAATGTGCTTTAGATTAGAGTTTAATTTGGTCGAGATTCTAAATGCCTCCATTTTAAAACGCTTGAGCGCCGTAGTTAATCAAATCATATTCCAAAAAGCTTTGAATCTGTAATGTGCTGTGAAAGAGAATTATCTACTCAACAAGCTGTAGCCTACATAATCCCCCTCAGCAAAGAAAGAATTTGATAAAGATTTGGAGGAATGGCTTTCTTTTCTACATCCAATTAATTGTTTAATTAGATATGCTCACACAGAGCTAAACGAATTTAAAGAACTTTGTGGACCTCGATTTCTTTAACAAGTTCTAGCTTTGCTTACAAATCATTTAAACAACAAAAAGGTTTACTAAATAAAAATTGTTTCGGTCAATTTATCAAGAGCCCGCCCAAAAGACAAATATGATGAGAGAGCATTGAAGCAGTATTTTTTTGAATGAAATTGACCTACTGAATTTTAATTATTCTTAAATAATGAAAAAAAAAAGAACAGGAAAAACAAAACATTTTCTTTTTTGACAAAGTGCAGAATAAAAGCTTATTTTTTTAACAACAAAGAACAACAATAACTACAAAAATTATTTTTAAAATTTGAATTGTGTATTATAAAAATGAAAACAAAAACTACAACAACAATAACATTATTTTAGAGTTTTGTGGAGAGAAAAAAATACAAACATAAAATGAATGGCCAAATCTGGGATGTTGTTTTGTTGTACGACACTTTTGAACAAAAATGATTTTGAATTCGTTTCGAATCAAAGCCATTTTCGAACGAAAGTAAACATAACAGAACGAAACTCTCCCATCCCACCACCCTCAAACTCCTGCAAAATATTTTATAGTTTTTAAGTCGGAATGGACTGGAATGGAATGTATGTATTTAAAGTGTAAACAAAGGTTTTAAATTGTCGTCCAACGTTGAACAAGAGAAGCAAACACAACACAACAAACATATCAAATAACAAAAAAAACACCAAATAACAAAAAAATTACTAAAAAAAAAAAAAGAAGGGTCAGAATAACGAAAGCGATTTGTGAAATGATTTTAAAGCTTTAAGATTAATTGTTGTGAATCAACAGATTCTATTCTTAGAGGTTTTTTAATAAAGTGGAGAGTTTTTCTTTTTTTTGCCAAACACTCTCCAACTCTGTGTGATATTAAACCAAAAACTAAAAAAGCAAAGCAAGTGAACAGCAACAACATAACATCCACAATTTAAAACCTTTGGTTGTTTTTAAAACATCCAGCAACATCGGCGAACCCTGACGACTTAAAGGGTGTTTGTTTTTAACGTATTTAAGTTCTATTTTATGTATTTTTGCTATGCATTTGTGTTACATTTTTACACCAAACTCTCAACACTATTAAATATTACTCTATATTACATACATACATCCATACAACATGAAAAACACCAACACACCACCCACCCTCCTCTATTTTAATGTTTAAGAACATGTTAAGTTTTTATCTTTTATTATTATTTTGAATAGCTTTCCATCCCTAACTCTCACTTGAAACAAACAAAAGAATAGAATATATATATGTAAGCTGTAAGCGGAAACAGTAGTTTAAACAACGACAATTGGCTGGTTCAAAACAGAATTTATTGTATATTGAAAATTAAAATATTTAAGTGTAATTGGCATATACATATGTATACTATATTGAAATCCCCATAATCCTTCTTTCTAAAAACCATCTGTGTTATTATTATCCAAATTGAAATTGATACAAAATTACAACAACCACAAAAAAACATGACTTTATTTTGTACTTTTGGACAAAAGCTAAAAAAACGAAACAAGAATAACTTTGAAAAAAGAATAAAAGAAACCTAAAACACCAAAACAACAGCAAAACAAATTCAAAATGTGTTTTATTTTAATATCGTCGAAAGGAAATATATACGTCCGAAGAAACAGACGATGATGAGAAACTGAGATGACGAAACTGTAATTTCCTTCACAATAAAATGTTTAAAAAACATCGGACAAATATATTAAAAAAGTATTTTTTTACAAAAATTCCAATTTCCGTCAAATGTATTTGCCTTTAGTATTTTTGCTCTCATTTTGGTGCTACAAGACCAATATACAATATATTTTAATGGGTTTTTATCGTGGCAGAAAACGCTACATTAAAAAATTAAATATTCTCTTATAAAAATGGTCATGACATAGATATCCATAGATATTTAAAAAAAAGATTATTTTCTTCTTTAGGAAGCTAGCTATTAAAAAAAAACATTTCCGATTTTTTGTATTTTTTATGGTTTGTTTCGTGCCAACAAAAACCGATTAAAAAATCAATTTTTTCTCAAAATTTTGGCGAATGTTCCTAAATCACTGCTTTCATTCATCCTCTTTTTAACGTATAACCGGGCATGATTGAAATTATGCTGCCTTTTTGGCATGAAATATGGTGAAAATATATTTTTTGTGTTGATTTTATGAATTTTTAGGTCTCGGACACAAATTTTTATTTTTTTGTTGCATACTGTATAAACAATTTTCGAAATTCAGATATAAATAATTGATACAGCTATAATTATACTTATATTTTTATATTCAGCGGTAATTCCCGCGTGTTTGAGGATGAGAATCAAATCCGTACACAACTGAAGATACGCCAAAACATTTAATACATTACACTGCTTCTTCCAAGATTAAACATTAATCTGGATTTTCGCTTAGAAAATAACTTGAAGACAATAAGTTATTTCGTGCTCCCTCCACACCCTCTCCTGCTGGCATTATAGCATTACTGACGATAGTCATTAGATTTTGTTTGATATTCTCCCTAATCTCATCGTTCATTAGGGAGTGTTGCAAAGCATCCTGCCACAGATAGCTTTCCATGTCATCCTCATCCGAAGACAACTCAAATCTTTGTATAGTTTGCATTGCCTCTACACCGTCTGGGTCGGGATCTGAGGCTGTAGATAAAGCCGGTGACATTGCGGGTTTGGGTCGCGAAATATTTAAAGCATCGGCAGCTTTGGTATGCAAGAGTTTATGTTTTTTATAATTTGAAGCATCCGCATAGGCTTTAGGGCATAAATTACATTTATAGGGCTTTTCCCCGCTATGTGTACGCATATGTTTATTGAGAGCCGATTTCTGCTTGAAATATTTCCAACATTTGGCGCACTGGAATTTGTATTCGGCCGAAATATGCACTAAGTTTTGTGAGGATGATGGCAGTGGCGGTACTGGTTCATTGACGATTGTTGGGGCAATTTCTTGGAGGTTCAACGGCTGCAAAATCTCCACTTTTCTTATTAAAGAAAAATTAGACGGTGGAGAGGCATTAATTAGGAGCGACTGTTGCCCAGATTCAGTTTTCGAAGGAGTTTTTTCCGAGTGCTGCTTTAACAAGGAGTAGGGGGAAATCTTACATTTTACGGGTGTCTTTCGCAGAGAAATTTGTGATGAAATGTTGGCCTTCAAAACTGATTTGGTCGGTGATAAGGTGAGCATTTCATTGTATTGTGACCCCACAGCTTTAGTGGACATTTCGGAGTTTGAAGAAATATTCTGCATCACGGATGCAGACTTTTTCACTTGCGTATATATCATTTTATCTTTTGCATCTATATTAGTTATGATAAGATTATGATTTTCATAAGGTTTTGGTCTTGTGTCTGTCTTATGCTTCAGTTGAGCCGGAATTGACTCACAATAATTATTTGGAGTATAATTTGTAAAGCATTGGGTTAATGCATTTACATCAGCTTCAGTAGTGACGTGCTTGTCTGCTGAGTTTAAATATTTGTCCACTTGTAAAGGTTTTACTAACGATTGGAAATTTGTCTGAGTGACGATTTTGTCCGGAGATTTTGGAAAGTTTGTGTGATTTCCTCCACTCACTAGAGACTGTGTTAAGTAGTGTAAGTTTTCATTTGTTTTTGGTATTTTAATTATTTTAAAATTTTTAGGCAGCATTGTAATATGTGAACAGGTGACGGGCGTTATAGATTGATGTACAAAATTCTTCGTTGGAGACGAGGATTTGGGTAGCAAATCATCAATATTTACAAATTTTGACAAATGCATGTTCAATGATGGCATCTTTCCGGGTACTTTGAGTTCCGTTGTATAAATATTTGAAGACTTCTCTGCAGCGGCTGACATATTCTGCAAATGGTCGTTATCAAAGGTATTCATCGATATGTCCGGTTTATTTGTAGGAGTTACATTAGACACCGGACCACAATCATCAATCACTTCCCCAATTTTGGACTTTTTGTGTACTCTGACTTCATGTCTTTTAAGGTATAACCGATTCCTAAAGGAAGCTTTACACTGGCAACATTTAAAATACAAATCCGTTGACTGCTTATGTATCTGTTTATGGCTGAGTAAATTCGAACGATGAGCAAAGGACATGGTACAAATCTATGTAAGATACTCGTTAGAGATCAATGACCATCATACAACTTCCCAACTTACCTGACATTTGAACGGCCTTTCTCCGGTGTGAATCCTTAAATGTATCTGCAGTTCATAGCGAAGAACAAATTTCTTTTCACATTGTGGACATTGATGAACTCTTAAATCCAAATGTCGGGCCATATGATAGTCCATATTGAATTTATACTGAAATTAGAAGAAGAAAACTTAAATATGTTATCTAGCCAAAGGATGAGGAGTACCTTGAAAGTAGCTGGACACTTTTCACATTGAAATTTCCTTTCATCATTATGAGTCTTATAATGTCTTCGCACATTAAAGTGTTCCTGGAATGCTTTATTGCAAATTGTGCATAAATACAATAAATTTTCAACAGGCACAGCTTCAGGTAAGAAATATTGTCCTCCCTCAAAAGATAATGCCTTGTTTTCTTTGGCCTTCTTTCCGTGTACTTCAGCATAGTGTTTGCGAAAGTCTTTTTCAAAAATGAATACTTCAGAACATTTACGGCATAATATGCGGAGTCTGGAGTGTTTTCCATTTTGATCAACCTCTACCAGTTCACCTATCAGGTCAGAGGAGGAGGATTGTATATAAGCCATCCTGGGTAAGTCATCCAATGAAGGATTTTGTGTATTTTTGAAATGTTTGGAAATCTTGTTAATCTTTACGGTTTTGCAAGGCTTCAGGGTAAATATTTCAGCTTCCTCGAAACGTTTGGGAGGACGTCTTCGACGTCTAACCGGAGGTGATACAGCAACATCTGTAAAATCTTCTATTAAAGGTGACTGCTGACCTTCGACATCGTACAGGGCTGTATCCTTTACTCCTCGTTTCTCTGCAAGTATTTCATGCCGACTGTTTGCGAGACGCTGCAGAAATATTTCAACGTACTTCAAATCTTCATTGCAATGGTTGCATATAAACGATTCATTTCCTAACTGATGTGCATATTAAATTAACTATAAAATGGCAAAATTCGGTTTGTAGGAAAGAATATACGTTTACCTCCAATCCCGCCAGCTTTATAAGACCATGTATGATGAATTCTCGTCCCTGTATTCCATGTATAGTATCAACTTCACGAGTACATAAACAGCATTGCGACATTGCTCATTAATTTTAAATATTACAGATTTTTTAAGGAAAAAATGTAATTGCTGGAAATTCAATTTCAGCAAAATTTTACTTAGATTTAGTACAAATGTACTTGGTTTGAAGAAAAACTAACTGGAATTTTCCTCAGTTTGAGTAAATATTTACTTAGTTTGAGGAAAATTGAACTAGAATCAAGTTCAAAGCATGTACTAATTTGAAGGAAAAGTTTGAACTTGATTTGAGGAAATTTTGCTTTAGCGCTATACGAAGTTCAATTTTAATAAATATTAGTTCATTTTAACTCAATATAGGGTTCACTTTTTGAAAACCACCCCAGATGAAAATCCTGCGCACGGCCCTGCTGAAATCTCCTGTATTAAATTATTTCATAAAAATGGACTCAGTGACGTCATTTTTCGCATTATTTTATCATTTAGGCGTCATTCGAAAGGTATTGACTCCTTTTAGCTGTCACTTGGAAAAAACACAAAGAATCAATCTAATCGTCCAGTTATTCTAAGACAAGAATAAAAATTTATATTTAAAGTGCTTCCATGGGTCTACTAATTCAGAACACTTTTTGGACCGAAATGCAACGTAAAAAAAATACACGGATGTTTAATGCGTTTAGGAGCGTTTAGCTCGCAGACGGCTTCACCCTGTGATGAAATATTTTGCAGGTCATCATAAAACAATCCAATCTTCATTTCTGAGCGGTGACCGCAGTAATTAATTTTCGTGACACATGCTAAGGTACATAGGCATGTAAATGCAAAACGGGCGGGTGTATCATTCGAAAAAACGGCATAGATGACGACCATTTACCATTTCAACGAATGCCAAATGGTAATTATTTGCAAAACAAAATGCAACTTCCTTTTGGTTGTTAGTTACTACATAAATGGCGTGTTCGTTGTGTCCACGAAAACATACCAAATCCTTTATGGATACTGCCATACCATCCATGGAAACCTCAACTTCCGCATGATGACGGGATACATAATGTGAGTCCAGAATCCGAATTCGTGAGGAAGAGTGTCGTCGCACTGAATTAAGACCCACTCGCAACCGGTGACATTCTCCGATAACTTCCCGTTCTAGTACCCAGGAAGAGTATCTTTCCATGATTACAAACAATAGCGACAACTTTGTACTCTTTTGTTTTAGCCACAAATTGCAACACCAGCTTTATTCATTTCCAAAGCATAAAGCCGGAGTTTAGTTTTTCTTTTTGTTTTTGCACTAAATTCAATTTCAATATGTGTCTACCTTCGGACACAGGACCTACATAGATGGTATCCAAAACCTGATCGTGTTCTTCCGATTCTGCTGATCCCACATAAATCATTTTCCACTCGAAAGTCAATTCAAACTGAAATGGATTGAAGAAAACTACTACTGGGATTAGATTATCCGAAACCACGATTTTTTATATATAATTAATATTTATATTTTAATTATAATTAATTAATTATTAATTTGTGTTGTTTGTTCCTTGCTAAATACTGTGCGGGAAAAGAACGAGCGAGATGTGCAGGGTTGATTGAAGAAGTATAGAATGGAAGAATCGGCAAATTATGAATGTGTGAGGAGGAGGAGAGGAGGGCAGCAATGAGAGAGAATGGAGAGTGAGTTCGTGAAATCTCAAATCTCAGCTGGAAGTGCGTGTCTACACTACAACAACTGCTCAGCTGCTATGTGTCAATATACAGTGGCTCACACCGTATCTACAGTATAAACGCGCACAAATGAAATAATGGCAGACGAAATGTTGAAAATGGTTTGTATTTTGCCCATCTGAAATACAAACTAAATTACACAATTTCAGTTTATTTGTCTTCTAGAGATGAAAACGGACAGGAAAATTACCGTCAAAATATTATCAAAAAGTGAATTCCATAATAGGATGGAATCAGTGATGGAAGAAAGCATAGTGGTCCATAGCGACAATAGAAAACTATAATAATAATATTGCAGTTTTCTCTTCAAAAATATAATTTGAAGAATTTTGTTCCTTTTCAGACAGATAGTCTGCACTGCAGTCTTTTTTCTTATTCGAATAAAAATTAATTAGTTTATTGGTATTGATAAATAATAAATACAATTTAAATTTCATAGAAAATAGACTTTCAATCAATTAAGGACGGGCATTGGAATACTTCAGCATGTTCACATTCATCTGCTCTAATAGGTTGAAATGATGTCCAATCTGCGTGTTGGACTTCTCTGAACTGACCATCGGCAGATCACTGTAGCGCCATGCAATGCGTCAGCTGTACATAGCCAGTTCCTGGTTCTCCTCGTACTCCATTTCGCTTTCAATTTTGTCCTTTTCCACTTCGCCGTCATCCAAGGGTTTCTGCAATTTCTCGACGACATCCTTGGGGCTGTCATCTAAACTCCTCAAACACCGTTTGCTTTGATAAAATATCCTCGGCCAGCACTTTGGAGTAGGTGACCACAAATTTGTCTTCTTCGATCAAACATATTGAGCCAATGGGCAAACTACCACCCAATAGGACGTCCAATGAAGGATAGTCACTTGATGTTATAACCTGTCCTGTTTGTGGAATTGTCCTTGTAATTCGTTTGTGGACGTTTCGCTTGCGAAAACTGGACATTTCTAAAAAACGGTAAAACGGTTTCGCAAATTACTCAAAAAAACTAATATTTGCGTAAATAATTCCTTCCGGCAACTTTTCTTAGGGCCCAAAATTAACACATATTTTCGTTTGACAAACTAAATCGACCAAATGTCAAAAAATTGCAGTGTGACAGGGTCGATTTCAGCAACTCGATTTCACAAGAAATCAACTTGATTTCATGCAGTGTGACAAGGCTATAAGCGTCTTTGGCCCAACTTACTGATGACTTTTTCAGTTTTTTGTTTTTTAGTCTGTACTTTAGTCAAATGACGAAAAACATATGTTTTTTCATTGATTTTACATATGCTGCCAGGTGTTCCAACTTAAAGATAAAGCAACACCAAAAAACTGGACATTAGCGTGTAAAATGTAATTTTCTAATTGGAATGTTAAACTAATCTTTTCTATCTTATGTAAAATAAATTTTAAAGTGTGAACTCCCCGCTCATAAATAATTGGAACCAGAAATCTATTTTCATCGAAAGATGAAAATACAAAATCGATTGCAACAAGAATATCACTCGAATCGAATCCACTCGCTAATTTCGATAAATAAAGCAATTCTGTCGATTGAAACGATTTTTTTTTGACAAAAAATGTGAAAGAAGAACAAGAAAAAATAGACATACAGACATACACACTTACACGAAAAAAAGGAGGCGGAATAAGTTATAAGTGCAACAAGACTAAAAACTATTAAACCTATTGAGAAAAGAGTTTAAAATACAGAAAATAAACAAAATATAATTATAATTATAACTAGCGTGAAAACACATACACAATGGTGAGTTGTTAAACGAAGAACATATGAAAGAAAGGCCAGGAATATGGAACATAAAGGGAAAAAGGCCGACCCTCCGACGTGTGCCAACAACGCTGATGATGATGCATGTTTTTTTGGATATGGTCATCCATATTTTTCTTAAGGATTCAGGTCGGTCGTGGTGTAACATTTCCAATGTACTTTTTTTCAGAGTTTCGCGGAGAAAATCACCAATTTAATGGCTAGGCCAAATCAGCAACCTGGCCCAGTAGATGACCAGCCTTGGTATTTAAGATACGGTGTTCGATTTCTGGGAATCGCTGGAGCCTTCTGTAAGTATGAGTATGGGTTATATCATTTCCAATTATGTTTCCAAAAAGGCTGAAAAGTTTGGGTTTCAAAATGTGGCAGTGGCAGTTGGTTTGGATCGATTTTTGTGTACCTTTTTTGGTTCTTCGATTTTTGTGTATGAGTATGCCGAGAGTTAGTGTGTATGCCAGTGTTGGTCTCTGGTCTCTTGTTATCATTCATTACGCTCATAGCTCATGTTTGTACATGTTTTTTTCTTTTTTGTTGAGCAGAGACCGAGCAGAAGGTACGGTTGTCTGTCTGTCTGTCTTTCACCCTGAGTGTGGGTGGGTGGACAATGGGTTGGTTGGCAGGTCTTTGGGTTTCGAGTGTTGTTATGTTTGTTGGGTTAGAATGTAAGGTCGTTCTTTTCCGTTTTTACGTTTACGTAGTACATTGGTTGACATTGATACGCAAAGTATCTACCAAGCGCCACCCCACAGTTTCCACCTCGTCGCTTCCATGTACACATAAACATTTGTATACACACACATATATGACAACAAGAAAAACAACAGTTAACAGTAGTTGTTGTTTGTTGTATCCTCATTTAAGAGAATATATAATATGGGTTACTACTGTAAATACTTGTACTTCCGTAAGGACATTTTCCCAAAATGTCAAGACCATTACAATTACTGCTCTTGTCCTCGTCTAATTGTTTGGAAACTGTCCCTCATGTGCTGTGCATATGCCTTTGCTTTGTGCTTATAATTTATTTTTGTTCAGTATTTTATCAATTGATGTTCTTTCTTTGTACCCTATGTATGTATGGAGATTATAGTCAGACGATGTCGTTGTTGTTGCTCTATACAACACAAAAAAACTGGTTCAAGTTATTACTATGAATGCTTCAATGGTTTCGTTTGCGGTTTTCGAAGCTTCTCATCTGCCAAATAGCCGTCGTCGTCATCATATAGATTTTAAATATAAAAATGATGCACAGATTACATAAACCATATTTAAGCTCTCACAGAGAAAGATGCGATTACTAGACACAGAATAAAAAGGTTGAATTGTATTGTTTGCCTGCATACTATATATAGATGGAATTTAATGTTGATGAATATAACAAGCATCCCTATTATTTGTTGCTGACTTTTAGAACTGATTTTGTTGCTGACATAAATTATCTATAATATAGATAATATATATCACTAAATCACTGTGTTAATCGATTGAGGACATGATTGATAAAAAATGAACAATTTTATCCCTTGAGAAAGTGTGCTAATTTTAAGATGTTAATTTCTTAGTCCAGCGCATGGAAACATTCTCTAATTCCAACCAGCTAGTAATATTTTACAATCCTTCACATTCGTCGCATATGTTTTATGGTGTGTATACCGCTTTGGGTTGCAAGCTCTATTCATGTTTCCATGACACATTACTGTGGCCCAAATACAGAAAATACGCAAATCTTTTAAAAAATATTACAGCTTATTGTAGCGAGCTTTTTATATTGCCCATAATAAACAAATTAATCTACTTTGGAATACTTTCTGAATTGGGAAAATAATTTGATTTTCCTTCCGAATTCTGCTTATTGAATACAGATAGAAAATCTTTAAGAAGAAACACTTATACATATAGAACTATCAAAGGAGAATTTGTAGTCAAACGGAAATAATGATTGCCAGTCACAGTGGTTTAACTACCGTATTTATTTTGTATATATCGATAAGCATACGTTTTTGCATTGCCGAAAATCAACGGGCAAGGCACACCGAAAAATCCTTTCTTTTATGATCGAGTATCGGAATTTTAATTAATTTTGTTGTCTGTGGGAAAAGGCAGACAAATATTGCACTTTTAAGGTAAATTTCGAGCATAGGGGGTTTTTAACAAAAGCAAACACACATCCATGCATTCTGTTGCAAAAATGAATGAAGTAGAAAACTCTGGGAAGTGATATTATTTTGCCTGTACGTATTGTCGAGTAGAAGAAAAATCTATATTTGAAAATCCTTAGACACCTATCTTACGGTTAAAACTCGTCTTTTCGTACCTTTGCACGCTAATAAGCCTGTAACTTAGGTGGTTATCAACCGATTTTCACTTTCGGATTTAAAAAGAAGAAACTTGGAACTTTCGATAGATATATAGCTTATTTAAGAAAACTTAAGTAATCTGTGTGCTTTTGTCCAGTAAACACATTTTTAGACACTTTTCAACTTTGCTAACCGTACTACTTTTAAATTTATTTAAGTAACGTATTTAGTAAGGATAAGAAGACACCATGTTTTCAAAAATCCGTTGGTAATTGACTGATGTTTTTTTAATACCAAATTTTTGCAAAAATACAAGTTTTGTTCGTTCCAGTTCACATCTCTCATTATTTTACGAATTGAGTTCCAATAGAAATATTTGAAATTAGTCGTTCGTTGGACTGTCGCACAGTGTAGTCTATCTGCAGAGAGACAATCCTTTATATTCAGTATTCGTCTGTGGAACAATTGTTCGAAAAGATTCTATTTGATTTATTAAATTAATTCTAACTTCCCGAATTTATTTTTAAGCATTTTCCTGATTTTTTAGTTTGAGGAACAATAACCTAGTAAACAACTGTACGATCAAATTAAAATTTAAGAGAGCACGAAGAAAAGCTAACAAAACTAACAGTGAAGAGATAAAAGCGAAAGGAAAATTACATTAAGAAAAATAAAGATTTAGAGGGTTATTAGGATTATTTAGTTATGGTGACTACCAAACACCATGACTACATGACATCTTGTTGGGTTTGCTTTAACAATTACTATAAATAAATAAAAAAGTGTCATGTCAACTTATTCAACTAATTAGACAATAGCTTTCAATAATACTTTGGTATTATTTAGCATTTTGTTTGGATAGTTATGCTTTCTTTATTTACATTTTAAGTTCTACAGTAAGACCCTTAACTTGATATGTTGTTTTAAACTAAGAATAATTATGTATACTCAACAGATAAAAGCTCTCTTTTGAATTTGCTCAATACTTGCTACTCACTATTTTACTAGCAAACATTATTACGCACGGGAATACGTTTTGTGTGCCTTCCAGGGTGCCCACCAGCGAACGTTAGATAATACATTTGCTTATCTTTACAAATTTGTCATAGATTTAATTTACCTTTCTACCAAAATCTGAATCCAATTTTATTGAATTTGCGACTCAGATAAACGGTAATAAAAATCAAACTTTATACAAGCCCACCCACTAGTACCATTGGCCTTTAAAAATATTACTTGCGTAGCCCGTTATCTTCCAGAAGTATTGTTTGTTTAGTGGAACCACACAAGAAAAATGTGTTTTTTATTTATGACCCTGTATCTCCTAAATTTAGTCTGCAGATAAGAGGGAACTTTGTGAAAATAAATATGGAGCAGCACCAAAACATAAAATATGTCGCAACCGCAGTAGCAGTCGCTTATCATCAAAATAATAGGTTTTTTGTCTTAGACTAACACAACTTTAAAACGTTTTCCCTAGCCTCGCTATTTTTGACTAGCTTATTGCCAATTAAGCGAACTGTATTTTTTTTGGTTTACACCTCTCAGCCATAACGGTTGTGTTTAGCTGCCTCCACACGAAAACGATCGTCAATGATGTAAATGGAACGAATGCGTGCTGCGCGAGTATTTGTTTGTGGTACGCTGGCTGTACGTGTACGTTTCAATGATGTCGCTGACGTTGGTCTGTCTTAGTCATGGAAAGCCAACCGGTTTCCCCTATCATCTTCTATTGATTGCAATGTACACACAAACATATATGTGTGTGACGTCGTGTCGTCGTTGTTGTTGTTAGTTTTAGGTTAATAAACTTGTTGCCGGCGTTTTACGTTGATTTTTCATTTGTATGTGTGTGTGTGTGGACCTGCCTCCCTCCATTTCATCATCTGCTTCAGACTCACAGTCCGTAGACCTTAATTACCAAATCAGACGTCAGACCACCACAATGATCGCGTGAAGGGGTGTTCCAATGCTGATTGATTCACTTCTGATAAGTAAGAGTGTTTGTTGTTAATACGTTCAAATCTGTTATCACAATATTGGTTTTGAAAAAAATTTACTGCAAATATTTTTAATTTTTAATGACTCACAACTCATTAATTGATGTCGTGTGTCGTATATATTTTTAGTAGGTAGTTAGGTTAGCTAATTTCAAAACAATTTCATATACGAGGACTGTTTCACAAGGCGAAACTGCATTGGAGGAGTTTTGTCATTCATTTGTTTAGCTCCTTGTTCTTGATCGCCAATTGCAGTTCTAAAATCATAATTTTGAAAATTTTGAATTTCTTTTATATTGCTCGCAGCCACAAATGTTTGGTGTATTTAACATCTTAATGTGTACTTTATTATTTTTTATTACATTTATTGTCAAACTGTCACATAGAGAAATTACAAGTCGTCTAGAACAAGTTGCTCAAAATCACCACAGTTATTATAAAGATTACGGGAATGGGAATTCCCAACTCCCAAAAAAAAAAAAGAATTGTATTGGATAATTTCATATTATCAAATCGGGATGTCGTAGAGTGTTGAAATGTGCAAAAAATCGTGTTTTTGCAGAATCCATGTTGAAATTGGTCATTTATCGGAATTCAGAACCAATTTCGAAATGATTTTGGTCATGGTCATGATCATCGTATTGTGTTTTCCTTATTTAAAACCAGAAGTCTATTCTAATTCCGTTTCCGACAACAATCTGATTATTATATCACAGCCCTGAATAATTTCCTATTCTCAAATTATGCTAACATTGGAAATCAACTGATGTTAGGTGGAAATATATATGATGTTGATAGAAATATATAAGTATTACAAAGCAATACAAATTCTGTTCCTAGTTCCAAAGTTTTTAGGAAATAAATTTCGTAATAATTTCGACACAAAAACTAAGCTTGAATAATTAAAAACATTTCAAATAACAATCTTTTGTAAAATTTTTATAAAGAAATCAAAAATTTGCAATTTTCGAAAATACAATCAAGTTATTGGACTTGAACCAAGTTAAACAAATTTCTAAAAAATACAAGCTTCTAATTATTATTTATCATAAATTGTACAAAAATGTAGCATTATTTAGTCAGCCGTGCCGAAATGGCACTTGCCGTTCATTTATACACTAAATTAGTTAATTGCAAATAAAACTTAATAAAATCGTTGCCAGTGACAAATTAAGTTAATCATTTGTTTGTCATACAGAAATGACAACATCGGAGATTTCTCTGCAAATGACTTAAATATATTTAAAAACATAGCTGCTTTAATAAACAATATGCTTCTAAACAATTAAACAACACACGAACAAAAAGAAAACATGACAAAAGAGACACAATTAAAATGAGAAGTATAGTTATTTATAGATTTAATTAATTGCTCAATAAACATGATGTTTGTGGAATGTTTTATTGGAGAGCATCTACAATACATTAAACATTTCACTTAACATCATTGTTGCTTCAAAGAAAAAGTTTCCAATTTCAGTGGTTGTACGTCATAGATCAAAAGATCTCCCAATTATTTGTTAGGGTGGTCGGAACAAAGCTAACAATCGGAACAAAAGAAATGTCACAAACACAATATGTCAACTGAAATTCAAAAATGCGTGACAATAAAAAATTTTATTTATTGTGGTACATTTGACAAAAATACATTTTCAGTCTCCTTCGTTTAAAAATTATGATTTTATAATGAAAATCTAAAAATATTTTATTTCACAAAGTAGCGATACAATTACATTTAAATTTTTATATTTATTGTATACCTGCATATGACTCAAATATATAATCGCACAAAGTTATAGGCCACTAGGTCCGAAAATATAGAATTTATTAACACATAATGATAAAATAACACAAATAATAATCTTTATCATTCATTCTCTACCCCTCTCTCTTTTGTTTTTTGCAGTTTGTATATTATTTGGGCTGTTTAACGCTTTAAGCATATTGCTATTAGATATTTCGTGTCTTGTCAGCGGTATTTTACAAATTCTGCTAGGATTCGTGGTTATGGCGCTGGAAGCGCCTTGTTGCTTCTTCTGCATAGATCACGTTGGGCGTATGGCCGATATGGTTGATGCAAGGCCCATGTGGAACCGTG
Source organism: Polietes domitor (assembly GCA_947397865.1). Lineage (NCBI taxonomy): Eukaryota > Metazoa > Arthropoda > Insecta > Diptera > Muscidae > Polietes > Polietes domitor. The sequence continues at coordinate 172,250,110 of OX377621.1, read as the reverse complement.
CGGCGCTGTATTGTGTGTAAGTAAACGATATCTATTCAAATTATATGATCTCTGTTCTTATTTTTTTTTTCTTATTCTTTACGCAGAACTTCAATAATTCCCGTCATTCTCTGCTTTGGTTTGGGCAGTGCATTCGCCTGCGCCTTAGTTTTTGGCACTGGTGTTATATACGGCATGATGAGCTTAGGCAAGAAGTGAGTATTGAAAGTTTAGTTTTAAATTGTATTTTATATATAAAATATATATTGAGAAGCGAGCTAAAATCTACCACAAAACTGGCCGGAAAGCTTAAAAGGAAATTAATTCACAATTTTGTTGTTGTTTTTTCTACTCCCTAATCTTTTTTCACTCCAAAAAAAAAATAATAATAAAACAAATAACATGCTTACCTTACACAAAAACCAAAAATCCGTACACTCTTCTACTCTGTTGTTGTTCGCACACAATGTCTGTGTATATCCCCCATGTTTCTAACCACAAAATCCAAAGAGCTTCGCGCGAGGAAATGGCTGCTGCAGCATCATCACCCACACAAATGCAAGCCGATGGCGCTGGACAAATGCAAATGGGCACAGACCAACATATTACATTAATGGAAGATCCCGATGTTTGGCGTCCAACATAAATGCATTAATTAATAACCTCGAGATAGACACAGACACGCTCACCAGCAAACAATGCAAATAACTCCCACAATATCAGAGAGAAAAAAATAATCGAAAATATCAAAAAACAGCCGTTACTAATTAAACAAATCACAATAATCATAAACGTATTCCAATAACCAAATGACAATTTGTTAAAGTATGTTTTGCGTAACATAGACAGAAAAAACAAAAACAAACAACAACCACATTGATCGCAACACATTTTCTTCATTCTGTTGAGAAACAAGCAGCCGTTACAAGAAGCCCCACCAAGAATATATTTAAACAAAAACAAAAGTAAACAGACATTACTACCCCCTCCCCAAAAAAAAAACATCTCACAAATTGATCTCAAACTATAGAAACGCTTAGCAGGCAAGCCAGATGAAAATACAAAACATATATTTTTGGATTCCAATTATGAATGAAACGCAAATGCTTACAAATCGAACACACCACTCACACTTACACGCAAATTGAGAAGACCTACATAGTTTTGCTTCCATACCATAAACTAAAACAAAAACTAATAAAAAACCATATTAACCGCGCGACAAATTTAAAACAAAACAAACAAACAAAAAACAACAACAATAGAGGTACCTTTTGAAGAAATCATTAAATATATTCCCCCACAAAAAATGAAAACTATCAACTAAAATAATACTCGTAATCAATACTCACTGGGGACGATGACCGCGCTACATTTTGTTGTGTAGTCGGAGTAGAGAGGAGTCCCCAAATAAACAAGTTTATTGCTAAACTAAACAGAAACTAAACAAAGAAAAAGTTACTTAAGTGTAGTAAAATGCCACTAAATTAAATTATTATGTGTATTTAGCATAGAATAATGTGTTTGCTCATTGCTCTTCATTGTTAACAATTTGAGAACAAGAAAATATCACCACCCACCCACACACCCTACAATCGAAATACTTTTGCTTTTGAGTTTCACCTTTTCCAATGAAAACCAGTTTGTTTTTCTTCGATTTGTTCATTTTGTGTTGCGCAATTATGTTGCCTTTTTATGTTTTAATATAAAATTGCATATTATATATATGAAATGTACCTAAAAAACACACATATGAATTGCCTTTAATATATGTAAGTGATTTGGCAAATAACACTGAGAAATTAAGACACTGAAAATGAAATGCTGAGTGTGGATAAGTGCTATGAGCAGCTACGACTACTATGAGCAACATTTCATTTTGAAATCAATCAATATTTATAGCAATAAATGTCGCGAAGGCATTTCTCATTGGATAGAAGGATTTTTCATATCCCCACTCTGTATATGAGAGTAAAATATCATATATCATTTGAAGATCCTAGGTATGTTTCTCATGACTTTCCGCTTGTCTGGTCTATCGCGGTGTAAGTGAAGTGAATTCGTAGTTTTAGAAACTCTAATTTAAGAGACTTCATTTCAACAAAAAACTCTTGATCTTCTATATCTACACCATATTCAATTGAAATTGAGAAAATCACCATCATATTGAGAAAATAGAACTTGAAATTGAGAAAAAATAATTGAAATTGAGAGAATACAAATTGAAACTCAGAAATGTTAATTGAAATTGAGAAAATACAAATTGAAATTTAGAAATGTAAATTGAATTTGAGAATATACAATTTGATATAGAGAAATAAACAATTGAAAATGAGAAAATACAAATTAATTTCAATTAAGATTTCTGAATATCGATTTATTTATTCTCAATTTCAATTTGCATTTTCTTTACTTAATCACCACAGACTTCCTTCTGGTTTTTACACCCTCACTCTACAGAGTAGAGTTTGGGACAGAAAAAAAATGTAACGCATTGAAGGAGTGACTTAAGACCCTAAGTATGTTTGGACCAAATCCGTCACACCTATCTTGTAACTCCCACACAATTGTCTCTATGCTAGGTAATATTAAATCCTTCATAACTTCTATACTGGTGCATAGAATAAATTTTTTTCTCGGAACTATTTTTTTGAATATATTCTAGACTGAACAGGGCTCAAGGACTCATGTGAGCCTGGCAAAATCGTCCACAACCTTAACTAACACAATATTCTACAGCCATATTTAATAATTAAAAAAGTTTTTAAAGTGAAATTTTGTTTTATAAAACTTTAATAAATTATTATAAATTTGGCCGTGATTTTTATTCATTCATTTGAATTGTTCGAAGAAATTCATTGAATTCACTTTATTTTCTATACAAATTAATTTCTATATAAATTGTTTTTGTTGCTATAATAGTTTACCCAAGCAGTTTATAAGTAGATTGTGCCTTTTTTAAAAAGTTCAAAGACACATCCACACATGTCCAACTCAGCATTTGATTCGAAAACTATATTATTCAACCCCCCCTCTCTCTGGTGTTATTTGAAATTACATAATTATTTTAAGCTACCAATCTTTATTTTTTGTAGTTAAAAGTTGAACAATTGTGTTAAGTTTCCTTATAGATTTTTAAGCTTAGGTTGCATAGAATTATTTTTTTTTGTTTAGCTACGTAACGAAAACATGTTTGATCGAACATCATTGTTGTTAACGCCAAATGTCGCCTGTTTTATTTGTGAAAACTGATTTCTGTTCATAGTTGTTAATATTGATCATTTTAATGAAACAAATACTTGGAATGAAATTAAATTTAGCTATCGAACAGAAAGGTGTTCTCAAATAAAACTTAATACCGTCCTAACATCATAACACACACCCACATACATATATCCCTCCATCAATTACACATTTACACGCCAACAAATAAAATACTGCCAAAAATGAATTAACAAATTTTTTTGCTAATACCCAAATAAGTGCAAAAACAATGTACAAAGTTAAGTGTACTGCAACCCAACTAAATGTAAAGTGTAATTGCAACATCGCATATCCATCACCGCATCATTACCAAAACCGCTACTCTCTCTCTCTCTGAATCAATCAACAGCCATGGCCCAGAACCAACAGATCGCGCGCGTCATCCGTCTTTTTCTATTGTTGATCGCAAAATGAAGGCAAATACCACTTTTTAAATATTCCTTACCTTCTTATCCACTTACTTTATGGTAGTTTATTTCAAATACTAGGGGTATTTTTAGTTTGGATATATTTATTTGGAGTTTAGATGTTATTTTTTAAGAATTTTGTTTATCTTCGATTCTTATTTTTATGTAAACGACCCACTCCTCTACCAGATTTCCTGTGTTGGTGTTTATTGTCAGGATTAAGTTCTAAAAGAAAGTAGAATTCCTCTCCTTTTCGGTTACCTATAGAAAAATTGCTCTGTCTGTAGATTATTTTAGCGTTTTTTTAATTTCCCTTTTTATATTTTTCCCTGTAGTTTGTTGTACTAGTATTATAATTTATTTCTTAGAAGTCGGTATCCGAATTTGAGAATCTTAGTAGTAGTTTTTTTAAGTATTCAATTTCAAATAATAGACATATGAATCAGAATATTGTAATTGTCAAGTTTTTGTAGACATATCTATTCCGTACAACTAAATGAGCAAATTGTTCGGCATCACTTCAGCTCAGGCCCTGGAGAAAACTTATTGCAATTAGTCTGGATCGGTTCATACTTTGATTCTCTCTAATTTTATAACTGTGACTACATTTCAAATGGGCACTTGAGCCACTTAACACTTGTTATCCACAGACCTGAAAATTAATATGAATTGAAAAGAAAACAGTCTTTCCTCAACCTTGGCTCAACAGTTTTCTTTTTCTTTACAAAAGTGAGATCTCAGAGAAGAGTCGAATTTAATTTCATTTCGTTCATATTCATGATGCCACTTGCCATTGATGTTGTACAAGAGCGATTATAAAAAATACCAAAATAATGCTTTGTTTGAGGTTTTAAGTTGCCATAGTTGTCGTCAAAAGTATCATGTGCCTAGCCCAAAAATATTATTCAAGTAGAACGATAGTCATATTTTGTACTTCATTTCAAATTCTATCATTATTTATTATTCTAAAAGTTTTGGATTTTTCCTTTCGCATTTGTTCTATTTCATCTTGTACTATGAGCGACCTGGTGATATCTTCCTACTTTAATGTATTTGGCCCATCCGCCCTTGTCCTCTCACTAATGTTAGTTTCTGTTGTGTAGAGACCGAATAGGATGATTGAATATAATAAGAGCTTGGGTTTTTGACCATGATTTCCATTTAGTTTTAATTTGATATTAATTCATTGAATTTATTTATTTATTACATTTAGCACAAGCACATTTTAGTGATGTTTTTATTTTTTAGAATAGTGCTGCACATTCTTATTCCACTGTACATTATATTTACGTTGTGCTATGAAACCAAATTCAGCGATCCCCCCCAATGCATGTCACATTCATTACATAAACTAAAGTTTGGCTTAATCAATAATTACTTTATTTTTTTTGTGTTTTCTAATCCACAGAGCTTCCGCTGCCGATATGAGACAAGCTGCCGTTAATTCCGGTATGGCGGGCGGATCACAAGCGACCAACGATCGTGCTGGTATTATTAACAATGCTCAACCCTTCTCGTTCACAGGAGCCGTAGGCACCGACAGCAACGTGTGATAGAATGACCCGCAATGGGGAACAAACCAATTTGACACTCACACACACACACACACGAAAAGCCAATACTTGTAACACACTAAACTTAGGGATGCCACATACAATTTTCAATGAAGTTTGAAATGCAAATCTTAAATGAGAGAATAAAAGTCATATTATTATGTAATTTTGTATAAGAGAACAGCAAGAGACAGAGAGAACGAGAGCACGCGCAAGCTTGTGAATGGGAGTAATTAATCTCTAAAGGACGTGTTTAAAAGGCGGAGACGACGACACACAACAATGTTTGTAGTTTGTATCCTTTGTTTCATTTAACTTGTATTTGTTTTGAGTTATTTTTTGTGTTTCAATTTTGTTAATTGTGTAAATTTATACATTTTGTTCTTCCAAATTCAAATTTAAAGAATAAAAACTGAAAAAAAACTTTTATTCATTCCATGTTTTTTGTAAAAATACTGAACTAAAAATGAAAAATTTAAAACTATTCATAAACTAAAGCTTTATTATTAATCATCATCACTTTGTAATTTGTAAAACAAACATATTATAGTTTCGCTTTACTTTGGTTTCGTTTCTGTTACGAAATTTCCTTTTAGAAAACAAATTGATTGTAAAAATTATTTAAAATAACACATAATTAAATAAAAAAGACCTGTTAATTATATATAAATATACATTATATGCAACAACAAACCTATATCATGTATTTAAGCAAAATATATAAAAAGCGAAAGTTTTAAACCTCAGAAGCATTAAACAAAACAAAACAAAAGGAATATTCAAATTCAAAATAAACAAAAATGTATTATTAAAAAGTGCAACCATAAAACAAATAAATTTCTTGTAAATTAAGTATATATTGTATTGTATTGTATTCTTAGCAGGTTAATCAATCATAATATATTCACGACAAAACAAACTACAACAACTTTAAAGTTTAGTCATTTTAAATCAAACTAAACACTAAATATCAGACAGCAACCAACATTTAATAACAACTATTATAATTAGCAATTGTGTTAAAAGTAAATAATTATTGTATTGAAATCGTAATAGTCCTTGTTTAAATCAAACGAAATCCGAAGACACGTATTTTAATTTATAATTATAATAATTATAATTACATAAACATAATTATACATACATAATTAAATTATACAAAACAAAAGGCGAGAGCGTTACATTATGCATATAATTAAACAAAATTATAGTATAAAATTTTATTGAGAAACTCATCATAATGAAAAAATGTTTAATAATTCGAAAAAAAATGCAAATAAAAAGATGTATAAAAAACCATTGAAATCGGAGAGCGTTTTTTTGTTGCAAGACCGTTACAAAATATTTGCTAAATCAGTGGCTATTTCGCCAGCATGGAACATGGGGACGAACTATATCGGTTGTGAAAAATTATTCTTACATCCTGTAAATGAGGAGATTTGTTAAGAAATCTAGATGTTTTGGGTCATATCTCAAAAAAAAAAAACAAGAAACCACAAAGAAATAGTGGAAGTCACATCCCGATAATAATGTATATTGGAACTAATCTGGTTAAGTTTTGAATAATTTCGAATAAAATTTATACTCTTGTTTCTTAAAAACTAGAAACATTTCGATAGTAAAAACTGCTCGATTTCGACCTGCATTTCAGAATTCATGCGGCGAAATTAGGCTGAAATTGACATATTGACGATTCTTATAACCTCGATTTTTATAACGTCGCTCTATAGAATTGCAGGGTATATATCATTTGGGACAGCAAAAAGGAAAACAATAATATAATAATAATAATAATTTGTAATATTTTCCCTAAACTTAGTTTAAGATCGAAGATGGGCGAAGTTGGCACGCCCCTTTTGGTACAATATGACGGGTTTTGCCACGCCAACCAACCAGTGTTACCGTTGTGCCACTAAAGTGGCAATTTTCCCTGTCAAGCTCCGGGAAAAATAGATTTTGGGTGTCCAATAAAAGTCAAAATGATGGTTATCGAGGCTAAGTCCAATAAAGTCAACACAAAATATTTTTTTGGCGACAATGTGAAAAAATAATTTTTTATTTTGAGCAAAAAATTAAATTTTTATTAACGTTTTTGTTATCGCAGCTTGTTATCTCGGCTTAAAGATAAACAGCCCTAATAAAATTATTCAACAAGAACTGTCAACAAAAAATAAGATATATTTAAAATTTATATTCTTAAAATCATGGTGTGACTGGAAATTGTTTTTCCATTTGTATGGACTGCGACCCAGCCTAATATATATATGTATACAAATTGAATTGTTTTTGTTAACTTCATGTAATCTGTTTTTTTCTCGAAATAAAAACTAAAAAAGTGTGTCACTTTTTTCTAACAAATGTGCCACTTTTTTTGAAGAAATCCCATTTTTGTGATTCTTTTTGAAATTGCTCAGCGGTAACACTGTACACCACCATTTATGGTGAAATTTCATATAGTTTTAAAACATCCTTAAAGTATGCTATAAATTTTGTTAATAGTTAAATGCCTTATGGTATATAAGTGCTGCCAACTAGACTGGCCTCAGGGCTATTTACAAATACGATATATTTTTATACCCTACACCACAGGGTACAATGTTTTGTGCATTTGTTTGTAACACCCAAAAGGAAGCGAGGTAGACCCATAGTATATTATACAGATCGTCCGTCTGTCTGGCAGTCCACCTGTCCATCTATTCTTGTAATCACGTACAGGTCGCAATTATTGTCCGATTCTAAAGAAACTTGACACAAAGAATTTTTGCACATCGAGAACGGATGTTATTTAATTTTAGGCAAATCGGTTTAGATTTAGATATAGCCCCCTTACAAATGTTGCTCCCGATTTGACTTTTTCTGCTCTAGAAGTCACATAACACTTTATATCTAAGCTGGAAACATGTCATGTGGTAAAAATGTGTCAAATCGGTTCAGATTTATTTTTACCACAGGTGTTTCTAGTTCAACTATAAGATGTTTTGCCAATTTTGAAGAAAATCTGTTAAAATATGTGGTATCTAGAGTGAAAAGATTCAAATCGGGAGTGAAATTCGTATGGGGGCTATATCTAAATCTGAACCGATTTTCTTCAAATTAAATAGCGTTCGTTCTTATCCCGAAAAACTTCGTTGTGCAAAGTTTCATTTGGTTCTGGCTACAATTGCGACCTGTATCGTGATTACAAGAATAGATGGACGGACGGACGGACAGACAGACAGACGGACATTGCTAAATCGATTCAAAAAGTGATTCTAAGTCGATCGGTATAATTAACAATGGGTCTATCTCTCTTCCTTTTGGGTGTTACAAACAAATGCAGAAAGACATAATACTCTCGTGGAGTATATAAACATACTACTTTTTTCAAAAGGTGTGCTCATTCATTCGCCTGTAACTCCTGAAAGACTTTACCGATTTTAATGTATTAGACCTCGTTTTGAAGGTAATTTCAATTATTTTTAAAATATTGAGATGTTGTGTTACAGCAGGGTTAGATTTTTTAAAGTTTTTGCAATTTTATTTTTTTGTTTTGATTTTCGAAATGATTACACCAATCCATTTTGTTGAAATTTTAAAGTAGTGGTGAAATGATGGTTTCTATTTTTTTTAATATTTTTCGATTCGTTTTTTGCAAAATCAACCAGAATTACAGTGAAAAATCATCAAATTTATAATTTTTCATTAGTTCATAAACACAAGGTATATAAACAATGAAAAAATCCAAGAAATAATTGGTTATGGAAAAATATGTTTTTTTCAATTTTTTTCTGATGGTGCCATCTCACACTACAAAAAATTAAAAAAAAAAATAAATTTTTCCATAACCAATTTTTTTTCATTAGTTCATAAACACAAGGTATAAAAACAATGAAAAATCCAAGAAAAAATTGGTTATGGAAAAATATTTATTTTATTTTTTTTTTCTGATGGTGCAATCTCACACTACAAAAAATAAAAAAAAATAAATTTTTCCATAACCAATTTTTTCTTGGATTTTTCATTGTTTTCGAAAAAAATATTTTCCCCCAATTTTTTGAAGACTATTCCATTTGAAAGTGTTATTCACAATATTTGTAGGATCTTTAATTTAACATATACATTAAAATATACATCTATTTAAAAAATACCACAAACATTAATATCGTTTTCGAGTTTAGAAAGCCAAAATACATCAGAAAATATTATACATGACTCTTCGACAAAATTTTGTTGCATAGTTTAATCATTGTTTTATAGAAAATGCATCTAAATTTTCTATAATGAATTTGATCACAATGAAATTATGAAAAATTATTGGAAGCCCAATGTGTGTGGAATAATTGAATCTATTCAGGTTAAAAACAAAAAATATAACAAATCGGTCTGAGGAGATCCTCCTCTTTCTGCCGAAAGCAACTCTTTTGTGTTCATATTAAGTACACTCCTTCTCATTTAATCAAAGTCACGTGATCAGACGCGTGGAACAAAAGACAATGAAGGATCAAGAGATAACAACAACAACAAAGATGAAAGTTCCGCACATGGCACATCTGCTGTGTGCCTGCGCCTGTTCATGCCAAAAGGAAACGTTTGCCTTTTGTGGTCAGCAGTGACCATTTGCCGGCTTCTCCTACTCGCCTTACCTTGTGGCCGTGATGCTCAATCTTAATTTGCGAACAATGCTCGTCCGTTCGCCTTTTGTGTGCTCGCTCGGAATAAATCTCGCAAAAATATTAATCTGCAGACTTTGTTTGAAAGGAGAGGAGATTTTCATTTGGTGCATTTTCTGGTTGATGTTAATGAAGATTAGAAATCTTTTCTTTTTTTGAAAACATAAAAGAGTAAGAAATCCTGCGGAAAATTTTCGAAACAACCGGCTGTTATTTGGCAGATTTTTTGTTCACTTTTTTCGTTCTTTTTTTTTGAATAATTACAAGTATTTAAGAAAAACTACTGAAGCGTATTTTAATTTGCAATACAATAAGATCTTTATGGCCTGAAAATCCTGCTAAGGAAATTTAATCTTTAAGTTCCGTTTCGAAGGAAAAGGAAGCAGCAGCATTGAATATTACTTACATAAAAAATATTAAGTATCGTTTCCGATCCGATGTGTGATCCCTTGCAATGATGGCATACCCATCATTTAACATAACCGAGGCTCCTATTATGATTTTCAAAATTATCCACAACTATAAGAAGTAAAGTACTGACAAATCCCTGATGACCTCAAAGGCAGCCGAGGTACGTTGTCGATTCCAATCCTCAACGAATGTTCAAGAAGGGCAAACATCTGATATAAAATTATAATAATATAAAATAAAACTTTTGGAACAAGATTTTTAAGGGTAGTCATATTATACTAGTAAAATAATAATAATAATTATAAATAGCTTCCTGTTTTGAAAATTATTCTAACGTCTGCTAATATTGCTAAAACAAGACGTATCATTTCTACGAAAGAGGCCCATAAGAAAGGCCTGAGTTACATATATAGGGTGGACCATTCAAAATTTTAAAGTTGAACTACCGATTTCTTTGACTTTTAAAGATTCTACCTTTTCATTAATTTTTGGTCTTATTTTCAGGCTTATGTGTGGCATTTGCAAAATGTACGCTCGAACAAAATTGGGAAATATTAAAAACATACTTCCAAAGTAGTAAGTCTATAATGCAAACTTTAAGAAATGTACGTGGAAATTTTTCGAGAAGAGATCGGGTTTCAGTTGATCCTTCATGAAGCTCATTTTCATCTCGGTGGTTATGCCAATAAGCAAAATTGCCGCATATGGGGTTCCACACGTGACTATTGAGCAGCCAATTCATTCACAACGAGTTACTGTTTGGTGTGGATTTGGGTTGTACTGAAAAATACGTTTCAAACTGTAGACGAAATGGAGTTAATTGGCATTTTAGTCTTTCATTTCGTCATCCTGTTCTCCCTTAAAAGGTCTACAAAGTTCCAAAGGATACAATTTTTCAAAAATTATTTTAAATTAGTTTTTTCGTTTGTATTTTTTAATTTTTAAATACTTTTTCACACCCCATGATATCGATATAAGTGTCAAATTAAAGGGGAGAATATCTGCTAAAAATACTTTAAATTGCTTACTTTTATCTGTATTAGTTTAGCATTAACGACTATTTCAAGTTTCCTCTATTAAAAAGTAAAATTTTAATAAAGTAAATAAAATAAGGGGAAAAATTAAATGGCTGTTAATACTAAATTAATACAGATAGAAGCATGCAATTTGATTTATTTTTAGCAAACATTCTCTTCTTTAATTTGACACTTTTACCGGTAACATAGAGTGCGAATAAGTATCTAAAATAATTTTTGAAAAAGTTTATCCTTTGGTACTTTGTAGTCCTGTGTAAGGGCAATAGGACGTGGAAACGAATAACAAAAATGCCAATTACCTCCATTGCATTTAGTGTCAGACGTATATCATCTGGTTCAAGTGTAATGACTTTTTTAAAAAATTGTCGTACGGTATTATTAAATTACAAATTTCAAGCTTTCCAATAAAACCAGAAATTTGAAAAAATAATCAGTACTTTTTTATAGCCGATTCTAGTTTAAAATTTTAAATGACCCACCCTATATTATGTTTGTAAAATCCTTGCATCTTATTGCGACGAACAGAATACAGCGATGATCAGAATATCCAATAGGCGGGAGTCGAAGTCTTTTGAATCGTCTCTCTCAGTTATTAGTTGAGTAAAATTGATCCTCGTATGGTCCCACAAAATGTTTACTCAATTTAAGTTACGTACTCAAAGTAAGTAAAATTTACTCAAAATGATTTTTATTTGCTCCCCTAAATTACAAATGCACTTAAGATGAGTTACTTCATTGTCTGAACACAATTTGAGTTTGTTTCATCTTTATGATAATTTATTGAGTGTGAGTACAATATCCACCATCATCGCCACCACTCTTTTGTTTTTTTTTAATCTACTACAATTTCTATGTAAATGTAAAAGAACGATGAGCAAAGTAGAAGAGGATTTTGCTGCGGAGCCTTCGTTCATATAACACTATGCTACAAAAATTGTGTCGATGGGTCATGAATAACATTTTCTGATGTATTTTTGTATTTCTAAGCAAAAAACTATGATTTTGTTTTTATTTTTTAATAAAAGTCCAATTTTCGGCGAAGGTAACTTAAACATTTATACTCTCTTTTTGATAAAAAAATCTATTTTTGCTGGCACAACAAAAAATCTTAAAAAAATAGAAAAAAGTAGGGAAATGTATTTTGGTTTATTTTAACTATTGAGAAGCCAATTCATCCACAGCGATTTACTGTTTGGTGAGGATTTTGGGTTGTACTGATAAATTGGGATTGGGACGGATGAGGTACTGCCGAGGCAGTCGTGGTAGTCATATTAATGATATTGTGTTCCATTATTAAATGACAAAGTTCAAAATTTCCAATAAATCCCGAAATAGCTACAAATATTGCGATTTATACTTTCAAATAGAAACAGTTTTTTAGGTATTCAAAAATGCGGGAATTTTTTATTTTTGAAAAAAATCTATTTTGCTGGCACGAAAAAAGTAAAAATAGAAAAAAATCGAAGAAAAGTATTTTGTTTTATTTGTTAATAACTAAAATTCTAAGGCAAAATACAATGTTTATATGTAAAAAATCGATGGATAAATGTAGGAGTTATGATGCTCTTTGTAGACAGACACAAAACATTTTTTTTAAATCATGGTTTTCTAAATTTGTGATTAAATAGTGCGAAAAATACCATTACAAATTATATAAAAGAATATATTGACCAACTAGTGACCGTATAAACATTATCGAAAATAAAAACCCAATAAAAAAGGCTAACAGTTAAAATTTCTATATATGGTTATCTCAGACCAACTAAACAAGATCAAAGTTTAATTTTTTAATGGAGAAAAATTCACTACTTGATCTAAGTTTAAATTGAATTTGAATTTGAATTTTTAAAATAGTTGGTGTTTTGATCTATAATATCAATTGATTGTAAATTGAGAAAAATGATTTTAAATGATCTTAATGATGATCAAGCAGAAGAAGTAGAGCTTAAAAACTTCTCAAAACTGAAGTTTTCTAATTAAAAAACAAATAAAAATGACATTAAGTTCGGCTAGGCCGACTTTATATACCCTCCACCATGGATTAAATTCCACTGAGACTGTCGATTTTCATAGAAGTGCAGTAACACTACAGGAAAATGACCATTTTTTGAATATAGCCAAAGCAAAACAAATAAAAATATTAAAAAAAATACACAATACACACGAGGTACAGTGAAGACGGGACATACCGCACAACAACAACCTTTGCATTGTTGCGAGCGATGCGAGCACATGCATAACATTGAATTGGCAAAGTAAGATTTTTAGTGTGTCCACTTAGTTCGGTGGAATATTTTGTTTATCAGCGCTTCTCATTTGTCGTATGTGACCGCTGGTACTGATATGAACCCTGATTTAAGTCAAAGACATACATTCGTTGCGAAAGTTCTGACGAGATGGGGTGGCGCCCATCGAAACTGCGCAGTCAACTTTTAGCTGCAACAATAAAGGTCTCACTTTGCCTTTTTGCTAATTTTGTGTTCTGCTGAAGACTTCAGCACAACCTTTGGTCTTAAACCAAAATAAATGACAAGACATACAACATAACAGACCAACAATACATACAAACAACAAAAAAAAATAATTTTATAAATAAATATAAATTTTTTATTATTTCCAACCACGCTTATAAGGCAAGGCTACGAATACGTTTTTTTTTTTTTTTCAATTCAAAAAGTAAAAGCAAATGTAGGACAGCAATATTCAAAAAAAGCTTAAATACTACAGTCCGAAAGTATAAAGTTTGAAAATACATTATCTCTCACGTACACAATGCAAGATAACCTAACTTCATGGTTCTACCAATTTTTTGCCTTAAAAGTAAAAAATATGAATTTGGAAAAATCTTTTTATTTTGCGCGTCTGTGTGGTTAGATTCTAATCCACGATTCTAACTGCGGGCATTTGGTTGGTACCATTTTTATCTCATTTTATCCCTTTAAAAGTACAACTTTCTAAAATCTCTTTATTTTACGTGTCTACGTATTTCGAGGGATGTACACAGCGAATTTCATCATTCTAGCTGCAGCCGTTTAGTTGGTACCATTTGTATCCCTCTGTTGCCATTGTACCCCTTGAAATTTGGAAAAATCTTTTTATTTTTCGTGTCTACGCAGTCAGAGGAGTGTATACTCCGAATTTCATGACTCTAGCTGCAGTCATTTGGTTGGTACAATTTTTATCCCCTTTTCCATTTTACTCCCCTTAAAGAACAAATTTCGAAAAATCCCTTTATTTTACGTGTCTGCGCAATCAGAGTAATGTATACACCGAATTTCAATATTCTGGGTGCAGCCCTTTGGTTGGTACCATTTTTAGCCCTTAAAAGTACGAATTTGGAAAAATACGTTTATATTATGTATCTACTCAATGTATACACCGAATTTCGTGTTTCCAGCTGTTGTTGTTTGATAGGTACAATTTTTATCCCTTTTATGACAAATTTGGACGTCCTAGCTCCTTTCGTTTAGATGCTAGCGGACGGACGGACATGGCTAGATCATCTTTGAATTTTATGACGATCAAGAATGGGTCTTTATAGGGTCTCAGGTCGATATTTCAACGTGTTACAAACGGAAAGTTATACCCATCCTGAATATAACTTTGTGAATTCATTTGATCTATACGAGACTTAGACAAAATCATTTTTCGATTTTTTCGGCTTCATTTCAAGCCCAACCTAACGAATCGATGTAGTGTTTTTAAGGAATTAAAGAAAGCATCCAGCTGATTTTATTCAGTTCAGACTTTTTTATTCCTAAATTTTGTGAATACATAGATTTTCTCTAGAAAATCGGTCGCTTCAAAAGGGAAACTCGTTAAAGAAGTTCTTTATCATTATGAGGTGTTAAAATTGTGATTTTCAGCAAAAATTTCCATCTGTTGCTCGGCGGGATTTTTCCTGCACCATTAGGCGACAGGCTTGCTCGACAAAAATAATGCCTAAAATGGTTTAAGCAATTTTCGAAAATTACAGGAGAATACGAATAGAATGAGATTTGCTTTGGTGTTAATATGTTAAACAGCAGGTCATCCTTTGACCTGTGACACTGCCCCTTGTGGCCTCTGTTGAGAACAAAAAACCAAGCCGACAGCGAGCGACAGTGCAAAAAAGGAACAAAGGACCTTAGGTCGGCCAAACGTAGCCAGTCAGGATGGTGATGGTGACAAAAACCAGTGGCGGACTTGTCAAAAAAGGAAGCATCGTAGTATGAATAGAGGTATAGAGAGAGAGAGCAAAAAAAGCTGCTGCCCAGAAAAAGGTGTTTTGCGAGGCGTTCGCCTTTAGCTGGGCACATAAAGCAGCAGGATCTAACGCACAGTTCAATTTTATGAAAAGAAAGAAGAATTTTCTAAAACAAAGAGAGCCAGCAGGCATGGTAGTTTTTAAAGCATTCTTTGTGATGAGTCATTTTTTTTTTTATCGAAATTTTGTTGTAAGTTTTAATATCCTGTTAACTTGATACGTTCTTGTTGCGCCACTAACATTAACGTAAGATAATCATGGTTAAGTGTTTTCAATTTCACCTCTCATTGTTACTTCCTTTTCCAGGAACACATACCCACAAACACACTCAGGCATGCACACACACAAACAATCAGCAGCAGCATTGGCTGTCCTGCGCTTGTCTTCCTTCATCCTTTGTGTATCAATATCATCGCCAGCATCATCAGCAGCTTGTTTCCGTGGCATTATTTACGCTTCGTTAATTAATATTCCTTTCGTTGGAGTGCCAACGAAGGCTATCAAAATTCAAAAGATGACTCATAAACAGTCATAGCCACCCAGCCACACACACACACACACTCGCACAAAGGACCTACAAAAGAGCGCAAAATCCGCGTAAATTGTTGAAATTGAAATCAATTAATTGAAGCGTAAACAATTCAGCTGTTTAAACATTTCAATTATGTAATAAAAGCCATTCAAGAGTATTCCGGACTCCGGATTTATTATTACTGAATTAAGTAGTTGCAAAGCAACACGATACACGATTTTGTAGTTGAGCAAAATTCCTGGAAGTACTTTCATCGAAAATTGGGCATTGGCTTCTTGTTGTGCTGCTTCTGTAATGCGCTGGCAGTCCATTTCTTCTTTCAATCTTTCCATATGGTCATCATGTTGCCAATCTCTGACCATTATCGAGTATGAAATTTCCGATTTCATGCTGGTTTTTGTTATTTGGTGTCAAATTTATTCTTCTGCTCTTTTTTTTGCTGAAATGTTCAGCTGTATGTACGAGTATGTATGTATGTTGTTTCGAAAAAGGATGACAACAATGCCGAGGTCGAGGAGAATGCGTACTTTGGTCTCATGCCGCTTCAACTTATTTTGTCATGGTGTTAATATGTTAAACAGCAGGTCATCAGGGTGACATTTAAAGCGTGCTTCATAAATGTCCTGTGAACTGAGGTACATATATACATACATACATGTATGTATATATTTTTTAGAATAGCTGAAATGTGATTTCTAATTTTTGGTTATTCTGTGGATTTTTTCAGAGTCCAATTTTTTAAATTTTTATTTTATTATCAAGCACTTGATGCCTTTTTGGGTTTTCGAAAGAATCACTTGTTGTAAATTTGCCCAAATTATTAATAATCGTTTAATAAACATTATGGCCAAAAATAAATGCAAAATCACCAAAATAGAAAATTGCCCAAAAATTAATTCATTTTTCATACTAAAAATCGCCCAAATATTTTAGTAGTTTTTAACCCAAAAATATATCACCTGGGGTATGTCCAAATCCGACTACGCAGAGATAAGTTTTTCTTTATTGCCAGCCTGCGGCCGGGTTTAGAGTTTTTCCTCTGGGGTATTTTTGGGCGATCAAATCAAATATGAAATACTGTTCACGAATTATGAATAAAGACAATTTTTGGTGTGATTTTCATTATTAAATATCGCCAAATTTTATAATGGGATTTTTGGGTCATTTTTAATATTTTTTGGGCGATTTTTCGTAACCCTCCTATTACAATATCCAATAAAATTTTTCGAAGGGCTATGTATAACAATTTCTGATGTATTTTACCTTCTAAATTCGAAATGATATGAAGAAAAATTTGAATGGATATTTTTTTATTTTTTTTCTTCAAATTCCAATTTTTGTACTCTCATTTTAGTAATATGAGTCCGATCATATATATTCAATTAAAGGTATTTATGAAGGCTACAAATGTTGCGAATTTCACTTTCACATCGATACAGTGGTTTAGGAACAGTCTCCAAAAATGGATTTTTCGAAAAACAAAAAAATTGGAAAAAAATATTTTATTTTATTTTTTAATATGTACCTAACTTTCCGAAACAGAAAACAATGTATATATCGTCAACTGCAGTGCAAAATGACGAAACCCAAATTTTCATTTGTTTTTAGGAGAAGAAAAAATAAGTATAAAATTTTATCAATCCAAAATTTAATTTTTAATTTTTTGATGTTTATTGCATTCCACGTGACGATATGTAAAAAACTATGTATATGGTAGAAGTTATGACATTATTTGTAGGCGCAAAAGAATATTTTTAAAAAGTCATAACCCTTTACAAATTAAGAGTATAATTTGTTTTTTTTTTAATATTTTAGTAGCTGAAATCTTAAGGAAGAAACAAAGCCAATATGAAGAAAATCTATCTATAAATTTAGAAGTTATGGATCTTCTTGTAGTAGGTATGACTAAATCAATTTAAGCAAAAACTTGGTAAAAATTACACATTTTTTTTAATTTCCTTTCAAAAAGGCCTTACTTTCTTCCTCCCAGCTTTAAAAATGTCTTATTTGTATATGCGGTTTTGGCGCTATTTAACCAAAAATTAAAAAAAATCGTGATTTTTTATTTTTTTTTGCGTCAAGAGGCCATACTTTTATCAACATTTATCAATAGAACTTTTACATGGCAATACTGTTTTAAGAATATATTAAAATTATTTTTTATACTATTTATGGGATTTTTCTTTCTAAAAAAAAACATTTTTTTCAAGAAAATTAAAAATTTCTCAATTTTTATACGACTGTTTCTAAACCACTGCTTGGTTTTTAGCAAAAACTTGGTAAAAATGACACATTTTTTAATTTCCTTTCAAAAAGGCCTTACTTTCTTCCTCCCAGCTTTAAAAATGTCTTATTTATATGCGGTTTTCGCGCTATTTAACCAAAAATTAAAAAAATCGTGAGTTTTTATTTTTTTTGCTGTTTCTAAACCACTTCTTCCATGTAATACTTGCAGCCATCATAATTACCTTTTATTGAACCAGTAATCGGTCCTTTCTACTTTTCTTTCCATATTTCCAAAAAATTGAAGTTATCTTCCACGAAAATTGGAATTTTTGTAAAAAAAATTATCCATAATATTTTTTAGTTTTGATTTTATGAATCTACTGATACATCAATACATACAAAAATGTTTTTTGGACACACAATTTTTATTTTTTGTTGCACGTGTAATAGACAGAAGACAATTCTTTTACATATATATGATATGAAATGATATTCGGACTTTTCTATCGATTATCTCAAAGAATGAACTTTTGTGACTCAGAAAACTCAAGTTATAATGACTTCATTTTAAACAATTCTTTTGTCTTCGACGCTTTCTGAATAACATGTGTAAAATACGACTAAACTCAGCCTTCAATCTCTACTTCAATCGATTGCCAATGTCAGCATATAATTACAGGTTTCATGGAATATCCCAAAAATCCTTGGCCACAATTCATTGGTTTTCTTTGAAAACCAAAATGACCTTGAAGAGAATAACCTTAACAACTAATAGGTGACCTTCAGGGCGGCGAAGGCCACTTTGTGTGGAATTAAATGGCGAAAAGTATTGTTACTCTAAACCAAGGTCACATTAGAACACTGCTGCATGTCAGAGTATTGTTTTTGGTTCTAAAGCAAGTTATTTTATTTATTTAAAATTGATAAATGTAACCCATTAAAGACGAATGAGTAGAAAAATACACAACAATAGAACAGACTTAGAAAAATGTTAGCCAGAGTCAGGTAAAATGTTTCGTAATTTCAATTTCTACAAAGAGTATTATTACTTCTACATTTATAAATAGATTTTTATAGAGCACATGCCCTCTCAACTCCCTTACCCTACCCAAAGCATCCCTGCTATAATTTATTCAATGTAGTTCTACACAAAACCTGGACCAAGGACCTTAATTGCTTTACCTGCCTATTTTTGAAACATAAATTCGGATAAATTGAATGGTTATAAAAGGTTAATCGATGCAACATATCTTCTAAGGAAATGTGTGTAGCAAACAGCCGCCGATATTGTCCTGCTCCATTACGATTTATCACATCTGCTCCTGTTCGTGAGGTCGGCCGGTCGTTCGGGCGGAGTCAATTAGTCGACCACCTTGCTGTAGTAGCTGATTAACGAATTCAATTTTCTGGACAAATTTTCTAATTTGCGATAAGAAATATGACCCGTTCCGCATGCCAGGGCTAACAAGACACAACACGACACAAGACAAAACCATAGATAAAGCATCGCAGGGCACAAGAGACAGAAGCCGACCGGAGAGATGTCAAATGGTCAAATGGGAACACAAATCAAGCGATCAACCAAAAAGAGGGAAAGTAATAAATTTCCAAATAAATTACAAAAAATGACAAATACCAAAGGCCAACATAATAAACACACGAAGCACAGAAATGCAGCTGCAGCTGAATTGAAATCAAGAAATGGTCACTGAGACAGAGAGAAAAGGACATCATCAACAACAACAAATCTAGAGAAACGCGCCAAAACTAAATTTAGTTGTTCGAAGATGAAGATGACATCTCCAGCCACATGCACCGGCCCTTAACAACGGTGGCCATAAAATGCAAAAGCATGTTAGCTGTCGCAATAAAATGTCAGGAAGACGGCAGGACCTCCTACAGCAGCTAGAAATTAAGCAATCAAAAAGGCAGGCCGCCTAAAACAGCAAGATGCCCAAGAGTGACTACTTTTAGGGTCTTCTGTCGGACATGGCCGATTGAGCAGCCGAGGAAATGAGGAATTATGACAGTAGTAAAGAGAGAAAATTAGCAGGAGCATCGGGGATAATTTGTGCAACTTGCCTACCAATAAAGTGAACAACAGGCATTGCACATTAGCAGCAACAGCGTGATGTCTACCTCTCTCTGTATTTTCTTTTTTTGGGGACAATGCTAGGGCATCAGACAAAGAGCACAGGACTCGCTCAGGACTCTACTCGAAAAGACCATCAACAGCATGACATTGTCATTTCTACAGTATATGATCAGTTTTTCAGTAAGCCTGCTGCCATTGTTGCCCGTTTTGTTTGTTTGTTTCGCCAAAAAGGACATTCGGTCATAATTGAATTGTACGTCAGCCCAGCCATCCATCCATCCTTGTTAGCAACAAAATGACAAAGATCTTGGTAAGAATAGTTTTTTTCTAAGGAAAATCTCTGTGACAGATCCTTCTTAAGGAAACAAACAAAGGCAAAGCAGCAACAACTATGATAAGAACTGACATCCTTTTGTCTCCTTTGCATGGCATTGTCACTGCCAGTCGTGTCGGGTTTTGCGTTTTGATTGTGTCCTCCTTAACAACCACTGATCGTCCATGAAAAGTGCAATTATACAACACCACAATAACGATTCCTCCGTAAAATTTGCCATAATCATTCTAAATTGTCCTCTGCTTTCTGCCAAGCCTCGTTGTTCTTTTGTCTCCTGTTTTTGGGTCTCTTTCGAAATCTTCTTTCCTTCGTTATTGTTTGTTGTTTAATCGTGTGTGTGTCTGTGTTTGTAATTGATGTAATGTTGTTTTTAATTTTATTCAATCGTTTTTTAGAGGCGGTTTTTTATTGTCCTTAATTGTCCTCAATGTGTTTGTCCACATATGTATGGACTGCTGTTATTCATAGAATTCGGAGACTGTTTACATGCCAAGGAGGGGGATTATCAGGGTGATGTCTTTATGCATCTGAGCAACTTGCAGATGTTTGTCGAACGCCGGCTGGCAATCTTGGAATCTTGTTAGCCTGTGGAAATGGGATTGATTTTTGGTTGACAATAAACAAACAATGCAGGGATTGAAAATAGTAATTTTGGATTAAACTGAAGACATTTCACTACAAATTTTCCTTGTATAGAAATGAAATCAAAACAAGAATTTCTTATTCAATACAGCTCCGTTTTAAGAACCTAAGAAACAACTTCTTCGGCATTGGAGGCTCAGAGAACTCTGGTTAGTGTCTTACATGAATAAAATGATATCAAGTTCTGTGGTTCATTTTTCCAGAATGACATCGTTTCAGTGATATGCTTATGCCCACTAATAATGGACAACAAAACCCACGAAATTAAAAAAACGTTGGTTGTCCACACTTCATTGGTTTTCTTTAGGAGACTAACTTTAAAATTACCCTAAAAACCACCTTCTCCGAATGACCTTCAATATGTCGAAGGACATTTTGTGTGAAAGATTGAAGATCATGGTTGATAACTCAAGGATACTTTAATGCAACATCAAAAATGTGATCCAGTAACCAGTATATACATACATATATATTATATATATTAGAATAGTAGTGGTCTAAGTCATACTTTATCCGTTCTGAGATATACAATGGTTTATGTTTGAGTCAATTGAAAAATATTTTTCCACCGAAGCACAAAATGTTTTTCTTAGAATATCCTACTACTATACCGAACATTTATAAAAAATCGACACCGTTGGTACCTCTCAGGGAACCATTACTTTCAGAGGACGCACTGACTTACCCCACTTTCATTCTTCTCAAAATTGAAAATTTTTAATTTTTTTCGCACAAGTGAAATATCCTTACCAAAAATGAAAGAAAGCACAAAATATTTAATGAAAAAGAAAAGTATATAAATATTTACAGGTTGTTCGTCTAGAAAATTTATATTGAAATTATTTTATACTTTTCAAATATTTTCATTTTATATATTATTCAAATTATCTGAAACACCTAAAATGGACATTATAAATAAAAAATGTTTGTTTACATCACCACACATCAATATCAGTGGATACAGTGTGACTTAGACCACTTTCAAACTAACACTAAAGACAATTTTGGTGTGCATAAAATGAGAAATGTCATTGTAAGGGTATATTTTTAATAAATGTCAGAAATAAAAGTTCTTAAATTAGAAATCTGATAAAACTAAAGAGAAAAATTGGCATATCTCATTTTTTTGGATTTTTGACTTAGACCACTATCATTCTAACTGGCACATATATAGATGTGTTATGGTTCCCCAATTAATTTTTTTGTAAAATAGTCGATTGTGAAAAGGTTGTTCTAGACATGTTAATTATTAATTAAAATTTCCAAATGTTTGGAGTATCTTAAAAAATACTCAAATTAAAAAAAAAACAACAAAATAATTTTTTTCCGACTTTTTTTTTTGAAAAAAATTTTGAAATAAAATTGAAAATTATGATTTTTTTTTAAATCTTTGGACTATCATACCTTATGTTAGCTATTAAAAATAAAACAAAATACTTTTTCCGACTCTTTTTCTATTTTTATGATTTTTGTCGTGCAAACAAAAATTTTTTTCGAAAAAAAAAATAATTTTTTATCAAAATCTGAAGAATGTTCCTAAAACACTGTTTCTATTGGAAATAGGGTTTGGGGTCCGGGAATTCCCGAATTTTTCCGGGAATTCCCGGGAAAAATTTTTAAATTTCCCGGGAATACGGGAAATATTAAAAAATATTTTATTGATTATTTTGAGCACTAATTTAGTTTATTATATTTTATATATTTAATTATATTTTAAATGCATATATTTACATTATTGACAATAGTAATGAACATTTCTTTACATCATATTACTGCAAAAAAACTTTTTAAATTCGGTATGTCGCTATTTTTTGCTAGCTAGGGGAATACACACTTTTTATTAGGATATTTGCAGGATTTTTAATAATGGGTGATTTTTAAAAGCTATAAGAAAGTTTTTCAAAAAAACACATAAAATTCAGAAAAATGCATGAAATCTTTATTTGAATCAATAGTACGGTCCATATAATTTAATGTTTGAAGATTATTTCATGCAAATGTTGACCTTGACTCCGCCTCAAATGGTCCATCCGCTTAGTCCAATTTTGGCATTTCCACGTTTTTGAGTAACAGAGGCCCAATTGCTGCGAACGGCGACGAATCGATAATTGATGGTCATCATTAACACTGGCCGATACAGCTGCGATATTTTATTCAGTTCGCACTCTACGTAAGTGTGTTGGTGGTTTAATGTCCAACAATGTAAATTTGGTGCGAAATTTAGTCACAATAGTCCGAATAGCCGCTTCAGTGGGTCGATTAAACTGACCATAAAATGGAAGCGCGCGATGAACTTTCTTAACAGAGCACGCATTTTGATAATAAAATTCAATAGTTTGCAAGCGTTGTTCGATTCATGGTTAAATTATAGACCAAACTGAAGATGTTTAACAGTGAAACAAGAAACGAAACGTGCGTCAGCTGTTTAAACCAGTGTTGCCAAAAAGATAATAGCTAAAAAATCAACCTTTATAAATCGAAAATATCATACTGACTATACTATGGCTGACATGGTGTCAATACTTAACCCCTCGTGCTATCTGCTTTAACTTTAATTTTCTTATTTTACCAGAAGAATCTACGAGATAAAAGGTGAAAATATTCTTAATGAAGAATTTATTTTACATATGAAGACAGTAAGAAATGATATAACAAGTAAGGAAAGGCTAAAGTCGGGCGGGGCCGACTATATAATACCCTACACCACTCCCTCGTATGTATCTCGCTTTGATTACTAAACCCACGTATTTCATGGAAGCAATTTTATGTAGTTCATAAAAATTATACAGTTTCTATAAATTCATCTTTAGTCATATTTAACGTATATTGTACAGACAAATACAAATTATACAGTAGTGATAGGATGAATCGGACCGACATTTCAAAAGGGGATCAGATTGGGCCCCATTTGGGTTATACCAAAGTATGAACATATGGACATCTCCCAAACAAGTAAGGAAAGGCTAAAGACGGACGGACTTTCTATCACATTACAATTCAATTCGGTAAAAAATTGAAATCGGGAAGGATTTTTGCATCCTGTAAATGTATGTGTTTGACAAAAAATGTTAAATCGGAAAGGACATTTGTATGGGGGTATATTGAAACCTGGAAATATGTGACCCGCTTTCACCATGTCTGTTTATTGGTGAAATATAATATGTAAAATTTGGCCAAAATCGGTTAAACATTCGGGAGCAACATTTGTATGAGGGATCTATCTAAATCTGAACCTATATTACCCACTTTCACCATAGATGTTTCTAGTTCGATCATAAGATGTTCTGCCAAATTTAAAGAAAATCGGGTACAATATGTCGTTTCTAGAGCGGAAAATGTCAAATCGGGAGCGATATTTGTATGTGGCTATATCTAAATCTGAACCGATCTTACCCAATTTTTCCATACGTGTTTCTAGTTGGATTATAAGATGTTATGCAAAATTTAAAGAAAATCGGGTACAATATGTCGTTTCTAGAGCGGAAAATGTCAAATCGGGAGCGACACTTGTATGGGGGCTATATCTAAATCTGAACCGATCTTACCCAATTTTTGCATACTTGTTTCTAGTTGGATTATAAGATGTTCTGCCAAATTTAAAGAAAATCGGGTACAATATGTCGTTTCTAGAGCGGAAAATGTAAAATCGGGAGCGACATTTGTATGGGGGCTATATCTAAATCTGAACCGATCTTACCCAATTTTTGCATACGTGTTTCTAGTTGGATTATAAGATGTTCTGCCGAATTTAAAGAAAATCGGGTACAATATGTCGTTTCTAGAGCAGAAAATGTCAAATCGGGAGCGACATTTGTATGGGGGCTATATCTAAATCTGAACCGATCTTACCCAATTTTTGCACAGGTGTTTCTAATTGGATTATAAGATGCTGTACCAATTTTAAAGAAAATCGGGTACAATATGTGGTTTCTAAAGCGGAAAAAGTGAAATCGGGAGCGACATTTGTATGGGGGCTATATCTAAGTCTGAACCGATCTTACCCAATTTTTGCATAGGTGTTTCTAGTTGGATTATAAGATGTTGTGCCAAATTTAAAGAAAATCGGGTACTATATGTGCTTTATAGGGCGGAAAATGTCAAATCGGGAGCGACATTTGTATGGGGGATATATCTAAATCTGAAGCGATCTTACCCAATTTTTGCATAGGTGTTTCTAGTTGGATTATAAGATGTTGTGCAAATTTTAAAGAAAATCGGGTACAATATGTGGATTTTAGAGCGGAAAATGTCAAATCGGGAGCGACATTTATATGGGGGCTATATCTAAATCTGAACCGATCTTACCCAATTTTTGCATACGTGTTTCTAGTTCGATTATAAGATGTTGTGCAAATTTTAAAGAAAATCGGGTACAATATGTGGATTTTAGAGCGGAAAATGTGAAATCGGGAGCGACATTTGTATGGGGGCTATATCTAAATCTGAACCGATCTTACCCAATTTTTGCATACGTGTTTCTAGTTCGATTATAAGATGTTCTGCAAAATTTAAAGAAAATCGGGTACAATATGTCGTTTCTAGAGCGGAAAATGTCAAATCGGGAGCGACATATGTATGGGGGCTATATCTAAATCTGAACCGATCTTACCCAATTTTTGCATACGTGTTTCTAGTTCGATTATAAGATGTTCTGCAAAATTTAAAGAAAATCGGGTACAATATGTCGTTTCTAGAGCGGAAAATGTCAAATCGGGAGCGACATTTGTATGGGGGCTATATCTAAATCTGAACCGATCTTACCCAATTTTTGCATACGTGTTTCTAGTTGGATTATAAGATGTTCTGCAAAATTTAAAGAAAATCGGGTACAATATGTGGTTTCTAGAGCGGAAAAAGTGAAATAGGGAGCGACATTTGTATGGGGGCTATATCTAAATCTGAACCGATCTTACCCAATTTTAGCATAGGTGTTTCTAGTTGGATTATAAGATGTTGTACCAAACGTAAAGAAAATCGGGTACAATATGTGGATTTTAGAGCGCAAAAAGTCAAATCGGGAGCGACATTTGTATGGGGGCTATATCTAAATCTGAACCGATTTCCTCCAAATTCAATACCAATGGTCCTTGGCCAGAAAAAATAACTTCAGCCAAGTTTCATGACAATCGGACAACAATTGCGACCTGTAGAGTGCGAACAAGCTTAGATGGACAGCAGACGGACGGACGGACAGACGGACAGACGGACAGACGGACAGACGGACAGACAGACATCGTTAAATCGACTCAGCTGGTGATTCTAAGCCGATCGGTATACTTAAAGGTGGGTCTAGCTCAATTATTTCTTGGTGTTACAAACATTTGGCGCGAAACTAACTTATAATACCCTAGACCACGTAGTGGTGTAGGGTATAAAAATAGCGAAAACATTAAAATTGTTCACCTGGAAACTTTCGAGAGAAATCTAATAGGAATAGAAATATGTATATCCTACGGTATATTTAAATGACCTTCTGTAAGAACTAATGACTGGACTATTTAAATGTTTTAATTTTTTATGAATTTATTTAATTAATATTAATTTTTGATAATGTTTCAATGGCTTTTACAGTTTAGAATATTTCCCTCCGTTGCTGTTAAATATTTTCGTCTCTAGACGAATGAATCTTCTAAATTAAAGACGTTTTCAGTTATACGAGTTATTGTTGTCAAGCACTTGTGCCTATGATTTAAATGTTCAATTTTATGACGACAATTAGTCTAGAATAAAATATTTGTAAAATGTAAAATATATTGACAAACACATTCGCTTTTAATTTGTAATATGACATTATTTTTAAAAAGCACATCCGTTATTAAATATTGTTATTTTAAACCATAATGGACATACCTAAAATAAACTACTTTTTTCCCGGGAATTCCCGGGAATGAAACTTTTCATTCCCGTTTTCCCGGGAAATGAAAAAAGTCCGGGAAACCCCAAACCCTAATTGGAAAGTGTAATTCACTATATTTTCAGTCATCATGAGTACATTTAATTTAACATATAACCGGATGTTATCGGACTTTTATTTCTAAAATGAGAATACTAATATTTAAAGTACTTTCGTTCGAAAATTGGAATTTTGGAAAAAATTAAAAAAATAATAATATTTTTTAATATGGTTTTCGAGTTTAGAAAGCCAAAATGCATCAGAAAATGTTATACATGACTCTTCGACAAAATTTGTATTGCATAGTGTTACCCCAGCATGAATCTGCGTAAATATTAGGGCTGTTTTTCTTTAAGCCGAAATAATTATCTACGATAAAAAACGTCAAAAGTTAGTTTTTACTCAAAATAAAAAATATATTTTCCAAATTATTTTTATCAAAACAAATTTTCAAAAAATATTTTGTGTTGACGTTTTTGGACTTAGCCTCGATAACCATAAATTTGACTTAAATAATTATCCAGGCTAAGTCAAAAATTTTACATAAAATTATTATTTCAAATTTTGTTTTTATATTTATTGATATTGTTGTTGTGTTGAGTGAAATTTTTATTTAGGATTTTGTTATCACAGCTTAGTTATACAGTGTTCAAGAAAAACATCCCTATTATTGAGTATAAATCGATTAGTAACTCGATTTATTAAATAATTTATAATTTTTGGATTTCTAAAAAAATAATTTCAATATGTCAATTAGATTTACAAGAATTTGATTTAAGAGCAGCGCTTCTTTCTCATCGCCCTGTCTGCTTCGTTTTTTTTTTGTTTTCTTCTTTCAAATATCAAAGTAACCAGGGGGTTATTAATACAAACTAACTAAACAATAGCGATAAATATTAAACATTTTATATTAGCTCTATTATATTTTACCTCAAGAGGAGGCGTTCCTATCAAAGCAACACCTCTTTCGATGCCCTTTCATAAATTATGACCCCAAACAAAGGCTGATGAAGATCGTTTTGAATATTTATGGAAAAATATCCTTGATTTTTCAAAGAAATCCAACCAACATTATAAAATTATGGATTAAAATTAAAACTACTCCACTCATACCGCACTCGACAATCCGACCAGCCAGGGGTTTGGTTGGCCATTAACAAAAGGTCAATAATTAATATGAGGGTCATTTAATGGTCGATCGGTTGGTTTGTTGGTTGGTCACTCGCGCTTATGGCGCCAATGCACCATAAAAATCGTCACCGACCAATTTAAACAATGATATATTTCTGGGGCTACATTTTGAAAACCATAATTTATGAAATTGTTCAATGCGTTTTTCTTTTCTTTTTTAAATCATAATTTCTTTCATTTACAAGTTCCAAGAAAAGGGTATTGTATCATGTATGTATGGAATGGTTGGAAGGGGGACGGACGTTCGTACATGTATAGTAGATAGGTATCTACTTCATAAAGGATTATACACACGTGCACACTTACATGGTTACAGAGGTAATTCTGTCCGTTGATATGGCATCGTGTTTTCGGTATTGTTGTTGCTCATCATCTGTTGCATATTAACAATGTTTTATTTGTACGTTTTAAGTTGTTTTGGTTGCTGTTGAAATTTCTGTTCTGCTTTGGTTTTGGGATTACCTGTTGCCTTTGCTGTTGTTGTGTTTGGTAGTTGTACCCCCATGTTACGATGTTGTTGTGGATTGTTTAAATAATTCTTGAAATTTATGACAATGTTTCGCGCTAATTAACGCTGTTATGCTCGATGGCTCTGACCGGTCTTCCATTGTATTCCCCAGTCAGACGCAGCAGTCTTGGTCCCATAAAATTATCACTGATGAGGGTTAATAGGGGAGAACGAAACCTAATACAAATTTGAGATTTTATTCATTATGTAAGAGCGCGAGCACTTGTACGTGTTTATATTAAAGAACTATTATGAATTTTTAATTAATAAAGGTCATATTACGAATAGAAAGATGATGATGATGACGAAGAAGAAGAAAAAACGTAATAATTTTCATAATAAAATCCACTGAATTTTGGGTTAAAGTTCAAGGCATTTTATGAATTTAAAGTTGGGGAGAAATTTATAGATTCTTGGAATCGAATTTAATTTATGTTTGGAAATATTAACAGAGAAGGTTTTCAACAACTTTTATTGTAATAAAAGGTCGATGAAAGCGAAAAAAAAACTAAATTAATTTATTTGTGAAGCTGATCGCAGAATCTGGCTTAAGATTGTGTTTGGATTGAAAAAAAAATGGTTTTAATTGCACAGAATAAACATAAACCGAGATTCAATTAAAAAATAATTACAGCAATTCAAATATAATCAAATTGAAATTAATTGGAATTAGTTGGGTTACTTGGGGTTTCTTCTGGATAACTCGAATCAGCTGCGATAACAAAAACCTAAATAAAAACTTAAAATTTCTCTCAAAATATTTTTCTTCTGGATAACTCGAATCAGCTGCGATAACAAAAACCTAAATAAAAACTTAAAATTTCTCTCAAAATATTTTTTTAAACTGTTGGCAACAATTGTGTGTATGAAAACTAATTTTGAAAAATAATTTTATGCTAAAAACATAAAAACATAAAAAATGAAAATTTGTTTTTGATACAAATATTAATATTAGAGCTGTTTTTTTTTAAGCCGGGATAATAAGATGTGATAACAAAACGTAAGTCAAACGTAACAAAGTCCTAAATAAAAAGTTATTTTTACTCAAAATAAAAACATTATTTGTTCACATTGTCACCAACTACAATATAAATATTTGTATCAAAAAATATTTTGTGTTGACTATTTTGGACTTATTATTTTTCAAAGTTTGTTTTTATAAAGTCATTAATATTGCTTCTCGCGAAAATTAAAAAAGGAATTTTTATTTTGAGTGAAATTTTAACTTTTTATTTAGGACTTTGTTATCACAGCTTAGTTATTCAGTCTAAAAGGAAACAACCCTATTGTAGTTTGCGATAGTGTGAGAAAATGTTTATTTATTTTGAGTAAAAATTAACTATTCAATAACGTATTAGTTATCGCAGTTTGTTATTCCGGCTTAAAGAAGAAAATCACTAATTATTAGTGATTTTATGGCAATTTTTACTGAACATATTTTTTAATTTCGCGAACTGGTATTAAAAAAAATTGGAAAAAATATGTAGACTTTTTTGGGCTTAGCCTCGATAGTTATAAATTTTCAACTTTTCATTGAGTGAACAACTACTTCCTTATATTAAGTGAAGATTAGCATTTATTTATTTTTTTATCTAAATAGTATAAAGCACTGTTAATTAAATCACCTGATATTTAATTAATATTAATTTGATTAATATTTATTTTTAATTAATTTAAATCTTGTTTTTATTTAAATTAATTAAAAATAAATAAAATAAGGAAAGGCTAAAGTCGGGCGGGTCGACTATATGATACACTCCACTTTCTATCGGAATACCTGGTCCAATTTGTCAAATCGAGAATAATATTTGTATCTAGCCTATATCCAAACATGGAATGAAGTCACTAACTTTCACAATAAGTTCTTCCAGTTGAAGTATAACGTGTTATGCTTAATTTTAAGAAATTCTCTGAAAATACGCGGTTTCTGGTGGAACGAAATTTGTATGAGAGCTATATGGAAATCTGAACTGATGTGACCCATTTTCACCATAGGTGTTCCTTGTTTAAATATAAGATGTTTTGCCAATTTTGTAGAAAACCTGTTAAAATATGTGGATTCTGGAGCGGAAAAATTCAAAATGGGAGCGAAATTTGTATGGGAGCTATATATAAAACTGAACCGATCTAACACATTTTTACCACAAGTGTTTCCAGTTGAAATATAAGGTGTTTTGCGAATTTAGAGGAAAATCTGTTAAAATATGTGGATTCTAGAGCGGAAAAATTCAAATTGGAAGCGAAATTTGTATGGAAGCTATATATAAATCTGAACCGATCTAACACATTTTTACCACAAGTGTTTTCAGTTGAAATATAAGGTGTTTTGCGAATTTAGAGGAAAATCTGTTAAAATATGTGGATTCTAATGCGGAAACATTCAAGTTGGGAACGAAATTTGTATGGGAGCTATATATAAATCTGAACCGATCTAACGCATTTTTACCACAGGTGTTTCCAGTTGAAATATAAAGTGTTTTGCGAATTTTGAAGAAAATCTGTTAAAATATGTGGATTCTAGAGCGGAAAAATTCAAATTGGAAGCGAAATTTGTATGGAAGCTATATAAATCTGAACCGATCTAACACATTTTTACCACAGGTGTTTCTAGTTGAACTATAAGATGTTTTGCCAATTTTGAAGAAAATCTGTTGAAATATGTGGTATCTAGAGTGAAAAGGGTCAAATCGGGAGTGAAATTCATATGGGGGCTACATCTAAATCTGAACCGATTTTCTTCAAATTAAGTAGCGTTCGTCCTTGTCCTGAAAAACTTCGTTGTGCAAAGTTTCGTTTCGTTCTGGCTACAATTGCGACCTGTATCGTGATTACAACAATAGATGGATAGACAGACGGGCATCCGATCGGTATAATTAACAATGGGTCTATCTCCCTTCCTTTTGGGTGTTACAAACAAATATACAAAGACATAATACTCTCGTGGAGTGTATAAAGAGTACAGTTGAAAAATTAATTACCTCAATTAAAAATTAATTGATTTTGAAATTTGCTCAATTAGTATTTAATATCTATATTAATTTAATTGAATTAAACAATAAATTAAAAAATTAAATAAAATAACAATTAATTAATTAAAATAAATTAAAAATTATAAATTAATTAATTTTCAGCCTGTAAAGATGCTTAATTAATAAATAATAGATTTATTTAAAAAATGTTTGTGTCCAAGCCGAAATAATATTTTGTGTGTGTATTGAGGCATGCTGATTCATAAAATCAACGCAAAGATTCTTATTGATATATTTTTTTGCTAAAATTAAAATTTGATTTGAACTGGAACATTCTCCTGGCTCAATACCATTTTGCATCTATATTTTATAGAATGCATATGTATTTACAAATGACATGATGACATTTATTACTTGGCTGAACACTGCCACTATCATGATTTTCACCCTGTGAAAGTTTTCCTCAGGTGGATTCGCAGCGACTTTTCAACAACATACCCGGCCTCTTTAAGTAAACGATTCTCAGAATATCCCAGTTCAAATCAAATATTGATATATTGAACACAATCGAAAAAACTAAAATTACAATTTTCGTCGTCAGATACCTTTCTCTGCGTCAACAAAGAGTACTTCTACATTTGTACCAGTTAGAATGATAGTGGTCAAAGTCACACTTTATCCGTTCTAAGATATGCAATGGTTGCTACCTCTACGGGATGTACTACCTCTACGGATAGACTTAGCCACTTTCATTCTTCTCAAAATTGAAAAAAATGAACGAACAACATTTTTAATTTTTTTCGCAAAAGTTATATTTTCTTATCAATAAAATCAAAAACCACATATATACATATATAAATATATATGTAAATATTTATAGGTTGTTCGTCTAGAAACTTTATATTGAAATTATTATTTCCTTTTCAAATAATTTAATTTTTTATGTTATTCAAATTATCTGAATCACTTAATGTGGACTTTATAAATAAAAAATGTTTGTTTTCATCACAACACATCAATGTCAGTGGATACAGTGTGACTTAGACCACTTTCAAGCTAACTGGCACATGTGTAAAAGGTCTTTGGATTAATTTTGAATTTGTAGGTATATTTTTTAAAATAAAGATTTTTTAATTTTTTTGCAAAATATCGTAAAGATCCACTTTACACTTTTTAACATTTGGCATCTTAACGAAGAAAACATAGACTTATGTAGAAGTTATGGATGGCCCTTCTTTAACATTTTTCATTTCTTACTAAATTACAGAATTCCTGAACTGGAGAAATTTCTGATGGGACGTAGAAGGCAATCTAATATTGTCCATCATTATGTTCTGAATAGATTTATTATCTCGTTCTCTCTACGCTCCTTTCAAACCGTCAAACGTCCTACAAAAACATATAAATAATATTCGACAAAGAAAATAATTCGGACTTTTCAAAAAAACGAATATTTACGAGATCTTTGATAACTTGCTCAACTAAGATTTATGATGTATTAGCTGCTTCAAAGAACTTTTGGAAACTGTCATATATGAACGTGTGTATGTACTCGGTATTCTTTTAACATCATGCTGTTGAATGGAGTTATTCACTCCAGCCATCTCCATATCTGATTTCATAAAAATAAGTATAAACACAATACAACACAACGCTCACTCAACAGTTTTACGACACCATTTAGGCGGAGATAAAGATCTCGTCAAGCCGTAAAACAAAAGAGTTACAAAACATATGTACGATTTTATGGTTAAATTTTTATGTTATTTGGATGGATATCTACAAAGCATCTACAGCGAAAATACTGAAATGTTGAATTAAAGGTGGATGGTGGTGGGGGGCATAAAACAACAAGAACAATTTTCGATAATAACTCTATAAAAAAAGCTTATTTAAGAGAGGAAAACTCCACACCACCACCTGTTGATTCCTAACACGAAATGAGTTTTTTTATCAGATTTCAAAACACAGCGTACCATTCTTCGGAATTTCATAATTCTGAAAATAGCTAAACGATTTATAATAAATTCTTAAACGCTTCCATTTTAAATCATTAGATTCATTTACATCATATTTACAGGCAGGCTGGCAATGTTCGGTCCAACATTCGTAATTAATTAAAAATTCTTCAATCATATTTTCTTTTAGGTTTGGGCCAAACACCAAAATTAACGTTAATAACACTGATCGTGTTCCAGAGATAGATACCACCACCACATATCGAATATTAGGAACGTTTACAGTTGCTGGTCGTCGCCATCATTAGCGATGGCGACCATTCGGCATTGCCGTGTGTCGCCAGTGATTTCCTTGGATTTTTGTGGGATTTCCAAGAAATGGCCACCTACTCCTCCTCCACGTCGTCGTCGTTGGGAATATGAAACATGTGTCCGTCCGTCCGTCTGCCTCCGCCGTTATGGAGAACAACACCATACATATGTATGTATTTGAATTTCTTTCGATTTGTTAATTATGCATAATTTGGGCGTTGTTTTATGGTGTTATTAGTTGAAGCACGTGTATGGATTTTCCACAGTGTACCGGCGGCACAGTGTGTTGCAGAAGCAACTATGTATCCCCGAAATAGGTTGAAACGTTCTGTCTGTGTGTGTTCCTGTTGGAGGTGGTGGGGGGAAGAGGGAGGTACCCATAAAACTGTCATAATTTTCACAATTTATTATGTCTGCCAACTTACAACTGCGGTTTCGAGTGGAGACACACGACTGGAGAACTCCAGTCCATATGGTATGTGAACACATCTATGTATGCACAATGTTCGGCGGACGTGTTTGCCATGGCGCTAACATACTTATTTCCATGAGATCCAATCAATTAAAATATTTTTAAAAATTGGGAAAAAATCTGAAATTTGCCAAAGAAGTACTACTTCTAATAGGGAATTTAATCGAAGAGCAGGATTTTTCATTATTGAAGTCCTTTTTTGGATTACCAGATTTTTCTATAACAATTGGGCGATATAAAAATGACTCGAATACCTAAGTAGACAACAAACATGGTGTCTAGCAACTAGTATTTTTTTTTTGGTTCATTTCATCCGAAGTATTTCTTAGAGAAGTACTGCAATAAAATTTTATATCTAAATTGAAAACTTAAAATTTAAAAATTAACTAAATTTAAACTTGAAACAAATGATATACATCTGAAACTATAAGTGAAATAGAGTTTACCTTCTTAATATACTCGCCATGCAGAGATATTGGAAGATATTATATATCATTTGTAATATGTGTAACACTTGAAAAAAGCTGCTTCCAACTTCTATACAGATTACACTATG
Organism: Polietes domitor; assembly: GCA_947397865.1. NCBI lineage: Eukaryota > Metazoa > Arthropoda > Insecta > Diptera > Muscidae > Polietes > Polietes domitor. The sequence goes on along the minus strand of OX377621.1, from coordinate 172,214,876 downwards.
CAACAAAAACAGAAACATTTTGAGTCCGAGCCAAAAAAAATATAAAGGGTGTTTTTTATTGAGGTATAGAACTTCGAATTGAAATAAAACACAAAAAAATCGTTTTAATGTCCATCAATTTGGCTTTATTGGAAGGATAATTTTATGCCATTAATGTTTAAATATGATTTCGGGCATGTGGCCGCGGCGGCTGGCTCGAATATAGCCAATTCTACAGGTCCAATTTTCAACCACGCCACGAATGTTGGCTTCCAAGTCCCCTAACGTTTCTGGTTTGTTGGCGTAGACGAGCGACTTCACATATCCCCAAAGAAAATAATCCAATGGTGTCAAATCACATGATCTTGGTGGCCAATTGACAGGTCCATTCCGCGAAATTATGCGCTCATCGAATTAATTGCTCTGATGGACGATTATGTCGACCATAAAATGGACGGAGCTTTCGGTGAACTTCGCGAACTGAACCATTACTTTCGAAATAAATTTGCACGATTTGCAAGCGTTGTTCTTTTGTCAACCAGTTCATGATGAAATGGCAAACCAAACTAAATATTAATCACTTGACAGCTGACAAAATGGCCGCCTGTTAAAAAAGTTATGCCAACTTAAAGTTCTATACCCCAATAAAAAACACCCTTTATATTTAATATTTATTTTATTTAGTTCAAATCAGCACAAAATTTTTTTATGGATATTTTTTTAATATTTTACTAAAATTAAAATTTCAATCAACAAAAAAGTTATGTATATATATATTTTTAATTTCTTACTAAAATTAAAATTTTGTGTGCAAGGCGAAAAATTATTTTATCATTATATTGGTTATTTTTTTATTGTAAATCAACATAAAAAATATAACTATTTTTTTTTTAATTTTTAACAAAATTTCCTTTGGATATATCGTACCCGCTTATATGTCAAATTAAAGGTATTAATGACGACTACAAATGTGGCAAATTACACTTTCACATAGAAAGACTGAACAGTCTCCAAAAATTTAGAAAAAAAAAATACTTTTTTTTCGAAAAAATCTATTTTTCCTGGCTCGTAAAAAATCATAAAAATCGGAAGAAAGTATTTTGTTCTATTTTTTAAACGCTGACATTCTAACGCGAAAGCAATGTTTATATGTAAAAAATCTATGGGTAAATGTAGAAGTTCGTGTACAAGTGTAAGTGTAACAGATTAAAAAAACATAATTAAAAAATATTTTTTTAAATATAACAACTTTTTGAAAAAAAATAATTCTTTGAAAAAAAAATATTTTTTGAAAAAATAATAATTTAAAAGAAAATAATAATTAAAAAAAAATGAAATTTTTTTAAAAAATATTTTTTTTAACAAAATCATATTTTTCTTAATTTTTGTTTAAATAGCGCAAAACATCCCATTAAATTAGAGGTATTAATGACACCTACATATGTTGCAAATTACACTTTCACATAGAAATACTAATTTAGGAACAGTCTCCAAAAATGTAATCTTTTTTTTCGAAAAAATCAAAATTTTGCTGGCACGAAAAAATCAGAAAAAAATCGCAAGAAAGTATTTTGTATTATTTTTTAAAAGCTGGCATTCTAAGGCAAATCAATGTTTATATGGAAAAATACAGATTAAAAAATCACAAATAAAAAAATCATAATTAAAAAATATTTTTTTAAAAATATAATTAAAAAATAATAATTTTTTGGAAAAAAAAATAAATTTTTGAAAAAAAAATAATAATTATAAATATTTTTTAAACAAAATCGCATTATTCTTAATTTTTGTTTAACACAAAGAGTGCCAAGCGGTTTTGACGAATTTTTTAGTTTTTTATTTTTTCATTCTGTTGTCTCTTAAAGGACTATAAATATCCAATGGATACATTTTTTCAAATATTATTTTTAAAACTTATTCGCACCGGTATTAATGTCAAATCAAAGAAGGGAATATGTGCTAAAAATACTTTAAATTTCATGCTTCTATCTGTACTAGTTTAGTAAAATTAAATAAAATACAAACAATTGTTTCGTATAGAAGAATTTGTTGCACTGAATCAAATAAATCGAGGGTTTTACAGAAAAATTTCTTCGATTCAAAAGTATTTTCAATATGAAGAACATCCAAATCGATGGGTTAAATAGAAAATCCCGACGAAGGACAAGACTCCTCGATTATTATCATTTTGTATAACTATTTTAAAACACATGGGTTTTTACGCACGAAAAACTCACCAGGAATAAATATAACAAATCTGTAAAACCAAAATATTTTTCTACATGAAACCCATTTTATATTTTGGGTCTTTTTAGTAAGAAATCCATTGATTAACTTTTGAATTATAGATATTTTCACTGCTAACATTTTTTCTATTTTTTTCTATTATTGAAAAAAGTACCTTCGATTTAGTTTAAACAACATTTGGATTGTTTATAAACTACAGGCTTAATAAAATTCAACGTTTACAATTTTCCTTGAAAAAAAGTTAGCTCCCTCTATCCTCTCCATCAACAAAAAGGATCGCGAGAGTGTCTTCTTTAAATTTACCCAAAAATTCCACCAATTGCTGAACAAACTTTGTGCAAAATTTCAAAGCATTCGGACAAAAACAAGCAGTTTTATGTGACCGGTTTTGATGAAAATTTCAGAACTTTTTCATTTTTTAATTTTGTGCAAAATTTTAAGACATTCGGACATCAATAAATATTTTTAAATAAAAAATTCGTTTTGAATTATATGGGCGTATGTGATAGGTGTTAACGCCTTTTGTTCAAAAATAAAAAATAACACTATGCAACAAAAATTTTGTCGAAGAGTCGTGAATAATATTTTATGATGCATTTTGGCTTTCTAAACTCGAAAATGATATTAGGAAAAAATTTTATGATATTGTTTTTTAATTTTTTATTAAAATTCCAATTTTCTTATTTGTTAACATATAACACCCAGCTATATGTTAAATTAAAGCTACTCATGAGGGCTACAAATATTGCGAATTACACTTTCACACAGAACAGTCTTCAAAAATGTGGAAAAATATTTTTCAATTGGCTCAAACAAAAACCATTGCATATCTCAGAACGGATAAAGTGTGGCTTAGACCACTATCATTGTAAGTGGCACATATCGAAATTGTTAATAAAAAAAAAAAATATTTTTTAAATTTTTTATGTGACAAAACTACTGTTTCTATGTGAAATTCGCAACATTTGTGGCCATCATATTTACCTTCAATAGAACACATATACGGGTGTTATCGGACTTCTATTTCCAAAATATATATTTCAAAAATTGCACTTCTTGTAAAAATTAAAAAAATATATAATTTTTTTAATATTTTTTAGAAAGCCAAAACACGTTTGAAAATTGGTTCAGATGCCCATTGTTACAGCCCTGGTGCCCTTTGGACCACATACTCGTGTATTTGGCAAACAGTGATAGAATCTTATCGGAAAGTTTCCCCCATAAACTTCAATTTTGACTTTTTCGGCGATTTTTCATTTGATATTTTTTTGAATTTAGAAAACCATTTTTGTTGTATAGCATTATTCACATTTAATTAACAGTTCGGGTCCCCATTTTTACAGCCCTGGTGCCCTTTGGACCACATATTCGTGTATTTAGAAAAATGATGGAATAATTTTTTTTTTGGTAAAATGCAATTTTGCTTTTTGGCTTTTGGCCGGTTGTTTTATAAGGATTTTTCATTTCTGATTTTGGTGACTTTGTTTTTTTTTTTGGGGCTACGAAAAATCACCCAAAAAATATGAAAAATCATCAAAAATATGAAATGAAAAACAAGAGTAATTTTGAATTTATATTTGGATATAATTTTATTTTGTTATATTTGGTAATTTTTGTCCCATTTTTTTACATGGATCATTTTTCATTTTTTTGGCGATTTTTCATGTTGCCTTACTTTTGAGCTTAATTTCAATTTGGATTTTTAGTTTTTAATCGGCATTGCCTCATCCGATCAACCCAATTTTTCAGTATAGCCCAAACTCCATAACAAAGAGTCACATGTGGGTTCTCTGAACCCCACATGAGGCAATTTTGTTTATTGACATAGCCACCGAGATGAAAATGAGCTTCATGAAGGCTGATCTGAAGGCAGATCTCTTCTCGAAAATTGTCCATGTATTTTTTTAGGTTTGCGTTAAAGAGTAAGTTTTTAATATTTCACAATTTTGTTCGGGCGTATAGCCGAACAAATGTCTAACATAAATCTGAAAATAAAAATGCCTTTCAAAGCCGAAGTAATCTTTAGTTCAAATATAACATTTTAAATGGACCACCCTTAGGTGATTTTTCATTTTGGTGCCAATTTACTCAAAGCATAATATTTAATTTACGCAAAAGTTGAATTTGAATATATTATATATTGAATATATAATATAATATATTGAATTCATATAAATCAAATTAAAATTAAATTTATAATTTATTGTAAAGAAATTGGATTCGTATTCCATATAAACTGTATATTTTATTCAGAGTATAAATAACATATCCAGTACTTAATGCAGAACGCTTCGACAAATCTCCATTTCCACAATGTTTCCCAGCCCTGAAAAATTAAAGAAATTTATTTCGGCTTTTTCCAATTTAATTTAAGTGTTTTCGTGAAATTTTGCTACTCTTCTTGCTTCATCTACCAATTATTGCCACGATTAACTTTCAATGTATTTGCGTTTACTTTTTGCTAACGAGAAAAAATTGGCAGCCAGAAATGGAAGAAAATTGAAAAAAAAAGAAACAATAAAAACCACTTTTTAACAAAACAATCGAAAATCAATTGAATTGAATTTTCCACACGAAAACCACCCACAGACGCCGCGCCGCGACACTCCAACAACAAAGAAATCGACGAAGAAAAAGACTTGACATGCGAAGTTAACCACTTGGCAATGTTGCTGCTCAAGGATATGTCTGCTGTGAGTGGAGAGGGGGTTGAGGGAGGGGGCTCCTCAGTCTGAGTGGGTGGAATAGATTTAGGGAGTTGCTTTGTTTTGTTTCGCAATCTTTTGCACCATTTATAAAATTGTCAAGGGGATTTTTCACTTTTGCTGCTTCTGTTTCTGTTGGGTTTGGCTGTTACGATAGCATAGCCACAAAAAAAGCAGCCAAACGAAAGATAAATGAAGAAAAATGGAGGGACGGACACAGGAGCACACAGAACATGTCTCGAAATGTAAACAATAACACACGACAAATGTAAACATTGCTAAAAGCTTTGTTATTTTCCCCCAATACAATATAATAATGTCCTGCCAAGGAGACGAGGGAGTACGGGGGCAATCACAAGTGGAAAGGGAGGGGGATTGGGGGTGCGAATTGATTGTGTCCCCCCACCCTCCTGGGGCGGGCGTCTAAGCACTGTCAGTGTTTAATATCTTAAGTGTTGGGTAAGGATAAGGAAGGATACGTTCATCTTTATCGCCGAGCTGTATTGATTTGTTTTAAGCGTATCGAGTTGTTTTCTTCTCCTTGTTTGCTCTTCACTTTATTTGTTCGCTTCTTCTTTAAGAATCGCATTGTTTGGCATTTTTGCGATTTTTTATTACGTTCCACCAAAAGGACTTTTTACGTTGCGTCGTTAAAAACGAGGGCAATAAATTTTCGGCTGGGATTTTTTTGTTTGTTTGTCACAGATTTTTTATTAAGATTTTCGGAGTTGGAGGACTTTTCAAATACCTTAAAGAGATGGGGACACATTTGCAGCGTATATTTGGATTTCTTCTATTTTAAAGTAAAGCATGCAAAGAAAGGCTGAAGTCGCCGGGATATGGGTTCTATGACACCCCATATCACTATCTATGGGATATCTATGAGAATCAAAAGTGACTGCGTCAAAATTGAATACCAAATGATTCATATTTGGAGGAAATGACTTGGCTATGTTTGACATAGGCCCATTTTTGGAAGAAAACAAAGCAAATGCATTCTTGAGAAAGGAGCATCTAAAAAAGGAGCCAGAACGTCCAAATTTTGTAAGAATACATCTAACAGTTGTAGATCATTTAGGGACAAAAATGGTACCTATCACATGGCAATTGAGTAGAAACGCAAAAATTTTCCAAATCCGTACTTTTAAAGGGGAAAATGGGAATAGAGGGATAAAAATGGTACAAATCGAACGGCTGTAGCTAGAATACTGAAATTCGGTGTGCATATTCTTCTGACTGCGTAGACATGTAAAATATTTTTTCCAAAATGCGTATTTTTAATGGGAACAGAGGGATAAAAATGGTACCGACCTAACGGCTACAGCTGAAATAATTATTTCTCATGTGTATTTACTTTATATTTGGTAAATGCAATCCTTTTGTGGCGTGAACCTGCACCAAAAAGTGATCCATACGTTGAGGGGGTGAAATGGGGGTAAAAAGGGATAATAATAGTACTAGTGAAACGACAAAAGCTAGTTCACTGAAATTCGGTGTATACATCTCGAATCGCATCTACATGTAAAAAGTGATTTTCGAAATGTGTACTTTTAAGGGGGAGGAAAATGTGGAAAAAGGGATACAATTGATATCGATCAATGGCAACAGCTAGAATAACGAAATTCGGTATGTAGATTCCTATGACTATATAGATGCGGAAAATCAAGAAAATTTTCGAAATTTGTACTATTATGGTGAAACGGGAATAAATTGGTATTCCTCAATTCGTAGGTCTATGTCAATAATCTACAAAGGACGAGATGCACCCACCGTTATCTCCAAATTCAGTTAAATATATGCGCCAGAGTCATCGGAGCGCATACCACGGCGGCCCTGAAAGTATTCCCAATCACCCCAAATATTTGGAATATTTAAACCCAATTATGATGAATTTTAAGTAATGTTTAGATAGACATACATTAGACTGGGACGCGGTCCAAATGGAAAAACAATTTCCAGTCACCCCACGCAAATAAAGTTTGGATTATTTAATGATGATTTGCCAAATATTTTATTTCTAGATCAAGTCTCCTGAAAATCATGTTTTCCTTGTGTAATTTCGTTTATGTTGCACTTTTGTCCAATTTTTCTGAATTAATAGACTCTTGAAAGCACTTTAAATATAAATTTTGATTCTTGCCTAAGAGTAACTTATTGTATTGTATTTTTTGTATGTTTTTCATAGTGACAACTGAAAACTTATTGTATTTGGTGTTAGTATTTTATAAAAAATGAATACCTTTCGAATGATGCCTAAATTATGAAAATCGGAAGGAAATTGAGGACGCAGCGCTCATTTTTGTAAAAAGAGTTTGCAAATTTTAGCTGAAAATCGATCTCCTGTATTAAATTATTTTACAAACATGGAGTCAGTGACGTAATTTTTCGTCTGATATTCATTTAGGCATCATTAGAAAGGTATTGGATGCTTCTATTCATTTTTCATAACACCTCTTACAAAATGTTTCCAAGAAGTATGGGTTTTTAGCTGTCACCTTTAAAACTACAAAAAATCAATATAAACGTCCAATACTACGACCAATAAGTTATTTTATAACAAGAATACATATTTTTATTTAAAGTGCTTTCAAGGGTCTATTAATTCAGAAAAAAACGGAAAAAATACAACATAAAAAAATTACATGGGAAAAACATGATTTTTAGAGGTGTGTTCAGGAGCGTTTAGCTAACACATGGTTTGACCCAGTGACGAAATATTTGCAGGTCATCATTAAACAATCCGATCTTCATTTCTGGGGGCGACCGCTACAATTTATTTTCGTGACCCACCCTAATGTACATACAGTGGCTCCAAAAAGTATTCGCTCATAGACACATTTTAGAAAGAAACTCACATAAAGATTAATCTTTTAAGATAATATGAGTTTTGTTAATTTATTTTATTGCTGGCGTCCGCTGTTAACAACAATAAATAAAAATAATAATAAATTTTTAAAGTTACAAGAATGAATAAAGAATAATTCAAGGTAAGAATTTGTACTCCAAAAAGTATTAGTATCATAGTATCATAATCCGTATCATCGCCAAATTCAGTTGAATCTATGAGGCAGAGTTATCGGAGCGCAGCCTCGAAAATATTCCCAATAACCCTAATATTTGGAATATTTAAATCCAATTAGGATGAACTTTTAGCAATGTTTATATATACACAGTCGAAGACTATCCTGATATATAACTATATGAAAAAATTTTAGTTCAATGCTCATTCTTTAACAGTTTTTCATATATTGCATTCCCCTCCACTTTTCAAATTCAAATGTTATTTTAAATTAAATCGTAAAATTCCTTCACACCCTCTTCGTATTCAAAACACCATTACCATTTGTTGTTAAATATTTTAACCGCATACGAATGAATATTTGAAGTAAAACCTAACATTATTTGTTCACTTTTTGTCAAAATCCTTTTCGTATTTCTGTAAAATATGTAATTCTAAGCTGAAGTTTTTATATGTATGTATGTACTCGTATGTGCATGTATTTCCAGACAAAACCACAAAGATTCGGTTTTGATATAAACTGATAAAAATAAACTAAAAATCTTTGATACGAAACGAAAACCATAAAAACCCAGATTGATTTGCTGATGAACTAGTAACTCTGGCCCTCGTTCGCCCTGCAGCCTTCATTTGTCTGATGGCGGGTAAAATATTTACTATAAACACAACACAAACAGCAACATATCGATAATACGAAATACGGAAAAGAGTTGTTGTGGTCCTGAATGCAATGCAGCTACAACAAAAACAACAACAATAGAAATAATAAAATCAAATGTATCCTAAAGGCATTTGCTGTTTTGTGGAGGGAGATTGTGAAAAGGAATCCGGCTGATGTGTAAACCATTTGCCATATGAAAACATAACACTTTTTGATTTTAGACAAAGGCGCTCTTACTCTCTCTCTCCCTCTGCCTTAAGGATATTTGGTTAGGTGGACCTATAATATCAACAACACTCTTACACACTCCTTGTGAGTACTGTAACGAAGCTGAACATTATTGGCAAAAACCCTTTCTTGCAGCCTTGATTGATTTGAGAAAATTCTTAGATAAACATTCACATTCTCCCCTCCCCCCCTTAACCAACCAGTAATTTGTGAAATTTTTACATTTTTTCCCAAAAGAAATTCGAAGAATTTTAGGCCAGTGTGTGTGGTGTGTGCGTCTGTATTTGTAGAAAGGATTTTGAAGATCTAAATAAATATTTGTTATGATGGTTTTGCTTCCCAGGCCAAACAGTAGCTGTGATTAAGTCTTGGGATTCAATTTAAATGTGCCCAAGGCAAGATACGTTTAACAAGAGCAATTTGGGCCAAAGATTGTGTCAAGTTGGGGAGGGGTGGTAAACCAGGTGGGAATAAATGTTAGCTGGGAGGATGAGAATGAAAAGGTCGCATAGGTGCGAGTTACTAAGGCAAATAAAATTCGCCAGGGTATATTGCTTTTTGATATGAATACATGAATAAAACATGAGTATCCTCACTGGAGTATGTGAATGTGTGTTTTTTTTCCTGTAGGAGATCAATGGAATATTTCTTGTCAAATCTAAACTTTTGGCTTCTTTGAGGAAGTGATACTTTTGGAGAGAGTTAATATGTACTTGGTAAGTACCAGTCATTACCATATCCAATACAAGTTAATGAATAATAACTTATAACCATCAGCAATGATAGGCAATGATATCACAATTACATACTTTTAAACATATAAATATTCCCCCTGTTCTGAGTTTCTACAAAATTTACTCTTATCTAAAAATTTGATTTTTTGGGTTCAATAGTACAAACGATGTTTTGAATATACCTACAAATGAACATGGTTTTTGTTGAAAAAATAATTCGAGTATGTTTTGTCGGATTCTAATTGAGTAGAATCTCAGAATATGGCCGAATACTAACTAATAACAACATTAATTGGTAGCTATTGGTAATTCTGATTTATTGTCAATTCATTCTTGGTATGGCTGCGAGTAACTGCAAAAACATCCATGTATAAATATAATTCGTGGTGAAAGATTTTGTAAACGGCGAAGGATGGATGCCGAGGTATGTCTCTGGATAAAATCACAATCAAACCAGGTGAAACTGATTTTTTCTCTCCATAAAATCGAGGCATTTTTATCGAATCTAAACTCTCGCTTGTTTAAAGGGGGAAATACTAAGATATTTCCTTATAGAATATCTTTAAGAAATCGGTGATTTTTTCTTACAGAAAATATCTACCATCCAAACTGGGTGGAAATCTTTGGCGAGGTAGTCTATAAGATAACTCCTTAAAATTTTTAAGCTCAACGCTCAAAATCAAAAAAGGGCCAAAAATAATCCAAAATGAAATTTTGACCAAAATTAATTACATTTATTCCCCTAAATGAAAATTGAAAAATCGCTTCAAAAAATTGTGTAATATTTCATAAGAAAAATTGCTCAAATCAAATAAGGGCCATAAATGGCCCAAATTAATACTATTACCAAAAAAATGCGATATCAACAAAATGAAAAATCGCCCCAAAAAATTGGACAATTTTTTCATATGAAAAATTGACCAAAAATGTGACTAATTTTTAATATGAACAATCGTCCAAAAATATATCTAATGAGGGGTATGTCCAAATCCGGCTACGCAGATTAACGGTTTCCTGCTTTAAAAATGTTCACCTCTGGGTGAAAAGACCCATTCCGCTACACCTTGAAATATTCCATAAAGTATATATGTAGGTCCCATAACGTATATATATTCTGTGTCGTGGTAAAATTTTAAGACGATGTAGCCATGCCCGTCTGTCTTTCCGCCTGTCTGTCTGTTGAAAACACGCTAGCTGCCGAGAGAAATGAGCTAGGAGGTTCAAATTTTTCCGAAAATGTGTTTTATGGTTGCAGATCGGTTGGGATTGAAAGTGGCCGAAATCGGAATTTTTTTCCCTAACAAGGACTGAAAATACTCCCTAATATTTCGACTATTTAAGCAATTTTTCTAAATTTCTGTTTTATAAGCACTTGGAATTTGTTGCCTATATTCCACTTGTAGCGTAAAATAAATAAAAAATAAATAAAATAAATAAATAAAATAAATAAAAAAATAAATAAAAGTTTTAGCCGGCGAAATGGGATAAAAATGGTACCAATTATGCGACAACAGCTAGAAACATGAAATTTAGAATGTACATCGTCCTAATAGCGTAGATACATAAAATAGATGGATTTTCCAAAATTTGTACTTTTAGGGGATACAATTGGAAAAGCGGGATAAAAGTGGTACCATCCAAACCGATGAAGTTGAAATCATGAAAGTTGGTGTATACATTTATCTGACTGTGAATAAGCGAAATAAAAAGGAATTTTTCGAAATGTGTACTTTTAGGCGGTAAATAGGGCGAATGGGGATAAAAATGGTACCAACCGAACAGCTGCAGTTCTAATAATGAAATTCGGTGTACACATTTCTTTGACTGCGTAGACTGAAAATAAAGAGATCTTTCGTTATTCGTGCCTTCATGATCTATATGGGATCAAATTTGGCACCAATCAAGCGGATGTAGCTAGAATCGCTCGTCTGACTGCGTATACGCGGAAAATAAGAGGTACGAATTTTTAAGATCAAAATGGAAAAAGCGGTGAAACTGGTACCATGCCAGCAGCTGTAGCTACAAAAATCATGAAATGTATGTTGGTGTGTATATTCCACTCTGATACCTATTGGATCTTCAATATTAGAACTTTTCATTTCAAAATGGTACAGACACATAGGCTGTTGTTTCCACCTGATAACGACTGACAATACACCAAATATTTAGCGCGTATTTTTTTAAAAATTCAATTCATTGCATCACAATTTTCCTAATACGGTTCTACATTTCTGCATGTAAAGTCGACAGCCTCTAATCCGTCGGTAATACTGTGAAATGCACTCCGTGGTGGAGTGTATATAAGATTCGGCCCGGCCGAACTTAACACCTTCTTACTTGTTCTATATCTAGATTTATTTCAAAATCACGTATTTTCATAAATAAACTTATTGTCCGTTTCTATTAAATTTATTAATTTTTTTCATGTCTAAAGTTTTTCAAATTGTATTAAGTTTTTTCCTGTATTAAGCTTTTCCCTATATATAACGAAGAATCGAAGAAGTATTTTTCTATAGCAAAAACTCGATTTTTTGAGAAATTTTCAAATAAAATATTTATAAATTTTTCTTAAATTACTATTACAAAATTTCTATATAAAAAATCCTCGGAAGTTAAGTATTGATATCAAAGGACTTCTTTAGATTTTCCTATGAAAATTGCTTACATTCCTGGTTTCTTGCTTTGTTTTTTTATAACATCGAAATCTAAAGTGATTAAAATATTCTTCAAAAAAGTATCAGTTTCAATTCGAATGACTTCCGTTTCCATTTTTTCCTAAGAAGAAAATGAAATGCAATTTCTCTCTAACAAATCAATTTAGAAGCCATAAATATTATTTGTGAATCAATTACGAGAACCCAATGTCAGTTGGTCATAAATGGGAATAACATCAGCAGCCAGCCATTCCTGGACAATAAACGATTCCAAATAACAACTTTTCAATAAGATCCAAACAAAAAACACAAACACACAAGAAGAAGACGAATAAAGAATGAAGACCATTTTTATAGGGAAAAGTGACTAATTGAATTGTAAAAATTATTTCCTTTTATTATACGTTCCATTCTCTGCTCTACTATGCTCTGCTCGGCTCTGCTCTGCTCAGTTCCGTTTCGTTTCTTTTCCTGTTTTGCCTGTTTCGTAAAGTCACAACGCAGAAAAAAAAGGAAAAGGAAACCATTCAAAAAGGTGGCGTGTGTTTGTGTGTGTGTAGAAACAAGCAAAAAATTTAAGGAACAATTTCAGTTTTCTTCTTTTTTTTAAATGAAAAGAAGGTAACAATCGTTTTTATGACCTCGCAAACAATGGCCAAAAACTAAACAGGAAGTGTTGCACAATTCGCAGGATGTGTTTTTTAATGGAACAATAAAAAATACGGCCATAAATTTAAAAAGATCCTTAATGACTATTAAAGCAATGAAATGAAATGAAATTATATTTTATTTGAAGGGAAAAAATTGAAATATCCTGAAAAATAGAGTCATCTTTTGAGACAACATGGCTCAATTGCATTAGGAACGGAAAGTATAGGGAACTGATGGACTTTTTCACAGATATTTTTGATGTAAAAGGTTACGAATAAATTCTGAATATTGAATTTATTATAAGATAATAATTTCACGGGTTAGAAATCTTGATTGTGGCAGTATGTTTTGAAATATGTTTTTTTAGACATTTTTCATATTTTGGGTATATTTTAATACGTTTTGACCATATTTTATTAGAGAACGTTTGGGAATTGATGTTAATGCTAAATTAATACAGATATTAATTGTAAGTATTTTTAATAGATATTCGCAAAAGTATAAGGCAAGCCTACCAATACGTTTATACTATGTATATCGAAATAATACTTGAAGTCAATTCAAAATGTAAATTGAAGACAGCAATCTTCAAAAAAGCTTAAATACCAAAAATATTGGTAGATATTGGGTTCAGTTGGTTGTATTTGTATCCTATTTTAATTCGAGAAGTACAAATTTTGAAAAATCCATTATTTCACGCAAGGTAACCTAACTTCATGATAAAACCAATTTTTGGGGTAAAAGTAAAAAAGTACGAATTTAGAATAATCTTTTTATTTTGCGTGTCTAGGAAAAAAATTGAAATAAGTCGGAAAATGTATTTTGTTTTATTTTTTAAGAGCTAACATTCTAAGTCAAAATGAAATGTCTATATGTAAAAAATCTATGGATAAATGAAGAAGTAATGATACTTCTTTTACTTTTTAATCATATTTTTGTTTAAATAGCGCGAAAAATCCATTTGCAAATTGTATATATTTATTTAGTTGGCATATTAACGAAAAAACCAAGGCCTAGTTTAAGAAAAACTATGGATAAATGTAAAACTTAGGGTCCCTTTTGTATAAGTACAAGTCGTCTTCACGTATGTGCAAATTAATTTATGCAAAAACTTCGTAAAAATGACACGAATTTTTAAAACTCCCTCATTTCAACATAATGTTCATAACTTCAAAATTTATTCATAGATTTTGTGCAAAAATGCCTTGTTTTCTTCGATAAGATGCCAGCTCTTACAAACTAATATTATATTATTATAAGAATATATTATTTCTTGTATATAATATGAAATGGGACTTTTCGCTATTAAAACAAAAATAAAAAAATCATTATTTTTTTTTAATCTTTTGCGTCTACAAAGAGTATTATAATTTCTACATTTATCCATAGATTTTTTACATAACGGGTGAATTTTTAGCTATTATCTTTTTGGCAACACTGGTTTAAACAGCTTACGCACGTTTCGTGTTTTGTTTCACTGTCAAACGTCTTCAGTTTGGTCTATAATTTAACCATGAATTGAATTTTATTATCAAAATGGGTGCTCTGTTAAGAAAGTTCATCGCGCGCTTCCATTTTATGGTCAGTTTAATCGACCCACTGAAGCGGCTATTCGGGCTATTGTGAAAATTTCGCACCAAATTTACATTGTTGGACATTAAACCACCAACACGCTACTTTCCTATAGCTTTTAGAAAAATTACCCTTTATAAACATTGTTTTTTTTTTTTTTGCGTCACAATGATTTATTCCACTTTTTTTCTATTTTTTATGATTTTTTCTTGTCAGCAAAAATTGATTTTTTTTTCGAAAAAATAATATTGTCCCAAAATTTTCGGGGCTATTTCTAAAACCGAATTCCAGGATTCTAGCTGCGGTATTTTGGTTGGTGACATTTTTATCCCCTTTTTCCCATTTTACCCCCTTAAGAGTACGACATTCTAAAATATATTTATTTTGCATGTCTACGCAATTATAGGGATGTACACATCGAATTATATCATTCTAGCTGTAGTCGTTCAGTTGGTATCCCTCTCATTGTATCCCTATCTTCTCATTGTACGAATGAAAGTACGAATTTGGAAAATCTCTTTATTTTACATATCTACACAGTCAGGGGAATGCATATTCCGAATTTCATGAGTCTAGCTGCGGCCATTTGGTTGGTACTATTTTTATCCCCTTTTACCATTTTTGGCTCAAAAAGTACGAATTTCGAAAAATCCCTTTATTTTACGTGACTAAGCAATCAAATGAATGTATACAACGAATTTTATTATTTTAGATGCAACCGTTTGGTTGGTACCATTTTTATCCCTCTATTCCAATTTTACCCTTAAAAGTACGAAATTCTAAAAATTACTTTTATATTATGTATTTACTCAATTAGAAGAATGTACTCACCGAATTTCGTGTTTCTAGCTGTTGTCGTTTGATAGGTACCATTTTTATCCCTTTTTGCCCCATTTCGCCACCTACGAATAAGAATCACTTTATGGTGCACATTTTTGTCATAAGGTGAATGCACATATTCAATATCAATTGAGTACAAACAGATATATTGAAAAACATGCTTAAATACTCTAAAATATTAGGGATTATTATGGGTATTTTCAGTCCTTCTGAGGTAATTTTTTTTCCCTTTGGGCCGATTTCGCCCATTTGCAATCCCAACCGATCTGCGACTATAAAACGCATTTATGGAAAATTTGCGTACTTTCTAGAGACGGACGGACGGACATGGCTAGATCATCTTAGAATTTTATGACAATCATGAATATATGTACTTTACAGGGTCTCAGGTTGATATTTCAAGGTGTTACAAACGGAATGACCCATCCATCCATCCATCCTGGGGGTGGAGGGTATAAACATGGATTTGTTATTTTTTGGATCTCTGTACGAAAAATTGTATTTAATTTTATTAAAAAGTAATGAAAAAATTAAGAATTAATTAATGCGCAATTAATACGTGAACTAATTGTAACTATTTAAAAATTAATGAATAAAAAAATAAAATTATTTTTTTAATAAAATTAAACAAAATTTTTCAAGATCCAAAAAATAAATAAAAAAACAATTTTTCTAATTCCATATTCAGATTTTTTTCATAACATTTATGTAGAAGACCATCATTTTCGTACACTTACCGGCCCTAGTGCAATTGAGCCATGTTGACTTAAAATTTTTCAGGATATTTTATTTTTTGGGATAATTAAATTTTAATTTTTAATTAAAATTCGGCTTTATAATTGGTCGAGAGAAATACTGTTTGGGAGAAATTCCCTCTCTTTGCCCTTCGGTTTGAACGAATCACATTTTATATTTATATTTCTCTGACATGTCTTCCTTTTGCGAAAAATCCCTCCATTAAATCACTTAAAATGACTCAATTATGAAACATTTAAACGAGAAAAAAACCACAATTTACCAGCTCCCCTAGCAGGAAACAAGCCATTCATATCATTTGCCATACGCCAGCGAAATGGAATGGAAGAGCCTTCAACAGGAATTTTGCCGAAAGGAAACATTTCAGCTTCGCAGGGATTTTGCAAAAAAGCAAAAAAAAAGACATTTACATGCCAGAGAACAAACGACATCGACGACGATGATAAAACATAACAATAATAAACATTTACATACATTAAAGACTAAAAGCACTTATGTTCTTCTTCAACGGCACCGACATCATCATATTCCTACCATTCCTCTGGCTCGGGTTGGGTCGGGTCGGGAAGGAAAAAGCAAACATATGAGTAAACAAATTTACGCAACCGAAACTGACAATAATACTCGTCGCACACACATCCATGTGAACAAAAACATTAGGAAAACGTAACCGAAAACAACGAAAGGAAGAAGAGAAAACTTTTTTCCCCGACAGGACGAAATACGACACTACGCCAACTGAAGATAAGCCCACAACACGAAACACCGAATGCCGAATGTAGAATGAAGCTCATAAATACTTGGCAAAGAAATCCTCTCAGAAAAAGTGAAAATATATGTTGTTGGCTGCCATTCCACACACGCAGTTAGTGATGTGGCTCTGAACATCATCATCATCATCGTCATCAGAGTACTATCTCAAGCACAAGCACAAGGAGCAGGAGTACATGGAAGCTGTCCTGCTTGATTTGCGGTGGGGTAGAGTGTGACACTCGGGAGGGATTTTTAGCGCAAAAAATATGCTAAATAAACATAAAAAAGTTTGGAATGTTTGTGTTGTTGTTGCTGCTGCTGGTGTTTTCTGTGATTTCCGGCGGCTGGGGCCAAAGAAAAAGTCAAACATTTCCAAACGAAACATAATTTAAGTTAATAAAAAATATGATTATCACTGTTTAAGAACTCCCACTAATGGGTATTTTGTTCCACACTCCGACTCCGACACTGACTCCGCCTCCCACTCCGGCTGGGTAGAGCAGCCGGTTGGTGGGAGAAGACAAATGACTGTATAATTGAATTTGAGAAGTATGAACGATGGAACGAACGAAGCAAGGCATGGAGGAGCAAACAAACATTGGTGAATCCTTCAGATTATGCTGAGTTGTCGGAATATAAATTCTGCTCGTTTTTATCTTAAGCACAATTTATTGATTATGGTCATAACGACTTTGATTTGGGGTTTGACGCTTGTCTGTTTCCCCAAGACCTATGACAATGGCAAATGGATTGGGGTGGGTTGGCAAAGAGTGTGAATGGGGGGAGGGGAATAACAAGAAAACGATATCTCTACGGATTTATGTCAAAAGGAAATATGGTTGTGGGAATAACGAAAGAGATCTTTTCAAAAAAAGAAAATAAAATACGAACTAGTAAACATATCTGATAAGTTTTCCATTTAACATTTGACAGGAAGAAACGTTTTATACACTCAGAGAAAAAGTGAACTTATATTGCTGGGACGATTAAGGATTAAGGACGATTCGGTAAGAAAAATCTTAGCTGTTGCTGATTACACTATGTAACAAGAACTTTGTCCCAGGGTCATGCATAACATATTCTGATGTATTTTTGCTTTCTAAAACCGAAAACGATATTAATTTTTTATAGTAATTATTTTACTATAAATTCCAATTTTCGCCGAAAGGAACCTTAAATATTCGTACTCTCCTTTTGGATATATAAGTCCGATAACACTCGCTTACATGTTAAGTTAAAGGAACTCATGATGGCTACAAATATTGTGAATTACACTTTCACATAAAAACAGTGGCTTAGGAACAACCCTCAAAATTTGGAGAAAAATTATTTTTTTTCAAAAAAAAAAATCATAAATAATAGAAGAAAAATCGGATGTTTTATTTTTCAATAGCTAATATTTTGTATATGTAAAATATCTATGACTAAATGTAGAAGTTATTATACTCCTTGTAGACGAAAACATTTTTTACTTTTTGTTTAAATAGCGCGAAAAATACCTTAACAAATTAAATAACAGAATATATTATTTCAGTTTATAATAGCTGGCATCTTAACGATACAAAACTAGGCCTGGTTAAAGTAAATCTATGGATAAAAGTAGATGTTATGATCCTTCTTGTAGAAGATGGTGTATCTTCAAGTATGACTAAATCGTTTTAAGCAAAAACTTCATAAAAAATGACACACTATTTTTTGGAATTCCTTACTTACCAGCTGGGCCATTTAACATTTTAAATTAGAATCGACTATAAAAAAGTACTAATTATTTTTTCAAATTTCTGGTTTTATTGGAAAGGTTGAACTTTGTCATTTAGTAATGGAACACAATATCATTCATATGACTACCGCGACTAGTTGGGCAGTACCTCAGCCGATCAGCCCCATTTTTCAGTACATGACCACAAGATTGTCGCCAGCACAAAATCCACACCAAACATTGACTCGTTGTGGATGCATTGGCTTCTCAATGGTCACGTGTGGGTTCTCTGAACCCCATATGCGGCAATTTTGCTTATTGACATAGCCACCGAGATGAAAATGAGCTTCATGAAGGCCAAACTCTTCCCGAAAATTGTCCACGTTTGCGTTAAAGACTCACTACTATGGAAGTAAGTTTTTAATATTTCTCAATGTTGCTCGAGTGTATAACGACCCATTTTGGAAATGTCAAACATAAATCTGAAAATAAAAATTAAAATTAATGTTTTCTGCCTTTCAAAGTCAAAGTAATCGGTAGTTCAGATTTAAAATTTTAAATGGCCCATCATATATGTTAAATTAAAGGTACTAATGATGGCAACATATATTGCGAATTACACTTTCACATAAAAACAGTGGGAACAGTCTTAAAAAATTGAGAAAAAATATTTTTGTGTTTGTCATTTATTTTGGTTCAAGACCAAAGGTTGTGCTGAAGTCTTCAGCAGAACCCAAAAATTAGCAAAAAGGCAAGTGAGACCTTTATTGTTGCAGCTAAAAGTTGACTGCGCAGTTTCGATGGGTGCTACCCCATCTCATCAGAACTTTCGCAACGAATGTATGTCTTTGACTTAAATCAGGGTTCATATTAGTACCAGCGGTCACATATTTCCAATGAGAAGCGCTGTGTTTTTTTAGTGTGTCGACTTAGTTCGGTGGAATATTTTGTTTATCAGCGCTTCTCATTGGAAATATGTGACCGCTGGTACTAATATGAACCCTGATTTAAGTCAAAGACATACATTCGTTGCGAAAGTTCTGATGAGATGGGGTAGCACCCATCGAAACTGCGCAGTCAACTTTTAGCTGCAACAATAAAGGTCTCACTTGCCTTTTTGCTAATTTTTGGGTTCTGCTGAAGACTTCAGCACAACCTTTGGTCTTGAACCAAAATAAATGACAAACACATACAACATAACAGACCAACTATACATACAAACAACAAAAAATATTTTTTTTTTTTAAATCTATTTTTTCTGGCACGAAAAAAATTATAAAAAATAGAAAATAGTCGGGAAAAAGTGTTTTGTTTTATTTTTTAATAGCTAATATTCCAACGCAAAAAATCAATGTTTTTTGTAAACAAATTATGGATAAACGTGGGAGTTATGATACCCTTTGCAGACGCAAACAAAATTAAATCATATATTTTAATTTTTTGTTAAAATAAAGCAAAAATTCCCTTTACAAATTAGATAAGATATTTTTTATTTTTGTTTGTAATATCCTGCAGAAAGCAAGGTATTTGTTAAGATAATCACCTTTCCGACTTTTTTCTATTTTTTTGTTTGTAAATAATTTTTGTATTTTTTGGTCTGTAATCAATCTTTGATTTGAACTGGGATATTGTCCTGGCTCAAGACCATTTTGCATCTATATATAATAGATGCAAAATGGTCTTGAGCCAGGACAATATCCCAGTTCAAAAGAAAATAATATTTTCACAATTTTTTGGAGGCTGTTTCTAAACCACTGTTTCTATGTGAGAGTGTACTTTAAATCATTTTTAAGACATCATAATTATGATAATCTTTGTAGACACAAATGGTTCTTTTTTAAATAATATTTTTTTAAATTACAAATTAGATGAAATATGTTTTATTTTAGGTTGTAAAAGCCGGCATCTTTTATTTTTTGAAAAAAAAAAACAATATTTTCACAAATTTTTGGAGCCTGTTTCTAAACTACATTTGTAGACATCATAATTACCTTTAATTGAACATATAAGATCGGACCAATATATCCAAATTGAGAGTACATATAATAAAGGTACCTAGGACGAAAATTTTAAATTTAGTAAAAAATTATAAAAAAAATCCATAAAAAATTGTTCTATGTTGATTTTATGAATCAGCATGCTTCAATGAACACAAAAAATATTTTTTCGGGTTTGAACAATTTTTTGTTGCATAGTGTTATAACCCACTGTTCCCATAAGTTACCATTCCAGTAACTCATCATAGCAATATGAACCCGACATGCATCGTATTACTTTATGATTAAATAAATCAAAAACACAGGAACACAATAAAAATGAAATATAAATAGAAATTGGAAATTAATAAAATTTAGTTCTTATTCGATTGTAAAACATATCACACGTCCTTTACTCCTAACGTGAATAGGGATTGACGGGATAAGGCTCAACAGAAATAATTTGAATCTGGAAGTGGAATAAGTGGAGGTGAAAGGAGTACTCCTTTTCCCAAGAAATTTTTTTTTTTAAAACCCCTCTTCTGTTTAAAAAAAGAAAACTATAGTGTTATTGTTGTATGAAGGACATTTAAACCATTTATTTTAAGTGCCGTGTGAAAAATTGCCTTCAAGGCTTAAAAAATCTTCCCTCAAGTTCTCTCTATCTGAATTTGAACAAAGTTTTGTTGCCCGAAAAATTCCACTCGTTACAAATTTCCAAAAACCTATTGTACATTGCTCAACTTCAAGGGCATTCACTTAACCATTACCGCCGATAATCATCTGTCAAATGAAGTGTTAATGTCCGATGATAATCCATCACGCAAAAAATCCACAAACTTGTTGGCCACAATTTCATTGCAATTCACAGTCAGAATGGAAAACACACACACACTTACACCTCACAAGACGTAGACGTCCTTGAGCAAATGTTCTTCAGTTGGCCCAAGGACATTGTGTCACAGTAAAATATATTACACCTTAAGATAACACACAAGGTCACATTAATGTACTACTTAGTTACTGAGATACTTGATGATTTCATGGTAAAATATGTGTTTTTGTGAAAAGTAATATCCTTTTAGGATTTTTTAGTTAGTCCTTCGTAGATAAAGTTTGGGTTTTAGTTTGTGAATGAAATTAAAACCATGGTCTCCGGCCATTACGATCAAGGTCTACTTTAATTAGTGAAAAGGTTAACTAGTGGTAAGAAATTAATCTCCTTTTTTAATTTTCAGTCTGGGTAATAGAAAAATGTTGTCGCCTAAAAATAAATATACTTCCGGTTTGCGTTACAGTGCCTTCAAAGAAAGATATATCGATATCAGTGAAGGCAGCAAAACACTTAATTTGGTCTCCGGCCATTACGATCAAGGTCTACTTTAATTAGTGAAAAGGTTAACTAGTGGTAAGAAATTAATCTCCTTTTTTAATTTTCAGTCTGGGTAATAGAAAAATGTTGTCGCCTAAAAATAAATATACTTCCGGTTTGCGTTACAGTGCCTTCAAAGAAAGATATATCGATATCAGTGAAGGCAGCAAAACACTTAATTTTGGCTAGACTTGGCATTTAAATGATTTTTTTTTAATTCACGTCATTTGCAGAAAAATGTGTCCTTGGCGGTCTAGAAAAAATTTTCCCTGGGAAGAAATTTTTCCCTGGAATAACTAAGCTGCGATAACGAAAATCTAAATAAAATGTTAAAATTTCACTCAAAATAAAAAATTCTTTTTTAAAATTGTCGCCAAAAGCAATGTCAATGTGTGTGTGAAAACAAATTTTGAAAAAATAATTTTGTGTTAAAAATGTATGACTTAGCCTGGATAATTATCCAGTGTAAGTCAAAATGATGGATATCAGGCTAAATCCAATAAAGTCGACACAAAATATTTTTTTGAAAATTTCTTTTGATACATATATTTATATTGTAGTTGGCGACAATGTAAAAAAATAATTTTTTATTTTGAACGAAAAATTAAATTTTTATTAAAGTTTTTGTTATCGCAGCTTGTTATCCCGGCTTAAAGAAAAACAGCCCTACTATCTTGGATTATTTTCTAACTGAAGATGAAGTTCGCAAATTTATGAAAATAGTGTTATTTGTTGTTATTATTCCATTTAAAAGAAAAGTATTTTTTTATTATTTCCTTTAAAAGCCTTTGACGAATAAAATATATATTTAATAGGGTTGAAGAGTTTTGGAAGATATGATACATTAAACGCATTTTTTTAATTCCAAAACGTGAATTACTCGATTTTAATCTATTGACTCATACGGAACTCTGTTTTTATACCCTCACTCTACAGAGTAGGAGGGTATATATCATTTGGGACAGAAAAAAGTGTAATGTTTGAACAAAAACCATTTCACGACTTTTTAAGTCCGTCTGTCTGGCTGGCTAGTCTACACGATAACTCTCGAAAGGAGTTAGGTAATAAATTCAAACTTTGCACATGGTAAAATTTTTCCCTAACTTAGTTTAAGTTCGAAGATGTTCGAAATTGGCACTCCACTTAAAGCTGCTATAACATATATACAGATGATCGGAATACTCTGAAATTTAACACTCGGCAATGTTTTTATAGACATTGCATTCACTTGCAATATGGGCGATATTACCAAACCCCTTCTGGTACCTTCCACACAAAATGTCATAAGCTTTGGTTAAAATAAACCGTTGCAATTTATCTGTCTTATGCTTTCGCCACCCTCTTCTAAAGGGTGATTTTTTGAAAGGTATAGGAAAGTTTTTCAAAAAAAACACATAAATTCAGAAAAATGAATGAAATCTTTATTTGAATCGATAGTACGGTCCATATAATTTAATGTTTGAAGATTATTTCATGCAAATATTGACCTTGACTGCGCCTCAAATGGTCCATCCGCTTAGTCCAACTTTGGCATTTCCACGTTTTTGAGTAACGGAGGCCCAATTGCTGCGAACGGCGACGAATCGATAATTGATGGTCATCATTAACACTGGCCGATACAGCTGCGATATTTTTTTCAGTTCACACTCTACGTAAGCGTGTTAATGGTTTAATGCCCAACAATGTAAATTTGGTGCGAAATTTAGTCACAATAGCCCGAATAGCCGCTTCAGTGGGTCGATTAAACTGACCATAAAATGGAAGCGCGCGATGAACTTTCTTAACAGAGCACGCATTTTGATAATAAAATTCAATAATTTGCAAGCGTTGTTCGTTTGTAAGACGATTCATGGTTAAATTATAGACCAAACTGAAGCTGTTTGACAGTGAAACAAAACACGAAACGTGCGTCAGCTGTTTAAACTAGTGTTGCCAAAAAGATAATAGCTAAAAAATCACCCTTTAGTACCTACCACACAATTATCCCTATCCTAGGCAAAATTAAATCCTTTTTATACCCTCCACCTCCAGGATGGGGGTATACTAACTTTGTCATTCCGTTTGTAACACCTTGAAATATCGACATGAGACCCTATAAAGTATATATATTCTTTATCGTCATAAAATTCTAAGACGATCTAGTCATACCCGTCCATCTGTTGAAAGCACGCTAGCATCTAAACGAAAGGAGCTAGGACATCCAAATTTTCCATAAAAGCGTCTTAGTCGTAGATCGCTCGGCATTGCATCTGGGAGAAAACGCCCCAAAGGGAAAAATTTGTATCTCCCATAATATTCATTAAAATTTTCGAGTATTTAGCACACTTTTTCAATATCTCTGCTTGTACTTACTTGATATTGGGTGCACATTCCCCATATTAGAAAAACGTGCACCATAAAATGATTCTTATTTGTGGGGGGGTGAAATGGGACAAAAAAGGATAAAAATGGTACATATCAAACAACAAGAGCTAGAAACACGGAAGTCGGTGTGCACATTCCTTTAATAGAGTGGATACATAATATAAAAGTATTTTTTTTCCAAATTCGTACTTTTAAGGGATAAAATGGCAATAGAGGGATATACATTCCTCTGATTGCGTAGACACATAATATAAACGGGGTTTTTCGGGGTTAAAATGGAAAAAAGGGATAAAAATGGTACCAAACAAATGACCGCACCTAGTGAAATTCGGAATATATATTCCTCTGACTGCGTAGACACGAAAAACAAAAAGGTTTCTTCCAAATTCGTACTTTCAAGGGATACAATGGGTGCAGAGGGATAAAAATAGTACCAACTAAACGACTTACTAGAATGATGTGGACACGTAAAATAAAGAGATTTTAGAAAGTCGTATTCTTAAGGGGGTAACATGGGAAAAAGGTGATAAAAATGGTACCAACCAAATGGCCGCATCATAGAATTCGGTGTATACATTTCTCTGACTGCATAGACACGCAAAATAAAAAATGGATTTCCAAATTTGTACTTTTTACTTTTACGACAAAAGTTGGTTGGTGGTGTACGTGAGATAAAGGATTTTCAAAATTTGTACTTTTGGGATTAAAATAGAATGGAAATACACCCAACTGCAGCACCCAATATCTACCGATATTTATGGTATTTAAGCTTTTTTGAAAATATAAAGATAAGAATATTTATTTTTTGAATTGGCTTGAAGTGTTATTTCCATATATGAAGTATTATTCGATATTGTAAAGGTATTGTTAGACTTCACTAGTAAGCGTGATTTGAAATAATAATAATATTATATTTATTTATAAAATTATTTTGTCTATATTTGTATTTGTTTTGTTTATTACTGCACTTCTACGAAAATCGACATCCTCTGTGGAATGTTATTTTTATATTATTAAAATCTTGCTTAATTTTTTGGGAACTCTTTATATTAGTGATTATCGTAGAATTAAAAACGACCCATCCTTTTGACTATTGCAAACACGTTAATATCAAATATTAGTCTTGAAATTGTAGAAATTGCGCCAGAGGGAAAATGTTTCTTTAAAGTTCCTTTTTGGAAGCAAGGGGACTAATAAATACTTTCAAATACCATTTCCCTTGTCTATAAATATTGCCGTCATCGATATCTCTTGGACGTGGTCCAGAAGGTACAAACTTATTATTCAAAGTTGGATTCAAATGTATAATTACGAGTGTTCGCGGAATTGCAATAATTCTCTTATATATCGAAATTAAAAAAATTTGTGTCTAGACAAACTTTTCGAACGCATTGTATATTTGTGGCATTAACAAAAAACCCAGTTTAATCACTTTCCAAGCCATTCAACTGTAATCACTCTTTGTGACAAACTCGGTGTTGGTCCTTTTTTCTGGTGTTGGGTGGTGTTACAAAGGATTGACATTCTCTAACACTCTATTAATGTTTTACGTTTTTTTTCAGTTTATCCCAAAAAAAAGGTTTGTCTACTCGGATATACAAATCTCCAAACCATGGACGTGGTCAATGATATTATGCCCAACACTCCTCTCCTCACGATAGGGCGACAAGAGTGCCTTTAACAGTTTGACAATTTTATTAAAAATTCTCTGAATAACGGGCGCGGGGGGTCAAGTATTTTTTTCTGGCTACGTGACTGATACTGTTACACTTGTTTCCAGTCACGCACACGTTCTTTTTGCTGCTGTTGTCGCAGTGTCGCATTTTTTCTCGACACTTTGACAATTTTGTAATTTATTGAAGGAGGGCCAATGTTTTGGTTTTACTTTTTGCTCCATTTTTTTAATGCTCGTACGTTGCTGTTTTGGTGTTCTTCGTTTTTTCCGCTTCCGCTTGATAAATTTAGTCCTTGAGTTGCATGTGTGTGTGTGCGCGTTTGTAGGAGTTTAACCCATCCCTCCCTTCCGCTGGCTGTGTGGCTGTGGTTCGCAGCTGATAAAAGTTTTCGAAACATTAGTCATTGTACAAGTTGTTGTTGGCATAGTCCTGTGACTCCTCGTTATCCTTTTTCCGTTCTATTGCTATGGCTATGGTTATTGTTGTTGTCTGCTTTTGTTTTTGTTTTATTTTGATGCGGTTTTTGTGTCAAACGGTTTTTGAGCTCCATTGAATTCAATCTGCCTTTTGTTGTGCTCTGCTGTGCTGTGCTGTCCTGGAGTCTGTCTAGTATGTGTTCCCATTGTCCTTTGTGCTGCTGCCGATGTGCGCTCCTATTTTTTTCGCCGATTCTTGTTTGGCATGTTTAATCGTCTGCATAATTGCTTTATATGGATAAAAGTGGCTGGCTGAGTGAGTGAGTTGGTTGGTGTGTTTAACAGCATAGGGATCATTTATTGTGTGGCCAAGTGTGTGTGTTCGTGTGTGTGTATGTAGGATCCTTTGCAGCCTTTCACATTCAATGGCTTAAACACTTTAACAGCTGCCACGTTCATCACCACTCATTGTCACTTTGTTTCTGTGGGTGTTTTTAATCTAATTTTATGCGAAATTTCCCTCTCCCCGTGTTTTTGTTAAATTTTGGCCCGAAAACGAACATGTTCGGACCCGAACAAATGTGATTAATTATATCTTTTGAATGAACCCTTTATGTTGGCGGCTCTATGTTGACTGGTATTAAATGGGGCGTAGATAGATTTGATGGCATTTTTGTGATAAAATTAATTATTTTAGCATTTTATTGTCTTTTTGTGAATGCAAGCAAAAGGATACCCATATTGTCAAATTACTGTGATAGTTCGAGGTCATGTCAGTGACGAGAGAGAGAGAGTGAGATGGGTGGGGTGACCTTCGCATGTTCACAAAGTTTTACCACAATAATGGCTCAATTGTTAATAAATCACATTTAAAGTAACAAAATGGAACAACAAAAACATGTTGAATATTTCCAAAGACACGGTATCTCAGATGGAACAAATGTTGCTCAGAGAGGGAGAGTGAGTAAATCCTGTCAAGCGACAGAGAAGGCATAGCAAAGTGAAGAGCAAGCTTTGGCAATCAAGAGAGAAAGTTGTCCTAATATATGTTCAAAGTTATATAAAACTAGCTGAACCCCGCCCGCTTCGCCAGGCAAAAACAAAAATGGTAAAATTAAAATCAGGTTTCATATTGATCTTATCATATTGATATTATCGTGGTCAGTAATATATACGTTCCAATTTTCAGCCTTCTAGCTAAAAGACACTTTTGCCACGCCCCAACTACCCACCAAACGAAAATTCAAACTCCAGCATCATATTTATCTTTCTTGTGGTCAGTAATATATACGTTCCAATTTGCAGCCTTCTGGCTCAAAAAAACACTACTGCCACACACATAAAATGAAAATCCAAATTTCGGCATCATATTTATCATTCTCGTGGTCAGTAATATTTATGAACCAATTTTACATCCTATGTCCTTCCTTGGGCCAACACGAATTCATCAAGCCCAAAATCGTGAAAATCAGACGATCCGTTATAAAGTTTTGCGTGTTCACACGGACGGCATTCTCTTTTATAAATATAGATTTAAATTTAAATTAAATTTAAGTTTTTCTGCCTCCAAGGAAAGCAGGACATAAAATTATTGAATCCCGGCTAATAAACTTAAATACTAAAAAAATAAACATTTTCTTCATGACTTGAAACAGAGTCTTGCAGACGGGAGGAAGTAATTTATTTAGCCCTAAACGACCTTTCGTGGTTAGCATAATCTTCCATCTTAAAAAACAGGGAAAATGAATAAAAAACTCCTTGGTTTTCAACCTCAAACGAAAATAATTAAAATTGTTTCCTTCTTATCCTTTAAGGTTTTTTTAATGGCCTTGAGTAATCTTAAAGCGAACATTATTTCAATTACGCTGCTGCACACACACACACCCAAGTCCTTGGCCACAATGAAGGTCATTTACTCAAGCTGGTATGTTCTTGTAGTTGTGTGGCAAACATTTACAGGTAGGCGCTGGTGGGCAAACCTTTATTGCTGTGGCCAAAAGTTTATGGTATTTTATGTGGGTGCCTTTGAACGAAAAGGATTTAATAGTGACAGCACATTAACGCATCATTTGCCAGGTGATTAGCGGACAATAAAGATGGGAAAAATGGACCTAAAGGATCATAAGGCTGAATGGCTATATTTTCAACACCTGAATTACTTGGTTTTTAGGTTTAATTTATTCAAGCGTGTCGCTGACCTTCTTCCTGTACATTTTGGTCATGTAGCTTTGCTTAAAAGGACAACCTTATGAGATTAAGGAGAAAGAAATAAGACCTATAGGGTCATAAAACGATTGATGTTAAATTTTGAATATTTCTTTTATATTTACTTAATTCGTTGTGGTAGGTTGACTAAAGGACCCTAATTTGAATGTGTGGCTCAACTAAGACTCCTTTAAAACAGATGTATTTTCTAAAGAGGTCATAATTTCTCGAACAAGAAACTCAAATAAATTTTAATCAACTAAATCCTTAAAATTAAAAATAATAAAAGTAAGACATTCTAAATTTTACTTTAAAATAGAAATCTTTAGAAAATAGTTAAAATCTTTGTTTTGGTTTTCTAAATTCAAAAACGATATAAAGAATTTTTTAAAAAATATTAAATTTTAGCTTTAATATCACAACAAATTAAGACAGAAAGCAATCCTCTAATTCTGAATGGGCATGTTGAGTAGATCATTTTTGTACAATAAACTTATAGCCCAGCTGCTCTAAGTTTCTTTCTAAAGTAGGTCAAAGTTTCCATTTTTGGTCGAAAGAAGCGTTATAATAACTGAAAAATGTTGTAAGGTAATATCTGAGAGAATTCCTATAGTTAGAACTATATTGTGGAATTTATGAGGATCATTTTTGTGGAAGATCTTAAGCCTCTAGCTCGCCTCTGTATGGGTTAATTTGACCCTTTATTCGAGGAAATACAAAAAGTTCTTTCAAAAAGAACATTTAAGGATCAAAATATTCTACAACAATTTTCTCCTCCACTGGGGTGTTATTTATGTCTTTGTATATTTGTTTGTAACACCCAAAAGGAAACGAGATGGACGAGATAGAGCGTCTTTCCATATATTTTTGTAATCAAAGCACAGGTCGCAAAGCACTTTGTAATCAAAGTTCAGCGGGCCAAGGACGAACGCTATTTAATTATTATTATTATTTGAAGCAAATCGGTTCAGATTTAGTAATAGTCCCCCTACAATTTTCACTCCCGTTTTGACCTTGTCCGCTCGAGAAACCACATATTTTACTCGATTTACTTCAAATTTGGCACAACACCTTATATTTCAACTAGAAACATCTCCAAAATCATATTATTCCCGCAAAGTCAGCGGAAATAAATCATGTTTGGTAGATATTGGTCTTATTTATTCACTTTATTTTGGGCATTTTAAGGGTCGATTTTTTTGTCCGCTGTGGTTCCAATGACACATAACCTAAGTCCCATTTCCCATTAACCTTCGAAAACACAGTGCAAATATTGTCTTTCTAAACTCGAATACGATATTAAAAAAAATATGGTATCCGATCACACCCGCTTATATGTCCAATTAAATGGAATTATAGTGGCTACAAATGTTGCTTTCATCTGGACACAGTGGTTTAAGAACCATTTAAAAAAATTGAGAACTTTTTTTTTGGAAAAAATCTTTTTTGCTGGTACGAAAAAATTATAAGAAAGAAAAAAATCGAAAAAAATATTTAGTTCTATATTTGAACAAC
This sequence comes from Polietes domitor, assembly GCA_947397865.1. Taxonomy (NCBI): domain Eukaryota; kingdom Metazoa; phylum Arthropoda; class Insecta; order Diptera; family Muscidae; genus Polietes; species Polietes domitor. The sequence goes on along the minus strand of OX377621.1, from coordinate 172,184,854 downwards.
TAACATTCCAGAACAAATGTGAGATATCTATGGAGAATTCTAGAAGTTATGAGATTTTTTGTAGAAGCAAAAGAATAAAAAATGTGATTTTTTTTTATAAATAATCCCTTTACTAATTAAATAAAATTATATTATAATAAATTATATATATATTGTAAAAGCTGGCATCTTAATGAAAAAGACAAGGCTTAATTGGAAAAATATATATAGATAAATGTAGAAGTTATGGACCTTCTTGTAGAAGAAGCAGAACGAATACGATAGCTCCTGATTTTTTACTTTTGTTGAAAGCACGATAGCGGCCGAACGAAATGAGCTAGGAGGTTCAAATTTTTCCTAAATGTGTCTTATGGTTGCAGATCGGTTGAGATTGAAAAATTTTCCCTCACAAGGACTGAAAATACCCCTAATATTTAGAGTATTTCAGCATGTTTTTTGAACATAATAGCTTGTATTTACTTGATATTTGCAATTCACATTCCCTTTAGAGCATAAAAGGCACCATAGAGAGATTTTTATTTGTAGGGGGCGAAATGGGACGAAAAGGGGTAAAAATAGTACCTATCAAACGCCAACAGATAGAAACACGAATTTTGGCTTGTACATACCTCTAATAGAGTAGATACATAATATAAAGGGTGATTTTTTAAGAGCTTGATAACTTTTTTTTAAAAAAAAACGCATAAAATTTGCAAAATCTCATCGGTTCTTTATTTGAAACGTTAGATTGGTCCATGACATTTACTTTTTGAAGATAATTTCATTTAAATGTTGACCGCGGCTGCGTCTTAGGTGGTCCATCCGCTTAGTCCAATTTTGGCATTTCCACGTTTTTGAGTAACAGAGACCCAATTGGTGCGAACGGCGACGAATCGAAAATTGGTGGTCATCATTAACACTGGCCGATACAGCTGCGATATTTTCTTCAGTTCGCACTCTACGTAAGCGTGTTGGTGGTTTAATGTCCAACAATGTAAATTTGGTGCGAAATTTAGTCACAATAGCCCGAATAGCCGCTTCAGTGGGTCGATTAAACTGACCATAAAATGGAAGCGCGCAATGAACTTTCTTAACAGAGCACACATTTTGATAATAAAATTCAATAATTTGCAAGCGTTGTTCGTTTGTAAGACGATTCATGATGAAATGTCAAAGCATACTGAGCATCTTTCTCTTTGACACCATGTCTGAAATCCCACGTGATCTGTCAAATACTAATACATGAAAATCCTAACCTCAAAAAAATCACTCTTTACAAGTATTTTTTCTAAATTTGTACTTTTAAGGGGTTAAATGGGGATAGAGGTATAAAAATAGTACCAACCAAACGACTGCACCCAGAATAATGAAATTCGGTGTATATATTCCTCTGATTGCGTACACAAATAAAATAAAGGAAATTTTCGAAATTCGTACTTTTTGGGGTTAAAATGGAAAGGGATAAAAATAGTACCAACCAAATGACCGCAGTTAGAGTCATGAAATTCGGAGTATACAGTAGACACGGAAAATAAAAAGGTTATTTTTAGTTCGTACTTTCAAGGGATACAATGGGTACAGAGGGATAAAAATAGTACCAACTAAACGAATGCAGCTAGAATGATGAAATGATGATGAAATATGGTATTTACGCTTTTTGAAAATATAAATATAATAATATATATATTTTTTTGAATTGACTTGAAGTATTATTTCGATATGTTAACGAATTGGCAACCTTGCCTTATAAGCGTGGTTTGAACTAATTACATTTTTTTTCTTATTATTATGTTTTTCAATATTTGTGTTTCTTTTGTTTGGCTATATTAAAAAAATAATATTTTCCTGTAATTACTGCATTTCTACGAAAATCGATACCCTCCATGGTGGAGGGTATATAAAGTTCGGCACCGTCGAACTTAACGCCTTTTTTACTTGTTTTACACTCACTTTGGAAATAAATAAATAAAATAATGATGGCTACAAACATTGCCAATTTGACAATATGTGGTTTAGGTAAAGTCTCCAAAAAATTGAGATTTTTTTTTTTCAAAAAAAAAGTAAAATTGTTGACACGAAAATCCCCGTAAAAAATTTAAAAAATAATATTTTGTTTTGTGTTTAATAGGTAACATTTTAACAAAGAAAAAAATGCCTATATGTTTAAGATCTATAGAAAAGCGTAGAAGTTATGACCATATCTTTGTAGACGCAAAAGATTTTTTAGAAACCAAAAATTAAAAAATCGTGGTTCTGTCAGGATACCGAAGCTCAGTCACTGTTTGATCTGCTTAATTTTTCAAAAAAGTATGGTCAAAAGAATCATTCAGCCAAAAATGTGACAAAATGTAGGTGCATTTCTTAATGTGAGTTCTTTGAACGCCAAATGTGGAAATTTTTACGATTGACGAAGCTATCAGGGTGAAAATGCACATCATACGATAAATAAGTCTTACTTTTTAAATATTGCTCAGCACCATATTTCGGCTGGCAAAACTTTGCCCTGCGTATAGCGGAAAAATCAAATATTGCAAGAATTTTGAGACATACTTTAGATTTATAAAAAAAACATTTTTTGGCTCGTCAATAATTTCAAATACTCTGGGAAGCTCTACAATTACAAATTGTCAACTGATTTTGATTATCTTTTACAAAATCTGCAGAATTCCAATTCGAATGAAATCCTTCAATAAAATATACATATTCCCTAATCGAGTAATTTGCCTGCTCTCCTTAACATTGAATATCCTTAAATCTCCCTTTAAATCTTCTGGCATACTGACGGTACCTCGAAAATGTTTAGGAAAATCAGTTTTGCGACAAAGCAAAAAAACACACACATACACATACTCACTTTAAAATGATCCAATTTATCCAGTTGATACAATTTATTCCAGGCAAAGCAATTACCGAACGCAGCTCAATTAAATTGTTATGGATCTGAAGCTGTTTATACAGCAACACAATTTACTCCCGGGCCCAACCGAAAACCCACCCACCCCCTACCACTAATAGCTTCAATAGCAACAACAACAACCACATCGTCGAAAACAATTGACACAAATCCCTAACAAACAAAGCAAAAACAAAATTGGAGAGAACGAAGGAATCATGCAGGAGGAACCCGACCGAATGAAAGAAAAAGTGAAAATGTTAAAGATGTTAAACGTTCGGAACGAACCGAGCAGAGAGCACCGAGCGTATGTTAACGTCCAATTTAAACGGGGCTCAAGAGCAGAGCAAGCGTAGCAGGCTGCTAAACCAACAACAATGGCACAAAATCCTACTAACAAGCAAAACACATGTTGCCTCATTGCCTCCAACGGAAGAACATAGTGCTGCCTGTGTGTGTGTGTGTTGTTTGTGTGTTACGGAAAGGACCAACATTTTTGAACAGAAAATCCATTAAAAACAAGAACAGAAAAGCAAAATCAGGTTAACAACCCAAATGGAGTGAAGAAGATGCCTTGTTGAGAAGCATCCGAGTAAGTGTGTGTTCCAGGACCAACAAACACTCGTCTAAAACTTCCAAAAGGATGTCAAACATTGTTACGACACAACAACGCATACAATCAACCAACTCATGTGTATGTGCGCAAGCAGCTTTACTGGTTGACACACACACACTCTCAGGCACACTTTCATGTTTGAGGCACAACAAGGACAACTTACATGGCGGGGGAGGGGGAGGAAATCGAACATATTTGTAAAAGTATTAAAGTAAACAATTACGACAACAACAGCAGCAACAACGAGAACAACGACACCACCAGCATCGACATTGTGGAAAGAAAATTCGTTACTTTAATTTAGAAGGTTGTGGTAGGAAATGTTCCACATCGGGAAGCACACCCACGAAAAAAATGTTAGTTCAACAGGATAAAAGGAGTAAAGTTCGTTCAAATCGAAACCTTTTTTCGAAATTTATGTACTTTGTGGGCGATTACACCAGGTAACAAAAAAGGGGTGAAAGTAGTTGCTTAATGTTTAGCAGTTGTGAAAATTATTATGTTTTGTTAGTTGAGTGATTCATGTGCCCAAAAGTTTTGCAAAATTAATTAAATTAAATAAAAAAAATCATTCTGGTTTTTCATACATCCGAATCTGTCTAACGAATTGCAGGATTTTTGAAGAAGTATTATTTTATCGCCGATTTAGGGTCCATCACTCAAAAAATATGAAAAATCACCTAAAAAATGGGTTCTTTTTCATAATTATTAGACAATATTTCATATTTATCATTCATTATGAAAAATCACTAAAAACCAAATATTAAAAATCAGAAATTACCCAGAGAAGAAAATCTTTAAGACTGGCAACTCTGAAAACCTTTATCCGCGTAGGCGGATAAGGGAAAATCATTAAGCACGCCCTGAGGCTGGAAACGCAGAAAACTTTATCTCCGCATAGTCGGCATTGGACATGCCAGACGTGAAATATAATTTTGGTCGATTTTTCATTCTAAGATTTAGTCCAATTTTCGAGCTATTTGTCGTATTTTCACTCAATTTTCTACGATTTTTCATTTTGGGTGATTTTGCATTTATTTTTGGACATATAGGGTGGGCCATGTAACATTTTAAATTTTAACTACCGATTACTTTGACTTTGAAAGGTAGAATAACATTAATTTTTATTTTCAGGTTTATGTTTGGTGGGACGATGTAAGCTCGAAAAATTTGAAAATATTAAAAACTTACTTTCAAAGTAAAAAAAAAATAATAATAAAATAAAAAAAAAATAAAAATAAAAAATAGTGGGTCTTTAACGCAAACTGTAAGAAATTTACGTGGATTACGTGGATTTTCGCGTTTTCAGATGAAGCTCATTTTCATCTAGGTGGCTATGCCAATAAGCAAAATTGCCTCATTTGAGGTTGAGAGAACCCACACGTGTCTATTGAGAAGCCAATGCACTGTTTGGTGTGGATTTTGGATGGCGGCATGTACTGACAAATTAGGTTGATCGCATGAAGTACTGTCGAGCTAGTCGTGGTAGTCATATGAATTGATTTGTGTTCCATTATTAAATGATAAAGTTCAACCTTTCCAATAAAACCAGAAATTTGAAAAAATAAAAACAAAAACAGGTAAGTAAGCATCAGTCGGCTAAACCGACTGATATATACCCTCACTCTCAGATACCATATGCATATAAGGACTTAAATTGGACTTCGGGTCCGATAATTTATGTGAAAGGTAATAAAAGCTGTAGTAGCACCGGTGTAGGAGTTTTGAAGGATTTAATTTTACCTAGGGTAGAGACAATTGTGTGGGATGTACTAGAAAGGGCGTGGCTAAAGCATAAATGTTTTTAGGTTTAATGCGTTTATCAAAACATTTTCAAATATCAAATTGCAACTGATTTTGACTTTTTGGAAGTTATATCGGCTTTACTTTAAACAAGGCTTATGCCACTTTGTTTGGGAGGTACCAAAAGGGGTGTGGCAATATTGTCCATATTCCATGCGAATGTAACTTTTATACATTACCAAATATCAAATTTCACACTATTCCGATAATCCGTATATATGTTACAACAGCTTTAATTTTACGTAGTTTAGGGTAATTTGTGTGGGTGGTACTAGAAGGGGCGTGGCAAAATCAGCCATATTTAGTACACTTAAAGTGATCATAAAAACGTTACCAAACACCAAAATATAGCTGATTCCGAATATCCGTGTGGAAGTTACATTCCTTTTAATTTAAGATAATGGGATATGGGTCATTTGTGTGTGAGGTACCAGAAGGGGCGTGTCAATTTCGCCCATATTCGAACTTAAACAAAGTTTGGGAAAAATATTACCATGTGCAAAGTTTGAATCGATTCCTTAACTCCTTTCGAGAGTTATCGTGTACGCCAGCCAGCCAGACGGACGGGCGCACATGGCTCAGACACTTGAAAAAATCGTGAAACGGATTTGGTCCAAACATACTTAGGGTCTTAAGTCACTCCTTCAATGCGTTACACTTCTTTTCAGTCCCAAATGATATATACCCTGCTACTTTGTAGAGTGAGGGTATAATACAAATTGTGTAGACGCGTAATATAATTTTTTCGAAAATCGGGCGAATGGGGATAGAAAGGGTATCAACCAAACGGCTGCATTTAGAATAGTGAAATTCGGTCTGTACATTAATTTAACTGCGTAGACCCGAGAAATAAAGATATATTTCGATAAATTTACTTTCAGTATTAAAATGGGATAAAATTGGTACCAAACAAGTAAAAAAGGCGTTAAGTTCGGCCGGGCCGAACTTTATATACCCTCCACCATGGAATGCCTTCCACAGAGGCTGTCGATTTTCGTAGAAGTGCAGTAACATTTCAGGAAAATGTAATTTTTTCAATATAGCTCAAATATTCAAAGCTAAACAAATAAAAATATTGAAAACTAATTTTATAAAAAATATAATTTGTATTATTTCAAATCACGCTTCAAGTCAATTGTCTTCAATTCTTTGTCACTCACGTGCACAGTACAAGATAAGCTAACTTCATTATACAACCAATTTTGGTCGTAAAAGTAAAAAAGTTAGAATTTGGAAAAATCTTTTTATTTTGCGTGTCTATGTCAGAGGAATGTATACATCGAATTCCATGTTCTAGCTGCGGCCATTTGGTTGGAACAACTTTTATCCCCTTTTCCTAGTTTACCCTCTTAACAGTACGACTTTCTAAAATCGCTTTATTTTACTTGTCTGCACAATTAGAGGGATGTACACATCGAATTTCATCATTCTAGCTGTACCCGTTTAGTTGGAACAATTTGTATCCCTCTATTCCCATTGTATCCCTTGAAAGTACGAATTTGGAAAAACCATTTTATTTTTCGTGTCTAAGCAGTCGGAGGAATGGACACTCCAAATTTCATGAATCTAGCTGCTTTTGGTTGGTACAATTTTTATCCCCTTTTTCCATTTTAACCCCAAAAAGTACAAATATCGAAAAATCCCTTTATTTTATATGTCATCAGAGGAATGTATTCACCTAATTTCATTATTTTAGGTGCCTTCCCTTTTTATCCCGAATTTGGAAAAGAAACTTTTATATTATGTATCTACTTAAATAGAGTACACACCGGATTTCGTGTTTCTAACTGTTGTCGTTTGATAGGTACAATTTGTATCCCTTTTTGACCCATTTCTACCCCTACCAATAAGAATCACTTTATGGTGCACGTTTTTGTTATGCGCCGAACTTAACAAGTTTTTACTTGTTTTAATTTCAGATGTCCAATTATGCACTTCAATATATGAATTCCATTAGCAGTTTTTTTTAATTAAAAGTTGCAATATAATTCTGTATCTTGACACTTTTCTTCGAGTGTATGTTCTATGAACAAAGCACATTATGCATTGGCCATTAAACCCCACTTCAGTGGAATGCAATTATTTCTGTTTAAATTGAGGGATATTTTCACAATTTTTCTTTAGCAAAAATGCATACGGCCCTGCCCACCCTATCAACCAACCATCAATGCAACAAGGATGCATTCACATATTTTCAGGCTTAAGGCAATTTGTTGCAAATGACTGGGACTGTGAAAAGGAAGAAATGGGAAAGGGGTCACAAAGAGAGAGAGAGAGCAAGCGAGAAGGGAGAGGGGAGAGAAAGGTTGGACAAAACGTTTTGCTCGCTTTTGTCACTGTCATCGACATCTCCGAACAGAGGACTGGCAGAGTAATGCCACAAAGAGAATCTTTTTGGGGAAGGTAAAGGATTCGGGGTGGGGTGGGATGGTGTACGTGTTGTCCTTATGGCCATATGCATGTTGAATATCGGGACAGTTTTTGCCTCGCTAGTAACCCATTAATTGCACTTGTACCAGATGTCAATTGCAGCCCAATCGATGGAAATGTGAAATGTGCTGCAATGGCTGTTTAAACATAATCACACACTGACCCATATTTTCCTTAATGCTGGGTGTTATGCACATACATCCATGCACACACTGTGACGACACGACATAGACAACGACAATGTTATGGTGTTGTTGTTGTTGCTGGTGCTTTTGTTGTACTCCTAGATAGTGGTCGTTGTTGCTGCTGGCTGGTGTGCATTGTCAGCAAAGTGTATGTCTTTGTTTGTGATACCCTTAGGATCGTCCCAAAGAGGGGTGGAGTTGGAGGTCCTGTCGGTGACAGAGAGAGGTTCATAATAAGACCCCCACAACCAACCTCACCCCCTCCCGCCCTAGCTATGTAATGCAACATGTTTTCTGCTTGTATCCGTATGGCGGTATGCATGTGAACATATGTCCTTTTATAGTCCTTTAATCTTGTGCTGTTTAGAGCGTTTTGTGTGCGAGTGTGAGTGTATGCAACACCCATCGATCTATCTCTACTCGACTGACTGCATACACAAGTACAGAGTATTGCTGCATTGTGTCATGTGTCAATATGGAATATCTTTTGAATTTTGCATTTTTCATGCTGCAAAAATGGGAAATTTGTATAACAAGATTTTTGGGATTTGTGAAGTTGAGATTTGAGATTTGTATGTAATTGACTAGATGATGTTTAAAGTCTGTTATGTAATACATTTAATAAGTTATGATGTGAAATCTGTGCTATCAATAACATTCGATTGTAGTAGTCGTCAACAGATACCCTTCAAAATTTTCAAAAACTTCCAATTCCAAATGCCCTATATTTCCTAAGCTAGGGGTTGTTGAGCTAAAGTAATTTCATTTCGAAAATCTCCCTCCCTGACTATAATCTTGTCAGCGGTGTTATTTTAACTAAATAAAAAACAATTTTTTTTCAAATACAATTTGATTTTATTGAAATATAAAATATGTGTTGGGGTAGGGTAGGGGTGAATAGTACTTCAGTCAAAAATGTCCTGAGTATCTTGTATAAATCTGGTTGAATTTCGCTAATACAGAGTTGAATCTTCTGCTGGGCCTGTTGGCATAGAGTTTTGATTCAAATATAGGGTCCGCCATCTAACGTTTTTTCTTTCAACTATTCAACCGTTGGACTATTATTTGTGGAGTGCCCTCAGCAGTCATTTGAATGAAATTATTTTCCATTATTAACCGGAAGGATTGTACTTTCAAATAAAAAAAGAAATTTGAGAAAACATTCAGTAGTCTTTTATAGCATTTAAAAAAAAAAGTTATTTGGCGGACCCTATAGAAGGAAAAATCAATGGATATTAGGGCAAAGCGGAAAGGCACTGACTTGTGTGCAAAATTTTCAAAAGCTGGGGATCTAGTCAAACGATACTATCTATGCCGGAAGAAATCTGTCCGAAATCTCCGAATGCGAAACTATTTCAGAAAAAGTGATAAAAGGGAAATTTTGTTAACAGCTTGAATCTTGATGAAGAAAACAAATCCTATTTTAAGAAAATCTATGAATAGATATGAGTCATTCCATGTCAAGCGGTACGATTTTTGACCTCGATAGCAGCGATTGTTTTGAAAGTTTGTTTATGTATACTTCTCATAAAAATATTGTATATGTATTTTTGAAAAAAAAAAGAAAACAATTTTTCACGAGTTATGATCAATTGAACTGTGAAAAAAATTCTACTTTTTCAAAAGGTTGTGTTCATTCAATCGCCTATAACTTCTGAAATCCTTAACTGATTTCAATGTGTTATACCTTGTTTTGAAGGCAATTTTAATTAATTTTAAAATGTTGAATTATATATATTATATATATATATATGTATTATAGCCGATTAGATTATATTAGGTTAGATTTTTTAAAGTTTTTACAATTTTAATTTTTTATTTTGATTTTCGAAATGATTACATTAATCCAATTTTTCGAAATTTTAAAGTAGAGTTCTTAGGTCTTTTTTAAGCGACTATGTGAGATTGAGAGCGGTGACATGAAGGGTTCTATTATTTACGATTTTTTTAAATATGTAAATATATGAGCCCGGGTGTCCCAAAAAACTTATTTTTTCAATTAATTTTTTTGCGTGGTGTCGCAATCAATCGCAAATAAAGTTTGATGCACTTAGAACCACGGCAACCATTGCCGAGTTCCATCGAAACATATCACTACTTCCATACCAAGGCGCTCGGACAGAATTTTTCCAAAGTCTTGCGATTTTGATGAACTTTGGTGGACGCATTTGTTATTGTGAGATATATATCTGAGGACATTTTTCTAAAACTATAGCAACCCTGTAACGTCGAATTTGGACATTTTTTTTGGGGGGGGGGGTTACACAAACCGTCATAACTTTTGTTCTATTAAACATATTGAGACATTTTTTACAGGAGAATTGTTGGCTTTAGCGAAAAAATTTAATTTAATTTTTTTCTTCAAAAAAAAAAAAACGAAAAAACTAAAACATATGATCGTTGTCACGGCAGAAGTATTGCTTGGTAACTATACCTGCATATACCCATACTTACATATGAAACTCAATGAGATGCTTGTAAGATGCCATGTGTGCTTTATTACTTGGTGCGATTTTTTAAACGCAAATTCGGCAAGTGAGTTGTGCTTCTCGTTCGTTTGTGAGAATCATCTCCTTATAGAGGCCCGGTTTGATATTGAAAAGTCGCTGCGAAGCCACCTGAATGAAACCTTTAGACAGGGTGGAAATCATGATAGTGGTAGTCTGCAGCCAAGTAATAAATGTCACCATGCCATTTGCAAATAAATTTGCATTCTATTAAATATAGAAGCAAAATGGTCTTGAGCCAGGACAATATCCCAGTTAAAAAAAAAAAAAACAATAAAAAATGAAATTTATGTTTGCCAAATAAACTAATAATTTAAAAATAAACAAATTTTGAAATTTATAAAGTTTTAGAACACAGTCATTACCAAAAATCAGTAATTAAAAAAGTTTCCATGGTCATCAATCAATCATTGGGGTCAAATAAGTAAAAGTAGATGGTATACGTTTCTCAATTCGGAAAAAAATCTCCCTTATAATCTGGGACACTCTATTGGGCCCAGATAATACAGTGAATGCAATGTCAGGCTTACTAATTGATAATAAATGTCACAAGCCATTTAGTGCATAGTTAGCGCCCAACGTAAACACTGACCATTTAATAAAGAGTGATTTTTTTGAGGTTAGGATTTTCATGCATTAGTATTTGACAGATCACGTGGGATTTCAGACATGGTGTCAAAGAGAAAGATGCTCAGTATGCTTTGACATTTCATCATGAATAGACTTACTAACGAGCAACGCTTGCAAATCATTGAATTTTATTACCAAAATCAGTGTTCGGTTCGAAATGTGTTTCGCGCTTTTTTATCGACAAATTTTGTTCAGCGATGAGGCTCATTTCTGGTTGAATGGCTACGTAAATAAACAAAATTGCCGCATTTGGAGTGAAGAGCAACCAGAAGCCGTTCAAGAACTGCCCATGCATCCCGAAAAATGCACTGTTTGGTGTGGTTTGTACGCTGGTGGAATCATTGGACCGTATTTTTTCAAAGATGCTGTTGGACGCAACGTTACGGTGAATGGCGATCGCTATCGTTCGATGCTAACAAACTTTTTGTTGCCAAAAATGGAAGAACTGAACTTGGTTGACATGTGGTTTCAACAAGATGGCGCTACATGCCACACAGCTCGCGATTCTATGGTCATTTTGAGGGAAAACTTCGGAGAACAATTCATCTCAAGAAATGGACCGGTAAGTTGGCCACCAAGATCATGCGATTTGACGCCTTTAGACTATTTTTTGTGGGGCTACGTCAAGTCTAAAGTCTACAGAAATAAGCCAGCAACTATTCCAGCTTTGGAAGACAACATTTCCGAAGAAATTCGGGCTATTCCGGCCGAAATGCTCGAAAAAGTTGCCCAAAATTGGACTTTCCGAATGGACCACCTAAGACGCAGCCGCGGTCAACATTTAAATGAAATTATCTTCAAAAAGTAAATGTCATGGACCAATCTAACGTTTCAAATAAAGAACCGATGAGATTTTGCAAATTTTATGCGTTTTTTTTTTAAAAAAAGTTATCAAGCTTTAAAAAAATCATTAAATATATCAATCCTTTTCAATCGTTATGTAGCCATTTTTTGTATTTATAACATGTAGAACACAATCGCTATTAATTCCACGATTTCAGACATTAATGATGCAGAATTCGTTTGTAGTTCGCGCGGTAAGGATATGGAATAATCGTATTCCATATAGGCGCTTTTCATGGTGTTACCATGCTTATGAGTTGTTTACCTGTTTCGCAGTTGTTATGGTCCTAGAATATTCATATTATATCTTTGTCCATATTCGTGTTAGAAGATTTTTAATTATATTTAAAAATAGTGTTAGAATTTAGATGTAAATTAAATCACACTTATTGTATAACATAATGTCTCTAATGTTGTTCTACATAATCAACTTGGCCATATGTGGCTTTTGGATTATGCAAAATAAAAGAATAAATAAATAAATAGAGTTAGAGTTAGTCCATGACAGTAAATGTCAAATGTCGTCCGCGCTCAACTTGCGCCCAACGTGAAGTAGAGACTGACTATGTCTGGGTTCTATTACACTATGCAACAACAAATTTGCCGTGGGACAATTTATAATAGTTTCTGATATATTTTGGCTTTCTAAACTCGAAAACGATATTATTTTTAATGGATACCTTTTTTAATTTTTAATAATATTCCAATTTTCGCCACTGGTACTTTTAATATTTCCAATCTCATTTTGGAAATATAAGTCCGATAACACCCATTTGTATGTCCAATTAAAGGTAATTATGATGGCTACAAACCTTGCGAATATCACTTTCATATAGAAGCAGTGATTTAGGAACAGTTAAAAATAAGATTTTTTCCGAAAAAATCTTTTATTGCTGAAACGAAACAAAAATGTAAAAATAAAAGCAAATCGAAAAAATATTTTGTTTTATTACATTATAATGAAAAAATATGTCTGTATGTAAGAGTCTTTGGTTAAATGTGGAAGTTGTAGACGCAAAAGATTTAAAAAATAATGATTTTTCTAAATTTGTGGTTAAATGGCGCGAAAAAGCTCTTTGCAAAATAAATAAAGGACTATTTAGTTTTATTTTATAATTACGAAGAAAAAAAGCCTTTATTTACATTACTTCATATTTACTTCAATATTTATATTAATGTAGCAGTTATGGCTCTTCTTGTAGTAAAATAAAAATAAAAACTTCGTAAAAAATGACACAAGTATACAATGTTTTATAAAATTACTACAAAATTCCAAATGATGTCATTTTTTATGAATTATTTTAAATACTTATTCGCACCCTATGAAAACGGCAACAGTGTCACATTAAAGAGGATAAGATCTGCTAAAAATACTTCAAATAGCATGCTTCTATCTGTATTAGTTCGGCATTAACAAACATTTCAATTTTGCCCCTTATTTTATATAGTTTATTCATATTTTACTTTTAAGAGGAAAATTTTGAACTGGTTCTTAATGCTTAACTAATACAGATAAAAGCTTGACATTTTTTAGTATTTTTAGCCCATGTTCTTTTCATTAATTTTGTATTTATACCGGTATCATAGGGTGCGAATAAGTATTTAAAATAATTTTTGAAAAATTGTATCCTTTGGAACTTTGTAACTAGTTCTTTTAAGGGGCAACATGATGAGGAAATGAAAAACTAAAAACGCCAATTAACTTCATTTCACCCATAGTTTCAAGTGTAATTGTCGGAAAATGTTACAAATAATACAAATATATAATAATGAACATTCCATTTTAGTAAAAAATAAAAAAAAAACAATTTTTTGTTGATGAACCAAAAATATTTTTTATTTTGCACAGTGTTATTTGTATTATTTTTGGACTTATTTGAATTGACTGCACTATTTGCTCTATCTGTTAATATTGTTCAGGTCTTTGTCTAAAAGTTTCTCGATCTTCTCGGATTAGTTTCCATTTGAAAATTAATAATAGACCATGTAAATAATTAGACTTAGTCCTTTTATGATTCTTTGGAAGCTGAGTAACTCCATATCGCTCATATTTCATTAACATATTGTTCGAAATCCGCGTCGAAGACATAATGTCCCTATTAACTTGTTCGATAATGAGCGTTATTTTTTCTTGTCCCTCGGACCTGGGCCTTATATTTATTTTTGTAGTACATTAAAAACTTGTTTGGAAACTCGGGGAAATTACATATAATTTCAAACTGACTTTGATACAATTTTTAAACCGCTCAATTTACTTCCACCGTAACTATGTAAAACAGAACGTGAAAACGATGCCACCATTAAATATGAACAATACAAAAATGCCATGAACTCGTTTGCAAACTTTTTAGTTTCTCTGGAACAGCAAACGGAAGCGATTGTAAAATCGAAAAGAACCCCAACCAACAGCACCAACATCAACAAATTGTGCTACAAAATTTTGCACTTTCGCAGTGAAACAAACAATGAACGAAAGCGGAAGTGGAAATGGATGTGGAAGTTATGTGAAACAATTTCGCAGCTTCAAATAAATATTTGTTGCAGGAAAACAGAATTGTGTAATTTTTTGAAAGGAAATTGATGGCAATAAAACAATGGCGATAAAACTGGAACAATGTGTTCGTGTGCCAGAGGTAAACGGGCCAAAAAGCGACCAAAGCACCACCATCACCACCAGCCAGAGTGTGAATTTTTCATAACAGACTGAAAGTGAATTAATTTAATGGATTTAAAAGTGGGCACAATTTCCAAAAAGACCAACCAACACAAACAAACAATTTAACAGTTTGACACTTATCAACGGACTGGCAACTCCATGTCAGAGCGATATTTGCTGTTGGTGGCTGGACGGGAGGAGCAAAATTCGCACATATGCAAACAATGTCAAAGCAAATTTTGTCAAAACCTCCGCTTAAAGGTGATGACTAGAGAAAGAGCAACAAATCCGGAATACTACAGGGGGAGGGTAAGAGTATGAATTTGCACATACATGCATGCATGTGGCACAAGAGGAGAACAGCCAGAGGAATGGGAATTTTGACACGATGAAAAGGGTACAGCGACACAACAATGCTCGCCCGGTCCCGGTGACAGACACTGAGCACGATTATCCTAAACTGTTTACAGTTTTTGTACGTATGTGTGTATGTATGTGTGTGCCAGGATGTCAGTTGCCTTTGCCACATGTCCTTTTTTCGTCGACATGCTTATGTCTGCCCTAAGTGGTCTGGACAAGTGTCAAGTGAGTGTCAAGCAATATGAACGGCAACAAAAGGACCTCTTTCCATAACATACAACTACAACTACAGAAGTGCACAGTGACGGCAGTGGTGTGTGTGTGAGTGTGCCTGTGCAAATCTGTGTCCTTTCTTCATCTCTTATCGCCAATTTTAAACTAAAAAGGATTAATTTTTTCCACCAGCCAACAAAAGATTTGTTTGTTGTCTTTCATTCATTCATTAAAACCAAAAGAGGGCAGTGCTGTTTGTAATTTACCCGAAAAAAGGATTACAATTAACACTGCATCCAGTTGCATTCGAAGTCTGCACATGGCCCTTTGTTGGTTTTGCAAAAATATTTTCATAGAATCCCTAGATGGGTTTAATAAGGAAATTTGATTAGTCGTCTTTTGTTGGACAGTTTTGTCGGGATTTATTTCGAAGGGGGTGAAAGGACAATGGTTAGTTGATAACAGGTTTAACATGGTGTTTAGTAATCAGAGATTAAGTTCGGGGATCAGAGAAAGAGGCTGCAAATACGCATGATGCAGTTATAATGGGCCAAATTTTATCTTAATATTTTTTTCAGTAAAGGACCAATATGGAAATGGTTGACCATATAAGTAAGAAAAGACTGAGAATTTTGGGCTGTTTTTAAAATTTGATGTGCCTTTGCATGGTTGCTTATCAAGATTTAAACTAAGTAAAGAAATTTCCAAAAAGGACGGACCATAGTTAATAGTCTGTGGTTTTGTCGAAATCGTTCAAATCTGTTGTTCGTTGTTTAGTCACTGATGCCAAATCATCAGGCCAAGTAAAACTAGTGAGCAGCTCGTCGAAGAGTGCTCATTTTTCGACAAACGCGATGACCATTAAAAGTCCGTTCTCCAACTGTTATTCACCAAATTCGAAACGATTTTGAACGGATCTTCGGGAGTACTTTAATCCTGTTAAATGATTTGTGATAATTTTAAATTTAGTTTTCGATTTTTAAATCGTTATTTTTTCTAAACTCCACTAAAATCCACTCTTTATATATTTTCTGTGTTCTCTGAGATACTGGAGATTGTATAAAATATATAATAGAAATATATGGTGTGCCATTTAAAATTTTAAATTAGAATCGGCTATAAAAAGTACTGATTATTTTTTTTGCAAATTTCTGGTTTTATTGGAAAGGTTGAGTTTTGTCATTTAATAACACTGTACAAAAGCATTTTTGGAACAGAGTAACGACCCTATAATTCTGAAAGGTCATTTTGAGTAGACCCTTTTTATAGAATAAACTTATAGTGCAGCTGGTCTGAGTTTCTTTTTATAGCGGGTCAAAGTTCTATTTTTTTTTGGTCGAATTTGGATCAATTTGACCCTTTTTCGAGAAGATCTAGAAAAATATCCTCTCAAAAATGATATTTAAGGACTAAAATGTTCTGGGGAAAAATTTGTCGGAAAATTTCAGTTGTGGTCCCCAAAGACACCAAAGTTACAAATAAAGCTCATTACGCTCAAATAGCAAAATTACACGCCAACATATACAACCAAATTACTAGGGTTAACATTTGTCCATGCCTTTTGGAAGATCGATCTTTTTTGACAAAAAAAGTGGATTTTTTTAATATTTTTCAAAATATTCACTTTCACGTGGAAATTTTCATTTGGACATGAACGATGTGAGGGCAAGGTTATGTGGGTGAGCCTTTTTTATAAAGCCCTAAGAGAAACAAATATGAGGACAAATGAGAATCGCTAGTAGTGTAGTATTAAACCGAATAAAGTCGACACACTAAAAATCAGCTTGTAAGTTTTGAAAAGTTTCATAAAAACATCGAAATCCTTCATTTTATTTTTGAAGACAGTTCATAATATTTTATTATATTTCATAATCTTTAATACATTTTTATTTAATGCAATGAAATTTTTCTTTGATCTTATTTAACTATTTTATTTCAAAATATCATATTTATCTTTCTCGTGGTTAGTAATACGTTCCAATTTTCAGCCTTCTAGCTTAAAAAAAACACTTTTGCCACATGCACTAAACGAAAATACAAATTTCGGTATCATATTTATCATTCTCGTGGTCAGTAATATACATTTACCAATTTTCAGTATTCTAGCTCTCAAAAACGCTTTTGCTACGCCCCCACCGTCCACGAAACGAAAATTCAAAATCCGGCATCATATTTATCTTTATCTATATACGTTCCAATTTTCAGCCTCCTAGCTCTCAAAAACACTATTGCCACGCCCCACTGCCCACCAAAGGAAAATTCAAAATCCAGCAGCATATTTATCTTTCTCGTGGTCAGTAATATATACGTTCCAATTTTCAGCCTTCTAGCTTAAAAAGCACTATTGCCACGCGCACTAAACGAAAATCCAAATTTCGGCATCATATTTATCTTTATCATGGTCAAAAATACTTTTGCCACGCCCACTCCGCCCACAAAACTAAAATCCAAAATTTCGGCATCAAATTGATCTTTCTCGTGGTCAGTACTATATACGTACCTATTTTCAGCCTTTCACTTATGCCACGCCCACTCCGCCCACAAAACGAAAATCCTAATTTCGACATAATACTTATCATTCTCGAGGTCAGTAAAATATATGTACCAATTATCAGCTTCTAGCTCTCAAAAACACTTTTGACACGCCCCCACAGCCCACAGCCCACAAAACTAAAATCTAAAATCTGACATCATATTTATCTTTCTTGTGACCAGTAATATATATACATACCAATTTTCAGTCTTCTAGCTCTCAAAAACACTATTGCCACGCCCCCTCTGCCCACAGAGCAAATTTTCTAAAAAATTATATAGCCTATAGTTCCTTCAAGACCTGCATCTATCTGTACTGAAAATTTCAACGACATCGGTTCAGCCGTTTACGCGTTATTGCGGGACAAACAAACAGGTTTTATAATATTAATAGGGATAGGGATAATTATGTACCTAATTTCATATTAGTTCACACTCATAAAGCAAATGTAATTAATAAAATCCTTCTTTTGTATAGTTTTGTTTTTGGCGCTTACGTCTTTTTGGCAAATAGGTTAATTATTACAATTAAAACAAAAAATCTATATTTGTTTCCCATGAGGCTTGATAAAATTTCGAATGGACCCGCCAAAAAAATCTAAGAAAATATTTAAGTCTCATCCTAATGTTTATCTTACGTGGCGCCAAATGAAGATCGCTAGACCTTTTCTTGTGGTCTAAGTCACACTATATCCACTGTCATTAACGAGTGGTAAACAAAACATATTTTATTATTTATAATGTCCACTTTAAGTGATTTAGATAATTTGAATAACATATAGAATGAAATTATTTGAAAAGTAAATAATAATTTCAATGAAAAATTTCTTGTCGAACAACCTGTAAATATTTATATATATATATATATATTTTTTTTTGAAATTAAATATATTGTATTTTCTTTAATTTTTGGTAAGGAAATATTACTTTTGCGAAAAAATAAAAATTTGGTTTGTTAAATTTATTCAATTTTGAGAAGAATAAAAGTGGTTTAAGTCAGTACATTCTCTGAAAGTTGTGGTTCCCTTAGAGGTACCAATGTTGTCGATTTTTTTTATAAAAGTTCGATATTGTATTAGGATTTCCTAAGAAAAAAATTGTGCTCCGGTGGAAAAATATTTTTCATTTGACTCAAACATAAACCATTACATATCTCAGAACGGATAAATATTGACCACTGTCATTCTAACTGGCACATATGTTTTTTCTACATTTATCCATCGATTTTCTTTAAAAATGCGTTGTTTCTTCGTTAAGATATCAGATATTTAACCAAAAATTTAAAATAATCATGATTTTTCTTTATTGTGTGCGTCTATCATTTATCCATAGATCTTTAACATGTAGACATTGTATTCTTCGTTTTTATGCTTTTTCGTGGCAGCAAAATATTATTTTTCCCGGAAAAAATATTTTTTTTAATTTTTATGAGACAGTTCCAAAACCACAGTTTCTTTGGGATAATATAATTCACAACATTTGTAGTCATCATAATCATCTTTAATTAAACAGATGTATGTTATTAGACGTATGTTTTCAAATTGAGAGTACAAATATTAAAGGTATCTTTGGTGAAAACTGTAATTTTAGTAAAAATTAAAAAAATATATATCCATATTTTTTTCCCATCGTTTTTGAGTTTAGAAAGAAAAAATAGTTCAGTAAATGTTATTCAAAAATATTTTGTTTCTTCGTTTAGATGCCAGCTAATTGAACGAAGTGGGGTTTTGAGCTATTAAAACAAAAATTTAAAAATCGTGATTTTTTAAATCTTATGCGTCTACAAATAGGTTCATAACCATAATTTTTTATATAAATGCATTAATTTCTTCGTTAAAATATTAACAATCAAGAAATAAAAATAGTTTTTCTTCTAAATATTTTTTTCTTCTATTTTTATGCTTTTTTCATAATATTATTTTTTCCAAAAAATATTTTTTTTTAATTTTATAGGAGACTGTTCTGTATCTTTGCGATAATAATTGTCTTTAATTTAATTTTAATGAGCTTATAAACTGATGCTATTGGAAGTATATTTCCAAAATGAGAGACAGATATTAAAGATATCTTCTATGAAATAAAAATTTTTTAGGTGGTTTTCGAGTTTAGAAAGCAAAAATACATCAGAAAATATTATGCATAGCCCTTCGGGAAAATATTTGATGGATATATAATGAATGACATGTTTGGGTCATTCAAATAAAAAATGTTGTTCGATTTTTTAAATATATATATATATATATATATATATATATATATATATATATATATATATATATATATGCCACCATGACATTTATAAATAAATTTACATTCTATAAAATATAGATGCAAAATTTTTTCATTATAATTTTGTTTATTCCATTTCAACATCGACCCAATATTAGTGGAAAAACTTTAAAGTCTTGCCTTACTTCAGGTGGTCTTTTATCAGAACCAAGGCCACAGGAGAAAAGTTATTCTTATCCATTTCACTGTCACACTATCAACAGTGACGACTTTAATGTATTCCTAGTCAACCCATTTAAATTTCGTCAAAAGTTTATCAATTTGTCAGCCAACCTAATAACGGTTGCATAGGGGCCTTTTTGATATGATGACAGTGCATGAATATACCTCAAATGACTGGTATGATGTCTTAAAAACATCATTAGTTAATTCTTCATAAGGGATCCTAGAAGGATGTGTAATATATGTCAGCAGAAGCTGATTACAATTTGTTTACATATGTACGCACGTCTAAACCTTTTTTTGGTCTATGCAAACGAAGGTTACTTTGTTGATAAATGCATTTTTCATTTCTGACAAATTGCCTTGCCAGCCATTATCATCAAATTTGTATAAACGCTACAAATTGCCCCAAAAAAATCTCCTTCCACACCATCCATACACCACACCACAGCCAAGATTTTATGATGAATAATCACAGACCACAGAACGAGATGCCGGGACCACAAGGAAATATCATTAATTACTTTGCCAGAGCGCGGGTAATGCGAAGGGGTTTTTTGCCCTTTTATGATTTTATGTAGATTTGACAGTTACAAAACTGTCAAATTGAAATGTCACATGCCTTAATGACAAACATAATTACAGCCAGCGAAGAGATGCGGAGGAAAAACCACACACACCAAACCAAACCAACAAATTAATGACAAACAATTTAACACTTTCTTTAAGAAACACAAAAAAACTACACGTCTCTGGAAATATCCCCCCTGGTAACATCTTAAAAAGTAACAGCAGAGCAAAAGGAAAACCCAAAGAGATGTGACAAGTGTGTCACACACATGTTAAGCATTGAGTAGTCACTCTCTCTCTCTCTCTCTTGCGTGCCCTAAGAGGCACTGTGCTTAACATATATTTCTGAGCACCGTTTTTGCACTTCAATTATACTAAATAGACTCTTGATAGGGCACTTCTCTGGGCTGTGGTGGAGTGGTGTGGAGTGTGATGTGGCGGAGTGTGGAGGAGCCAAACCATAGAAAACAAACTAAACAAGTGCTGGCAAGTGCGATGCACACTGTTAAACTCATTAGCGCACAAGTCAGTGCGTAGCTGTCAAAGTGACATTTGATAGCAGGCCACCAACAACATGACACTTGTGCTGCAATTCAAGCAGTCAAGCAGGCAGGCAACCAGCCATAAGAGGGTGTTGTTTGAGAGCAAAACATGAATTTATGACTCTTTACGAGGGGTTAGGACATTCCTTTTTGAAAGAAATCTAAAACCTTTGGAAAATATGTGACAGAAATTTAAGAATTTAAACTGCTGCTAAACACTTTTAAGGATTCCCTTGATTGCCCACGGCCGCCAACTAGTTTGGGAACAGAGTCATAAATCCATAAACGAAAATCAGGGCGTGTTTATGACCCAAGGAATGCATGTCAAAAATATTAAATCATGTGGAAAAAGTCCCAAAAAAGAAAAGCAACAAAGTCAACACCCAGGGTTTGTCCTAGGGATGTCATAAGGAGATTTTGTTGTACAGAAACTCCCAGTTATTGTGAAACAGGCGGTTTGATTCTCTATTTGCATCATAATATGAGAGGCGGTAAATTTTAAGGACGCACGCTAAACTGAAAGAATATAATTTATCATAATATTTATGAAGCGATTTCCAAAAAGTTTTTTCATAAATTTAGCGAATTTGTTCTTAATATGTATGATAAATTCATAAATAAAAAGAAATGTTTCATAAAAATGTTTCCATAAATATTTTACATTTCATAAAACAAAATTGTTAAATTAGTGAAACTTAATTTCAATTCAATTCAATTTATTAATTAATTAATTAATTAATTAATTTCATTTATTTTCTTCACGACTTGTAATTCTAAGCCTATTGGCCGATATTATATAAATTACAAAATGAATAGTAAAAAATGTTTCTAACAGTGTTTCATAAGATCAAAGAACGATTTCATTGTATTTACTAATATTTAATATACTATAAAGCAATAAAATAGTTGTGTTATGAAAGGTCTTCATAAATAAAATGAAAGATTTTGTAGTTTTTCATAACGTACAACTGCATTTTTAGTGTGTCGACTTTATTCGTTTGAATGCTAAAAATTCTCATTTCTACTCTGTTAACTCTGACATAAGTATGTGCCCTGATTTAGATCAAAGACATATTCATTTCAAAGACTATCGCAATGATGGAGTGTATTTATTGGTTAGGTAACAAGTCAGACTTTTTTGTTTTTTATAAAGGGTCCGCCATCTAACGTTTTTTTTTCAACTATTCAACCGTTGGACTATTATTTGTGGGGTGCCCTCAAAAATAAGTGTTACGCCGACAAGCCAGAGACAATAGACGCTTTAAAGAACAATCGATAAGTGATTAAAAATTGGACCGATCGTGTAGGCTACTGCATGGCCAGCCGAGGCAGCCATTTGAATTAAATTATTTTCCACTATTAACCGGAAGTATTGTACTTTCAAATAAAAAAAATTGAGAAAATATTCAGTAGTTTTTTATAGCATTTAAAAAAAAAGTTATTTGGCGGACCCTATAATAGAAACTTCAGTATAAACATATTGATATTTATGAAAATTTCTCATAAAATTAATGAAGTTTATTCAGAACTGCATTTTATAGTTTCTAAGAAATGTTTCATAAATTCTATGATACTTTTCATTGATTTGTGATTTATAAAACATGTTTCATACATTTTATGAAGTGTTTCTTTGGTGACTTTTTAATGAAAGTTTTCACTGAGGTTAAGGCAAAATCATAAATATTATGAAGATAATTCATACAGAGTATCTTCAGAACAACATTTTTCACATATGTCTAATGTTTCCGATCGGTGGGGATTGAAAATGGGCGAAATCGAAAAAAAATAGGAAAATTTTTCTCCCTAATATTTATAGTATTTAAACATTTTTTTGAAAATTCCTGACATTTATTTAAATTTGTTAAATACCTCTTATATCGTGAAGGCGGAGCTTTCAGGGGGTGAAATAGTGCAAAAGAGGATCGAAATGATACCAATGAAAGGACGACAGATAGAGGTGTAAAATAAGTGAATATTTTGAAATTCGTACTTTTAAGCGGTTAAGGGGGGGGGGAGAGGGATAAAAATGGCAAAATCATGAAATTCAGTGTGTACATTTCGCTGACTGCGTGGCCTCGTAAAAAAAAGATTTTTTAGAAATTAGTATTTTTTAGGAGGAATGTACCAAATGGGGATAAACATGGTGCCAATCAAGCAGCTAGGACAAAGAAATTCGGTATATATGTCGCACAGTGGGATAGATTCATACACTTAAGCGCAAAGAAGTAAAACCGGCGTTAAGTTCGGCCGGCTCGAACTTTATGTACCCCCCACCATGGGTTGCACTACACAGAGGCTGCCAATTTTCGTAGAAGTGCAGTAACAGGAAAATGTTAAATTTTTTTAATATAGCCAATCTAAGAGAAAAAATTTGCAAAATTGCTCTAGCTACGGCCACTTAGTTGGTTCCATTTTCCTTGTGAAGGAAAAATTTTTCCCTTTGGACCGATTTTGTCCAGTAGCAATCCCAACCGAACTACAACTATAAGACACATTTATGTCAAATTTGGACGTTCTAGCTCATTTCGTTTAGATGCTAGCGTGCTTTCAACAGAATGACAGACGGACGGTCATGGCTAAATCGTCTTAGAATTATATGACGATCAAGAATATATATACTTTATGGAGTCCCAGGTCGATATTTCAATGTGTTACAAACGTAATGACAAATTTAGTATACCCTCATCCTGCATGTGGAGGGTATAAAAATATAGGGAGTGCTCGTAGACTGATTAAACTTGGTACCGAGCATTTACTGAACGAAATTAAGGAAAACATGTAATATTATAAAAATCAGTCACGCCCAACACATACCGCCCATGTAACATAAAATGAATTTTTCAACCAAATTTGTTTGTTTCGCTCCGAATATCTTGACATTTTGCACAGAGTTCACAGTTGACAAAATAAAAATGCTCGGAAATTTTTATCGAAATAAGCCACGCCCATCATATATCGGCTAAAGCGAATTTTTCATATAAAAATGTTTTTTTGCTGCGAAAAATTGGACACAGTGTAAAATTATCAAACTGAAAAGGTTCTGAAAATCTTGTAAAAATCAGCCACTCCCATCATATACCGCCCATATAACTCAAAATCATTTTTTTCATAGAAAATTGTCTTTTTTGGTCCGAATGACTTGAAAATTTTCATCGATTTGTAAAAAATTAGTGGATTTTTTTGCATAAGTTTGAAGAACCGATTCTTCCGCTTCATTCTGTAGCAATGAGAAAACGGAGGTCGACGTTGCCAACTTCTTTTTATTCCAAGGAAAATAGCCAACGCTGAAATTTATAAAGCCATTTTTATTCGCTCCTATCTACTAAACAGCACAAGCAATCCAATTAATGTTTTTAATTAAAAAGAAGGTCATGTTTTTTAAATAAAATCACGTTAAAATGTTAGCAGTGAAAATATCGTATATGCTAAATTTCCATGCAACTCAGTAGTTCATTCAGCTTGAAAATTTTCATCAGTTTTCGTGTTAGAATAATTAAGTGGCCTCACTGCATTTTTCCTAAGACAAAATATTACTTTTTATTAAAACAAGATGTGGATATTTCTTAGTGAAACACTTTTCAATAGAACTGTATCATTAGATTTTTGAAAAATAATTGAGTTGTGCTTCTCGTTCGTTTGTGAGAATCATCTCCTTATAGAGGCCGGGTTTGATGTTGAAAAGTCGCTGCGAAGCCACTTGAAAAGACTTTTGACATGGTCGAAATCATGATCGTGGTAGTCTGCAGCCAAGTAATAAATGTCACCATGTCATTTGTAAATAAATTTGCATTCTATTAAATATAGAAGCAAAATGGTCTTGAGCCAGGACAATATCCCAGTTCAAATGAAATTGTCGAAAAATTTATTTTATTGTCCGACTACGTAGATTCGAAAAATAAAAAGATAGAGTGGAATGAAATCAGTGGTGGAGGGCAAATAAGATTCGACCCGGCCGAACTTATCGCCATTTTTACTTGTTAGTATTATTTCAATCTAAAATTAGTTAAAATTAATTAATTAATTCTATTAATTAATCAATAAATAAAAAATTAAAACTGTTTCTTTTTTTTGTTATTCAAAATTGAAAAATCAAATAAAACCCAGTGGGGTGTTTTTCTTTTTCCGCGTTTGACATCTCTAGTTTAGTAGAACATGTAGAGAGAAGCCAGGAGTGGGGTGTCGAACTACTCACATGGCAACCATAAAAATGTTCAAATTACCACTGAAACTGACCACTGACTTGGAATTTCTCGTAATGGAATATGTAATAGTTGCGGCAAAGGAATGCATTGCATGGCCGAGGGAGGTGCTGTTAGAGCACATTATGGAATGTGGAGTGTGAAGTGTGAAGGGGGGTCCCTTTCATTTCCAGCCCGCTACCAGTTAAACATTAACATATTAGCTTACAACATGCAATGGTCTTTGTGTTGTTGGTTTTGGAAAAACAAAACTCAAATTTCCTGCTCATAAAACTACAGCAGCGAATCCTTAAAACTCTCCCACTACAACCCACACAAACACACAGCACATACACACATAAATTTCCTATTTCCTATGAAGAACAAACACAACACGTTTAAATCACATAAAAAGGAGGTGTTTCTCTTTTTTGGTTTCTTGAGTTTAAAATTTCTTTGACATGGTTGTGCCCTCCGGCAAAAGATTACAATCGCCGACCAAGATAATGTTGACAACGCCTATGTGATTTAGGCCGCCTCTGATTCTGATGATTGTTTTCCCAATGCCCCTTTGGCGGTTTGATTTCATATCTTAGACATAGTCACTGTGTTTTGGTTTGGGTTGTCTTCTCCCGGTTGTCATACGTACAGACATACATATGTTTGAGATAATCTGGTGGGCTTTGTTGGTTCTCTTGGACTTGGCATTTTAGTTAGTTCGTTAGTTACGGTGGGTGGGTGTAGCCCTAAATTATGTTCGTTTGAATATTTGAACATTGTGTGGAGGAGCATTGTCGTTGGTTTGGTAAATTTTCGGAAACTCTTGGTGTCGGCTTTCCGTAAAGGGCTGGTAGAGGACTGCCAAAGGGGGAGGTCATAGAAAAAGTTATGGTCTGTCAGTAATTTTAAATATGTGGCTTCGAAATTCAAAAGGAGATAGGATATACGATAACATATTCGAATATCATATAGAAATATTAAATTTATCTACATTCTTGTACATATGCTCATACATGAATATTTAAATAATCATATGATACGTTTGCAGAGGGTAGAGTAGTATTTATTTATAGCCTTCGACATCTTTATCTCCCATAGTTAGCATTTGACGTATTTATTATTTAAGGCTAAGGCGAATATGAGGTTGTATTTTGAAAAAAAAAACAACCAATCTTTTTAAAACAAAGTTGTCAAACGCTTTGTGCATAAAGCAGATGAGAAAATGTCCAGAGTCCAAAACTAGAGGAAAAACGTATGGTGGCGAACTCGGATTCGGTTAAAACAAAAAATCATCAATCCTAACCTAAGATTCACCAGGAAAATTCTTATCATTTTTGATGAGCACGAATTTCCCTCTAAAGTAAAATATTTTGAAGTGCATATTAGGGATGGGTTTTCTCAGTTTTAGTTCAATTGATCTTATTTTACGTTAAATTTTTCAAGTATAAGTTGACTTGCAAACTAAATTTTTGTATTGAATTTTCTCTGTAAAATATTCCTCAGTTTAATGCCTAATCAATATACACCCAGAAATAATCGAGAATCGCCAAATTAAATCGACGGAGCACCGTGGTTCAGAATCAAAATCCATCGGCCAAAATTCAATAACTTTTGTTCTAGTAGACATTTTTGAGTTCTGTAAAAATCCAAAATTAAACAAGGATCCAAGGATTATTTTGAGATATTAACATTAAAAATCGGGAAAAAGGATATATTTTAGAAATCGGCCCAAAGTTACGTATTTGTTCATAATGCGAAGAAAACATTTCATTTTTTATTACTGATTTTCACGTTTTTCAGATTTTGAAAATTGAAAAAACGTAATTTCTTTTTTTGACTTTGTCGAACTATTTCTCTCATATTTTAAGAGATTTTACACTCAGATCTTTTTATTAGAAATTGTGGTTTCTTAGCTTTATGATGACACCCAAACTATGTTTGTGCCAAATATAGATTGTTTGTAACAAATACTTTAAAAAATATGTTTTTTGAACAAATCTCTGACATTGAACCAACACAACTTTTTTCCTTCAAAATCCTTTAACGAAATATATATATATATATATTTAGCAAGGTTGAAGGTTTCCCCGTTTTTGTAGGGCAAATTTTGGCTGCACGAAATTGCACCCTTGGAATTTAGTCATTTTCGTCTCATTAAATTCTGAAAAGTAGGTACGCAGATAAATAGGTGGGTAAATTTCCTTTATCATAATGCTAAATTTTATAACAATCGGAGTTCGTTTGCCGGAAATATGCCCAAAAAAACCTAAATTAGCAGACAAAACGAATTACTGCATGAAAATTGCACACAGGCCTCCTTCATTGACTTCATCGAACTGTTTCTCACACATGTTAAGAGATTTTGCACTCAACTTAGAAATTATTGTTTCTTGGCTTTATTACGACGTCAAAAATGTCTACTAGAACAAAAGTTATTGAATTTTGCGGCGACAAGAAATAAACCCCCGAAGAAGTGAAATAATCCCAAAAATCTAATGAAATAACACCCAAAAAGGAAAATGAAGTAAATCCAAAAATAAATGAAAGAAACTTCAAATAAGAAATGAAGAAACCCCCAAGACATCGTCTTTATCTCAATATGAAATAATCTCCAAAGTAAAAATTAAATATCACCCAATGAAACAAGCCCCAAGAAAATGAAATAATCCCAAAATTAACTTAACTTTAACTTTTCTGAAATACTCCCGAAAAAAATAAATTATTCCCAATTTAATATTTTCATAATTTTTGGGGGATTATTTCATTCCTTCGTTTGGGGGCTATTTCGTAGCGCCTAAATGAACTTAAGCTTGTGATCAAAGTACAGGCCACATTCATTTATTGTCCGATGACCCTGGAATTTGGCAGAAGTAATTGAAGAATTTGAAGAAAATCGGTGTGATTTAGATAAAAACATCCTAAAAATATAATAACGGCCCTAAGCGAAAAGGAAAATAATCTGTGATCACTTTTTTCGGGTCAAAAAATTAAAATGTATTTTTCAAAAAAAAATATTTTCAAAATTTTAAACCTTCATAACTTCTTAAATAACGGTCCTAAGTGAAGCAAGACAATGATTAATTTTTTCGGGTCAAAAGGATGGAAAAAATAAAATTTATTTTCAAAAAAAAATATTTTTTTTTCTAGGACTAGAGAAAAAGGGTTTTTTTTTCGGGTCAAAAAATTAAAATTTGTTTTTCAAAAAATAGTTTAAAAAAATATTGTTCAAAACTTTAAACTTTCATAACTTCTTAAGTGATGGTTCTAAGCGAAAAAGGACTGTGATCACTTTGTGTGGGTCAAAAAATTAAAATTATTTTTCAATTTCTACCGCTTTATTCCATTTTTTATCGGATCTTGATCTTGTTAAATTTTAGTTAGCAGCACCTATTGTGAAAGTCGAATATATTGGTCCATGTTTTGTTATTGTCCTCCTCCTATTTATCCTATTATCGCTGTAAAATCTTCATTTGTTCATTGGATCATGATCAAATTTGGCTGACGTATTTTAATTAGACCAGATAGAAACAGTATTGAATTTGAAAAAATCGGTGCAAATTTAGATATAAACCCCATACAAATGCCCCTCCAAGTAATTCCATTATCGCTGTATAATCTACATTTTTCATCAGAACTCGTCAAATTTCTATTTCATCTCGAAATATCTACTGTGAAAGACGACTATATAGATCTATGCTTTTATAAAGCCCACTTCCAAATGTCCCTTCAAATAGCTTTTATTGCTGATATAGAAACTATATACAGTAGGCCGGGTCGCAGTTCATACGAATGGAAAAACAATTTTCAGTCACCCCCCGAAAATGAAGATTGGATTGTTTTATGATGAATATTTCGTCCCTTGGTCAAGCCATCTGTGAGCTAAAGCTCCTGAAAATAACACTAAATATCATGTTTCCCCTGCAATTTTTTGTTGAATTTTGTCATTTTTCTTAAAATACTAGACCCATTAAACATTAAATATAAATTTTGATTCTTGTCTTAGAGTTACTTATTGGTCGAATTATTGGATTTTTTGTGCTTTTATAATAGCGGCAACTGAAAAATTTTTTGTACTTGGTGTTAGTACTTTATAAAAAATAAATAGCGGCAGTCAATACCTTTCGAATGATGCCTCAATGATGAACATCGCTCATTTTAGTAAAAAGAGTTTGAAAATGGCTCTGAAAATCCATCTTCTGTATTAAATTATTTTACAAACATAATGACGTCCATTTTCGTCCGATATTCATCATTTAGGCATCATTCGAAAGGTATTGATTCGTTCTATTTTGTATAACTATTCTTACAAAATGTTTTCAAGAAATATGACAAAAATTTAATATAGACGTCCAATAATACGACCAATGAGTTATTCTAAGACAAAAAAAAAATTATTTAAATGTGCTTCTAAGAGTCCAGTAATTCAGAAAAAAATTTCTTGACAAAAATCCAACATAAAAAATTACACGTGAAATAAAAATTAAAACGTGATTTTTACTGTTGTTTTCAGAAACGTTTAGCTTTCAGATGGCTTGACCCAGTGACGAAGTATTTTGCAGATCATCATTAAACAATCCAATCTTCATTTCTGGGGGGTGACCGATGGAATTTATTTTCGTGACCCTTCCTAATGTACAGGATAGCGGATGAATGCTGCTTCCAAGTTACTACTTTTTGCGCCGAATGCAAACTCCACTGTGTACAGCGAAAATTTCCCAAGACGCAGATTTAAAGAAACTACACGTTTCATTTGACTTCAGGGGTCCTGACCTTACTTGAATTTGTTGGTGGGTTTTAAATCAATTGAGGCAATTCTGTAGTGAATATTTTTTTTAAGAATTAACCATTTACTACACTTGTTTTTTTATATATATTATTTATGTTTATATGATTTATAAAACTTACTTGAATGCAATGTAAAATGTTTTTTTATTTCGATTAAAAAATAACATGTTATTAACGTTTCTGTTATCACAGCTTGTTATCTCGGCTTAAAGAAAAATAGCTCTATTATTTGCGATGATTCTTTCGTCTGCGACAAATTCTCTCCTGAAAATCGGCCCTTAGGGGAAAAATACTTGCTTTGAGAGAAAAATCAGTAAAATTTCCCTAAGTTTGAGTTCAATTAAACTCATTTTTAGTTTATTTTCTATTAAATTAGGCAAACAACTTTCAGTTGAGAATTGTATTCTAAGTCAGACGAAACACAAGTTCAAAGCAAAGGTCTTGATTTCTGGCAACTTGATGTGGTATAAATTTGCTTTACTAAGTTTCAACTCATTGTACGTTTCACTTTTTTCTGAGTGTGTATTTAAGTCTCAAGCCTTCAGGTTCAAATGAAATAGAGTTTGAACTTGGCCCAAATGCTTGGTATTGGAATAGTTTTCGTTTTATTTTAGTTTCATTTAATTTCCAAAATTGTATCCTTCGATGCGTGGGACATGGCACATTTGGAACCCCAGGCCTTTTTCCCATTGATTACCAAGAAATTCAATATTTTCTGTTTTGAATTTTTGTTCTCATCTCGGAGAGAGAGGGGTAACAAGAAAGAAAGGAGGCTTTATAGCTGCAACACCTCTCATGATCATAATTCAATGTCATGTGGTCCATTGGTTGGTCTTTGTTGGTGTGGGAATAGTGCCACACAAACCTGCAACGCGTTTGCATCTTTGACATTGTTGTTGTTGGTTTTCTCTAAATTTCTGTGGCCCGGCACCTCATAACGACGTTTAATGTTTACGTGACGTGACGCCAGCGGCTTTTGAATAAAACTCCAAATTATTGTTTGTTATGATGTCAAACCCATTTAAAAGGTATTGTTCACAACATGAAATTGTCTTTCGGGCCAAACAATGAGAGGGGCTGGAACAACAACAACAAAAAGAAATCAAACAAACCTCACGTTTACATACATATAAAGCTATAGAATTTATCACTTTTTCTTGTTACATCACCACCGACCAAGTCCGATTGCTGCCAAACCCTTGCTGCCCTCCTTCCACCTTCACGACGTAGATTGCAACTCGGCACGACATCTTCTTTTTTTGTCGAATTCGAAAACAAAGGAAAGAGTTCTTTTGTTTTTCGGCTTTTTTATCGAATTTAATGGTTTTTGGAACAATAAGAGCAATCCCGAGAAGATTCAATTCTATAGACTCGCCTTTCCTACGGCGGAGGGGGTTTGCACTTTTCTATAGTTTTTGTGCGTCTTTTTTGCCTCGACTGACATTTTACATGAATACAGGTGCACTTGTTGTGTGTTTGTTGTCATTGCGTGAGAATTGATGACGAAAATTTTAGGGAATAATTTTTTTCGTAGCGAAGCGAGAGAAAGATTTTTTGCTTTCTTTGTTTGGCGAGAGAAAAACGCGTTTTATGTCTAATTTTTCTCATTTCTTTGTTTTTGGACCAACAATGGTTTGTTTTCGCTGTAAAACTTCTTTGTTAGACACTTTTTCATTTTCTTTGTTCGATATCCTTGTGTATCCTTTTGTAGGAAATTGTGGTTACTTGTGTAGTGTCAGGACCCGGGACGACGCAATAAAGATTTCATAATAAATTGCAAAAATACAAAAGTGATTAGTGACATTCTGTGGGTTCGCTTTCCCGTAATTGAAATGTTTCTGTTCAGAAATTGCTCAATTTCTTTCTAGAATTGGCACTCATGGCAAAACAGCAGGATACTGGCGCCAGTCTGCAGCGCCTGACAAATGGACTTGTGTTATAGAATTTGCGAAGGTGTTGCTTAAAAAAAAGACACTTGATAAATTAATTTGATATATTTCCGAGAAATCTTGTCAATAATTCCGACACCAATAAGTCAATGCAAAATGGAGTTGAAATTTCATTGGAAACGACATCGTCTATCAATGGGTGTATAAAAACAAATTTTGAAAAAATAATTTTAAGTTAAAAATTTTGGACTTAGACTGGATAATTATTCAGTGTAAGTCAAATTTATGGTTATCGAGGCTAAGTCCAAAAAAAGTCAACTCAAAACATTTTTTTTTTTGAAAATTTTTTTATTAATTTTTTTTAAATTTGAACAAACGATTACTTTGACTTTGAAAGGTAGAATAACATTCATTTTTATTTTTATTTTAAGGTTTATGTTTGTTATTTGCAAAGTGGGACTCTATACGCTCGAACAAAATTGGGAAATATTAAAAACTTACTTGGGCCTTTAACGCAAACTGTAAGAAATTTACGTGGAAAATTTTCGTGTTTTCACATGATGCTCATTTTCGTCTCGGTGGCTATGTCAATAAACAAAATTGTCGCATATGGAGTTCAGAGAACCCAAACGTGACTATTGAGAAGCCAACGCATCCACAACGAGTCACTGATTGGTGTGGATTTTGAGCTGGCGGCATCATTGGGACATGTACTGAAAAATTGTGTTGAAATTTGAAAAAATAATCAGTACTTTTTTATAGCCGATTCTAATTTATAATTTTAAATAGCCCACCAACTATTGTAGGTGGCGACAATGTAAAAAAATAATTTTTATTTTAAGTAGAAAATTTAGTTTTATTAATGCTATTGTTACCGCAACTTGTTATCCCGGCTTAAAGAAAACAGCCCTTTTAATATGTGTATTCTCATTTTGGAAATAAAAGTCCGATAACACCCGTTTATAAGTTCAATTAAAGGTATTTATAATGTCTACAAATCGTGATTTAGAAAAGTCTTTTTATGTATATTAAATGTTTGCAATTAAAAATAAAACAAAATAATTTTTCATATTTTTTTCTTCTATTTTTTATGTTTTTTTTTCGTGCCAGCAAATTTTTTAGATTTTTTTTTAAATTTTTTGGAGACTGTTTTTAAACCCCTGTTCCTATGTGTAAGTTAAATGTTTACATATTTTTTTTTAATTTTTCTTGAAATAAAATATTTTCTGCTTTCTTTCATAAGGAATTTGCTAATGAATTAAAATAAAATATTATTTGTTTATTTTTTTTTAAATTTGTGTAGAATGAAAGTGGCTTAAGACAGTGTATCCTGCGAAGGCAATGGTTCCCTTAGAGGTACCAACGTTGTCGATTTTTTTTATAAACGTTCAATAAGTAGTAGGATATTCTAAGAAAAAAATTTTGTGCTTCGGTGGAAATTTTTTACTTTGACCACCATCATACTATCTGGTACATATATATGTACCTTAATTTGATTTTATATAAACATTAATGTGATTAATAGTCGGTTTCCATAATATATTAGAAGTATTAATATATTAGAAAGTCTATATTTCTATAAGTTATTGGATTTTATTATTTCAAGTATTCATTTTCCTTTCATATTTTTCCTAAACGAATTTATCTTCAGAAAACCGACCCTAACCTCTTTAAACTCAAAATGAATTGAAATCTATTCAAATTTTGGTTAATTTCGTTTAAATATAAATTTAATCCTTAGTCCAATGACAACTTCTGAGGTCTTCCCTATTCTAAAGTCAACTTCTAAGGTCTTCCCATATACTATAGTCGACTTTTGAGGTCTACCTCTAATCCGAAGATGAACTCGTACATCTTCCTTATAAAGCCGACTTCTATTTTAATGATGACTTTTGTAGAATGCATCTATTCTAATGCCGACTTCTGAGGCCTTCCTTTATTATAAAGCCTATCTGTGGGGTCTTTCTCTGTTCTGAAGTCGACATCTGATATCATCCTCTATTCTAGGGTTGACTTTTGAGGTCCACCCCTATTGTAAAGGTGAATTGAAATCTATTCAGTTTCGATTAATTACCAATGAGGACTTTAGCCGTCTTCTCCTGTTCTAAAGTCAACATCTGAGGTTTTCCAATATTCTATAGTCGCCTTTTGAGGTCTACCTCTCGTACATCTTCCTTTATTCTAAACACGACTTTAGTGGTGTATCTGTATTCTAATGCCGACTTCTGAGGTGTTTCTCTATTCTAAATCCTATCTGTGGGATCTTTCCCTGTCTGTAGTCGACATCTGAAGACATCCTCTTTTCAAGGGGTTGACTTTTGAGGTCTACCCCTATGGTAAAGATGAATTCAATTTTGTTTAAATCTAAATCCTTAATCCTTGCATTTCATGTTTCCTGTACTTGTTGCCTTTTCTACAAATTTGCCACTTCTCATTTCCATTTCCAATAACATTCATCATAGAAAATTTGTTGTCCAAGTCCTTAGCATGTTGGCATTTTGCACGCCAACTAAAATTTTACGCCTACTTTTTTCACCGTCCAACTAACTGACTGACTGACTGTCCATTGAATTGCCATGTTTTCTTGTTTTTACTTCACGCTTACATCGTTGGAGTGAATGATTAATGCCACTATTGCCTGCAGGAACGGTCAAAACTGGGTTATCACTCGATGGCATCTGGGAAAACACTTTGGTGCAACACCTCTTCCTGGTGTCCACCCACCACACACAATTAACGGTGAAATTATACATTTTGTGCGAAAGAGAAAATAAGTTAATGAAATTTGCACGTAAAACTGTCAGAAGGGGTGAGCCATTAAAGTGTCAAATTACTTTAAAAAATAAATATTTTTACATGAATATGAATACATGTTGATATTGTGTGGGTAGCTTGAATATCGAAATCGTTTAGATGATCTAAAGAAGACAATAATTTTAATAAGCTCTCAATGGTTAGATAAATGTCCTCGAGGATTAAGCCATAAGTACTTTGGACGCTCATGCTTAGCTTCTTCCAAGGCGTATTTATACAGGTGATAGCACTAGAACAACAACAAATTCGGCAACAACAAAATACAAGTAATTTTTTGAATGGTGAGCCATACTGTCAAAGCAATATATATGGGATTTGACAGTTTCGGTTACTTTTGAATGAAAAAAATTTCAGTCAGCTGGGCTCGTGCTTATGGGGCCTTTCCCTGTTTTAAAGTAGACATCTGCGGTCTTCTCCTATTCTATTGTTGACTTTTGAGGTCTACCTCAATTCTAAGGGAGATTTCGTACATTTTCATCTATTCTAATTGCAACTTCTGAGAAAGTACTCTACTCTAAAGGCTATTTCAGAGGCCTTCCTCTATTCTAAAGTCATCTTATGAGAACGTCCTCTATTCTATAGGCTATCTCTGCGGCATTCCTCTATTCTAAAGTCTATTTGTAAAATCGTTCCATATTCATTGTCTAAGAACGTCTTCTATCTTAAAGTCAACTTCTGGGGTCTTTCTCTATTTCAAAGTAGACGTCTGCGACCTTCTTCTATTCTAGGGTGAACTTATGAGGTCTACCTCTATTCTAAAGTCAAATACTGAGAACGTCCTCTACTCTAAAGGCTATATCGAAGGACTTCCTCTATTCTAAAGTCACTTTCTGTCGCCGTCCTT
Organism: Polietes domitor; assembly: GCA_947397865.1. NCBI lineage: Eukaryota > Metazoa > Arthropoda > Insecta > Diptera > Muscidae > Polietes > Polietes domitor. Next base: position 172,149,134 of record OX377621.1, on the reverse strand, counting down.
CATTATAAAGACGTTATATGAGGACGTCCTCTATTCTAAAGTCCACTTCTGGAGTCTCTATCTATTCAAAAGCCAACTTATGGTATCTTCCTTTATTCTAAAGTCGACTTCTGAAGTCGTCCTTTAATTTAATGTTGTTATATGGAAATATCAATATTCTAAAGTGAATATTTGATGCCTTCCTCCTATTATAAAGTGGACTTTTGAGTATTACTACAGCGAGTTTGGCCTTTGAGGTATATGCATTTATCTTATCCTTAACAGTCGATCTTATGAGAACTTCCTATATTTTAGAATCTTTCTGAAGTATAAAATCGTCTAAAATGTCTCTGAATTAACATCTGACAGACAGTCGTCCATCCTTCACATTAGACTCCATTTCTAAGGTTTTCCTGAGGTTCCTTCCCGACAACCTTTATAGGATTTTTTCAAATTGTTACAATTCCGATTTGCTATTTTTATTATTGCTATTTCACGCATGATACCCCTGTGCTATGTATTTCTACTCTAGCAATAATTCCAAATTCTCTAATTCTCCCCAGTCATTCATAGCGGAAAGCCTACTGCAAAATGTTTGCATGCCTTGGAACCATTGACTCTGAAGATTAACAAACATTACCAAAAATGACTGTTCCATATGTTCACAAAACATGTTATCGCTGTGATATGCAAACAACCCGAAACTCCAACTCCAATGCCAGGGATTGCACACAACTCCAACTTCAACTACAGCAGTAAACGCGAATAGGAAAAGGACCAGCAGCTTAACTCACACTGCACTGCAACAGTCCCGGTGGCAAATTTGTTCGCCAAAACATAATCTCAATTACAGTCATTACACATTTTTATGAGTTCGGGCAGCTGAATGTTCAACCACATGACCCGAGAAGCACCCCCAACACCACCCCCTATCCTGCCTGCTTCGCGCTGTAAGGACATGCAGCAACTTTTAGGTGTTTGGGTTAATGACTCTGCATAACGAAGCACAGGATAGTTCCGGCTGGCTTCTGTGAAGAAGTAAACCTGGACTTTACATTGTAATGCCAGGTACTGGAGGAGCGAGGAAAAAACTGGCGACCATTAGTTTGGTTTTTCATTCCTGGCTCCACTATAATGTCAGATGTCACTTAAGGGAAATGCTTGCATGTTATGCAGCACATGAGCAGCACACCATCCAACAATCCAGCCAGCCCGGCCATCGAAGCGGCTCCCAATGCTTTTAGTGGCCCCAAGATTGTGTACGACAAAAAAGAGCCTGCCGATATTACTTACAGCTAATAAATGCTAATCCTTTTATGACCCACTCAGCAAAAGCAAAAATTAGGCCACCAAACCCGCAACACTCAGCACCGAGCCAGCCCAAACACCACCCCAAACGGAAATACCAAAATTTATGACCATTCTGGACAACAAACAAAAGGATTTCTCAGCAAACAAATTTTTTGTTAATTTTCTTCAACATGAACGAATTACGTTCGTTCCCCTGGCCACAAATATGTGAATGAATGGAGCGGAAGTGGTCTTAATGTACAAAACCACTCATTGTCGTAAAAAACAGGGAAGGGGGGGACTTAAAGTGCAACTTTTTTGTGATTCACTTCCGCCTTCAACAGGAATAAATGTGATTGTTTCAAGGATTAAATGCAAATTTGTTGCAAAATCCCACAAAGTTTCCCTTTAAACTTGGCATGCACTTCATTTGACGTTCTTCACCGACGTTTCAACAACACCAGCATGTTGACCTAAATACCAGTTCGAGTTGTGCCAACCAACGAGCATGTAAAATATTGTATTACACATTTCCACAAATGATGGCTGGTATCCTTTTGGTGCATCCTTCCGGTATCCACTTCCCCCGCCCCCGCCATCATAAAAACCAAAACTTTAAGCGATGCTAAATAAAGTTCTTTATGTGCAACGCTACCTCGACATGTTGATACATCGGTGTATTCATTTTGTTGTTTGTCTGTTTGTTGCAGTTGCAACCATCCATGTTGACTTCCGCAGTTGCAGCAGCATAACACTTTGTGAGGTAAAAGTGCTCAGCAAAGATGTGAAATGTTTCATGTTCTTCATCTCTCTGCTCCCTGTGAAAGCTGCCACTTAAAATAACATTTAACACTTTTCCCCATCTAAATATTTAAGAAACAAGTTTTGTTATATTAACTATGTATGTATGTATCTATGTGCGAGTGGAAGTTATGTGTGTTAAGTGCTATTTATACAAATATGAAAATAAAATAAAATTATGTTTGAGTGACTTGGGGTTGGATGGAAAATGAAAATTTGTTAAATAAAAGAGAAATTTACCCACATATTACTTAACAAAATGTCCTCCGTAAGAAGAAAAAAAATAGCTGGAATTCGAATGCATAGGGTGGGCCATGTAACATTTTAAAATTGTATTACCGATTACTTTGACTTTGAAAGTTAGAATAACTTTCATTTTTATTTCTATTTTCAGGTTTATGTTTGACATTTGCAAAATGGGATGCTATACGCTCGAACAAAATTGGGAATTATTAAAAACTTACTTCTAAAGTAGCGAGTCTTTAATGCAAACTTTAAGAAATTTACGTGGAAAATTTTCGTGTTTTCAGATGAAGCTCATTTTCATCTCGGTGGCTATGTCATTAAGAAAAATTGCCGCATATGTGGTTCAGGGAACTCACACGTGACTATTGAGAAGCCAATGCATCCACAACGAGTCATTGTCTGGTGCGTATTTTGGACTGGCCGCATAATTGGTCCATCTACCGAAAAATTGGGTTCAGTCATATGAATGATATTGTGTTCCATTATTAAATGACAAAGTTCAACCTTTCCAATAAAACCAGAAATTTGAAAAATAACCAGTATTTTATTTATAACCGATTCTGATTTAAAATTTTAGGTTCCTTCAATAATAAAACCTCTGTGTTTGGCTCTATAAATATAAATAAATATATGCTGGAGCTATCATCGGTACTTTGAGCTCCTCATCAATACTAAATCATACATATTTCTCTTCTAAGATTCATCGACTTCTTTCGTTCCATTGACTAACATTGATTCTCGTTCTATTTCCTTCTTACACTCTTACCTGCTTTACTAATTAGAACAGTCTATGGATTAATCTATATTCTAAAGGTCTTCTCTATTCTAAAGTGGGCCACTGTGGTCTGCATTAATTCTAAACTCGATCTCTGTGGTTTAACTTTATGCAATAGTTGACCTCAGGAGAATTCCTCCATTCTATAGTCAACCTCTGAATTTCACTAATCTAAAGCCAATCTCTGAACTCAAAGTATATTCAAAAATGTACCTCAGAGGAATTCCTCTAGTCTAGTGGTGATCCTTAAGGGTCAACCTCTGAGGTCTTCCTCAATTCTAATGTCAACCTCTGAGATCCTTCATTTCTCTAAATTGTAGTTCTGAGATTGTCGTCTACGCTAAATTCCATATACTCTAAAGTCGACCTCTGAGGTCTTCCTCCATTTTATAATCGATCGCGGAGGTTTCCCTTGAGTGATTTATGTGGATTTCCGACCTTTGAGGTTTCCGATTATTCTAAAGTCGAACTCTGCGGACTTCCTCTATTCATCGATAGATGTCAGAGGTTTCCTTTATTCTAAAGTTGATTTATGAGTTTTTCCTCTCTTCTAAAGACAACCTCTGAGGACATCCTCTATTTTACGATCGATCTCGGAAGTCTTCCTTTATTCTTAAGTTGAATTCCGCTCTTTTAAAGATAACCTATTAGGCTTTCCTTTATTCAAAAGTTGATCTAAGAGGTCTTCCATAACTCTAAATTCGACCTCTGAGGTTTTACTCTATTCTAAAATCGAACTATGAGAACTTCATCCATTCGACGATCGATTTCGGAGGCCTTCCTTTATTTTAAAGTTAATTTCCTCTGTTGTTGTTTGTATGTATAGTTGGTCTGTTATGTTGTATGTGTTGTTTCCTCTTTTAAAGTCGATACGTCGATAACGTCTTCCTTCACTCTAAAGCCGACATCTAGGGTCTATAATCTATCAGGGAGTATTGTTTTACTCTAAAGACATTACTTTAATGTTTTATTCTATTCTAAAGTCAATCTCTGAGGTCTTTCTCTACCCTGAAGGTGAACTCGTAGATTTTCATCATTCTAAAGTTGACCTCTGGAATCGGTCTTTATTCTAATGTCGGCTTTTGAGGATTTATTTTTATTCCAAAGGGGCATATTATTGACAGCAGCCAAGTTGAAGAGTTTTCCTGAAGTCGACCTCCAAAATCTCAAGTTCTGAATTATTATATGGTATAGTCGCTATCATTGATCTTCATTCATTGAAGAAGTCATTGATCTTCTTCTATGATAGAGTCGCCACCATAGATCTACTTCTATTGTAGAGTCTCCTACCTTCATGTTCTTCTATGAGATTTAGGTTATGAAGTCATCCTCTGTGCTGAAACCATTCATTCCTGAACTACAATCGATCTCCTTTTTTATACCAGCATCCATTTTCTGTAGAAGAGATCACCTCTTAGATTCTTTTAATGGCACTACTTCTACGTATTTTTTCAAAACATAAATATTTGTCTCCAACAAATCCTTTGTGTATCGAGGTCGACCTCCGAGATCTACTGCCATACTGAATTTAACATTTAAGAATTTTCTATTTAAGCTTGAGTCGACTTTTAGAGCCTAGGGGTTGAATCTTTTTTAGACTCTACATCAAGAGCGACCTCCGAAGAAAAAATATCTCCATATTCACTAAAAAAGCATCAGAGTTCTCGTCCTATACCAAAGCTAGGGTTCTCTCCTGTATCACCATAATATCGCATCCTTCAATGTCTGGTTTCAATTATTTACCTAAATCGACGATTGATTTTTCGCTCTCCATCCAAGTCTTCCTTCGAGTTTTTCTTCCTCTATATATCCACATATCGATTATGCAATTGAATTATCCTTTATTATAAAAGGTAACCTGGAAGTTTTTTACCCTTCAGTTGACTTCAAAGTTCGAATCCTCTATACCTATTATTTTTCCTTGGTTTGAGTTTATTTTGAGTGTCATAACTAGCATGACTGTCGAAATAAGATAAATAAGTCCAATCTTGTCTGATTCTTATGAATAGAATTTATTTTTTTTTAATTTTATCACAGATGCTCAACTATTCCAAAATAAAATAACTTTTTGGACGAATGAAACATTTACTCTACCTCTGTCTGGTTTTTGGACTTAACTATTTAATTTAAGCTTCAATTATACATAAATATGAGAAATAATAATTTTTTTGTTTTTTTTTTTTCGGTTAGACCACTCTTGCTTGATGCGCTTCAAAAGTATATTGAAATTTCGGTTTAAGTTAAAGTTTCTGTTTAATTTTCCGTTTTATTTATGTTTCATAACACTAGTCAACAGTCAAAATGTACTCGGGATGCGATAATTTTTTCTGTGTAGATAACCTTGACATGAGCTCGAAAAACGCAATAAAAAATTTTTTTTTCGTTTGGTTTTTTTTTTATTATTTTTTTTTTAAATTTTAAAAATTTTTTTTTGGTTAATTTGTTTCGTCCGGCATAACTCGGGAACCACTAGCCCGATTTAATTGAATTAAATTTTAAAAAATTTAAAATTACAATTCCCTTAATCTGTTCATATATTGTTTTCCTATACAAGCAACAGTTTCCAAGTTAAAAATGAATATATAAAGGAAAAAACTTATTTTTTGCCTAAAAATTTAAAATTTTTTTTTTTAAAAAATCCATAAAAAATCCAAAATGAAAAAAAATGTCAAATCTTATTACTTTTACGTACAGTCACATAACCTATGAGCAAAATGAGACAAAGATCATGAAAATCGATGCACGCGTTTCGCTTTTATTCGCAATTGAGTAAAAGTATGAATTTCAAAAATTTAAAAAATTTTTTTTTGGTTAATTTGTTTCGTCCGGCATAACTCGGGAACCACTAGCCCGATTTAATTGAATTAAATTTTAAAAAATTTAAAATTACAATTCCCTTAATCTGTTCATATATTGTTTTCCTATACAAGCAACAGTTTCCAAGTTAAAAATGAATATATAAAGGAAAAAACTTATTTTTTGCCTAAAAATTTTAAATTTTTTTTTTTAAAAAATCCATAAAAAATCCAAAATGAAAAAAAATGTCAAATCTTATTACTTTTACGTAAAGTCACATAACCTATGAGCAAAATGAGACAAAGATCATGAAAATCGATGCACGCGTTTCGCTTTTATTCGCAATTGAGTAAAGGTATGAATTTCAAAAATTTGCTCGACATATGCACAACTTTGTCTATGGTAAGGTTTTTTCTTTTTTTTTTGATTCTCAGAATTAACAAAACGGAATAAACAAAGGGTTATTTAATTTTTATGATTGCGTAAGCAAAGTAATAAACGCTAATAAATGTGCGTGAACAATTAAAAGGAAAAAAGGAAAGGGGACTTTTTTAATTATTTGGGTTTTCCGTTGGCTACCTGTATGATTTTTTTACAGAAATGCAACCCACATTTAAGGGTGGTCATTATTCGGAAAATTTAAGACTCACACATGGTGAAACAGGTATGTAGCCACCGTAAAAAAATATACACCCATTTATAAGTACCTGTCAGTAAAATACTAAACAATACACAGTATAAATAGGTCTTCATTGATCGATTTTACTCATTCAACAAGTGTCGACGAACGCGATAGTTAAAATGAGCAAACGTTCGCGAGGATTTGAATGCAATACCAATCCAAGTAATTTTTGTTACATGTGCGGAGAATACGTTTCTGAAAAAAACAAGCGTTGTTTTTCACCTAAATTGAGAGATTCATTTGAAGAGAGCTTCAATTTAAAGGTCTCAAACATAGATGAGCGGTGGAGAGTGGCGTCTTTTCATCGACAGCAACAAGCAGAGCCTTAAAGCAATTTTACTGCACAACGGCAACAAGAAACCTTCGATTCCAATTGCTCATGCCGTAGACACCAAGGAAACATACGAAGTCATGGACAATCTACTAAAGTGCCTTAACTATGAGGGATTTGGAACGAAGGATTTTGGAACGAAGCTATGATGGGGGACTATATCTGGTTCCTGATAAGAGAAACAGACCCACAACAATATAAAAGAAAGACAAAAGCACATAATTATTTTTAATTTGAAGGTTTTTATTTTTGTGTTTAGATATTTTTTTTTTAAACTTTTTTATAATTAATTAATGTTGATATCCTTAGGATAATTTCTTGTACATATATCGAATTGTTTTTTAATTTAAAGTCATATATTTTTGTCACCCAAAAATTTTAATTTTTTTTGTAATAAAAAAGAAAAAACCTTACCATAGACAAAGTTGTGCATATGTCGAGCAAATTTTTGAAATTCATACCTTTACTCAATTGCGAATAAAAGCGAAACGCGTGCATCGATTTTCATGATCTTTGTCTCATTTTGCTCATAGGTTATGTGACTTTACGTAAAAGTAATAAGATTTGACATTTTTTTTCATTTTGGATTTTTTATGGATTTTTAAAAAAAAAAATTTTAAATTTTTAGGCAAAAAATAAGTTTTTTCCTTTATATATTCATTTTTAACTTGGAAACTGTTGCTTGTATAGGAAAACAATATATGAACAGATTAAGGGAATTGTAATTTTAAATTTTTTAAAATTTAATTCAATTAAATCGGGCTAGTGGTTCCCGAGTTATGCCGGACGAAACAAATTAACCAAAAAAAAATTTTTAAAATTTTTGAAATTCATACTTTTACTCAATTGCGAATAAAAGCGAAACGCGTGCATCGATTTTCATGATCTTTGTCTCATTTTGCTCATAGGTTATGTGACTTTACGTAAAAGTAATAAGATTTGACATTTTTTTTCATTTTGGATTTTTTATGGATTTTTTTAAAAAAAAAATTTAAATTTTTAGGCAAAAAATAAGTTTTTTCCTTTATATATTCATTTTTAACTTGGAAACTGTTGCTTGTATAGGAAAACAATATATGAACAGATTAAGGGAATTGTAATTTTAAATTTTTTAAAATTTAATTCAATTAAATCGGGCTAGTGGTTCCCGAGTTATGCCGGACGAAACAAATTAACCAAAAAAAAATTTTTAAAATTTAAAAAAAAAATAATAAAAAAAAACCAAACGAAAAAAAAAATTTTTATTGCGTTTTTCGAGCTCATGTCAAGGTTATCTACACAGAAAAAATTATCGCATCCCGAGTACATGAAATTTTTTTCAATTTGTTGACTAGTGTAATTATTAAGTTAAGTTATCTAAGTTTTCTTAGAATTTCATCGAAAACCTTTTCACAACGATTATCAAGTTTTTCAGTCAGTCAATCATCAATTACCCTCCCTATCCCTTATAAAAGGAGAACTTGGTAAGTCTGACCTAGAACTACTATTTTTCCAATGACAAAGGAAAACAAACTATTAATTACCTACCACAATAAATCCGGTCATCAATGATCCCTTTAGGCGCTTAAGCAAATAAGGGCAATTAATCGAGTTTGCCTCCACGCGAGCACCAATTACAACAGCCTCCATTAATATAAGATACTACTCCTATGTCAATTTGTCCATTTACGTATGATGCCATTCAAAGTCGAACAAGAAAAAATCTTCATTAGCGGAGTGAGTGAAGTGATTTATTGCTAAATGATGTAAATTTCCAAAATGGATTGATTCTTTACGATACAATGAAATCACGCTGTCTGCCTCTGCCAACCACCAAGACGAGCTGAACACAATAAAGAAATTGAATGAGAAGACAGAAGAATGACTGAGTAATCATGGGTGGTGAAGGGAAGAGACATACGTCTGGATAGTGGTGGTCAACATGATGGCTGCTGTTCCTACTGCTGGCGGTTAGAGTTTCGATAGGGTTTTTCTTTTTCGTTTTTTTTGCTTGGTGATGATTAATTATTTGTGAATTGAACGTTAATTTAATTCTTATGTGGATTTCAGAGGTTTCCTCTGGCCGTGTGACTTTAATGGGGTATTTTGGGTGATTTTTTGTTTGTTATACAAAAATTTATTTGTTACAAAATGTGTAACAATTGTTTGGATTTCGTTTCGTTTTCAGATGTATGTATGTATGTCCACACATATGGTGGACATACTCGTAGTTCACCATATGAATAGTGAGAATGATGATGATGATTTATCATTTCGAAATCTTGGCTTTTGTTGCAGCAACAATTTGTCATTGATGTGATTGAAATTTATTATGACAGATTTTTATCAAAAGTTTTATGCTCAATTCAATTCATTGAAATCAAAAAAAGAAAAAAGATTTCAATCTCGATGACTTGCATGTCTGTTGGCGAATGGTCATAAATTCTTTCATGTGTGAAGGGTTTATTAAAAATTCACTAATGTTGCCGCTGTCACTGCCACTGCTGCTGATGTCCACGATGATGATGATGATGGTGTGACAATGATATCGGCAATAATAAAGTCATTTTATGGACAATTATGTAGATAAGAAGCCAATTATTGCCCCATAAATAATTGTTATGAGCAAATAAAGGGAATCATAAATAAATACTTATACTTTATGCAGGATACACTTGGAGAAAAACTAAAGAAATGAATAGGACATTATTGTTATTCTTGTATAATTATAATCATTGCTATTGTAATTCACAGATTATACAGACAGATATATTAAAGTTTTCGTAGATAAAATCTGGAAACAGACTTTGGCTTCACTTCAATTTTGACACGAAGCCATGAAATTTTGATCAGGAACTTAATTATTCATTAAATGAATTGTGCATTGGGCTGTATGGATGTAATTTCGACTTTTTGAAACTTTGTCCATATCCCTATGTTGAAATTTAGACCACAGCCACATTTTTGACATCATAACACATAGGATATGTATTTGTTTCTCAATAATCACTAGTCGGTTTTCTGTACCACAAATGTGACAATTTTGACGAATAACGAAGCCATTAAGATTGAAATTATGTTTATCTCTAAAGACACTACGCAACAAAAATTTTGTTGAAGGTTTTTTTATAATTTTTATAGCTTTTTCTGCTGTATTCTAAACTCGAAAACAATATTATTTTTTTATTATTTTATTTTAAATTAAAAATCAATTTTTTCTTTGAAAAAAATCATTTTTTTGCCACAAAAAATCGTAAAAAAGTATTTTGTTTTATTTTTTTAATAGCTAACAAAAATTTTATATGTAAATATATATATATATATATATATATAAATGTAGAAGTTATGATACTCCTTGTAGACGCCACAAATATTTTTTCGAAGGTTATATCTGATGTATTCTAAACTCGAAAACAATATTAAAATATTTTTTAAGGTATTTTTTTTTAAATTTTTTACTAAAATTCCAATTTTCGGCGAAGGTACCTTAAATATTTGCACTCTCATTTTGCAAATAAAGGGTGATTTTTTAAAAGCTAAAGGAAAGTTTTTCAGAAAAAAACACATAAAATTCAGAAAAATTCATGAAATCTTTATTTGAATCGATAGGTCCGTATAATTTAATGTTTGAAGATTATTTCATGCAAATGTTGACCTTGACTGCGCCTCAAATGGTCCATCCGCTTAGTCCAATTTTGCCATACTCTTTCCAACATTTCGGCCGGTATCTCACGAATAAATGCTTCAATGTTGTCTTTCAATGCGTCAATTGAAGTGGGCTTGTCTGTATAGATATGAGCATTAACATAGCCCAACAAAAAATAGTCTAAAGGCGTTAAATCGCACGATCTAGGCGGCCAATTGACCGGTCCCGAACGTGAAATAAAATGTTCACCGAACTCGCCTCTCCATTGTTGCGCGTGCTGTGTGGCATGTGGCACCTTCTTGTTGAAACCACATGTCATGCAAGTCAAGCTTTGCATTTTGGGCAAAAAAAAGTTGGATATCATCTCACGGTAGTGCTCACCATTCACAGTTACGTTACGAATCGCATCATCTTTGAAGAAGTACGGTCCAATGATGCCACCAGCCCATAAACCGCACCAAACTGTGACTTTTTCTGGATGCATTGGTAGCTCTTGCAATACTTCTGGCTGATATTCACTCCAAAATCGACAATTCTGCCTATTTACGTACCCATTGAGCCAAAAATGAGCTTCGTCGCTGAACACAATTTTTCGGTAAATGAACTTTCTTAACAGAGCACGCATTTTGATAATAAAATTCAATAATTTGAAAGCTTTGTTCATTTGTAAGACGATTCATGGTTAAATTATAGACCAAACTGAAGATGTTTGACAGTGAAACAAAGCACGAAACGTGCGTCAGCTTTTTAAACCAATGTTGCCAAAAAGATAATAGCTAGAAAATCACCCGTTATAAGTCCGATAACAACCGCTTATAAATAAAGGTAATTATGATGTCTACAAATTACATATTCACATAGAAACAGAAACAGGAACAGTATCCAAAAGTTTGGGAAAAATTAATTCTTTTCTGTATTTGCTGGCACAAAAAATATAAAAAAAAGTCGGAAAGATGTATTTTGTTTTATTTTTTAGTTAACAATCTAACGCAAAAATAATGCTTATGTGTAAAAAATCTATGAATAAATATAGAAGTTATGATACGAATAGCAAATCATGTTTTTTTGTTTAATTTGTATTTACTATCGCGAAAAATCCCTTTTCAAATTAGACAACAGAAGATTTTATTTTACGAAGAAAACAAGGTCTAGGTAAAGAATATATATGGATAAATGTAGAAGTTATGGTATGGGTCTTGTACTTCGTCTTCACATAAGACTAAATCAATTTAAACAAAAACTTTGTAAAAATTTCTAGATTTTTTTAAAATTCCTCTATTTCTATAAAAGGGTCATATGTTCATTTATCCATAGATTTTCTTTAATTAGATCTTGTTTTCTTCCTTATGATGTCACCTATAGCAAACTAAAATAAAATGATCTGTTATCTAATTTGTAAAGGGCTTTTTCGCGCGATTTAAACAAAAATTAAATAATATGATTTAAAAAAGATCTGTTACGTCTACAAAGAGTGTTATAACTTCCATAATGTTTTTACTTATAGACATTGATTTTTGCGTTAGAATTTTAGCTTTTAAAAAATAAAACAAAATATATTTTTTCAGATTTTTTTCTATATGTTTATGATTTTGCCAGCAAAAATAGATTTGTTTTCCCAAATTGTTGAAGACCTAACCCACAGTTTCTATATGAAAGTGTAATTCGAAATATTTGTAGAAATCAAAATTTCCTTTAATTTAACACATAACTGGTTATTGGACTTATATTTTCTAAAAGAGAGAACAGATATTAAAAGTACCTAGGAAAATTCGTCGCAGGTACCTTTAATAGCTTTTCTCATTTTGAATATATTGGTCGGATCGAACCCACTTGCTCATTTAATGATAATTATGATGTATACAAATGTTGTGAATTCCACTATCACATAGAAACGGTGATTTAGGAACAGCGTCCAAAAAAATATATATATTTTTTCGAAAAAAAAATCTATTTTTTGCTGGCACAAAAAAAATTATAAAAAATAGAAAAAAGTATTTTGTTTCCTTCGTTAGGACACCAGCTATTACAAAACAAAACATTCTGTTATCTAATAAGTAAAGGGATATTTCGCGCTATTTAAACAAAAATTAAAAAATATGATTTTAAAAAATTTTTTGCGTCTACAAAAAGTATCATAACTTCTATGGGTAAATATAGATTATATAGATTTTGCGTTACAATGTCAGCTATTAAAAATTAAAGCAAAATACTTTTTTCTATTTTTTATGATCTTTTTCGTCCCAGCAAAAATATATTTTTAACAAAAATATTTGTTTCCCAATTTTTGTGAGGCTGTTCCTTAACAAATGTTTTATGTGAAAGTGTAGTTCATAATATTTGTAGCCATCATGAATACCTTTCATTTGACGTGAATCATCGTGTGTTATCGGACTTATATTTCCAAAATAAGAGTACAAATATTAAAGGTATTTAATTTTAGTAAAAAAAAAAGAATCAGCATGCCTTAATGTACACAAAAAATATTTTTTTTCCGGTTTGTACGCACATTTTTTTGCCGAAATTGGATTTTTAGTAAAAAAATAAAAAAATAATAATTAACCATAAGAAATTTTAATATTAATATTAAAGGTATTTAATTTTAGTAAAAAAAAAGAATCAGCATGCCTTAATGTACACAAAAAATATTTTTTTTTCCGGTTTGTACGCACATTTTTTTTGCCGAAATTGGATTTTTAGTAAAAAAATAAAAAAATAATAATTAACCATAAGAAATTTTAATGTCGTTTTCGAGTTTAGAAAGCCAAAATATATAAGAAAATTTTACACATGACCATTCGACAAAATTGCATATTGCATATTTAATCTGCAATTTTATTTTAAAATCCTTATATCCTTAAAATCATTTATAAATATTCCTTAGCATTGAATGGCTATGTTTCTCGGACTAATGTCATATGGCACCAACTAAGTGAGACCTCCATATCGCCCAAATCCATATTTTGCAAACACTGCTTTTGCACTGCCAGTGGAATTTTGCAAGAGTAAAGGCTACATTTCTTGGCGGTTTTATGAATCCTAATGAGACAACTTTTTGACGATTAACAAAGCCATCAAGATTAAAATGAGCTGAAGATGAGTACGTTAGAAAAACTCCTTTATTTTCGGAATACTGCTGTCTTTTCCAACAACTCTTAACCACACATATAACGAAGATTACGAATTAGTGTCACAATAAAATTTTAATGTGAGACCAACACAAGACCAGATAATGAAGAAGTGAGGGCCAACTTTCTGTTTTATTTTATCTTTCTTTTAAAAAATATAGATTTTTCCAAACACTAAACATAGACAGGTTCAGAAACAACATCTAAAAATTTGGGAAAAAATAATTATTTAAAAAATATATATTTATTTATTTTGGTACGAAAAAATTATAAAAAAAAATAGAAAATAAGTGGGAAAAAGTATTTTGTTTTATTTTTAATAGCTAACTGTCTAACTCAAAAAACAATTTTTATTTGTAAAAAATATATGTATAAATGTAGAAGTTATGATACTGTTTGTAGACACAAACAAATTTTTTAAATCATTTTTTTATTTTTTAATAGCGCGAAATAAAAAAAAATTGCAAATTATAAAAAAATATTTTGTTTTAGTTTGTAATTTCTGGGATCTTAATGAAGAAAACAAGTTATTTTTGAAAAAAGTCTATGAAAAAGGGAATTTAAAGAAGTAATCCTTTGAACATTTATTCATATAATTATATAAAATAATATTGCGATGAAATTAAGATACGAATTTAAAAAAATCTATAGATAAACTCTGAAGCTATGAATTATTATATGAAGGTTGCTCTTCTCTTATGGCAAATGTGTGAAAAATAAGTCATGGAACTTTACTCTATGGCGGATTTCTTAAAGTTCTTTCACTAGTAATAATTGATAATGATTAACTAATTAATTTTTTATTACACTAGTAAATACATTTTTAAATAATTTAATTTAAAGTTTAGACCGAAATTTCCCAAATAGTTTTTTCTTACTGTGTGTGAATTTTTCTTCGTTGTACCAGAATTACTCCTACTCAGAGGTTTTCTTAAATAAATAATGATTGATTATGATTAATTAATTAAATTTTTATTGAGACAGTAAATAAATTTTTAAATAATTTTTTATTACCTCAATTTTCAATTCTTCGTTGAATCAGAATTACTCGAACTCAGCGGTTTTCCTAGTGTGTTCGTCAGTAGTAATGATTGATTATTATTAATTAATAATTTTTTATTAAGCTAGTAAATAAGTTTTTAAATAATTTTATATAGCCTAAAGTTTCAATTCAAACATTTTGTGTTATAAATAGTTTTTTTCTTTCGGTGTGTGAATTTTTCTTCGTTGTGCCAGAATTACTCCTTCTCTACTCCTCTTTCCCCCTATTAATCACTTAATGAAGAAATTAGTCCGAACCAGAAAAAAGCAAAGAAATCAATTTCACAAATTCATGGAGAAGACAGACCCCCATAAAAATAATTATCTCTCAAACATGGCAGGAAAATAAAAACATACTGGACCGGCAAAAGCTGTAAGGGTGCCCCTCGTCTGTTCAATGGTCAGTGTGAAGGCTGGCTGGCTTGCAAACAAATCACCCGCTTCTTTGGACATAACTGACCAGTCCGGGGATGTTGTGTTGACCGTGCGTCAACTCATAGGAGAATAATAAAATTCACATTAAACTCTAATAGCGAAACAGATGAAGGAAGAGCCAGGGAAAGTTATTTATTTGTTTTTGGTGATGGTCCTTAAATTGAACATGCATACGTCTGGCCAGCCGCTGGACGAACGTCTCCATATAACCAACCAACATCTTAAGTGGATAAAACTACTTGGGACAAATATGTCACTCATTTCGATAAATGATGATGTTCAGATGCCTTTAAATATTTGAGTATGTAGGCATGAATTAGTATAGCAACTGCAGGGACGGGTGGTGTGAGAAAGGAAATTGGGGGAGCAATGAGTGGTATCGATTAGGGAAAGTAATATATTCTTGCTGTAAGAAGGATAACCTATTGGGGAAATTTTTGTTCTAAAAAAGTGCGAAATCTATTAAAATGTGTGAGGAACAGTTCGACAAATTCGAAAAAAGAAATTAGTTTTTTTTTCAATTTTCAAAATCTGAAAACGATAGAAATGTGTATATAATACGAAAAAACTAAATTTGTTCTGCTAATTATGAACTAAAACGTAAAATAATGTGAAAAAACATAAATCCAAAAAATATAAATTTTAATTTTCTTTAAAATCGAAAGAAACGAAACGTAGTCAACTTCGGGCTACTTTCTAAAATA
Organism: Polietes domitor; assembly: GCA_947397865.1. Classification (NCBI taxonomy): domain Eukaryota; kingdom Metazoa; phylum Arthropoda; class Insecta; order Diptera; family Muscidae; genus Polietes; species Polietes domitor. The sequence goes on along the minus strand of OX377621.1, from coordinate 172,133,304 downwards.
TATTCGATTGTCCGATTTTCAATATAAATGTCTCAAAGGAATCCTTGGGTCTTTGTCCAATTTCAATTTTTTACAGAATCCGAAAATGGTCACTAGAACATTTTGATTCTGGTCCACTGTGCGACGCTGCGTTTTACTTTAACAGCTGATTGGGTAAACTTTAGTACACTCACAACAAGCCGAAAACGAAAAAAACGCAGCATCAAAAATAAAAAGCTTTGGTGAGAACGACCCTTAAATATTCATGAGTTTCAAAAAATAAGATTTGGAATACTTGTAAAGTTGGATTCGAAGAGGATTTGTGCAAAATCTAAGGAACAAATTCGATCTAAGACCCGTTCACATACCAAGGTTCACCCAAAATTTCGATAAGAATCATATTTTTCATAGAAAATGTGTAAGATTTCATATGACATCTCTGAGATACTTTTGAATTCTATAAACCTTAACAATACCTGTGCCCATCCTAGTAACAACCTGCGCAATTCCCATCGTCTCCCCTCCCTAGAGCCACTAAACTAAGTTCTTTGACAAGTCCTTTGACCAACACAACGTCTTTATTTAAGTAATGAACTTTTGTTGTTTTGCTATAATTTGTTGTCTATCGTAGTTGTTGTCATGGTTTGTCATTTCGCTCTACTCTCTCTCCAAGGATATCCTCCTCCTCCTCCTCCTCCTCCACCTCCGCCACACGCAATAGTCATTTTAGATGATTAACTTTTATTGCCGCAATGTTGCCTCTTGGCTACTGGCTATCGCCTGGCATAGTTGCCATTCGTAATACCCTCTGTTGTGGTCTCTGGGTGGGCTGTGGTGGCGTTGTTGTTGTGGTCACAATAATGAAGTGACACTTGATTTGTAACTATCCGGGGAAATTGGCTTTAATGTTGAATGTGTTGAGGCACGTGTTTTACTCCACTTCTTTTGGCATTTGTGGATTAAAGCGTAATTAGTTGATTAAAAATTGTCGATGCTGGAACTATGGATATATGGATACGCACAAACATAGCTAGGTATAGACATATATAGGGTGGGCTATTTACAACTTTAAATTGGAATTGGCTATAAAAAAAGAATTGATTATTTTTTCAAATTTCTGGTTTTATTGGAAAGCGCTTGAACTTTGTCATTTAATAATGGAACACAATAGCATACATTTGACTACCACGACTGGCTCGGCAGTATTCATCCGATCAACCCAGTTTAAATTTAAATTTTTAAATGGCCCACCATATATATTGGATGTTCGATGAGGAATCCAACAAAAAAATTATTTGTTGTGTGCATCGAGACATGCTGATTCATAACATAACACAAACATTTTTTTGAATATTTTTTATTAATTTTTTACTAAAAATTAAATTTTCGGCGATGATACCTTTAATATTTGTACTCTCATTTTGGATATGTTGGTTCGATCGCACCCGCATATATTTTCTCTTAAAAGAAAGTTGTGATGGCTACAAATATTGCGAGTTAAACATTCACATCGAAATAGTGGTTTATGAACAGCCTCCAAAAATTTGGGAAAAAAGTAATTTTTCAAAAAAAAAAAAAATATTTTTGCTGGCACGAAAAAAATCATAAAAATAAAAAAAAACGCATTTTGTTTTATTTTTTAATAGTTAACATTGTAACGCAAAAAGCAATGTTTATATGTAAAAAATCTATGATACTCCTTGTAGACACAAAATATTGTTTTTAAATCATGATTTTTTATTTTTTGTTTAAATAGCGCGAAAAATTATTATTTTTAATTGAGTTGCATATGTAAGTATTGTCATGGTCTTGAGCCAGGACTATATCCCAGTTCAATTCAAATATTGATTACAGACCAAAAAAAATGCAAACGAAAAAACTAAAACAAATGAGCGTTGGCACGGCAGAAGTATTGCTGGGTAACTATACCTGCATATACACATACTTACATATGCAACTCAATGAGATGCTTGGAAGATGGCATGTGTGCTTTATTACTTGGTGCGATTTTTTAAACGCAATTTCGGCAAGTGAGTTGTGCTTCTCGTTCGTTTGTGAGAATCATCTCCTTATAGAGGCCGGGTTTGATGTTGATAAGTCGCTGCGAAGCCACTTGAAAAGACTTTTGACATGGTCGAAATCATGATCGTGGTAGACTGCAGCCAAGTAATAAATGTCACCATGCCATTTGTAAATAAATTTCCATTCTATTAAATATAGAAGCAAAATGGTCAAAAATTGTTTTAGTTTGTAATAGCTGTTTTAGTTTATGAAGAAATCAAGACATTTTTGAAGAAAATCTATAATAAATAAATGTAGAAGATGGTGAATTTTAAAAAATCGTGTGTCACGAAGTTTTTGCTTACATTGATTTAATCACATTTGAAGACAACATGTTCTCCCACAAGAAGGACCAAAACTCATACATTAATTCATAGATTTTTTTAACTAGGCCAAACTAAAATCAAATATTTGTCTAATTCGTAAAAATATGTAAACTCAGTTTTCTATCTACAACAAAAATTATGATTAAAAATCTTTTGAGTCTACAAAGAGTATCAATAGATTTTTTTCGAAAAAAACTTCCCCAATTTTTAAATACTGTTCCTAGACCACTTTTTATATGAAATTACTATCTTAGCTACTAAAAAATAAATCAAAATATTTTTTGCGATTTTTTTCTATATTTTAGTAATTTTTTTTTGAAAAATATAATGTTTTAGAAAATTTTTGAAGACTGTTCCTAAACCACTGTTTCTATGCGAAAGAGTAATATGTTAGCTATTACTAAATAACACAAAATATTTCTTCGACTTTATTTCTATTTTTTTCGTACCAGCAAAAATAGATTTTTTTTTGAAAAAAATATTTTTACCCCAAATTTTTGAAGTGCATTTTTTTACATATAAAATTTTTTTCTTTGCGTCAGAATGTTGTCTATTAAAAATAAAACAAAATATGTATTCATCCTTTTTCTATTTTTTAAATTTTTTGAATCATTTTTTATATGAATTCAATTAAAAAATAAAACAAAATATTTTTTCCGACTATTTTTCTAATTTTTAAGATATTTTCGAAAAAAAAACTATTTCCCAAATTTTTGTAGGCTGTTCCTAAACAACTGTTTCCAAAATTCGCAATATTTGTAGCCATCATGAGTACCTTTAATTTAATATATAACCGGGTGTTATCGGGCGTATATTTCCAATATGAGAGTACAAATATTTAAGGTACCTTCGTCAGAATTTTAGAAAACAAATTAATAAAAATACCACAAAAAAAATAATATTAATAAAAGCAAAAAACACCAGAAAATGTGGAATTTTTCTTTATATTTTAGCAAAAATTTAAAAATGTGATTTAAAAAAATAGCGTCTACAAAGAGTATCATATCTTCTACATTTATCCATAGTATTTTTACATATAAACATTGCTTTTTCCATCAGAATATTGGCTATTTAAAATTAACTCAAAATATTTTGTACGGATTTTATTCTATCTTTTATGATTTTTATTCGTGCCAGCAAAAATATTTTTTTCAAAATTTTGTAAACTATTGTTTTCTATGTAAAATATATTTGTAGCCATCATGAGTACCTTTAATTTAACATATAACCATATCTTCTACATTTATCCATAAATTTTTACATATACAAAATTTTTTTCGTCAGAATGTTGGCTATTAAAAAATAAAACTAAATATTTTTTTTATTTTTTATGATTTTTTAGTGCCACCAAAAATTGATTTTTTTTTTTTCGAAAAAAAAAATCCAAATTTTTGAAAACTGTTCCTAATTCGCAATATTTGTAACCATCATGAGTACCTTATATAACCGGGTATTATCAGTCTTATATTTCCCAAAATGTTAATATCGTTTTCGAGTTTGAAAGCAAAAATACATCAGAAAATGTGGGAGTTTTCTCTATTTAAGCAAAAGTTAAAAAATGTGATTTAAAAAATCTTTAGCGTCTACAAAGAGTATCATATCTTCTACATTTATCCATAGAATTTTTACATATAAATATTGCTTTTTGCGTCAGAATGTTGGCTATTTAAAAATAAATCAAAATATTTTTTAGGGATTTTTTTCTATCTTTTATGATTTTTTTTCGTGCCAGCAAAAATATTTTTTTTCAAAAATTTGTAAACTATTGTTTTCTATGTGAAATTTATTTAATTTAACATATAACCATAACTTCTACATTTATCCATAGATTTTTACATATACAAAATTTTTTTCGTCAGAATGTTGGCTATTAAAAAGTAAAACTAAATATTTTTTCCGATTTATTTTTTCTATTTTTTATGATTTTTAAGTGCCAGCAAAAATTGATTTTTTTTTCGAAAAAAAATCCAAATTTTTGAAAACTGTTCCTAATTTGCAATATTTGTAACCATCATGAGTACCTTTAATTTAACATATAACCGGGTCTTATATTTCTCAAAATGAGAATACAGATATTTAAGGTACCTTCGACGGATTTTTAGTAAAAAATTAAAAAATTACCATACACAATTTTAATATCGTTTTCGAGTTTGAAAGCAAAAATACATCAGAAAATGTGGGAGTTTTCTCTATTTAAGCAAAAATTAAAAAATGTGATTTTTAAAAACAATCTTTAGCGTCTACAAAGAGTATCACAACTTCAACAATTATCCATAGATATTTTACATACAAACATTAATTTTTGTGTCAGAATGTTGGCTATTAAAAAATAAATCAACATAACTTTACCTCTTCTTTTCCTATTTTTATGATTTTTTCGTGCCACCAAAAATATATTAAAAAAAAATATTTTTTTTCAAAATTCTTAAAAACAGATCTAAACCACTGTTGCGAGTACCTTTAATTTAACATATAACCGGGTGTTATCGGAATTATATTTCCTCTTCGAATCCAGCTATATAAGTATTCCAAATCTTATTTTTTGAAACTCGAGAATATTTAAGGGTCACTCTTACCAAAGCTTTTTATTTTTGATGCTATGTTTTTTCGTTTCTGTTTCCTAATATTTCATAAAGGTCGAATAAAGAAATATTTGTTTTCTAAATATTAATATTTTCCTTTTAATTTCTTTCGTTTGTTTTATTTTAGTCTGTTATCAATATTTGATTTGAACTGGGATATTAATCTTTTCCTATATTTTTTCTAAAAAACACTCAGATGAATCAAGTTCGAAAACGTTTGTTAGTTGCCAAAATTCCCAACCTATAGAGAACTTTTCAAGGTGGTAATGCTTTTGTATCGAAAGATTAGTTCCCATAGTACTCTGTGCTTGGGTATTTATTATAAGGGTCCTTTGTTGTGAATTTAACAAAGTAATTATGAAATATTATTACATATTCCTATTATGTATTATTGAGGAACGACAACAACAATGGAATTGCAAAGAAAACAACTCTGTCCAAATGATGTAACATGATGCTGTTGCACAGCATCACAGTTTCAATTGAAACATGGACGAAGACCAACGCAGATCACAACGAATCATAAGGGTCGTGCGTTGCAAAGGGGAAGATCAAATTACCTCCCTTCTCCTGTAAAGTTCGTTCGTTCGTTCGTTCCAAATGTGATGAGACTGATTCTGATGATGTTAGCATCGTGGGCTGCCTGCTGCTTAAAAAAGGATTTAACTTCAATGCAGGAAACATTCATTCATTTCATTTTATAAGTTGTTTGTGTAAATATTTGATAATAAAATTAAAAACACACACACACTCTCGTTAACATTAACAAAGACCGAAATTCCCATCACAAGCCAGCAGCAACACACGTGATCTGCTCTCCGTTTATGACTCGGTAATGGAAGATATGTAATTCATTCCATCCCTCAGATTACCTCAAGTGCTTCGGTTACACTTTATCAAACAAAAGAGGGTATTTTTTGTCGAGAGGGGGGAGGGGGTGGTGATTTGATAACGTGAAGTAGCATCAAGTACAAGCCATGATACACTCTCGAACATAAGCTTTATTAAATAAATATTTTGAAATTAAAAAAATGGAAATAAGGGAAGAGTAAAATATTGCAATTATTTCATTAAGAGTCAGGTATGCACATTAGGTGGGCAGTATTTTGATTTCCCCCTTTTCCCTTTTTTGTGAACCTTACAGACAACGTCAGGCTTGCCAGATGATTTTTTTCTTTTCCAAAAAAAATTGTTATAAAAATCATAAATTATCCCCAAAATATAAAAAAGTTGTTTTATTTCAATGAATTCGACCAAAACTAAAACAAATATTAATGACTTGTGTATTCGTCAATAACCATGGAATATTTTCATCATATTTGTTCCTAAAATAGCCATAAAATATACAAAAGTTCTTTTATTTTAAAGAATTTCTTAAAATGTAATAGATGCAGTTTGACAAAGTCGAAAAAAGAAATTAAGTTTTTTTTTTCAATTTTCAAAATCTGAAAAATGTGAAAGTCTATAATACGAACATTTTTTCTGCACATTAAATATTGTTAAAAAATAAATGAAATTGCATTCTATTAAATATAGAAGCAATGGTCTTGAGCAAGGACAATATCCCAGTTCAAAAAAAAAAAACATAAAAACAGAAGAATAAATTTTAAAATCAAAAAATACGAAAGTCAACTTTGGGCTACTTTCTAAAATATATCCGACTGATCCTTGGGTCCTTGTCTTCTTTAAATTTTTTACAGAACTCAAAAATATTTACTATAACAAAAGTTATTGAATTTTGGCCGATGGATTCTGAACCACTGTGCGATGACATTTTCTTTTCCAAGTAGTAAATTTATTGACTTTTGTGATAAATTTGCATTCCCAGTTAAAATCAAATATAAATTTTACATTTTTTCCTTTTGGCCGTCAAAAAAAGCAAGCCGGGTAAGATAAAAAAATAAAAGTTTTGTGTCTCAGACCTAAATATAATCAACACCATAAAATCAACACAACATTTTTTAAAGACATATTTTTTATATTTTTTACTAAAATTCCAATTTTAATATTTGGAAATAAAAGTCCGGTAACACTTATATGTTTAATTAAAGGTACTTGTGATGGCTACAAATATTGCAAATTTTACTTTCAAATAGAAACAGTGGTTTAGGAACAGTCTTCAAAAATTTGGGATTTTTTTTTCGAAAAAATCCATTTTTGCTGGCACGAACAAAATCATAAAAATTAGAAAAAGTATTTTGTTTTATTTTTAAATAGCTAACATTCTGAGGCAAAAAACAAAGTTTTTATGTAAAAAATCTATGGATAAATGTCGAAATTATGATACTCTTTGTAGTCGCATAATATTTTTTTAAATCATAATTTTTAGGTTTTTGTTGAAATATTTTATTTTGGTTTATAACATTGTTCAAAAATAAATTTTTAGGCGGTATTGAATATTCCAATACTTCGTGAGTAGCTGAGGGGTGGTAGCAATTTGTATTTTTTTTTAATCTTAAAAATATTATTTTTAATTAATTTTTATATATTTAAATCATAAAAATTAATAATTGAAAAACTCCAATTTTTGAAGCTCAAGAAAAAAAAAGAACATTTTAAAAATGTTTTTTTCCGACGTTTTATATTTTTTTCGTGCCAGCAAAAATAGATTTTTTTATTCGAAAAAAATATTTTTTTCCGATTTTTTTAAATTCGTTCCTAACCCACTGTTTCTATGTGAAAGTGTAACTCCCAACATTTGTAGGAATCATAATTACCCTTTATTATAAAGAGTGATTTTTTTGAGGTTAGGATTTTTATGCATTAGTATTTGACAGATCACGTGGGATTTCAGACATGGTGTCAAAGAGAAAGATGCTCAGTATGCTTTGACATTTCATCATGAATCGTCTTACAAACGAACAACGCTTGCAAATTATTGAATTTTATTATCAAAATGCGTGCTCTGTTAAGAAAGTTCATTGCGCGCTTCCATTTTATGGTCAGTTTAATCGACCCACTGAAGCGGCTATTCGGGCTATTGTGACTAAATTTCGCACCAAATTTACATTGTTGGACATTAAACCACCAACACGCTTACGTAGAGTGCGAACTGAAGAAAATATCGCAGCTGTATCGGCCAGTGTTAATGATGACCACCAATTTTCGATTCGTCGCCGTTCGCACCAATTGGGTCTCTGTTACTCAAAAACGTGGAAATGCCAAAATTGGACTAAGCGGATGGACCACCTAAGACGCAGCCTTCTTCAAAAAGTAAATGTCATGGACCAATCTAACGTTTCAAATAAAGAACCGATGAGATTTTGCAAATTTTATGCGTTTTTTAAAAAAAAAAAAGTTATCAAGCTCTTAAAAAATCACCCTTTACATATAAGGGGGTACGATCGGAACAATGTATATCCAATATGATATGATGATATCCTTTGTACCTATGGTACCTACGACGAAATTTTTAATTTCATTTTATTTTTTATTTACTATTTTATAACCGAGCCATATAGGCCATATATGGTTACAAAACACTTCCATCTTATATTATGAACAATAAAATTAACTTAAAAACAATATTAAAATTTATATAAATAACTAATAACACTCTATAAATCCCAAGAAGCAATAAACAAAATGACATCAATATTAAGTCTCTACTCAAGAAAACACTACTCTTTACTTTTTGTAAAAAAATTGTTAAAAAAAAACTATACATTTTTCGTTTTTGTGCAAAAAAAATAGCCGGAAAAATTCTGCCAACAAATTGCTGACACCCCAATGTACATACCTACTTGCATACATATCATATTTGAACTGACAAGCGTAAGTGTGTTTAACGCTGCTACACATTCGAACATACTTCAGGATAATTAAGCACTCATCCTTGTTGAAGATAAACAATGCAGCGATGCACAAGGCATGTGTGTGTAAGTGCGAAAGTCCTTGCACACACATACTCTCTTGAATTATTACGACGATGAGTGTGAAAATGATGATGGTATAGTCCAGGATGGTGGTGGTTTCTGGCATAGACACTGCCTTCGGCTGTCAGATAAAGCAAGTTCTACCAGATAAACCCTCAAACAACTAGTTTCTCAAACGTGAGAATTTCACAAAATAAAAAAGAACTTGAATTTTGATGCCAGCCTATCTCTGAGGTAATTACACTATGCAACAAAAATGTGTCCAAACCGAAAAAAATATTTTTTGCGTGCATTCAGCATGCCGCTTCCTAAACTCAACATTAATTTTTTATAAATATTTTTTTGTTAAAAAAAATATTTTTTTTGGCGAAGGTACCTTTAATGTCTGTACAATTATTTTTGATATATTGTTCCGCTTATATGTTCAATTAGAGATAATTATGATGTCTACAAATGTTGCGAATTATACTTTCACGTAGAAACAATGGTTTAGGAAAAGCCTTCAAAAAAATTAGGGAACATTTTTTTTTTCGAAAGAACCTATTTTTGTCTGACACAAAAAAAATCATAAAAATTAAAAAAGTCGGAAAAAAAGAATTTTTATTTAAACAAATTATTTTTTTTTCGTGTCAGCAAAAATAAATTTCTTTCGAAAAAATAATAATATGAAGACTAACATAACTTCTACATATATCCATAGATTTTTTACATATAAACATTGTTTTTTGTGTCAGAATGTTAGCTATTAAAAATAAAACAAAATACTTTTTTCGCTTTTTATGATTTTTTTTCATGTCAATAAAATATTTTTTCCCCAAATTTTTGAAGAATGTTTTTTAAACCACTATTTCTATGTGAATGCATATTTTTCAATATCTGTAGCCATCATGAGTACCTTTAATTTAACATATAAACGTGTTTTATAGGACTTATATTTCCAAAATTAGATACAAATATTTAAGATATCTTCGGAATTTTAGGAAAAATTGGAATTTTAGCAAAAAAAAATAAATAAAAAATACCATATTTTTTTAATATCATTCAATACATCAGAAAATGTTGTACGTGTCTTTTTTCTATTTTTATGACTTTTTTGTGTCGGCAAAAATTGATTTTTAATTATTTTTTTTCCTACATTTTTGTAGGATTTTCCTAAACCACTATTTAAATGAATAATTGACAATATTTGTAACCAACATGAGTACCTTTACTTTAACATATAACCGGGTGTTATCGGACTTATATTTCCAAAATGAGATTACAAATTGTAAACGCATATCGGCGAAAATTGGAATTTTAGTAAACAAATTAAAAAAAATACCATACAAATTTTTAAAATCCTTTTTCAAGTTGACAAAGCCAAAATACATCAGACAATGTTATACACGATCCTTCGAAAAAATTTTTGTTGCACTGTGTTATTAATTAAATAAAACGGGTTTGACCAAAACAGGAGAACAGAGAGAAAAAGTCCTAGCCCAGTATATGTATGAAAAAACATTTTAATCATTCTAATTGAAAATAACTGCAAAATTTCACAAACAAATATTTTTTGTAAAACAAATTTCCAGATACAAGCTTTAAAACAAATTTGTAACGTTTATTATCCTTCCTCTGCTCGTTGTAATTACCTCAATCGCTTTGGGTTGTTGTTGGTTTTTCTTTTTCATTCACTTTTAACGTGTTCCCTAACTTCCGGACGGGTTTGCCTTGTTTCCGGCGTTCGTTCGTTCATTAATTTTTTCTTTGTGGTTATTGTTATCCTTACCCCCGAATTGAAAAGGGGGTTGATGATAATTGCAAACGTGATTTCTAAGAACCCACAAAGCTTAAGGATAATAAAACAAATTGCTATGCATTTTTAAAAGAAAAGGGGGTTCACATTCAGTTGAAGCCATGAAAAGTCTCATACATGTTACACTGTTTTAAACGAGGCAAATTACACTATGCAACACAAATATAATAATTTTGTGGTCAAGACCTAAAAATGTATTTTAATTGAGGCTTACTGATTCGTAAAAACAGCATGCAATTTTTTATGAATAATATTTTTTACTAAAATTCCAATTTTTATTTTTATCAATAGATTTTTGTTTATTTATTCGACCTTTATTTAAACTATTATAATGTTTCTTTAATTAAAGGCATCTTCAGGTTTTCTATAAATTACCTTCCTTCCTTTAAAATAAAAATTTTTAATTATAATCCTCTATAAAGAATAAATAAATATAAATCTTTTCTCGAAAATTGTTCACGTGAATTTCCCATAGTTTGCGTTAAAGACTCACTACTTTGGAAGTAAGTTTTTAATATTTGTTTTTAATTTTGCTAGAGCATATAGCGTCCCATTTTGCAATTTTCAAACATAAATCAGAAAATAAAAATGGATGGTATACTACATTTCAAAGTCAACCCTATGTTGCGAATAGAAACGGTGATTTAGGAACAGTCTTCAAAACATGGGGAAAAAGTGTGTTTTCATCATAAAAAATAGAAAAAAAGTCGGAATAAAGTATTAAGTTTTAATTTAATAATTAAAACAATGTTTTTTGTAAAAAATATATGGATAAATGTAGAAGTTATATACTCTGTTTAGTCGTATTTTAATTAATTATTAATTAATCACAATTTTTAAGTTTTTCCCTTAATTTAATAATTGGTCCTTCGAGCTAACCATGTTTTAGCAGTAAACTTTTAAATTAGAGTGAAGAAATAGTCATAGTCATTTTCAGATGATGATGACAACATTATTATTTTTTTTATTATTTTTTTTTAATTGTTTACTGAAATTCCAATTTCGGTGAAGATGGCTTAAGTATTAGTACTCTCATTTTGGAAATATAAGTCCGATAACACCCAGTTATATGTTAAATTAAAGTTAATCATGATAGCTACAAATATTGCAAATTACACTTTCACATAGAAACAGTGGTTTAGGAACAGTCTTCGAAGATTTGGAAAAAAATATTTTTTCTTCGAAAAAATCTATTTTTGCTGGCACGAAAAAATCATAAAAATAGGAAAAAGTCGGAAAGAAAGTATTTTGTTTTATTTTTAATAGATAATATTCTAACGCTAAAAACATTTTTTTTTGTAAAAATTCTATGGATAAATGTATAAGTTATTATACTCTTTGTAGCTGTATTTTTTAAATCATAATTTTTAGGTTTTTGTTTAGTCTGCGCGAAAACTCTCGTTAATTTAATTAATGGTACTTCGAGCTAAATATGCTGAAGGTAAACTTTTAAGAGTAAGAGTGAAGAAAATCCCAGCTTAAAGTACAGATATCTAGTGGCCACCGTAGCCATTTTTTGATGATGATGAAAACAATATTAAAACTTTTTTATGGTATTTTTTTAATTATTTACTAAAATTCCTATTTTCGATAAGGTACCTCAAATATTTGTACTCTCATATTGGATATATAAGTCCGATAACACCCGGATATATGTTAAATTAAAGGTACTCATGGTGGCTACAAATATTGCGGATTACATTTTCACATAGAAACAGTGGTAGAAACACTCTTCAAAAATTTGAAAAAAAAATAATTTTTAATAATAAAAAAATCATAAAAAATCGGAAAAAAGTATTTTGTTTTTTTTTTTTAATAGCTAATATTCTAACGCAAAAAACAATGCTTGTTTGTAAAAATTCTATGTATAAATGTAGAGTTATGATACTCTTTGTAGCTGTATTTTTTAAATCATAATTTTTAGGTTTTTGTTTAAATAGCACGAATAATCCCTTTAATTTAATTAATGGTCCTTCGAGCTAACCAAGTTTCAGCAGTAAACTTTTACGTAAGAGTGAAGAAAATCCCAGCTCAAAGTACAGATATCTAGTGGCCATAGTCATCTTCAGATGATGATAACAATATTAAAAAAAAATTTAATGGTATTTTTTTAATTGTTTACTAAAATTCCAATTTTCGGCGAAGGTAGCTTAAAAATTTGTACTCTCAATTTGGAAATACTGGTTATTATATGTTAAATTAAAGCTACTGATTAGGGCTACAAATACTGCGAATTATACTTTCACATAGAAACAGTGGTTTAGGAAAGATTTGGGAAAAAATAAATTTTCTTCGAAAAAATCATAAAAAAAGAATATGTCTGAAAAAAGCATTTATTTTATTTTTAATAGCTAACATTCTAAGGCAAAAATTAATGTTTCTTTAAAAAAAATTATGAATAAATGTAGAAGTTATGATTCTCTTTGTAGTCGTATTTTATAAACATAATTTTTAAGTTTCCCTTTAATTTAATTAAAGGTCCTTCGAGCTAACCATGCTTCAGCAGAAAATTTTAAAGAGTAAGAGTGAAGAAAATCCCCGCTCCAAGTACAGAAATGTAGTGGCTTTAGTCATTTTCTCACCGCATTAGAAGTACTTTTCGTTGATATAAATTTCGTTGAATCCCTCTAGGATAAGTCAAACTAAATTTAAATTCTCTAACATATCCATTTCATAATTTCCACAAATCTTTAATATCACTTTTAATCATTTGTCACATCATAAAAGCATCTTCAAATTCCCTTCCCCTGCCCCTGCAATCGAATAATTTTTCATAAACAAATTACATTCGAGAAAGAAATTTATCACATCGGCTTCTGTGCCGGCAGGAAAACAAAAAGTGTGAGAAAAAATATCTTAAAGGCAATTTTCTTATGCTGCTGCTGCTTCTGCTGCTGTCAAGTATTGCGGGGAAATTCAATTCCACTTGAGAATCACTTCTGTTCGACTGGCTAGCACTGCAGAGATTCCCCATTTCTCTTCTATGTTCTCCCTCCCCCCTCTGGCCGGCATCTATACTTTCAATATTTCATATTTGCTGCGCATTCCGGCGCTTATGGTTTCCCAATAAAAATATGCTCGCTGCTCGTACTAATGTCTCGTTATGGGGCACATGAGGGCTGTCGCGCTACTCTGGAGACAAAGACATTGCTGGGACTTCTCTGCAAGGTTCGTCTGTGTGTGTGTGGTTTGATGGAGGAGCAAGAAAAGTGTTAAGAATGTTTTCCACAGCATTGCAGGAATTTCCATGTGCCAGCCTGACTGCCTGTCCGTCTGTCTGTTGCAGTGAAATGTGCATAAATATGTATGAATGTTCCCCTTTTTGTGTCGCTGCAGCAACATTCAATGTTTATTTTTATCCAATTCACAGTGGCGTTTGCTGTTGCAAGCATCCGGCGGCAAGACATTTTCCAAATTTGTGATAACATACTGTGGGAATTTCTGTTCCTTCAAGGCTTCTAACATAGAAGGGACAAAGGGGGGGGGGAGGATATTAAGAAAACTGCATTTAGGAAGCGCCAGGCAACATTCCTTTGATAGAGTTGAACATGTTTATTTTAAATTTGAAATAAACGAAATATTTATTTTTGTGCAAAAGGATAACCAACAAAAACAAATGTCGTCCGTTACTTTAGGCGTTTTTTTAAATTAAATGCTAAAGCCAATATTCAGCTTCTTCTTTAAACTATTTTGATTAATTATTTTATATTGATTGTGGAATTTCGTTATAATAGTTATGGCTGGCATAATTTCCCTGCCGTTTCGTGTATACACTCAGAAAAATAGAGTGAGTCATTTTGTGAAATCATGGTGGAAGGGACAGCTACCAGTCTACCTTGGACAAACGTCTAATTTAGGCTTTAAATTGGAAATTGGTATAAAATAAAATTGAATATTAATTTTAACTCATTCTTTTTTTCTGAGTGTAAACCGATTTTGAGTTCATTCAATTGAATTGGTGGGTGATTTTGGTGGCATAAGAGAGGGAATATTTAAGCATTTTAAATGTAAAATAAATGTTGAAATTGATTGAATTGATGAATTCATTATTATTTTATTTTTTGAGTGTATACCATTTTTGAGTTCATTCAATTGAACTGGTGGATGATCTACTTGGCATAAGAGAGGCAATATTTTGACATATTAAATGTAAAATTGAAACTGAAATTGGTATAAAATCATATTAAAAATTAATTTTAACTCATTCTTTTTTCTGAGTGTAAACCATTTTTCAGTTCATTCAATTGAACTGCCATATGAGAGGGAATATTTAGGCATCTTAAATGTTTGATTGACATGTTTGACATATCATAACAAATTGTTTGTCAAAAAGTTCTCCCCCTTCAAAAACAAACACACATTTACCACCGACTGTTTAATAAATGATGTTGGGAGTCATCATCATCATAAGGGAACTCATATGCTGCTAGTTTTTAGTATAGTTTCAATGAAGGGGTATATATTTAGATAGGTCAGGATTTTTGAATAATGATTTTTAGTATTTTAAACTACTATTATGGTAGAGTATTTGATATATGGCTTATAGCCTTCTCACACTGCCTGCGAAATATAGCTGAAATGACATAAGGTCGATTTACAAATGTCACAACCCATATAAATTTCACATTTGAAAATCGACTTTATGTCATTTCAGACTGAAATCGATTGATTTCGCATGCAGTCCGAAAAAAGCTATTAGCAGATCAAACCTTTTGCCACACGATCCTAGAAGTATCTGTGCCAGATTTGATTAACTAAACTCCGTATAAAATTTTCTACTAATTTCTAAATATATTATAAAGTCAAATCCATAATCCATCCATTATGTTAAACATAGTATATCCAGTTTAGTTAAAATTTCGCTAAAAGTAGGAAAATTCGAAAATCATATTCAACAATAATCGAAAGAAAGCTGTAATACCGAAAATACTAATAAATTTTAAATTGGTAGTTAAAACTCCCTTCACGGGATTCGAAAGCGAAAAGTTACGATCGAAATCAATTTTTATTTGCTGTGAAAAAGTATAAATTTCCAACAAAACAAATAGGATTTGAGATAACGTTATTATTGGAAATAATCTCTTTAAAGTTTGGATATTTTTTTCGAAATTTATGTCTTTTTTACAATAAATAAGAGCGCATTTCGATTGTAACACCTTGAAATATCGAATTGAGACGATTTAGCCATGTCCGCCCGTCTGTTGAAAGCACGCTAGCATCTGAATGAAAGGAGTCTATCACAGTTGAAATCAAACTTTTGTTTTAGAAAAATATGCAATTTTTCATGGATAAACTACTATCCATGTACTTTATTTTGACTGACCCTTATTTTTAATCAAAAATATTTTGGATCACATGTGTAGTCTGTCTAGCGAATAAAAATGGTTTTGTAAAATTCAGCGTTTGCAATTTTCCTTGGAATAAAAAGAAGTTAGCTCAATCGACGTCCGTCTTTTTACTACTACAGAATTAAGCGGGAGAATCTATTCTTTAAAATTATGAAAAAAATCTACAAACTCTTGCCAATCGCTGAAAAAAAATCTACAAACACTCCTTATATTTTTTCCACTGTGCAACGTTTTCTTCGTTGCGTACTTCTCGTGTCGACACACATTATTGTCGCAACACGACAATAGCGTTGGTGTGGGAACTGCTTAAATTCTCAATTTAGCCCATACAACAGGGCTGTTCTTCTTTAAGCTGGGATAACAAGCTGCGATAACAAAAACTTATTAATTATTAATATCATTGTCGCCTACTATTGGGTGGGCAATTTTAAATCTGAACTCCGATTACTTTGACTATCAGTTTTCTATTTGACATTGGCAAAATGGGACGCTATACGCTCCAACAAAATTGCGAAATATTAAAAACTTACTTCCAAAGTAGTGAGTCTTTAACACAAACTGTAAGAAATTTTCGAGGAGAGATCGACCTTCAGTTCATCCTTCATGAAGCTCATTTTCATCTCGGTGGCTATGTCAATAAGCAAAATTGCCGCATGTGGGATTCAGAGACCCCCCACATGACTTGAGAAGCCAATGCATCCACAACGAGTCGCTGTTTGGTGTGAATTTTGGGCTGGCGGCCTCATTGGGCCATGTACTAAAAAATTGGGTTGATCGGAAGAGGTACTGCCGAGCCAATCGTGGTAATCATGTGAACGATATTGTGTTCCATTATTAAATGTCAAAGTTCAACCTTTCCAATAAAACCAGAAATTCGAAAAAATAATTAGTACTTTTTTTATAGCCGATTCTATTTTAAAATTTTAAATGGCCCACCCTATACTAAATTTTTGCAAAAGTACAACTTGTGGTTATTCCACTTCATGTAATTTTACGAATTGAGAGCTAATAAAATTATTTAAAATTCACCAAAAAGTTAAAAACTATATTACTAGATTTTCCATTTAAAAAAAAAATATCCGAAATCCCAAAGTGGGAAAATTTGTTCCAAAATTGGGGATTTTTTTTATTAAAATTTTGGTCACGCTTTTTTATCATTTTTATCTATTTTGAAGAATTTTACGTATTTTTATAAAATTATATATATATATAAATATATTCGTAAAAAAACTTGTATTTTTGCAACAATTTTGTTTTATCGAAAATTTCAATAACTCAGTCAATTATTTATGGGTTTTTATAAAACGAAGTGTCGTTTTAGTCCTTACTAAATGTGTTATTTAAATAAATTTACAGGTAGTGTGGTTACCAAACAAAATAATGTGCAAAAATATTGCCAAAGTTGTAAAATGGCTAAAAATTGTTTAAACATTTTTTTGCAGGACAAAAACACACCGATTTCTTAAATTGTCTTAAATAACCTATATATGTATCGAAACCTCCAGGTTTCTTCTTTTCAAATCCGATGAGAAGATGAAAGTCAGTTGTTAAACAACTAAGTTACAGGCTCATGAGTGTGCAAAGGTACGGAAACCCAGGTTTTACTCGTAGCCCACGATTTTTGGAGGTATCTGGGAAATTTCAAATACAGATTCTTGCTCTACACGTCTATACCTACCAGAAAAATAGTATCACTTCCCAAAGTTTTTGGGCTGTCGCACAGGGCAAGCTTAATTTATGATTATCGAGACTAAAGTCCGCTTTGATTTTATAAATCCGTTAGTAATTGACTGATTTATTGAAGTTTTAATTAATATAGGGATGGGCCATTTAATATTTTAAATTTGAACTACCGATTACTTTGACTTGTAAAGATAGAAATATATAATAATAAATAAAAATGAATATTATTTTCTATTTGTATTTTCAGGAGTTATGTTTGACATTTGCAAAATGAGTCGCAATACGCTCGAACAAAATTGGGAAAAATTAAAATCTTACTTCCAAAGTAAGAAATAACGCAAACTGTAAGAAATTTACGTGGAAAATAAAGTTTACTTAAAATTCGTCAAAATGTAAAAAAACGACGAAATATTACTAGATTTTCCATTTTTTCCCAAAAATTCCGGAATTCCCAAAGTGGGGAAAATGTGTTCCAAAATTGGGGATTTCTTTTATTAATGCTTTTTTACCATTTTTATCTGTTTTGATGAATTTTATGAATTTTTATTGGAATTCAATTAGTAAAATAATGAGTTACAGGCTTATAAGTTGGCAAAGGTACTTGTTTTTTATCCGTAACTCAAGATTTTGTGGGTGTCTGGGAAATTTCAAATACAGATTCTTGTTCTACTCGACAATACCTACAAGAAAAATAATATCACTTTCCAGAGTTTTCTACTTCATTCTTCTTTGTAGAACAGTGTTATTTCCTCCAGGGACATTTGGACTTAATCTCGATAACCATAATTTTTATTGACATTTATCTAGGCTAAGTCCATTTATAACATTTTTTTTTCAAAATTTGTTTTTTCTTTTAATATTTTGAGTGAAATTTTAGCTTTTTATTTAGCTTTAGCTATACAGTCCTAAAGAAAAACAGCCCTGGAATTTTGTGAAAACTCTTGACCTACAGATTTATAGTAAAAACCTATGCTATGCATATTTCCCAAATAAAACAATGTAATTTTTAAATGTGAATGCTATAGCATCAATTGTCTTATTATTTATTGTAAAAAATAGGATTAGGAGTTTTCATAGATCCTTATAAATACATGCTATTATTTAAAAGAAAAAAAAAAAGAAATCGGATTATTTTTCATAGATCCTTGTACATATAAAAATGATATAAAAAATTTAGGATTAGATCTTTGGATAATAATATAAAAGTAGGTTAAACTATTAAAGCAACAAAAACACGTTTATTGCCACATAGGCATAGAGTATATATCTTATGAATAACATTGCGTTCAGTAAGTGCTATTAAGGCTGGCGCACAACGAAACTGAGCTAATGAACAACAGATATGGCAACCCTTAAGAAGAGGCGTCCAATAAAAAGTATCGAAGTGCACCGGACCTTTACAATAAAATAAAAATAGGTTTTGTTATTTCTAAACTATACACGATTGGTGTTTAAGAATTTCATGATTTTTTCTTTTGAAAAATTAAGCTTATTTTTTAAATTATCCATGATTTCTGTTCAGAAGAATCGCTTTCCATCCTTGAGAAGCGTCAAAATGAGCTTTACATCAACATTTTATAATATTTCGGCCCACCTTCGTGGGGATGTGCCTTCTTCCGATGTTTATACACGGAGATATAGTGCTTAAAGGTCAACGGGCAGAATAGACAGGCATAAATATCTTTGCCCGTGTGAATGGTGCTATGTTCAAGCAGCTGATTGAACCACTTAAAGGATTGGCCACAAGCTTTGCATTTATGCTGCAGATTTGGCCCGTGTGCAATAAGCATGTGTTTATTTAAATTCGATGATGATGTGAAACTTTTGCTACATTTTTTGCATTTCTGGAGCGGTGGTACACTAACAATGACCTTAATGGAGCCTGAGACGCTTTGTTCTCCCTGCTTGGCATGAACGACCGTACCATGTAAGTTCAGCCCTTGTTTGGTTGAAAAACGTTTATGGCATGTTTCGCATTCGTACTGGTTGTGGATGTCGCCGGCATGTTGCAGAGCCATATGCCTTCGTAAGTTATTGCGCATGGTAAAGCTTTTGTCACATCGATCACACTTGAATGCATTAGGCTCGAGATGCTGGACAACGTGCTCCTTAATTTTGTGCCTCTTGCTAAGCCTGCGATTGCAACATGAAATGTAACAAGTTTCGTCGGCATGTTGCTGGCGAAAATGCTCCTCCAATAACGAGAAGCTTGCACATGACTCCGAACATAGTTCACACGTTAAAATGGGTCGCCATTTCGCTATGAGCTCATCGAGATTCTCCAGCCTCTTTTTCGACAAGGTCAGCTTGTCAGCAACACCTTCAGAAATGTCATCTGCTCTCTCCCAGGCATTGGGCGCCACTTCTGCCGGTTCTTTAATGGCGGCCGATTTTGGAAGGAGTTTGCGTTTTGTGCTTAAGGGCATCTTGTTACCACCACCTTCTTCTGTTCCCTCCATTGCATTGGGCGCCACTTCTGCCGGTTCTTTAATGGCGGCCGATTTGGGAAGGAGTTTGCGTTTTGCGGCACATTTTGAGCTTGAGGGAATCTTGTCCTCACCTTCACCTACATTATCTTTTGAAATGCCATCTGTTCCCTCCATTGCATTGGGCGCCACTTCTGCCGGTTCTTTAATAGCGGCCGATTTTAGAACGAGTTTGTTTTTTCCGGCAATTTTTGGCTTTTTCAATTTTTGATGAATCACGAGCATGTGTCTCTTCAAATTCGCGCGATTTGAAAAACTTTTGCCACATTTGTGGCACTTGTTTCCAGTTCGTAAAGGCACAACAGTGGGGCGTTGTGCCTCGATCTTTGCATGAACCGAAGTACAGTGTATTTTCAGACCTTGTTTTGTGTGGAATCGCTTGTCACATTTGACGCATTCGTACTTTTTGTGGTGAACTTCGGGATGTCGCGCCACTAGATGTCTCTTTAAGGCATCCCATGTGGTAAAGCGACTCTCACACAAATCACACTTGAGGGCATTCGGATCGACATGAAGCAGGACATGTTCTTCGATTTTAGGCTTCGCACTAAACCGGCGATCACAACAGGAAATGTAACATTTTGCATCGGCATGTTGCTGGCGAACATGATCCTCCAGCAAGGAGAACTTCGCAAATGATTCAGGGCATAGCTCGCATTTTAAGCTGGGTTTCCATTTGACTATAAGATCGTCCAGTTCCCCTAACCATTTGTTGGAGCGGCGATGACGATTGCCACCTTCCGCCGAGGGGATATTGCCTCCGCCAACAACTCTTGAAGAAATATCAGCATCAATTGAATTCTCATCTGCTGCTTGTGCGAAACTTGTCGACGCTTGGTGTTTGTCCCCAGCTTGTGTGAGCCTTAGAATAAGTTTCTTTCGAACAATTTTTGTATTTGCAATCGGCTTTTTGGCTTTCAGATGCATCACGAGCACATGTCTCTTTAGGTTTCCTCGTTTTGTAAAACTTTTGCCACATTTCTGGCACTTGTTGACAGGTCGCACCTTAACAGGGGCTTTGACTTGGGCCTTGCCCTTGGCAGGGCTTTTAGGGCGTTCTGCTGTGAGCCTGCCATGAACAGAAGTACAATGTATTTTTAGACCTAGTCTTGTGAGAAATCTCTTGTCACATTTTTCGCAGCCGTACATTTGTTGCTGGACTTCGGGATGTTGGGCGAGCACGTGCTTCTTCAAGGCATCCCACATGGTAAAGCGACTCTCGCACAAATCACACTTGAAGGCATTCGGGTCGACGTGTTGCAGGACATGTTCCTCAATTTTAGGCCTCGCACTGAACCGGCGATCACAACAGGAAATGTAGCATTTCTCAGCGGCATGTTGCTGGCGGAAGTGATCCTCTAGCAGTGAGAACTTTGAACAGGACTCCGTACATAATTCGCATTTCAAAATGGGTTGCCATTTGGCCACCAGCTCATCCAATTCCTCTAGCCATTTTTTGGAGCGACGATAGCAAACTGCAACTTCAGGCGTTTGGCCATCAACACCTTCAGCAACATCAGCTGATACGAGTTGAATGTTCTCGGTGATCGGTGCATTCTCAAATTCCGCAACTTCTTGAGGCTCTGCTGTCGTTATCTTTAGATCTTGCGTCAGTTTTCGTTTGCTGGCAGTCTTTGTGTTTGTCTTCTGCTTTTGGGCTTTCAGATGCATCAGTAGCACATGCCTTTTCAAGCTCTGTCTGCTGGCAAAACATTTGCCACATTTGTTGCACTTGTTGACAGGTCGAACATTAACAAGGGGGCTAGCTTTGTCAGGTCCTTGGGCGAGGTTAACATGGGCCCAGGAAAAATGTATTTTCATGCCGGTGCTTGTCGAAAAAGTTTTGTTGCATTTCTTGCATTCGTACATTTTGTGATATACATCGGGATGTTTCGCCACCAGATGCCTATTTAGGGTAATCCGAAGCGTAAATTGGCTGCCGCATAAGTTGCACTTGAAAGCATTCGGGTCGATGTGTTGCTGGACGTGTTCTTCGATTTTGGACTTGGGACTGAGACGACGATCACAACATGTTATGAAGAACTTTTCGTTGGGATGTTGCTGGTGGAAATGTTCCTCCAATAAGGACAGCTTCGGATAGGACTCTGGACACAGATCACATTTTAAAATGGGTTTCCATTTGCCAATGAGTTCATCGAGATCCCCCAGCCATTGTTTTGAGCGACGATAACAAATGGCATCTTTCGAAGAAGGGCTATCGTCAACTCCACCAGGGCCAGTTTCCTTGGAAATGTTAAGATTTGCAGGTTCAACAACTTCTTCACTTGCCGTAGATTGTGATTGTATCACATACTTTCCTAGGAGTTGGCGTTTGCTCGCAGTTTTTTTGTTCGAAATCTGTTTTTTCGACTGTTTATGTATCACCCGGATATGCCTATTCAAATTAGTGCGATTGGAAAATTGTTTGCCACATTTAGTGCACTTGTGGACAGGCCGTGCACCCACTTTGTCCGCTCGTTTAGTTCGTTGTTGTATCAGCTTGGCGTGGGCAAAAGTAAAATGTATCCTTAGACCTTGTTTTGTGGGAAATCGCCTATCACATTTCACGCATTCGTACTTCTTGTTGTGTACCTCGGGATGTTGCCTGAGCAGATGTTTCTTTAAGGCAACCCACACGGTAAAGCGACTGTCGCACAGCTCACACTTGAAAACATTCGGATTGATGTGTTGCAGGACATGTTCCTCAATTTTGGGCCTGGCACTAAACCGGCGATCACAACATGAAATGTAACATTTTTCGTCGACATGTTGCTGGCGAAAATGTTCCTCCAACAGCGAAAACTTGGCACATGTCTCCGGACACAGGTCACATTTTATAGTGGGCTTCCATTTGCTAATGAGATCATCTAGCTCTCCCAGCCATTTGTTGGAGCGACGATAACGTTTGCCGCCTTCTGCTGAGGGTATGGAAATATTATTCCTGCCATCCCGAACGAGTTTGCGTTTTGTGGCCATTTTTGTACTTGTCGCACTCTGCTTGTTGAAAACCAAATGAGACGTGAGGGCATGTCTCTGTAAATTGTGACGATTTGAAAAGCTTTTATTGCAAAACGTGCACTTTAAAGCATTCGGATCGACATGTTGTAGAACATGTTGCTTAATTTTACCGCTCGTACTAAAAGTTCGATTGCAGCATGAAATGTAGCACTTTTCGTCGGCGTGTTTCTGGCGAAAATGATGCTGCAACAAAGAAAACTTCGCATAGGATTCAGGACAAAGTTCGCACTTTAAAATGGGTTTCCATCTGACGATGAGATCGTCGAGTTCCTGCAACCTGGCTAAGCGACTGGAGCATTTCGGTGGCGAGTTATCATCTTGAGTATTGTTAAGTATTGCCTCTGTTTCGGCCGCGTTTGGCATGTCTACGACGTTGGGCGCCACTTCGTCAACTACTTTTGTGGCGTTATCTGGCTTTTCAGCAGTTCGCTTTGGTCGCAGGCGACTCGTCACAATTCTACCGTGGATCTTGAATTTCAGATGTTTGCCGAGCACGTGCCTCTTTAAATTATGTTGATTTGTAAAGCAGTAGCCACACAGATCACATTTGAATGAGCTCGGATCGAGGTGTTTGGAGGCATGTTTTTTAATTTTATGAGTCTCACTAAACTTTCTGCCACAACATGAAATGTAGCAGTTGACATTGTCATGTCTCAGGCGGAAATGTTCCTGCAACAACGAAAGCTTTGAGCAAGAATCCGAGCAGAGATCACATTTTAGAATAGGTTTCCAATGGAGCACAAAATCATCGATATCATCTGGTGTATTGTGCTCCTTACAACTGTCTGCAACTATTTCGACAGCATCAATATCCGGAGTGAGATCTTCCGGCAGTGTATTATGAACTTTAAAAGTGTCCGCAACTGTTTCGGCCGCATCAATTTCCGGAGTGAGATCTTCCGGCAGTGTATTATGAACTTTAAAACTGTCTGCAACTATTTCGACAGCATAGTGATCCGGAGTGAGATCTTCCGGCAGTGTATTATGTTCTTTAAAACTGTCTGCAACTGTTTGCACCGCACTTATCTTCAAAGGGGTCTCTTCGTATGTGCCCTCTATGACGTTGGGCGCCACCATGTTCGCTAGCTCCGCGCTTTCTTGTGAATCATTATGGTCATCATCGTATGTGGCCTCTATGACGTTGGGCGCCACATTCACTAGTTCCGTGCTTTCTTGTGTAACATTATTTTCGCCAATTGGAATATTATCTTTTTCAAAATCGCATTCCATCAGAAGTGTTTCTTCTGACAATGAGTCTTCTATGGCGTTGGCTTCATTGGAATAATTATAATCCTCAGCATAGGGATTGTTTTCAGGCCATGCATTTCCATCCGCCTGGTGCATAGATGTATCATAACATGAATGATTGTCAGTCGGATTGGGATAATCATGCAATAGTCCGTCATCTTCAAATTCGTCCAGTATTTCGATAGGCTCTGATTTTACAGCAATATCAGCGTTGACCTCCTCAATGAGTTCCAGCTGGGCCACCTGCACAGATGCCTGGAAGCTGTGAAAGTCACAAATATGGCGAAAGCATTGTAAACATATTCCGGTAAGGTGGCGCCATTGCCTCATATTCAAAATCTAGAAGATTTGTCAAACAAAACAAATTTGATTACTCGTCTAGTCTACTAGTCGTCGAAGAGCGCTGTGATGCTGACTTACCCTGGGATGGAAATAGTTGTAGGTGATATCGTATAACTCCGTGCCGCGGCCATAGTCATCGTAAAGACTTTTCGAGTCTTTGTAAACATTCACACATAACCGGCAGCGGTTTGTTTGCGACATAATGGCGTTTGTTAACTTTGGAACAAAAAAGGGTTTGGAAATTTACATTAAATATTTTCAAGCAAAGACTTAATGGCTGTGCATAATTTTTTAAAGTTAATATTCGTTGATTAAAATCTTAAGAACAATGTTCTGTGTTTGGACATTTCTGCAGTACTGACTTCTTGTTGTAAATTCTAAATCGTAATATGACTTCTCGGCAAATCCGCCTCTTATCTAACCCAACTACCTATGAGTGCTACAGGAGCCAGGTAAGTAACTCATAATGACGGTTTTTTCCGCTGAATCCCAAACCAATACCTAACAATATTTATGGTATGCTTCTCGTATAGACGAAAAGAAGGCCAATTAGACACTAAATGTTGAACAAGAAGAAACCTGCGATATTCTCAAGAAATTTACGTTTTAAGAAAAAAAGGATAATAACACTGTCCAACAAATGTAGACTTTTTGATTGGAACAGAGTAGCGACCCTATAATTCTGAAAAATAAGAGTGGAATAGAATAAATGTAGGCTGTAAAGTCAAAAATTGTAAAAAGTGCATTTAGAAAATCCTGCGTAACTTTCTATGAAATACACTCAAAAAAGTGAACACTATAATGAGTTAAAATGAACTAAAATTTAGGAAAATAGAACTTCGTATAGCGCTAAAGCAATATTTTCAAATATCACGTTCAAATTTTTCCTTGAAAGTAGTACATGCTTTGAACTTGATTCTAGTTCAATTTTCCTCAAACCAAGTAAATAATTACTCAAACTGAGAAAAATTGCTGTAAGTTTTTCCTCAAACCAAGGAAATTTTCTAAATCTAAGTAAATTTTTCCTCAATCCAAATAAATTTTTACTAAATGTAAGTAAAATTTTCCTAAAACTAAGTAAATTTTTACTCAAACCAAGTAAATTTTTACTAAATCTAAATACAATTTTGCTGAAATTTTCCTAAAACCAAGTAAACTTTTACTCAAATCAAGTAAATATTTACTTAAACTGAGAAAAATCAGCAAACATTTTTCCTCAAAAGAAGTAAATTTTTACTTAAACTAAGGAAAATTTTACTTGATACAAGGAAAAAAAGTGAGCTTAAAATAAGTCAAATTTAACTAAAACAAATCAAACAAATGGTTTAGCTTCAGAGTATAAAAAACTAATACAAAAAATGACAACCTAAAATATTTCTCAAAAGCTTCATGATACCTCTGCCATAAAGAGTTGAGATATTACTCCATTATTGCTGCGAAGGCAAGACAGGCGATGGTTGTGTTAGAACATTAATTGAAGTATTTAATAAATAAGTCTCTGCAAACGAACGAGAATTGCTTCTTAGATTAATATTTAAGAATTTTCTAAACAATTTTTATTTTTTATAAGTTACCAATTTTACACTCAGAAAAATTAATCCAACATGGGGTAAAATTAATTTTAATTTTTTCCATTCAGACCACCCTAATAAAAAATCTGTTTTGTGAAACAGTTTAGCACCAATTTGAAAAACCCCTAAAATTCGGTTGTCAGAACCTAGTTATTTTTTTTGTGTTCCACAGTGTTACAAAGTTGTTAAAAATTATGCAACAAGGGGTAAAATTAACTAAATTTTAGGAAAATTTAACATCGCAATATTTCCTCATATAACTTTCAAACTTTTCCTTAAAAAAAGACATGCCTTGAGCTTGATTCAAATTAAATGTTTCTCAAAACAAATAAATATTTTTTTCAAACTGAGGAAAATTTAGTTCCCTAATCTGTCTGTGTACTTTCTTTGATATTATCCTCAAACTAATCTAATCTTTCCTTAAATATTTACTCAAACTGGGGAAACGTTTGACGATGTTTTCCTCATTTTTACAAAAACTGAGTAAGTTTTAGTAATTTTTCCTCAAACCCCATCAAAATGAAGAAAATTTTACTTGACATGAAGAAAATAAGTTCACTTTTTTTCCTCAAATTAAGGAAATTTCTCAAAAAAAAAAAACGTAAATATTTATTCAAACTGAGAAACATTTTACTTGATATTAAAAAAGGAAAAAGTGAACTTACTACATATGTCTTTAGGTGAAAAAATCAAATTTTTTGGATTTATTTTCCCCGTTTTAGGAATTGTGGGATTTTTATAAGAGGTATCGCAGAAACTATAAAGTAAAACGATTACAAATTCTTTTTTGGTTTCAAAAAAATTTGTTTGTGTTACCTTATATATTCGTAAATTTCGATCGAGAAGGCAAAAAATATTAACTTTCTTTTGAAATTGAAGCCCTCTTTCCGAAATGTATGTACTTACTGTATATATCTTAATGAAAGTCGGTAGGAGACATACAGTCCTGGTAGATGAATAATAATGTTTATTTCAAAGCCAAAAGAAATTTAAAATTATTACATACATTCACAATAAAAATAATTACAATTTATATTTTTTATTTAAAATATGGCTTGTCGCCATCCAATAAATAATTTTCTGAGAATTAAAGTTGTATGCAACTTGAATTCCAACCATGTTTTCCAATTTTAAGTGTTGTATTACTTCTCCAGCAAACTTAACCTATGAATTCCATTCGAACATTCAAGTATAATTAGAATTGAATTAAAGCTTTTAATTATGGTATCATTGACGCCAAAATAAGCAAACCAACTAGTTTGCATTTAAGCTAGGAAATATATGTTAATCCAAATTATAAAACAATAAAAGTACACTTAAATTTCAGACAAATATTATGCTTTATTTCCAATCAAAATATGAAAATGAGAAGTGAACATTTTTAAATGGATATATGTATATTGAGTTTTTGAAAACGCTATTTCTCCATTGGTGCTCGTACGTCTGCAATGATATTGTTATGTATTAGCGTAAATAGGTAATTTATTTGAAAGGACTTACTTTTAGCTATCTTCATATACCATCACAATAATATAACTTTTTTAACACATTAAATAAAAAACTAAAAACAAAAGTATAAATTTTTAACATAGAATCTCCAACGAGAATACATTTACATCTGTTCTACCACCGTGATTATGTGCTTTTCATTTTACCTGGCCTTATAGCCTCAACTGATTTTGAAGGGACACGAAATTTATAAATGAGAAAACCTTTTTTTGAAATATATTTTTAAAAATCATTCACTTTCCGCAAAAAGAATTTCTATTTATATGAACCTAGTTAATTGTAATTATTCGCTGGTAATTTTAACTTATATCCCACTATTTTTCCCTGCAGGCAATTACTTAATTCTTTTCTTACGGCAAGATTTATTGTCTTGACTTGAATGTAAATAATATTTAATAATAAATAAATTGCATATAAGTAATAATAGGGCTGTTTTTCTTTAAGTCGGGATATAAAGCTGCGATAACGAAAAAGTTAATAAAACATAAATTTTTACTCAAAATAAAAAATAATTTTTTCACATGTCGCCAATTACAATATAAATATTTGATACAAAATATTTTAGAAAAAAAAAAATATTTTGTGTTGACTTTTTTGGACTTAGCCTCGATAACCATAATATTGAATTATAGCCTTGTCACACTGCATCCGAAATCTATCAGAAATGATATAAGGTCGATTTACAAATGTCAGATCCCATACAAATTTGACATTTGAAAATCGACCCAAGGCTATTACACTGGATAATTATCCAGTCTAAGACCAAAATTTTTAACACAAAATTTGTTTTCATACACATTGATATTGCTGTTGGCGACAAAAGATTTTTTTATTTTGAAAGAAATTTTAATTTTTTATTTAGGTTTTTGTTATCGCAGCTTAGTTATCCAGTCTTAAAGCAAAACAGCCCTAATATACAAGTTTCGTTTACTCCAAAGACAATATGAACAAATTATAATAAGCTGTAATATTATTGAAAATTTAAATTAACGTTCAACACATTTTGATTAATTTGAATGCTGTTCAGTCTTAAACTTTAATACCAAATATGTTCGATTGAGAACACTTTCATTGGGAAATGATGTGGCTGACTGTATTTATTTTGTTTAAGTTTTTAAACTGAGCCAGACCGAAACAAATCATACATAAAGTTTATCTTTATACTGCGCCGGAAATACGATCACTTAGTGTGCCATTAATAAAAATGTGTAGGAAAATATTTCTATCTTTAGTTAACTATTAAAATGTAGTATTTTTATTATTTATTTTTGAATTAAAATTTATAGTAAAAATGTGTATGAGAAATTGAGCTTAATTTGATTTCGCCGTCAGTGTAAAAATAACTGTTTACACAGGAAGGTTTACTGCACAGCATAGAAATTGATTGTGGCGAAACATTATAAATTTTAAAAATTTTCAATAAAAAATATGTCTTAACGGTAACATAAGACATATCTCTTGTAAATGATGTAATATTTTTATTAGAAAATTCTTCATAAAACCAAGTTGTATAATAAATTGTCATGTGTAAACACCCCTTTACACACTGACGACTTTAATCAGACATGCTACATTCACACACTGCATGAATAACGTAAATAAAAGAGAGAGAGAGAGAGCGGACATGCATATCTGAAGTCTTATGATCTTTGGAGTAAATGGTGAACGAAAACAGAGAAAACCTTAGCAATTAATACATACATTTTTCCATTCACACACAAAATATTGCTTTACTTTATTGTCTGTTACAGTTCAATATTTAATTGTATTTTGATACTTTAGATCACGCAGATCACACTAACAAAGCCACAGCACTCAATCCCAAACAAAAAACACGATCAAAGCGAAATGTCAAAACCTGAACTTGTGGATCGTACACTCGCAATACAGGGTTGTATCGCGAACACTCTCACCAAGTTCCACATGTTGAGACGACCGATCAGCCGTTTGGATAAAGGCGAACGGGCGAACAGAGTGTGACACAAAATTTCGGAGAATTTCTTTCGTTTTGTATTTTGTAAACAATTTATAATTTATTGCGGTTAAACAAAGTTTTTGTGGCAGGTTAGTAGACTATTTAGGTGTTAAGTTCTTCAGTAGTCTTACAGGAATAAATATATGGAAAGAAAATAGTTTTGGGAAATGTGAATAGTGAAAAGTCTTTCGTTCGTTCTTTTTTCCGTGCTCCGTACCTAAAACGTCGAAGCAAAACAAATGAAGCATGAATGAAGCACAAACATACGCTCTGCGATAAAGACACAAAAATCCCATCCACCACGATTTGGGCATGGAAAGTTGGTCCAGGAACAAATCACTGTTCGCTATTTAATCTGTATGTATGTATGTATATTCTCACATAGTAGGTATGACAATCTTACTCTATCCTCTGTACCAACAGGTAGCCATTGAATGAACCAAACTTCAGCTACTGATATTACTGTTAACCAGGGTGTAGATGTGTGTGCAATAAATACAAAAAGATGTATGTATGTTACGATTCATGGCACTGGCTGGTTAATGGTTGATGCACTCCAACAACAATGACCTACAAAAAGTCACAATCCAACATAACATACGGGGGACACCCCCAGAAATAAGTGAAACATATCTTTGAACATGGAAAACACGAAAAATTATGAAAACGTTTGTTGAGGGGACGTTTAGTAAAGGTTTATGTGTTGCGTTGGAACGGAATTCAAGGTTTTTTGCTTTACATTTTCTTTGGAAGATAGTTCTTGCCTGGAAAAGAATATTATTTGGAATTCTGAAGAAATTTCCCTTCATTTGTGTGCCCATGTTTCAATTTTCGTGTTGGTTATCGTATTTTTTGACGCATTATGAAGAGGATTACACTTTGTGGCGTTGTCCCCCGAAAAATGCCCTTTAGCCACAGAAGAATGAACTTACAATGGAAATATTCTTTTAGATCATAGTGGTGACATGGATATGTCAAATGACAAATAAGAAATATTTGGAAATTGCTTCCAAGGATGAGAACTTCAATGATACTTTTATGATCGCGAATGAATGGTTATTTTATTTTACTTACCTGAATTAGAACTAAAGTATAATTAATTAAAAATAACGACTTTCTTCAATACAAATATGTTCTTCCATAAAGTAGCGATATATTGAATCCTACTACAACATAATAAGAGAACAAGATAGAGAAAATTTAAATTAATGCAATTGCGAATTTTGGATTTTTGCAACAATTACAGCTTTTTTGCGACTGACTACGTCGTATTTTCTTAATACATATGCATACAATTCATTTTAGCCACATCTTCAGCGAAAATTAAATTTTGCAAAAATATCCAATTTGTTTTTTTGTTTACTCTACCAAAATACCCACATTTTTAATCGAAAAGATAGATCATCCAAAAGCGTGAACGAATTTTAACCTTAGTACTTCTTTGTGACACTTGGCGTGTAATTTTGCTATTTAAGCGCGAAGAGCTTTAATTACAGATTTGGTGTCCTAGGTGACACCCACTGAAAATTTCCGGAAATTTTTTGTTCTTTTTGAACGGATTTTTTTGATTTTCTCGAAATTAACCCATAAAGAGAGGTGCTAGAGCGTTAAGATCTTCCACAAAAATAACCCTTATAAAATTCCACAATATAGTTCTGACAATAAGAATTTTCTTGTTTAGTATAATGCTCCCTTCGACCAAAAAATTAAAACTTTGACCCACTGTAAAAAGAAACTCAGACCAGATTGACTATATGCCCTTTCATAGTTTTAGGGTCGCTATTCTGTTCCATTAAAAAAAAAGTCTTATTTTGTTGGGCAGTATTATTATCTTGTTATTTCTGAAGCTGATGGAATACTCCTACATTATGATATGGATAACGAGGAAAAAGGTTTCATTTTAAAAATCTTTGTTATGTATCACTTCGAATAACAAATAGAATTTTTCTTGTACTCGAAGAAATCGTATAAAAATAAGAACAAATTCTCAACAATTTTAATTAAAAGATACTCAAATAATTGAAATTTGTGACTTCAGTTTTGTTTTCGTCTTCCTACGCAGACCCAAGTTACCGAATTTTTTGGTTCTCTTTTGAATAATCTTTATAACCTATGTACACAAAAATAAAATTTATTAATTCAGCAAAATATGGGATTTTAAAGATTTTATAGCACTAACTCGCAATGTTGCCTATAGGCATTTAGTTAACTTACAACATTTTTTTCACTTCGACCAAAATATGAAAACTTTGGCTCACTGTAAATTAAAAAAATCTTTTTTTTTAATCCAAAATAATCAAAAAAAGTAAACAAAAAATATTTTTTTTTGGAAATTTGTTTGATACGAATTTTTATTGTAGTTGTAGTTTTTAAAAAGATGCAAAAGAAAACTCACCCCAATGTACATGATAAAACGCACTGAAAACCTTCCTTTCGTATTTTCAGTTGAAATTGAGATAATACAAGTTGTAATTCTGAAATGAAAATTTAGTCTTAGAAAATACAATTTGAAATTCAGAAATGTAAATTGAAATTGAGAAAATACAAACTGAAATCCAGAAATGCAAATTTAAATTGAGAAAATACAATTTGATATTGAGAAATATGCAATTGAAAATGAATTTACATTTCTGAATATCAATTTGAATTTTCATTTTGTCAATTTCAATTTGCATTTTCTCACTTTTAAATTTCATTTCTTAATTTCAAATTGTATATTTAATTTACATTTCTGAATTTGTATTTTCTCAATATGATTTTGTATATTCTCAATTTCAATTGAAAATAGTGTAAGCATTGTAGTAAGCATTTTACATCAGACTGCGAATTACCTACAATAAGAATTTAGGCAGATTTTTGGAAATATATATATGTATGTATGTACATATTTCCCTAGAGGAAAATGTTAAATAAATACCCAACAAGTCCTATGTCAAAAAACAGACAAAAAGTGGCACTTTTCGTCAGAAATGAAAACACCAGTTTCCCTACCTTAATGCAATTGTGGATATAACATGTATATCACACTTTATTAGTTTACAAAACATATTTAAAGCATAACCAAACCATAAAAATGCAAAAGATACTGGTCATTTCATGTACATTTTCAGGCTACAGGGACAAACACTCCTTTATTTCTCCTTTTATTCGTAAGTGAAAGTTGTAAAGTGTGCGGCGAGAACCGTATTGACTTGAATACTCTATCTCTTTGTTCAGAAATACACTTAGTTAAAAATGTTTACTTAATATTTGACATGCAGTTATCCTGCGAAATTGAAAATTGTTTTTCACTCTTAATTGATCATAACTTCTGACTTAGGCAAGGCATAATGAAGACATGATATAGACAGTAATTGACCATGTAATATCATAAACAAATGTTTATATTCTCAAATTCGACACATCATACAATTGCTGTGTTTTTATTTATTCGAATTGGAAAGTAAAATTTCCATACTTTAAACAATCTCTTGTTTTCAGTGATTTTGCAATTTTCTCCTAGACTACCTGCCCAAAACTCACAGGTAGTATTTAACCGTGTTGTTTAATCTAGTTGCAGATGTGTGTGTGTTCATGACTTATGCGAATCTTGGAATTGAACCAAAGCGAACGCGCTAACTCTTCAACTGCATTTGTACCCGAGGGGTGGTAGCCAGCCAATATGTCTGAATCAAGCATTTGCCGCCTGTGCCTAGATGCTTGCAGTAAATACAAAAGTCTGTACGATGAAAATGGTCGTGCCAATCAGCTCTATGAGATGACCTATCAGTATTTTCATCAGACGGTAAGTTCAGCCAGTTCAACTGAAGAACTTCGCCGAATAAAATCCTCTAACACTTTTAGATTGTGAACATGGACCAGGCAAAACATCTCACTATTGTCTGTGTAAGATGCTGGCGCCACATGAGAGACTTTCACAATTTCAAACTGTCCATACTAGTGGCTCAGGCACAACTTAGCGAGCATGTAGCTGAAGAAGAAGTTGATGTAAAAATCGAAACGGAAGAGATCGCGAATCCAATAGGTCATTTCACTATCGTTTGCCTTGAAAACGAGGACAATGTTGATCAATTCAGTTTGAGTACGGTCAAAACAGAAGCCACGTCTAACAACGACGAGTTAACGGATGATTCACAAATAAAACAAGAAGCTAAAGATGAGCCCATAGAAATAGTTGAGTTTTCCGATCCGACTAGCGATGGCAATGATAACGATGATATTGATAATAAATTCAGTTTGAATTTAGTCAAAACAGAAGCCGACAATTTAACGGATGAACCACAAGCTGGAGATGACCCCATCGATACAATTGTAAATGATACTACTGAGGCTAAGGATGAGAACTTGTTCATAACATTGCCGGAATTGGAATTGATTGATGTTCACGACGACAATAAAGACGATTTAAACTTAAACGACGAACCAACAATGACATATGAATCTTCTGAAGCGGATGCTTTTGGGGCGGGGCCGGCAACATCTACTGCAGATCTAGGGGGAGAAAGTGAATCGGTGAATCAAGTAAAACATAAATTTCTGAAAACATATAGCATGTTACAGAAAAAGAGACTTCAGAAACTCGACAATGCGATAACCAAATCGGGTACAAGCATAAAATGTATTCAGTGCACGGAGACCTTCAAAAGTTATCTTATGTACCGGGAACACTTTCACGACCATCATCACAAAGAAGTGTTCTACATTGCCTGCTGTAACCTCAAGTTGACCGGTTTTGATCGAATTCAAGATCACTTTATGCTCCACAAGGATCCCACGGCGTTTGATTGTAAAAAGTGCAATATACGTCTCAAAAGTAGGAAATCCCAAAAGAAGCATTTGGCTGCATATCATTCACTGAAATACGCCACTAAACATGTGTGCAAAATATGCCGTCGCTGTTGCAAAACCGAGGATATTCTCCATGAGCATTACAAGAAGCATGGCATTTCCATTCGACGCAAACGTGAGGTCAAGGCTGCCGCACCACCCACTGGTTACAAGTGCGCTGATTGTGATTATATAGCCTATACCAAAACTGCTTTCCGACGTCATAACTGCAAATTGCAAAAGTGTCTATTTTGTAACAGGACCTTTAGCGTTCTTCGGACATTGCGCAACCACATTGCTACTCACAAGGGAAAAGTTGTCTACACTTGCTCGCTTTGTCCGGAGATGTTTTCGAATTACTCGGAATTTTGTTTACATCGGAAAGACATGCACGACTATGAGGAAACCGATCAACAAGCGGGCGAGAATATAGTATAGAAAGCGAAAAATAATTAAATCCATATTTTTTAGAATAATCTCATGATAAATACAAAATACAAAAGTATTCAATAAATAATGAAATTTAATAAAAAAATTATATTCAATGTCTACTTTAATTTGGGAATGTATGACTAGGTGGGGTCTCTAAGTGGAACTTCTAAGTCTACTTTTGGAAGACATAACAGAAAATGCATATTTTCTTATAGATCGGTTTCATTTGAGTGTGAGGAGAATTGTTTTATGATGCAAATCCAAATATGCGGGGATTTTCTATATTTCCATTTCGATTAAATCGAATTTTGGACTGAAGATCTGCAGTTCTGTTGAGTGGGGACCATCGTTTTAATGAATATTACAATTTCAACAATATTCTTTCCCAACTCCATTTTTAAAATTCATTTAGTCGTACTCCAGTGTTTTGCTAGTCACTCAAATCAAAGAAATTTTGGAATATTCCAGTCGAAAAAAGGAAAAGTAAAATTTTGAAATTCATTGTAAATCCTCAACTACCTGACAAATCATAATCACAGGTAGATTATATTCGCGTTGTTTAATCTATTGCATTATTCAATAGTTGCAGATGTGTGTGCTCATGACACGTGAGACACTTGGAATTGAACCACATCGATTTATAGCCGAACGGAGGTAGCCTGCCAGCCAGTATGTCTGAATCAAGCATTTGCCGTCTGTGCCTAGAAATTTGCAGTAAATACAAAAGTCTTTACCATGGAAATGGCCAAGCCAATCAAATCTATGAGATGACCTACAAATACCTGCATCCAACGGTAAGTTCAGCCGGCCTGGCCTAAACCGAAGAACTTCACCGAAATACTCGTATTCTTATAACTTTTAGATTTTGAACCTGGACCAGGCGAAACATCTCACTGTGGTATGCGTGCAATGTTGGCGTCGTATACGAGACTTTCACAACTTCAAACTGTCCATACTTGTGGCACAGGCGGCGCTTAATGAAGACATCAAAGAGGTGGTTATAAAAACGGAAGATGAAGAGTTTTCGGATGCAGTGGGAGACCCATGCACTAGTACCACACAGTTCAATTTGAGCACAGTTAAGAGTGAAGAGCCACAAACAAATGTAGTTCCAATTGAGGAAAATATTATGGTGAAAGATGAAAAAGAGTTTATATCCCTGCCCGAATTGGAATTGATCGATGTACAAGGCGACCATCAAGATAGTTTATCTATGAACAAAGATGTTGAACATATTAAGACGAGTTTGAATACCGAGGAAGAAATGTCGTTTGTTGTTATGCCAGAGTTAGAAGGTACTACTGAACCATGTAATCAAGACCCCTCACCCATCACAAGAGAATCTAGCGCGAGAAGACGCAGAAATTTAGGGCCACGAAAGGCCAGACTCAAGAAACTCGACGATCTTATAGCCGCGTGGAAAAATAATATTACGTGTGGAGCTTGCTCCAAGCCCTTTGTAAAATATACACTTTTACGCCAACATTTTGCCAAGCATCACCCGAATATGAATTTTCATGCTTCCTGCTGCAAACGTAAGCTCTTCCATCTGCGAGTAATTGAAGATCACTTTCGCCTGCACAACGATCAGAACTCCTTTACATGTGGGGTATGTCAAAAAAGCTTCTTCACAGAACAAGCCCTCAACAGGCACTTGACTTTGCACTATGTGAAAATTCAAAAACCCACGAATGTGTGCAAGATTTGCGACAAAACCTTTGCAACAAAAGTGGCCCAGTGCAAGCATCAGTGTCATTACATATCGCTAAGGCCTAAGGGGGAGGTTCAGGCCGACGGCCGCACCGTGTACCCCTGCTACGAATGTGGCGATTTGACTCACTCCGAAAGGGCTTTTCGACATCACCGACAGTATTGCCACAAGATGCAGACCGGTTTCATATGTTCGTTTTGTAGCAAGAGTTTCAAGTCGCTGCCTAATTTGCGTGCCCACGCTCTAACACACAAGCCCAAAGTTATTTACAGTTGTCCCTTTTGTCCCAGGATGTTTACACATTTGCCGGTGTTATCTTTGCATCAGAAGCAGGCGCACGGCCAAGCAGGAGATGCCAATCAAAACGAAAATGAAAATCCTAAAGAAGAGAGGAAGATATGAACGATGAATGCTTGCACTCGTCAATATCGTAAAAAGAGATATTCAATATCGGTATTCTTGTTAATTTTAATGTACAATTTTCAATAATAAAATTCATTAAAATCTGTATTAATAAATTGTTTATTTTTAATTTTATGCGTTAGGTATGCACAAAATATATTTAAAGCCAAAGTTTTATTTCAAAAAGAGAAACATTTTTAGGTAATTTTTTGATAAAACAGGGGTAACAAAGGATATCGATTTTGATATGGCAAATAAAGAAAGAAGAAAAAGAAAAAATAAAAGCAAACAAAATACCAAGTTCGAAAGAGGCTGAGGGAAGTATAGGGCTAACCCTAAATATCATTAAGAAAATACAAAGTAATTCTTTCTTAAGGAAAGCGAAATTAGGTAAAGACCCAAGGAAAAAATATAGAATTAATAAAAAATCAACAAAGATGCGCGAATTTGGTGGTTATTGAGCCGAATTTAATTAATATTCACCTCTTTAAATGTATGAGAAACAACATCTTTGATAAAGTAAAAAAATACTTTTTTCAATTTTCAAAAGCTGGAAAAGTTGAAAATCTGAAATAATTTTTTCTGTTCATTATGAACAACTGCGTAAAAATATGTAAAAAACATTAAAACAAAAAAAAAACGAAAAATATGAGAAACAGTTCGAAAAAGATATTTTTTTTTCAATTTTCAAAAGCTAAAAAATTTGGAAATCTGAAATTATTTTTTTTATGCATTATGAACAAATACGTTAAAATATATCAAAAAAACAAAAAATAAAAATTTTAATTTTCTTTTAGTTTTTTTCGTTTGCATTTTTTTGGTCTGTAATCAATATTTGAATTGAACTGGGATATTGTCCTGGCTCAAGACCATTTTGCTTCTATCTAATATATAAAATTCAATGTGTGTCTGTATGTCTGTATGTCTGTATGTTCCGTATAGGACGCCAAACCGGTGGACCGATTCGCCTGAAAATTTTACTGTATCTATCTTATGGACAGAGAATGGTTCCTGGATAGTCTAGGTCATGATAGGACAAAGGGGGGTGGTACCTC
Source organism: Polietes domitor (assembly GCA_947397865.1). Taxonomy (NCBI): domain Eukaryota; kingdom Metazoa; phylum Arthropoda; class Insecta; order Diptera; family Muscidae; genus Polietes; species Polietes domitor. Next base: position 172,095,079 of record OX377621.1, on the reverse strand, counting down.
CCACACAAAAAATATTTTAAAACTATCAAAAATTACTCATTTTATCTTTCAAAGCATACGAAGTTGGGTAATAGGGAAAAATTAACCCGTGCAACGCCGGGTACAAAACACTAGTATTTAATAGAATGCAAATTTATTTACAAATGGCATGGTGACATTTATTACTTGGCTGCAGACTACCACGATCATGATTTCGACCATGTCAAATTAATTTTCTTTTAAAACGAAAAATAAGAAAAGTAGTCAACTTTGGGCTAATTTCTAAAATATGCCTGATTAACCGATTTTCAACGCTAGTATTTCAAAATAATCCTTGGGTCCATATCTAAGTTTTTACAGAACTCAAAAATATTTACAAAAACAAAAGTTATTGCAATTTGGCATTTGATTCTGGACCACTGTGCGACGTAAAGAGATAACCCTTTCTTTAAGAAAATGCAAAGTAGCACTTTTTTAGGGAAATCGAAATAAAGCGCCATGGCCACACATCAAACTCACTCTTCAAACTGTCATTTTTTTGATTGTGTTAGTAAAAAAAAACTCACACGGATGGTTTTATGTGAGTTTGAAGAAAATCAAAACCATTTAGATATTTGCTTCGTCGCAGCAGAGATATGAAGCCTGTTTGAAGTCAGTTTGAGTGTGTGCACGAAAAAACGTCAATTGTCTTTTTTTTTTTAATTTTCGAAGCGATAAGTGTTTTGTTTTGGTGACGCGAGTTTTATAGAAATGGAAGAAAAAAAATTTATTTTGGAGTTTATCGAAGTTTATCACAATAAACAAACTATTTTGCGTCCAAAAAACACCGTCCTTTCGTTTTTATGACAACTTTGAAATGAAGTTTGTTGCTATGAGTTTGATGTGTGGCTGTGATAAGGAAAACAAAATATTACCTATACATACAAGAGTTTGAACGAACAGTTTGACGTGTGGCCAGGGCGCTTAAGGAAAGGACGTAAGGAATAGATCTAGAATATGAGGGTCACTGTGATGAATTAATTGATATTCGGATCTTTAAATATTTGAAAAACAGTTCGACAAAGTCGGAAATGATAAACTATTTTTTTTTCAAATTTCAAAAGCTGAAAATGTGAAATGAAATGAAATATGCCCAAAAACATAAAAACCAAAAAAATAAAAATTTTATTTTTTCTTTAAAATCGATAAATGAGAAAAGTAGTCAACTTTGGGATAATTTTAAAAAATGGACCCGGTTGTCCGATTTTTTTTTTATATATTATATATTTATTCATTTGAGATCGAATTTAATTTGTACAATGTTATGAGATTTTACTTAAAAGTATTACAACAATTGAATTCAATTTAAACTTACAATATATTATCACAGATTAAGGAAAATTGGTTGAAAAAAACCTTTGAAATGTTCAAAAAAATTTAAGAATATTATTAATCTTTCACTTAAAAAATACTTTTAAATAAAAGTATGGAATAGTGAAAGTTAAACTAAATTTCTTAATGTATCAAATGTTGACCTTCTGCATCTTTCGCGAAATGACAGTGTCAGGTTTCTAGTGAATGTATTCATCATTAAATATCCAAATCTGTTGTGAAGTTCATAAGTTGAAAATCTTGGCGGTAAGTTGTGAATTATCTTCAAATTTTTGTTTTGAATTATTTGCAGTTTTTTGGTATGTGATTTAGCGGCTTTATCGGACCAGATTTGGCAGCTATATGTCATAATAGGACGAATGCACATTTTATAAAGCATGATTTTATTTTTAACATTTAAAGTTGATCTTCTGTTAAGGAGAGGGTATAATGCTCGACTACATCTGATTGCCTTACTGCTGACATTCTGTAAATGTTGTTTGAACGTTAATTTTTTATCTAAGGTTACTCCCAAGTATTTCACTTCATTCTTAATTTCAACTGTGTTTCCTTGAATTGTTAATGGTAATGTGGGAACTCTCTTAGGTGATTTGTTAAAAGGAAATATTATAGCTTGTGTTTTCTCATCATTCACTTTTATTTTCCACTTATTAAAATAAGTTTGCGTAGTTTTGAGGGATTCCTGCATACGTTTAATAATCGCATTAGAGACTTTTCCAGAACAAATAAGAGCGCTGTCATCTGCGTAAAAAGCGGCTTCACTATTTTTCCTAATTTTGATGTCAGATGTGTAAATTGAGTAAAGTGATGGAGATAAGACGGAACCTTGTGGTAGTCCTGCAGGAATACTTCTTTCCGAAGAATAGCTTGACCCAATATTCACCATGAAAGTTCTATCACTTAAAAAACTCTTTATAATTTTCTGCATATAAAGGGGATAACCAAAGCTATGTAACTTATATACGAGTCCATAATGCCATATTGAATCGAAAGCTTTCTCAATGTCAAGTAAAACAATGCCAGTACTTCTCCTATTTTGTTTATTCTCATTGATGAAATTAACAATCCTTTGGATTTGATGTGTGGTGGAGTGTTCTTTGCGGAATCCAAATTGTTCTTTATTCAATATACTGTTGTTATTTGTAAATTCCAATATTCGTTTCTGAATTATCTTCTCAAAAATTTTATCCAGCAAGCTTAATATACTTATTGGTCTATAGTTAATAGGAAGTTTCGGATCTTTTCCACTTTTTAAAATTGGAATCACCTTAGATTTTTTAAAAACTTTTGGGAAATATCCATTACAAAGGCAGTAATTGAATATTTGTGAAAGAACTTTGAAAATTTCTTCTGGCATGTTTTTCAAGAGAATTCCATTTATTGCGTCAAACCCGGGAGCCTTGTTATTCTTTAATGCAGCGACGTACGACATCACTTCAGAAGAATCTGTACGGGGGACATCAGAGTGAATTATATCGTCTGTATGAAACTGATGAATAAATGTTTGCACTTTCCGTTCCATTGATGAATTGAAATTCATAGTTACAGTGTGAGATTTTTCAAAAACGTCCCCTATAGCATTAGCTTTATCCTCGTGTGTTTTCAATATCTCACCATTTACAACCAAGTCCTTCATAGGCTGCCGCTTCCCTCTGATGGCGTTAGTAATTTTCCAAAATTTCTTGGAGCCGGTAGGTAGTTTTGAGATAAATCTAGCCCAGTTGTTATTTCTATCTTCGTTTAGATGGTAGTCAATCAGTAAATTCAACTGTTTCAAAATGGAAGATATTATTGATTTTCTATTTAAATCAGTGCATCTCTGAAATTTTCGTTTATATTTATTGCGTTGGCCAATTAATCTTTTACTAAGATCTGAAATTTCTCTTTGCCAAGTGTTTCTTCTTCGACGTGGGATCTTTTGGGCTGACTGTTGTATGATCTGTATTACATTTTCTAAGCAGATGTCTACGGTGTCTGATGTGATATCTATATTATCGAGGTTTAAGACTTTAACTTGATCAACAACCCATGTTCTCAGGGAGTTCCAGTCAGTCTTATGATAAAGTGGCACTGTATAGAAATTACATTGAATATCTCCGTAGATATAGCAAGTTACCGGTACGTGGTCTGAATTAAGTACATTTGGGTGTGTCTCTAAGTGAGAAATAGCGAAACTGGTGTTCGACAATAGGAGGTCAACTGTGGAAGGTTGAACAGGCATAACATTTTGACCAAAGCGTGTATGTGTTGATGAATTATATATATAATAACTTGATTGAAGGCTATGATTATACAGTACTCTTCCTGCAGGATTCCTCGATAAACAATTCCAGGTAGGGTGATGGGCATTAAAGTCGCCAAATACAAAAAATTCAGATGTAGATGTGGTTAGTAAATCTAAATCTCTCTGGAAATGCCTAGAATAGTTAGGACTATATGCTGAAGTAAATATTATTGGACGACTATTTACATTGACTGATATTGAAATGTTTTCAATATTGGACGTTTTACACTTTGGTATGAGTTTATGGGCGATATTGTTTAATATTGCAATTAATACACCACCACCATGAGTAGGTCGGTCTTCTCGAAATACTTTGTAGTTACTTAAATGAAATTTATGGTGGTCTTTCAAAAAAGTTTCATTTAACAGAAGAATGTCAATTCTTTTTGTCATCAAAAAATCTTCCAATTGTGATATACTTGATTCAGTTGTTATACCTTGGGCATTCCAATGCATAACATGTAATCTGTCTTTGTTAATATGATTATATTGCATGTTTGAGCATCATACCTAACACTCTCAATTTATCATATTTGTTTTTACATCTCTGCAAAGCATCTACTGCTTCGAAAAAAATCTCCAATAATTTATCATTAGAAATATCATCCCTGCCACTTGCGCTGCAATTGGGCATTGCCATTTCTGAGTATTGTCTACTGTTCTGAGTGAAATGACCATATGTTCCCGCTGGATCATATGATCTGGCTCGATCAGCTGTTCCTGGTTGATCAGGTGGACTTGTTTGAGCATATGTTCTCTGTCGGTCATGTGTTGCTGCTAACATGTGTTCTCTCACGGGTAGCTGTGGATGGCTGTCCACATTGTATTGAAAATCAGCTGTTCGTGGACGTCTATGAGATATACCTCCTGACCGTGATGTCAGACGTTGACGAATCTCTAAATAATCTTTACGGCAAGGGCAACGGGGGTCGTCTGCTCTGTGGTTAACATTGCTAAGTTTTTTATTCATGCAGTTGTAACATTTGTATATCACGGGACCATTTTGCTGGGTTTTACTTAAAACACACTCAGATTGATCGTGATTACCAGCACAAGCCGGACAGACTGCTACTCGAAAACAATTTTTAGCCCCGTGACCATACATTGAACATTTGCTACACTGAGTTGGACCTTTGCTACTTTTCAATGGAGATCTCCAAAACACAGAAATGTCATAAAAGAATTTTATCTTTTTAACCTCTCTCTTTGAAATTTGTTCTCTGTTAAATTCAATCATGTACAGTGCGTCATTGGTGTTAGAACGTTTTGTGATGATTTCTTTTACACTTACGGGATGAATGTTGTGGGAGGCGATGAATTCTTCGGAGATTTCCTTGCAATCGATTTTGTGGAGTCCAAACAACACTAGCTTAAAGTTTTTGGTTACTTTTAGTTGATGAGTATAAAACTTCATCTTCATGACTTTTAGTTTTTTCAAAACATCTTCATAAAGGGCCAAGGTATCAGAAATTATTTTGGTGCCAATTGACATTCTTTTAAACTTGTAGTTCTTGCCAATTAGCCTTATCACGGAACTAAATTCATGTGAACTATCCACTACAATTGGAGGTATTTTATCCTTCGGTTGAACGATTTCACCTTCCTCATCTGAAGTATCCATATCCTCCAAATCCGAGAGCGATTGGAATCTATTGCTGGTTGAAGCATTGAAAGATGTTCTTATTGTTTTGTACTTGGGATTATTACCCCAGTAGCCTTTCCTCTTGTGCGCCGGCATAACCACAAGAACAATCAAGTAGGATTGAAATACTTTTTATTGCAAAAATAACTTCAATTATAATAATAAATGGTAGAACGAAAATTTTACACGTTGTCGGGTCAGCTGATTACCGATGACTGGTTGTCCGATTTTAGATGTTAATATATCATAATAATCCTTAGGTCCTTATCTAATTTCAATTTTTTACAGAACACACAAATGTTTACTACATCAAAAGTTATTGAATTTTGTTCGATGGCATTTGATTCTGGACCATTGTGCGACGTAAAGGGGTAACCCTAAATATCTTTAAGAAAAGGCAAAGTATTTTATTTTAGGGAAATTGAAATTAGACAAGGACCCAAAAAATAAATCTAGAATTTGTGGGTCACTGAGGTGAATTTAATTGATATTCGGCTCTTTAAATATTTGAACAGTTCGATAAAGTCCAAAATTATAAATTTTTTTTTCAATTTCCAAAAGCTGAAAAAGTTTTCTGTGCATTGTGAACAAATACGTAAAAATATGTCCAAAAAACATAAAAACAAAAAATTAAAAAAATTATTTGAACTGGGATATTGTCCATCTATATTTAATAGAATGCAAATTTATTTACAAATGGCATGGTGACATTTATTATTTGGCTGCAGACTACCACGATCATGATTTCGACCATGTCAAAAGTCTTTTCAGGTGGATTCGCAGCGACTTTTCAACATCAAACCCGGCCTCTATGAGGAGATGATTCTCACAAACGAACGAGAAGCACAACTCACTTGCCGAATTTGCGTTTAAAAAATAGCACCAAGTAATAAAGTACATATGCCATCTTACAAGCATCTCATTGAGTTGCATATGTAAGTATATGTATATGCAGGTATAGTTACCCAGCAATACTTCTGCCATGCCAACGCTCATTTGTTTTAGTTTTTTCGTTTGTATTTTTTTTTTGGTCTGTAATCAATATTTGATTTGAACTGGGATATTGTCCTGGCTCAAGACCATTTTGCATCTATATTTTAATAGAATGCAAATTTATTTACAAATGGCATATACTTGTCTCCTTGTGTAATTTCGATTTTTTACGAAACTCAAAAATGTTTACTACATCAAAAGTCCTTGTCTAATTTTGATTTTTTACTGTGCGACGCACAATGGTTAAGAATCAAAATCAATAGGCCAAAATTCAACAACTTTTGTTCTAGTAGACATTTTTGAGTTCTGTAAAAAATCAAAATTAGACAAGGACGCAAGGATTATCATAAGATATTAACATTAAAATCGAGCAATCGGATATATTTTAGAAATCGGGTCAAATTTGACTACTTTTCGAATTTTTCAATTTTAAAGAAAATTAAAATTTTTATTTTTTTGTTTTTATGTTTTTTAACATATTTTTACGTATTTGTTCATTATTTTTATTTTATTTTTTTGTATTACAGATTTTCACCTTTTTCAGATTTTTTGAAAGAAATTTAAAAAAAACGTAACTTTTGATTTTGTCGAAGTATTTCTCACACATTTTAAGAGATTTTGCACTCAAAATTGTTTTATTACACAAACTATGTTTGTGTCAAATGTAGTTTGTTTGTAATAAATATTTTAAAAAATATCCTTTTTCAACAAATGTCTGGCTTTGGAACAACACAACTTTTTTCCTTCAAAAGCCTGTAACGAAATATATACATATTTGGAAAGGTTGAAGGGTTCCCCGCTGTTTCAGGGTAACGTTTGCCTGCACGAAATTGCCCCCTTGGATGATAGGATACACTTAGAGCAAAAAATCAGATTTTTTTGTTTCAAAACCCAATTCTATGTTAATATCTCAAAATAATCCTTGGGTCCTTGTCTGGAACAAAAGTTATTGAATTTTGGCCGATGGATTTAGATTCTGAACCACTGTGCGACGTTATTTCCTTCCATTAGCAGCAACGCTCTGTCATGTCCAATTTTATTGGCTAATGTTATAAATTATATTTTTTGGAATATCAAGTATGTCTGCTAGCTGGCGTACTTTTAATGGGCGGTCAAACAATACGATTTTCTTGGCTTTTTCTGGCCTGACCACCTCGATATGGCGACAACTCCAAAACCACAAATGTTATGGTTTGGTTTTAGTGTAAACATCTTCATTTTTGAGATTTTTAAATTTAAAACATTTTGTTCCCACAAACATGTTCTTTGTGCGTTTTGAGCAACTAGTATAAATAAGAAAACCATGTTCATGTTCATTATTAAGGGCCGTCTTTCCTAATACCCAGAAAACCAAAATGTTATATGGTGGCGCGTAACATATGTAGGTACTCGTAAATCTGAGCATGCGCTGGCTGAACAGCTGATACGTGGACGCTGCCAGACATGCCATTCCAGTAATAATGTGAAACCCGCTTGATGGAGTGTTATTTTGTTTGTTAAAGTTTTATGTGTTGTAAATTAGAAAATAAGAAAAATAAATAATTTACCTGTTAGCCTCGCATAAAGTTTCTACGATAAACATAAACCGCGCACGGTCCCGTGGTCCTATCGTGCCATGCGATCTGTCACAAACTCTATTTGTGATGGAATAAAACACGTACCCGTACTATAAACACAAAACACACAAACGCTGGTGCATTTTGACAGTAAGTCCTGGTGAGCTACAGAGAACTTGAAGTAACGAGAGATGAAATTTCTCTCACAATGTTGAAACGTATGGGAGAGTATATGCATCTCTCGTTAGTTCGTGGTCTCTGAGACAAGCTATGGCTTTCCACAGGGTTTCATTCTCAACAAAATGATTCGAAGTCGTAGAAGAAGAAAATATTGCGGCAGCAATCATATTCGTATTGCGGAAGTAACCTCCAATGGAGAAGTTTGCGAGGCTAGGGCGTCACATAGTGGGATGGTTTTATACATTTGAGTTTTTCCTCAAACCAAGTAAATATTTACTCAAACTGAATAAAGTTGCAGTAAATTATTCCTCAATCTAAAAATGTTTAATAAATCTGAGTTAAATTTTGCAGAAATTTCCCTCACACTAGGCAATTTTTCGCTAAAACCTAGGAAATTTTTACTAAACCTGAGCAAAATTTTAATAAATTTTTCCAAAAAACATTTTTTTGGATTAAACTCGATATAAATAAAAAAAGTTAACTTAAAATAAGTTAATTGAACTGAAACTGAAGATTTCAGCAAAAAATTAATTTTCTTCGGAGTAGAAAAATTAATATAAAAACTGACAACATGAAATACTTCTCAAAAGTTTCACGATACCTCTGCCACAAAGAGTTAAGCTATTATTCCATGATTGCTGCGAAGGCAAGATAGACTTTTTCGCAGTGGTTGTTCAGGATAATACTTAAAGTATTTATTATTTATTATTGAAGTACTGATTTCTCGTTCGTTTGCCGAGACTTATTTCTTAGATTAATATTCAATATTTGATTTGAACTGGGATATTGTCCTGGCTCAAGACCATTTGCATCTATATTTAATAGACTGCAGACTACCACGATCATGATTTCGACCATGTCAAAAGTCTTTTCAAGTGGCTTCGCAGCGACTCTTCAACATCAAACCCGGCCTCTATAAGGAGATGATTCTCACAAACGAAGGAGAAGCACAACTATTACTATTCAAAAGTTTTCTAAATACATTTAGAATTTTTTATTAGAATTTACTGAAATTAGGAAACTTTACCCAAACTTATTTAATTTTCCAGCGAAATTTTAACTAATCTGGAGTAAAATTGTTAAACTAAATTGGACTATGGATTTTACTATTTTAAGGAATATAAGAAACATTAACAGATGTATTTGTATTTTTTAAATCTGGATTTTTACAAATGGAAGCGAATTCAAACTCGGAAACCGAACTTTAGTTCACAAAAGAGCAGGGAATTGAATTCGTTAATATTACTAGTTTGATTTGAACTTAAAACATGTACAGTCACGGTCACCCAAAATTTGTCCGCATAAGGGATGTGTCCACTTATGGGAGGTAAAATAAAAAAATATATTTTATGTCCATGTTCGCATAAGAAAGTGTCCGCTTAATGGAGGTCCATTTAATTAACATTTAAAAAAACATGATTTATAAAAAAGTGTTCACTTGAGGGAGGTGTCCGCTTGAGGGAGTGGCCGCACGTGAGAGGCTTCACTGTATTTAATATGAAACTGACTTTTGTCTTTTGTCCATTTCTTTCCTTATTCGTTGCCAACTGAAGTTCAGTTCTAGTATGTTCGCCATATATCCATCAAAACGGGTTTGGGACCTAGTCCACATTTGAATAAAAATAAACCTATCCAGGGGTGTTCTTTGTTCGCGAAAAATATACTTTTTGTGGTGATTTAAGAACTTCGGCTTCAATTTGAATGTCCATTGGGATATCGCGATCCCGAAAAATACCTAATACTGGAATTGTTAAAAATAAAACTCACTTTTATGTAGAAACAGTGGTTTAGAGACAGTATCCAAAAGATTGAGAAAAAATATTTTTTTTTCGAAAAAATCACCATTCGTTGGCACGAAAGAACTCACAGAAAAAATTGAAAAAATATTTATATCCTAACTCTACAGAGTAGGAGGGTATATATCATTGGTGACAGAAAAATGTGTAACAAATTGAAGGAGTGACTTAGTTTAAGCTCGAAGATGGGCGAAATTGCCACGCCCCTTCTGGTACCTCCCATGTAACTTCCACACGGATATTCGGAATCAGCTATATTTTCGTGTTTGCAAATGTTTTTATGATCACTTTAAGTGTACTAAGTATGTCGTGTTTTGCCACGCCCCTTCTAGTACCTCCCATACAAATTACCCTTAACTACGTAAAATTAAAACTAATATAACTTCTATACAGATGATCGGAATATTGTGAAGTTTGATATTTAGCAATGTTTTTATAGAAGATACATTCGCATGGAATATGGTAGATATTTCCCCATCCCTTCTGGTACCTCCCATGCTAACTGACATAAACTTGGATTACAATAAACCCGACATAATATCCATACTGGTAGCCAAAATCATTTGCAAATTGATATTTGAAAATGCTTTTACAATCACTTTAAACATAAAAATTATTTATGCCTTAGCCACGCCCCTTTTTGTACCTCACACACAATTGTATCTATACTAGGTAATACTGAATCGTTTATAACTTCTATACTGGTGCATGGAATCCACTGTGACTTGATATTCGATCATGTTTTTACAACTGTTTTACAATTGCGGAAGCTGGGACCATGTGACACGAACCTCCATACAAATTATCCTGCCCTAAGTAAAATTTTATTCCTTAAAACTTCCGAATATATATTTTCTCTGAGAGTGAGGGTAAATATATATGAGTCGGTTTAGCCATTAATATCAAATTATCATGTCAACTTACATGATGGCCAGGGTTCCCAACTGACCGGATGTGTATTTATTTCAATGAACCAATGCATTGGTACGATCGTTGGGCGCCATTTTTTGACGAACAAATGTTTTTAGCGACGGAATGCTTTTTTTTGATGGTTAACAAACAAATTTGCTGGTGAACCCACACTAGGTTCACCAGGTGGTACATACATCCACAAAAATGGAATGTTGATAAGGATTTTTGGCCGGAGACATCATTGCCCCGTACTTCTACGAAAACGACGGTGGCGAGGCCATCATCGCTACATAATGATTAAACAATAAGGACGTGGACTTCATGTGGTTCCAGCAGGAAGGCTCTACGTGTCAAATATTCTTCTTTGGCGAAGAATATTAGCCACAATCCTATGTCATCGCTAAAATTCAGCCGGATGTTGGAAGATTGGACATAGCACGGACTTCCGAGCCGAGGTGAACCTATGAACAAATGACATGGCATTCAAATGAAAAATAATTTCGTTAATACTCAAACGTAGCTTGTTTTAATCAGAATCGATCTGTGCTTATTAGTAAATTTTCTTTTTACATTCAATTCGATTCTATTACTATTTAATTATCCATCTATTAGAAAGTTGTATATGACAATTATAGGACCTCTTAACAAAATAGCATCCGTCCTTATCTTCGTTAATCTTAATTTCAGTTAGATAGTATTCCAAAGGGACTTGTTCAGACTTACATACATAAATATAACACATTTACGATTCTGAGAAATCAGCTTATGCACCCAATAAAAACATACAATTTTTTCTGACTTTTTCCCCCTGTTAGAACCAATGAATTACGAGGCACCCACCAGTCCCACAGCCACACACATTTGCTACCAAAACTGCCCATGATGTCTCGAACAAACCTCTGCCGGTTGTGTTTAGATACGAGGAGTCGTGGCCTCAAAACTCTCTACGATGAAAACGGTCGTGGCAATGAGTTGTATGACATCACCACAAACTATTTCCATCCAATGGTAAGTGGTTCAGATTGAGCGGGAGCCGACGAACTGAGAAATTGATGAACGATTTCTCAACTTTTTTGTTCTAGATTTTGAATATGTCGGTGGCGCAACATCTCAGAGGCATATGTTTGGAATGTTGGCGACACATTTGGGGCTTTCACAACTTCCAAAAGGTTGTGGCGGAGGCACAATCGAAACTGATAGTGGAAGTCGAAGATGATGTGGTGGTAAAACTAGAAGATTTTTCGACTGAGTGTGAAGAGGGATCAACCAGCTTGGACAATGTAAAAACAGAAGATCTTTCGAATGAATATCAAGAGGGATCTACCGGCTTGGATAATGTCAATGTCGATGTCTTTTCGGTAAAAGTAAAAGATGAGTTTGGTCGCCTAACGGAATCGGAAACGGTTATTGCGGCTAATGTGGGCAATCTATGCAGCGTAGATGCTGTTAAATCAGAATCGTCTGAAACCCCAGAAGATAGCTACGAAAATGATGGTGATGAGGTGGTTAATGATGCGGTGGAATTACTGCAGCAGTTTAACAAACCCAGGGAAAGTCAACGACCCACCGCTGGAGCTGCTACTGAACACGACCTGATATCGCTTCCAAAATTGGAATTGGTCTATATGCTCGATGACAGTGGCAGCTGTTCAGATGAAAATGAGAGCATGGCACTAAGTGATGCCTGTCAAGATGACAGCAATTGTGAAACTGAAAAGGGATATCCTCGTATCTTAGTCACAGTGGGCAAAGAACTAAACAAAACGTGTGGTCCCAAGAGCATTCCTATAGCTTTGCCGAAACTAGAAATAACGGATGTCCATGCAGCCGGTGAACCTAGTTCGGAGGAGGATGATGCTGATGAGGATGGCGAGTATTTGGCGCAACGTGTAGTTAAAGTCGAAGAAAGTCCACAAATTAAAGAGGAGCATGACTCAATTTTAGGTGACGACACGTCCCAAATGGAAGAAGATTCTCTGCCCGAGTATGATTCTGAGGACGACAACAACGTCTCCGCGGACCAGTATAAGCCCAAGAGGCAGAAATTCGATAATTTGGATGACCTTCTGGCCAATTGGATACCAAATATAGTGTGTGTTGTCTGCTCCAAGTCTTGGCCTACATTTTCCTCACTCCGTCAGCATTTTCGCCAGACACATCCTCTGCAGGAGTTCTACATCGAATGCTGCAATTGCAAGTTCAGCACAAAAAATAAAATTGAAGAGCATCTGCTGGTGCACAAGGATCCAAACGCCTTCACATGCAAGCTATGTGGCCGCTGTCATACAACAAAATGCGGCCTGACCCGTCACATAAGCATGCTACATCCGGAGACGCTGGACCGCAAGTATGTGTGCAACAAATGTGACAAGGTCTTCCCCACCGAAAGAGGTCTCAAGTGCCACGACAATGCCGCCCACAACACGTTCAAGCGACGACCTACAGTGGTGGTCCAGGAAGATGGCAGCACTGTTTACATCTGCAACGAGTGTGGCTACACTTGCCACACGACAAGGGCCTACAGCCAACACCGATGGTACTACCACAAGGTGGAGGCCACACACAAGTGCACCGTATGCGGCAAACTTTTCAATCGTCCATCTCTGTTGCGTCAACATAAATTTTCCCACCGGGAGAACAATGCATGAGAAACAACAGCCACGCTCACAAACACTCAGGGAATTAGTTTTCATGTCACCACAGTGCTGCCAGACAAGACAAACGAACACGAAATTAATGGCAAAAACCAAGAACGGAAGACCCTTCAGAGGATCAGAATGAAAACAAGTCTTAAATGCAATGCCATGCATTGGATCGTCCTATCAGGATTGTTTTTAGAAGGATAACAAATATTTTATCCGTTTTTACATTTTATTATTCATTCGTGTTTCTTTTTTTTTTCAAAGTTTTGTATTTGCTAAGAAATCGTCTACTTATAAAAAATAAAAAAGATTATCCAAAATTCATATGCCGAAATTCGGACTTGTGGCGTTTTATTTTCTAAAAATCCTCTGCATGAAGCGATAGAAGGCAAAAAGGAGAAGTTTTTTTTGACAGAAAGCCCTTTTCTCCTTTTCATGAACACCAAAGGAGTTTAAGGCCTAAACACAATTAATTCTTGGCTTTGTAAAGATGAACATTACATTTTTTAATGATGATCTGCAAAATATTTTGCCGCTGGTCAAGCCGTTTGTGAGCTAAACGCACCTGAAAACTCCTCTAAAAATCATGTTTTTCCTGTGGGTGATTCCATTGGGTGAACGGATGTGACACTTCAGCTCAAATATGTTTAAATATCTCGCATATTCATTGACTGAGATTTTTACTATACTGCCAATTGAGGACGACAGGTTAATCGGAATATCTTTGCAAATATAATTGTCATAACGTTCTAAATATTCGATATATAGAACAGACTAGAGCGTCACGGATGTGACCTTAGCTCTGAAGAAAATCTTGAGGTTTTATTTAGAGTAGTTCATTCACTTTCTTCTAAAGTAAACGTTACCGACATCTCTTATGAATATAGGAAATATGGGATATTTATATTGTAACGGGCGTGACATTTTGACGGAAATCCTGTTACGACACCAGTCTATATCTTGAAAAGGAAATGATCAGACCTATTGTTGTAATTATTTATTTGAAATATAATTAAAATTATATATCAATTGGGACAGAAAAAAAGTGTAACGCATCGAAGGAGTGACATAAGACCTCAAGTACGTTTGGACCAAATCCGTTTCATGACATTTTAAGTTGTTTGAGCCATGTCCGTCCGTCTGGCTGGCTGGTGTCAATTGATTGTCAACCAATTCAAACTTTGCATTGGTAATATTTTTTCAATAACTTCTTGTTCTAGCAAAAATTTTGGAGTTCTGTAAAAAATTAGACAGGTAAAAAATTAGATTAGGTATTAACATTTTAAATCGGACAATCGGATATATTTTCAAAAGTTGACTACTTTTCGTATTTTTCGATTTAAAAAAGTATTTTTTTATTTTTTATTACAAACAAACTTTATTTGGCGCAAACACAGTTTTTGGCGCCATAATAAAGCTAAGAAACCACAATTTCTTCGAGTGCAAAATCTCCTAAAATTTAAGTGAAACAGTTCGAAACAGAGTCGAAAAATATAAATTACGTTTTTCAATTTTCAAAAACTGAAAAAGGCGAAAATCTGTAATACGAATAAAGTAAATTATTTTTCTGTGCATTAAATAATAATGCTAAAAACACATAAAAACAAAAAAATATATTTTTTTGTCTTTTTGCTAATTTTGGGTTCTGCTGAAGACTTCAGCACAACCTTTGGTCTTAAACCAAAATAAATGACAACACATAGAACATAACAGACCAACAATACATACAAACAACAATTTTACTTTTTTTTTAAATCGATAAAATAAATAAAAAACGAAAAGTAGTCAACTTTGGACTAATTTCTAAAATATATCAGATTGTTAATGTTAATATCTCAAAATAATCATTGGGTCTTCTCTAATTTCATTTTTTGTGCAGAACTCCAAAAATGTTTACTAGAACAAAAGTTAAAAGAAGAATATTGGCCGATGGATTTTGGTTCTGAACCACTTTGCGGCATCAATTTCCTTCCGATGTTTAAAATTTAGGCAACATTCGAAAGGTATTGACTGCAGCTATTTATTTTTTATAAAATACTAACTCCAAATACGAAAAAAAATCAGTTCTGACTGACTGAAAAAACACATAAAAATACTATAAAGGTCCAATAATTCGACCAATAAGTTACTCTAAGGCAAGAATCAAAATTTTTATTTAAAGTGCTTTCAAGGGTCTATTATTACAGAAAACAATTTTTGTACGGGTACTGGTCTCCAGAGCGAAAAAAGCCAAATCGGGAGCGAAATTTGTATAGGGCTATATCTAAATCTGAACCGATCTGACCCACTTTGACTATAGACTTTTCTAGTTGAATTATAAGGCACTGTACCAAATTTGAAGCAAATCGAGTCAATATGTGGTCTTTAGAGCGCAAAACGTCAATTCGGGAGCAAAATTCGTATGGTGGCTATATCTAAATTTGAACCGATTGGCTTCACATTAAATAGCGTCCGTCCTTGGCCAACAAAACTTAATTTTGACATTTTTCGTAAGTTTCGGACAATAATTGCGACCAGTGCTTTGATTACAAGAATATATGGACGGACGGACGGACAGACTGACAGACAGACGGACATTGTTAAATCAACTCAAAAAGTGATTCTAAGCCGATCTGTATAATAAATGATGGGCCTATCTTGTTTCCTTTTGGGTCTTACAACCAAATGCAGAAAGACATAATACCCTAGTGAGGGGTATAGAAATTACATGAGAAAAACATAATTCTTAGGAGATTTTTTAGGAGATTTTTCAGGAGCGTTTAGCGGCTTGATCTAGGAATGAAATATTTTGCAAATCATCATTAAACAATCCCAAACTTTATTTCCGTGGGGTGGCTGGAAATTGTTCTTCCATTTGTATTGATAGCGACCCTGCCTAGTGTACGTGGGAAAAGTGGCAGCCCACAGTGGTTCATAATCAAAATCCATCGGCCAAAATTCAATAAGTTTTGTTGTAGTAGACATTTTTGAGTTCGGTAAAAAACCAAAATTAGACAAGGACCCAAGGATAATTTTGAGATAGTAACATTAAAAATCAGAAAATCGGATATATTTTAGAAATCGGCCCAAATTTGGCTACTTTTCGTATTTTTCGTTTTTAAAGAAAATTAAAATTTTTATTTTTTTTAACATATTTTTACATATATATGTTCGTAATGCGAAGACAAAATTATAATATTTTTGGAATTACAGATTTTCACGTATTTCAGATTTTGAAAATTAAATAAAAACGTAATTTATTTTTTGACTTTGTCGAACTGTTTCTCACACATTTTAAGAGATTTTGCACTCATTTTTTATTAGAAATTGTGGTTTCTTAGCTTTGTTATGACGCCAAAACTATGTTTGTGCCAAATATAGTGTGGTTGTAATGAATATTGTAAAAAATATTATTTTTGAACAAATGTCTGATTTAGAACCAACACAACTTTTTCCTTCAAAAGCCTTTTAAAGAAATACATACATATTTGGAAAGGTTGAAGGGTTCCCCGTTTCTGTAGGGTAACGAAATTGCCGCCTTGAAGATAGGATACATTTAGTGTCCGATTTTTAGTTCCAAAATCTGTAATACAAAAAAAATAATATTCTTTCTTCGCATTATGAACAAATACGTGAAAATATGTTAAAAAAAAAAAAAAAAAAAAACAAAACAAAAAAAAATAAAAATTTTAATTTTCTTTGAAATCGAAAAATACGAAAATAGACAATTTTGGGCCGTTTTATAAAATATATCCGATTTGTAATGTTAATATCTCAAAATAATCCTTGGGTCCTTGTCAAAAATGTCTACTAGAACAAAAGTTATTAAATTTTGGCCGACGGATTTTGATTCTGAACCACTGTGCGGCCCCTATCGATGGCTATAAATGTACTATTCCTATTGCCTCAGTTGTGTTGTTATTATAAGTCCAACGAAAGAGTGAAATGATTTTTTGTTTATTTTTTTTTGAAATTATATTTTAGTTTTTTCGTTTGTTCATTTTATATTTTATTAAATTGATTAATTTAAACAGATATATTGAAAATTAAATAATTTTAAATAAACTTTAATAAATAATTTACATTATAGATTTCTTAATTTTGTATTATAAATCTAATAATAATTTATAATAGAAGAGTAACGCATGTTCAAATTTTTGGTGTTCTAGTTCAATCAATTGAAAAAAATAATAATAAATAAATTATAATGCCTCCCTGGCTATCCCATTGTCGACGATGTATCACTACATCTGCATCATAAATTGTGGTGATATTTTGTTCCCTGTCTTTTGTCTGCACTACTATGCCCGTTGTCACCACGAAGCTTGCCGCAAGGAAACCCCGTCCTTGCCCTAGAATGTACGCTTATATCTCTGAAATACTCAAAATATAAGCCGCTCAGGATTTGGTATTTGGATGTAAGACCGTGTTGTGGTGTTTCAAACCCATTGGGGAGATAAACTTCTTCTGGCATATCTGGCACTCGTACTCGGCCTTGTGTGCTTCAGAGTGGCTCTTGAACAAATGTCTTTGGAGATTGTATTTCAGTGTATAGATGCGTTCGCATAGTTTACACTTGAAGCTCCCATTCTTCATGACGCTGTAATGGTGGGATTTAGACTTGCTGTCCACCGCTTCGACGGCTTGCACTCTTTGCACCTCATTATGATTTTTCTTTAAATGTCGGACCAAGCTCTTTTTCGATAAGTACGAGCGGTCGCAGAAGTTACACTTGAAGCTGTCATTATGATTTTCAGCTTTGATTTTGTTGGTATGTCTGCTATGCATGTGCTTTTTCAACTCGTAGGTGTCTCTTAAGTAGCAGGCGCACAAGTTACACTTGATGGCTTTCGCCTTTAGATTTTTGGAATGTTTAAAGTCCACGTGCCTTTTCAAGTTGCGCTTGAGCGTAAAAGATTGATCACATAGGTGGCACTGGAACGCTGGATCGCTGTTATCGTGATCGGACGTAATATCATTCGCTTCGTGCTTGGCCTCCTCCTTCACCTTGGTGGATGGTGATTTCTTTGTAACTGTTTCTCGGGCCCTTCTGAGCCTGCGCATCCTGGATTGTTGGCGACGATTCATATGCCTGGTCTGTAAGTCTGGCTTGACATCCGCTTTAGCCTCCTCGGTTGGCGGTTTCTTGGTAACGGTTTCTCTGGCAATTTTGTTGCGACGTATTTTGGAATGTTGACGATACATATGCCTGTTTAAGTTGTTTTTAAGCGTAAAAGTGCGTCCACATAAGTTACACTCGAACTGTGGCCGTGGAGATTCATGTTCCTCCTTTGTCGGAAGCTCGGTTTTGGCCATACAATTTTCCGCAGTGTACGGGGCACCAATTGGTTCAAACGTTGTTTCTTCCATGTCTGGACTATAACCGTCATCCTTTGATATCGTATCCATGTCGATAGAACCGTTTATGTATTCGACGTCTTCCTCGCATTTCTGCTGACTAAGATATGCCGCATCTTCTTGGCTGTCCGACGAGTAGTCGACTTCTACCTCGCATTTCTGCTGACTAAGATATGCCGCAACTTCTTGGCTGTCCGACGAGTAGGCAAACACCGCGTCTACGCATGGCTCAAGAATAACTTCGTTTTCGACCTTAATTTCCATGTGATGCTCGAGTATTTCGCTGTCAACATCTTGATGCTCGTCCGAGAGTTGGTTTTCGCCTATAAGCTTTAGCTGGGCCACGAGAACAGATGCCTGGAAGCTGTGAAACTCGCACACTTGGCGAAAGCAGTCCAAGCACAAGGCAGTAAGGTGTTTCGCCTTTTCCATGTCCACAATCTAGAAGGAGAAAAATTTAGGAAAACATTTTAAATCGGCTCGTCAGAATTGAGGCTGTTCAGTGTGAGCTTACCTTGGGATGGAAATATTCCCGAGTCATTTCATAGAGTTCATTGTTGCTGCCGTTCTGATAGTAGAGACTTTTATACTCTTTGCAGTCCGAGACGCATAGGCGGCAAACAATTGATTGAGTCATGGCTAATTTTTAATTTGTTGTTATCGAGTTGACTTGAAGTAGGGGCGATGTGTTGTGTTGCAGCAACTGTGTGATACTGAGCAACAACTGCAGCGATCTTATATTCTTATTAGCGCAATATGCGAAAATCCAAGGGTAATTCCTACCTAGCTCAAAAGATTATTATCCCTAATCCATATAGGATTTGATTGGAATACAGATTGACACCTTGTGACACTACCTGTGAATATGTTTTTATGGCAGGTTCTCGACAATGCATACTTTGCTTTGGCAAGGAAAGGAGTTCTGTTCAGGTAAATCTCTCTTCTGTTAATCTGAAGATCTGGAAATGTGGATCTTATTGCAGGTTAAAGGTCGAATTTACACATGACATGACTAGCACTTAATCATTGAGGTAGTTGGGCTTGTCTAGACTTTATTGTTCGCGTTTACATAATATTTATATATTCTTATGGGTTGGGAATTATCCAAATCCTCAAGTTAAGGCACTCACAATTTCAAGAGATCGAATTGAAAAACTATTCTGACCTTTGCTCTTTTTAGTTAGTGAGCATTTCACACAAGCTGTGCTCTCGCAGAATAGGCAAAGCGAGCAAAAAGTAGCACGATCACGGAATGCGTTTTTACCTATTACTCACAATTTCCAGACATAGAATTGAAAAACTATTCTGCTCTTTTTAATTAATAAGCATTTCATACAAGCTCAGCTCTCGCAGAACAGGCGAAGAGCGAGCAAAAATTAACACTTTGTTGGCTTCTAGTGTTGCCAATAATTGATTTTATATAATTTTAGGAATTTTTACTTTTTTTATTGAACCCATACTCAAGGGACGCTCCCACGGAATGTTTTTTCGGCGATACAAGTGTTGCCAATAATTGATTTTATATAATTTTAGGGATTTTTAAAACGTTTTTAGACTAGAGTATACTCTTTTTATTGACCCAACACTCCCATATAAAATGAATATGAGAAATTTGTCGCAGGATTGGATTGAATAGTGTTTACCAAAATTTATATTAAACTAGCATTGTCCGGGTTTCTTCTTCCCTATTGCCGCTACTTCGTATATAGTCAAGTTTTATTTTCTGCTACGTAGCCTTTGTATAGTCTGCGTTGCCTTATGGTGGATGCGGCTAATTAAAAAAAAATAAAAAAAAAATAGTTATGTATGTAATGTCTTTAATTAAATATTTTTTCAAATAAAGTTGAAATATTTGCTTTTAAATATAAATACTTTTCAATATTTATTTATGAATGATAAATTGATACAGATAGAATTATGCAATTTAAAGTATATTTATATTTAACAGATGTTATCCTCTTTAATTTGTCACTTATATCGGTATATCAGTATTTAAAACAATTTTTTGAAAAATTGTAGTTTGAAATTTTGTTGTCCTTTTAAGGGGCAACAGGATGAGGAGGGGAGGAGGAAAAACTGAAAACGCCAATATACTCAATATTACATATAGTTTGAGACGTATATCAGCCGGTTCAAGTGTAATATGGAATGTTGGACAGTCTCAGCAAAAAAAAAATGGAAGTACTTCCGTAGGAAGCACATTTTAATCGCATCTCAAAATCGAAATGTGCTTTTTCCCCACTTTTGAGGAAGTTCTTTTAAACAGTCTATAATATCCCGTAACATTTTACGAATAGCACGTCCACAAGGAAAAAACATTTTTATTTTTTATTATTGTTTTATTCTTTATTGTTGCAGCTAAAAGTTGATTGCGTAGTTTCGATGGGCTCTCGTCAGAACATTCGCAACGAATGTGTGTCTTTGACTTAAATCAGAGTTCATATTAGTACCAGCGCTCACATATGACAAATGAGAAGCGCTGATAAACAAAATATTCCACCGAACTAAGTCGCGACATACTAAACGTCTCACTTTGCCAATTCAATGTTATGCATGTGCTCGCAGCAATGCAGAGATTGTTGTTGTACGATATGGTCTTACTTTTATAAATAAACATTCTTTAATTTTATATAATTTTAACAAGTTAAACATTTTTGCTTAAAACAAGTAAGTAAGCTTCAGTCGGCTAAACCCTCTATATACCCTCACTCTCAGATAACATATATACGGAGGTAAGGTCAGGTTAATTTGTGTGGAAGGTCCTACGAGATTAAAAATAAAATAATTGAATAAACATGATCAAAATATCAAGTCACAGTGGATTCCATGCACCAGTATAGAAGTATGAAGGATTTAATATTACCTAGGATAGAGACAATTGTGTGGGAACTAAAGAGTGATTTTTTTGAGGTTAGGATTTTCATGCATTAGTATTTGACAGATCACGTGGGATTTCAGACATGGTGTCAAAGAGAAAGATGCTCAGTATGCTTTGACATTTCATCATGAATAGACTTACTAACGAGCAACGCTTGCAAATCATTGAATTTTATTATCAAAATGCGTGCTCTGTTAAGAAAGTTCAGAAAGAAAGAAATTGTGTTCAGCGACGAAGCTCATTTTTGGCTCAATGGCAGAATTGTCGATTTTGGAGTGAATATCAGCCAGAAGCATTGCAAGAGCTACCAATGCATCCAGAAAAAGTCACAGTTTGGTGCGGTTTATGGGCTGGTGGCATCATTGGACCGTACTTCTTCAAAGATGATGCGAATCGTAACGTAACTGTGAATGGTGAGCGCTACCGTGAGATGATATCCAACTTTTTTTTGCCCAAAATGGAAGAACTGAACTTGGTTGACATGTGGTTTCAACAAGATGGCGCTACACGCCACACAGCTCGCGATTCTATGGCCATTTTGAGGGAAAACTTCGGAGAACAATTCATCTCAAGAAATGGACCGGTAAGTTGGCCACCAAGACGCCGATTTGACGCCTTTAGACTATTTTTTGTGGGGCTACGTCAAGTCTAAAGTCTACAGAAATAAGCCAGCAACTATTCCAGCTTTGGAAGACAACATTTCCGAAGAAATTCGGGCTATTCCGGCCGAAATGCTCGAAAAAGTTGCCCAAAATTGGACTTTCCGAATGGACCACCTAAGACGCAGCCGCGGTCAACATTTAAATGAAATTATCTTCAAAAAGTAAATGTCATGGACCAATCTAACGTTTCAAATAAAGAACCGATGAGATTTTGCAAATTTTATGCGTTTTTTTTTAAAAAAAAAGTTATCAAGCTCTTAAAAAATCACCCTTTACAAGAAGAGGCGTAGTTTGTAAAAACATTTTCAAATATCCAATTTCAAATGATTTTGACTACCCGTATGTATGTTATATCTGCATTATTGTAACCAAGGATTATGCCACTTTGTGTGGAAGGTATTAGAAGGGATGTAGCAATATCGCTCACATTCCAAGCGAATGTAACCACTATTAATGCATTGCCAAATATCAAATTTCACAGTATTCCGATCATCTGTATAGAAGTTATAACAGCTTCCATTTTACATAGTTTAGCGTAATTTGTGTGGGAGGTACTAGAAGGGGCGTGGCAAAACCCGCCATATGTAGCACACTTAAAGTGATTATATAAACATTAGCAAATACCAAAATATAGCTGATTTTGAATATTCGTGTGGAAGTTACATGGGTTTTAATTTAACATAGTAATATGGGTCATTTGTTTGGGAGGTACCAGAAGGGGCTTGGCAATTTCCCCCATCTTCGAACTTAAACTAAGTTTGGGAAAATATTAACATGTGCAAAGTTTGAATCTATTCCTCAATTCTTGTCGAGAGTTATCGTGTACACCAGCTAGCCAGACGGACGGACATGGTTCAAACACTTGAAAAAGTCGTGAAGCGGATTTGGTTCAAACATACTTAGGGTCTTAAGTCACTCCTTCAATGCGTTACACTTTTTTCTGTCCCAAATGATATATACGCTCCTACTCAGTAGAGTGAGATATAAAAAATATAAATTAATGAAAGATTTTCTTTTTTGCTAATTACACTGTCCAACAAATTAAGACTTTTTGAATTGAACATAATGGAACATTTGACCCACTATAAAAGGAATGCCAGACCAGCTGGACTAAAAGTTTATTCTACAAAAGTGGTCTAAATGTGTGGGGAAAATGTGTTCCAAAATTGCGAATTTTTTATTTAAATGATGGCCATGTTTTTTTACTATTTCTGTCTAAGAGACATTTGAATGATAATGAATTTTATGTATTTTTATTGGAGGAAAGCGCTGGATTTTATGCCTTTAATTTATAAATGTATCTAACCACATGTTAAAGTTTACATGTTGCGAAAAAAGAACACAGAGGTATGTTTGGAATGCATTTATTAAAATTAAAGATATAATCAATTTTCATTTAATGAAACTAAAATAGAATGATAAAAACATAAAGCTTTAGTTATACACACAAGGAAAATAATGTTCGATTTCAACCGTAAAGACAAATTCAATTTTCATTTCATTAAACTAAAAACATTAACATGAACACATACATAAAGGATTGGTTTAAATAATATACATTTTTATTATTTATAATAATAGTGAGATAATAATAATAATAATAATTTACTCTTGGAGTAAAATATTTTATTATTATTTATAATAATAATAAAATGTTTAAATTGCCCACAAATACACAGTTTACTCTTGGAGTAAAATAGAGAAGACAAAACGATTCAATTAGAAAACATATGTAACTATATAAATACAATTTGAGATAATTTAATTGAGCTTTTGTAGCTTTTGAAAAGGAGAAACTAACATACAAAAGTCAACATATGTATATGTAATTGGATACATATGTACATTAGGCTGGGTCGCCGTCCATACAAATGGAAAAACAAGTTGCAGTCAGTCAACCCACGAAAATAAACTTTGGATTGTTTAATGATGATTTGCAAAATATTTCGTCCCTAGATCAAGCCATGCTCCTGAAAACAACCATAAAAATATGGTTTTCCGTTATAATTTGTTTGTGTTACATTTTTTCTCATTTTTTTTCTGAAATAATAGACCCTTGAAAACACTTTATATTTTGATTCTTGTCATAGGGTGACTTATTGGTCGCATTATTGGACGTTTATAGTAATTTTTGTGGATTTTCACAGTGACCACTGAAATTTTTTTCGTATTTGGTAGTAGTACTTTATACAAAATAAATATCTGCAGTCAATACCTTTCGAATGATGCCTAAATAATGAAAATCGGAATGAAATTGACGCCGCAGCGCTCAGTTTTGTAAAAAGTCTTTGAACATTTTGGCTGTGAAAACCATCGCCTGCATTAAATTATTTGGAGTCATTTTTCGTCCGATGTTCATCATTTAGGCATCATTCGAAAGGTACGGATTCCTCCTATTTACTTTTCATTACATCTCTTAAAAAATGTTTCCAAGAAATAAGAGTTTTTAGCTGTCACCTTGAAAACCCACAAAAAATCAATATAAACGTCCAATAATACGACCATTGAGTTATTCTAAGACAAGAATAAACATTTTTATTTAAAGTGTTTCCAAGGGTCTATTAATTCAGCAAAAATGCAACATAAAAAAAATTACTTGGGAAAATAATGATTTTTAGAGATGTTTTCAGGAGTGTTTAGCTCACAGATGGCTTGACCCAGTGACGAAATATTTTGCAAATCATCGTTAAACAATCCAATCTTCATTTTCGGGGGGTGACTGAAAATTGTTTTTCCCTTTACATGGAACGCGACCCCGTCTAATATTCATATGTACATAGTGATTTTCCTTTTTTTATTACAAAACATTTTAACTAAAAATCAATTATCATTTTTAAACACATAGTTTAAAAAGTAAATCTATTTTTTATAAACGAGAAAGGTAAAACAGTGAAAGGAAAAAATAAAAAGTTTAACATTTCAATTATTCTTGGAATTCTATAAATTAATAAAAATAAAATTAAAAGAACGATTTTTTTAAACATCAAAACAACGAAAAGTAGTAAAAATAAAAAATCGTATTATTCTTTGAATGCAAAAAAATGATTACCACTTATAAAAAATAAAAATGAATACAAATTAAATAAAAGGTAAAAACAATGAAAAGTGATAAAACTACAGTTTATATCACATAAAACAACAACAATTCAATTAAAATCAATTATTCTTTGAATTCTATGAAATGGGCCATCATTAAAAATAAAATTAAAAGAACGATTTTTTTAAACGATAAAGGTAAAAACAACAAAGAGTAGTAAAAATAAAAAATCTTATTATTCTTTGAAGTAAAAAAAAATATTACCACTTATTACTCCTCATAGGAGTGAAAGGTATACATTCCTTAATTATTTAAAATTTAATATTTTTTATAAACGAAAAAAATGTTCTCATCGATTGGCATTTCTTCTTCTTCCGCATCATGTTGGCTATTCATGTGCCTCTCCGTGTTGCTTCTTAGCGAATTGATTTGATCAATCGCTGAGATCGATAAATTGAACTCGCATGATACTGGACTTCGTGTTTCGTTAAGTTTTCTTCGAAGTGAAAAGTGCTGCCACAAATCTTGCAATGGAAATGTTTCGTGGTGTAATTGTACCCATGCATTGGCTGATTTATCAGATGTTTCATGGCCAAGTGATTGCTCATACCATTATAGGAGATATACGAGTTGTCACACAAAGTACACCTGAACATGAGCATTTTGCTGGGCCCATTCCCTCTGTGATAGAGCTGAATGTGTCGGTGTAATTTTGTAGTAGTTGGAAAAGTGTTGTCACATAATCTGCACTGGAATAGTTTCGGACTGTGAAAATTGTCAAAATGTTGATTACCTATGAATACATCTCCTGAAAGCGCATTTGAGTTTTTAGGTGTGGAAACTGTTTTAGATTCTGTGCTTTTAATCTTGTTGACATATTGGCGTTCTATAGTATTTTGTTGTAACTTATTTTGTAGGGGATTTGAGTTAAGACCCTGCTTAGGTGGGCACAACTTCCATTCTTTTTCTGTTGTAATCTTCGCGTGGATTCTTTTTATTTTGACCACACAATTGGTTAATGCTTTTCCATACTTTCTAGTCAATTCAGTTGGTTCTTTTTTTGATTGAGCTAAGTTTATGTTGCCATTCACACTGTCTTCTTTATTTCGTAGAGGATTTGAGATCTCAGTATTATGGCACAAGTTCCATTTTTTGTTTTTTCTAACATCGAAGTGGATTCTCTTCATTTTGACCACACATTTGGTTAATGGTTTTCCAAACTCCTTCGTCAATTCAGTTGCAGGAGGAACACCAACCGGTTCTTCTTGTGGTTGAGATAAGTCCATGTTGCCACTCGATAGTGCTCTGCTATCTTTACAATGCGGTTCAATATCAGACCAATAATCTTTTGCCCCGGACCCATCACTGTGTATGGTGGTATCGCATATATCGTCAGCAATAGTAGTGCCATTCGAAAAGAGGGAAGTATTGGTCACTTCTTCGACCTTGTGGTTGTTAAGAGTTTGATTTTGATTTTCTTTCTTCAATATGCCGATTTTCATTTTGAGATCTTCAGTGAGTTGCAGTTGGGACAAACTAATAGAAATTTTGAGGCTGTGGAATTCATTTGCAGGAGGAACATCAGCCGGCTCTTCTTGTGATAGTGTTAAGGCTCTGCTGCTATCTTCATAATGCGGTTCAATATCAGACCAATAATCTTTTGCTCCAGGCCCCTCACTGTGTATGGTGTCATCGCGTATATGGTCAGCAATAGTAGAGACATTCGGAAATTGGGAAGCCTCGGTGCATATATGGTCAGCAGTAGTAGTGTCATTCGGAAAGGGGAAAGCCTCGGTGGGTTCTTTTGATCCCTCGAATAATGTATCGCCATTCGCTGCACGACATTTTGATAGTTCGATCTCCTTCGCACAGAATTTGCTCTTATCGTCTGGTTCTTTTGCTAACAAAGTATTTGCCACTTTTTCGACCCACTTTCGCAACCCAACAGAATTTTCGAAGCTGTGGAACTCATTTGCAGGAGAAACATCATCTTCTTGTGGTTGAGCTAAATCCATTTTTACATGCTCACTGTCTTCACTTGTTAGTGATAAGACATCGCTGCTATCTTCACCATCCGGATCTATATCGGACCAATAATCGTTTGCCTCGGACCCATCACTGTGATCATTCAATTCATGTTCTGGTTGCATGGTGCCATCACATAAATGGCCAGCAATAGTATAACCATTTGGGAAGGCGAGAACCTCGGTGGGTTCTTTTGATCCCTCGAATAATGTATC
Organism: Polietes domitor; assembly: GCA_947397865.1. Taxonomy (NCBI): domain Eukaryota; kingdom Metazoa; phylum Arthropoda; class Insecta; order Diptera; family Muscidae; genus Polietes; species Polietes domitor. The sequence goes on along the minus strand of OX377621.1, from coordinate 172,067,570 downwards.
GCCATTCGCTGCACGACATTTTGATAGTTCGATCTCCTTCGCACAGAATTTGCTCTTATCGTCTGATTCTTTTGCTAACAAAGTATTTGCCACTTTTTCGACCCACTTTCGCAACCCAACAGAAACATCATCGCTGCTATCTTCACCATCCGGATCTATATCGGACCAATAATCGTTTGCCTCGGACCCATCACTCTGATCATTCAATACATGTTCTGGTTGCATGGTGCCATCACATAAATGGCCAGCAATAGTATAACCATTTGGGAAGGCGGGAACCTCGTTGGGTTCTTTTGATCCCTCGAATAATGTATCACCATTCGCTGCACGACATTTTGATAGTTCGATCTCCTTCGCACAGAATTTGCTCTCATCGCTTGATTCTTTTGCTAACAAAGTATTTGCCACTTTTTCGACCTTGCGGTTGTTCTCAGTTCCTTCCTTTAATTTCCCAACGTCCACTTTTTGAACTTCAATGAGTTTCCGTTGGGGCAACCCAACAGCATTTGCGAAGCTGTGGAACTCATTGACAGGAGGAACATCATCTTCTTGTGGTTGAGCTAATTCCATTTTTTCATTCTCACTGCCTTCACTAGATAGTGATAAGGCATCGCAGCTATCTTCACCATCCGGATCTATATCGGACCAATAATCGTTTGCCTCGGACCCATCACTGTGATCATTCAATACATGTTCTGGTTGCATGGTGCCATCACATAAATGGCCAGCAATAGTATAACCATTTGGGAAGGCGGGAACCTCGGTGGGTTCTGTTGATCCCTCGAATAATGTATCACCATTCGCTGCACGACATTTTGATAGTTCGATCTCCTTCGCACAGAATTTGCTCTCATCGCTTGATTCTTTTGCTAACAAAGTATTTGCCACTTTTTCGACCTTGCGGTTGTTCTCAGTTCCTTCCTTTAATTTCCCAACGTCCACTTTTTGAACTTCAATGAGTTTCCGTTGGGGCAACCCAACAGCATTTGCGAAGCTGTGGAACTCATTGGCAGGAGGAACATCATCTTCTTGTGGTTGAGCTAATTCCATTTTTTCATTCTCACTGCCTTCACTAGATAGTGATAAGGCATCGCAGCTATCTTCACCATCCGGATCTATATCGGACCAATAATCGTTTGCCTCGGACCCATCACTGTGATCATTCAATTCATGTTCTGGTTGCATGGTGCCATCACATAAATGGCCAGCAATGGTATAACCATTTGGGAAGGCGAGAACCTCGGTGGGTTCTTTTGATCCCTCGAATAATGTATCATCATTTGCCACAAAACATTTTGACATTTCGTTCTCCTTCGAACTGAATTTTCTCGTATCGTTCGATACCGCTCCCGAAGTATTGGCCGGCTCTTCTTGTGGATGAGCTAAGTCCATGTTTCCATTCACACTGTCTTCAGTGTGAGCCTCGGTGTGGCCTTTTGCAGCCTTCAATAATGTATCATCATTTGCTGCACGACATTTTGATAGTTCGATCGATTCTACCGCTTCCACTTTTTCGATCTTGTTGTTGTTGTTAACTGTTTCTGGATCTTGAATTTCTTCCTTAATTTTCTCTTGAAAATCTTCACTGGCAAACGAAAATTCCTTTGCTACGGCCGCATAATTGTCTTCTAAACGGATTTGATTAACAACATCGCTATCACTCGGGACTTGTTCTGGTCGCACGCTCTCAGACATTGGGAAGGGCGGAGGAACCCCGGTGGGAACTTTTGATATTTCGCGCTCCTTGTTCGCCAAAGTGTCGTTCAGTTTTTCAACCTTAACAATTATTAACTCCTTCTCTCTTTTGACTTCCTCCAATTCAATGCGTTGCAATTGGGCCAACCTAATAGAACTTTCGAAGCTGTGGAAATCGCGAATATGACAATAACATTGTGAACATATTACCCTGAAATGTTTCATCTGTTCCAGGTCCACTACCTGGAAAATATAAAAAAGAATTTTGACTTTTGATGATTCTCATTATCCCATTGTGTTGTGTTCACCTTTGGATGGAAATAATTGCGCGTAATGTCATACAACTGAATGTCATGGCCACTGTCGCCGTAAAGATTTCTGTATTCTGTGGAAGGTTTGAGGCACAATCGGCAAATTGTTGATTGAGGCATGACGGATCTTGATTAGATTGGGAGACAATCTGAAAGTATGGACAAATATTCGTTGTATGTTTAAAGGCATTGATTGTATTTATTGCGGGGAACTTGTTGCACAGTGTTGCAAAATCTACACTACAATACAATAATTGCTACTACAAGGTAGAGCAATAGTAATGAAGATGGCGCCAAATGTCAATTCGGTTTCGCTAAAAAATTACAGCAAAAGAACATTGGGTGATTACTTTTGCTCCACCTTGTATTTGCAAAATCTAGATGTCATTATTTTGAAGGGAAATTTTTTATAGCTGAGAGAGTTAAATATGTGAATAGAGCTTGATTGAGAGAGCTTTCAGATTTTATATTTTAAAGGCCCGTAATTTTAAAGGTGCCGTCTCGTGCGTTCTCACTTAAATATGTGAGACAGCAAAGTGGCCGTCGTGTCGCGTCTGTCTGAATGGGCCTTTTTACAGCCAAAATTATCGTCCCACTGATCCATCAACTCAATGACTTAGGTGGAAATTCGAACCAAATGTCTCCTTACGATGCCGAAAAGCGAGCTCAATCGATAGCTTTGCTGAAATTTCTGAATGTGTTCAGCTGAAATCCTAAACATCTCGATTTCTAGTCGTCCACAAGCAGTAGATCATGTCCATCGATATTAATTTGACTATTGGTGAGCCTCTGACCGAGCCTTGAATTAAAATTTATTTCCAAAAAAAATATTTTTTAAAAATTTAAATCTTCATAATTTCCTAAGCAAACGAAGCACAATAATCTGTGATCACTTTTTCGTGTCAAAAAATTGAAAAAAAAAAATATTTTCCAAAAAATTAAAATTTATTTTCAAAACATTAAACCAATAATCAATCAATCAGTGATCAATTTTTTTCGGATAAAAAAATTGAAAAAAAAAGTTAAAATTTATTTTATAACTTCTTAAATAGAGGTCCTAAGCGAAAAAGGACAATAATCTGTGATAATTTTTTTCGGTTCAAAAAATTTAAAGAAATATTTTTCAGAAAAAAAATAAATAAAAATATATTTTCCAAAAAAAATAAAATTTACTTTCGAAAGGACAATAATCTGTGATGAATGTTTTCTGGTCAAAGAAATAAAAACAAAATTAAATTTATTTTTCCATGCAAATATTTTCCAAAACATTTAAATTTATTTTCAAAACTTTAATCCTTCATAAATTCTTAAATAACGCTTTAAGCGCAAAATTACAATCACTTTTTTCGGGTCAAAAAAAAAAACAAAAAAAAAATAATAATTTTCAAAATTTTAAAGGTTTATAACTTCTTAAATAACGGTTTTAAGCGAAAAAGGACAATAATCTGTGATCTTTTTGATTTTGGTTAAAAAAATAATAATAATTTTGGGCAAAAAAAAAAATAAAATTTATTTTCAAAAAAAAAAAAATAAAATTTATTTTCATATTTTTAACCTTCTTAAATAAAGGTCCTAAGCGAAAAAGGACAATAATATGTCCTTTCATATTATTGTTGGGTCAAAAAAAATAAAAAGTAAAATTTATTTTCAAAAAAATATACTTTCAAAACTGTTAACCTTCATAACCTAAGCACTTTTTCGTGTCAAAAAATTAAAAAAAAATGAAATATATTTTCCAAAAAATTAAAAATTATTTTCAAAACATTAAACCTTCTTAATTAACGGCCCTAAGCAAAAAAGGGACAATAATCTGTGAACAATTTTTTGTGTCAAAAAATTAATTTATTTTCAAAAAAAAAATATTAAAACAATAAAATTTATTTTCAAAACTTTAAACCTTCAAAAATTCTTAAATAAAGGCAAGTCTTTTTTTTCGGGTCAAAAAAATCACAAAAAATAAAATAAAAATTATTTTCAAAATTGTAAAGGTTCATAACTTCTTAAATAATGGTCCTAAGCGAAAAAGGACAATAATCTGTGATAATTTTATTCGGGTAAAAAAATTGAAAAAAAAAAGAAATAAAATTTATTTAAAAAAAAAATAAAAACTTTAAACCTTCGTAGCTTCTTAAATAAAAGCCCTAAGCGAAAAGGGACAATAATCCGTGATCACTTTTTTCGGTTCAAAAAATTGAAAAAAAAAATAAATTTAATTTTAGAACTTGTTGACCTGTTGAAGCCCTGATTTAAGGGTATTTCTACCCTTTTTCACAAAAGGGACCACAAAAGCCCGTACCATTGAGGAGCTAGAAGGTTAAAATGTCCCTCGTAGGGATTCGAGTAACAATGATGAACACATCCTATTCCAAAAATGTGGGGTTCGCAAGGTTTCCGATGCCGATTCATCATAAGAATGTGCGAAAGGGGGAAATATTGACCCGCCTCTAAAATGCCCTCCATACGTAAATTGCCTTCAATATACGTGTGTATATTGTCTTTTTTTACCCCGTCTATCAGAATCCGTTGTCAGAAATCCTTGTTATTTTGTGTTCCACAGTGTTATTGTTATTGTACTCAATAAAAGAGACCCACTGTTTAGTGCCAGCTCCGAACAGCCTTGAACCTGGATTACTTACCGTACCATGGTGACATAACTTACAATTACTAACAATAACATAAGAGAATTTTTACTTACTTTTAGGATTGTCATGTACTTACCTGTAGCAACCTTCGCGCCATTTAAAAGTAATTAGAGGGGTGCCAAAAATTTAGTCAATAAATTGACATTATTTGGTAATGCAGGTTTTCGCAAAGAATATAAACATTATTTGCGTATAAAGTGGCAAGTGATTTCTATTAATTAAATCCGTTAGGATCATGATCGGGGCGATACAGGTTGCATATTTTTTGACATAACCTAGTCTTAAAGTGAATTAATTTAAAACGATCATTTAGACCCTTCCCATGTTGCCCAACTAATTTCAATATCTCAAATTTCTGCACGTCCCTCGGTCTTCCTATATATTTGGAAATTCAATCACATCAAAATGGAAACAAACAGTATAATATTTAGTATATATGTATTAATTATATTTATTTATTTTTTGAAGATTTTCACATAATAAAAATATATTTTTTATTTAAATGAAGGGGCTTTTCAGAAACGCATCACAGCAGTGCATCAGCTTCATTTGCACTATCGTCCAATTCACAAATTCAAATAAAAACACAAATTAAAATTAATATAGATGGCAGCACTTTCTTGTAAACAAACAAGACAGCTGTAAAGTATGGCAACATCGTTAAGGCCAAGTTTAAAGCTTGAGGGTGACAGTTGACTTAACATTGGCTTAGCGAACATAAATAACACTGTGCTACAAAAAAGAATGAACTAGACACTCAGCGAAGTTATAATATATTTCTTGCAGTTATTGTCGAGTAGAACAAGAAACTGTATTTGAAATTTCCCAGACAGCCCTAAAATCTTGAGTTACGAGTAAGCAACCTGTGCACACTCAAAATCCTTTTTCTTAGTTGGTTGTAACCGATCCACTTTTTTAGCCATTTTTCAACTTTGGCAATATTTTTGCACTTTTTTTGTTTTGTAACCTTATCACTTGTAAATTTATTTAAATAACATATTTAGTAAAGAGTAAAATGACGCTTTGTTTTTAAATATCGTTTAGTAATGGACTGAGTTATTGAAGTTTTTATTAATACTAAATTTTTGCAAAAAAAACACAAGTTTTGGTCATTTCAATTCACATCTCTGTTAATTTTTTCGAATTGAGGCCCAATAAAATACTTAAAGTTCCGCAAAACAGATAAAATGGTAAAAAAAAGCATGGCGACCATTTTAATCAAAAATCCCCAATTTTGGAACACATTTTCCCCACTTTGGGAATTCGGGTATTTTTTTTAAACAGATAAAAACGGAAAAATAAGCATTTTGGAGATTTTTTATTAAAACCATTTTAATAAAAAATCTCCAGTTTTGGAACACATTTTCCCCGCTTTGGGAATTCGGGTATTAAAAAAAACATAAAAAGTGGAAAAATAAGCATGGCGACAATTTTCATCAAAAATCTCCAATTTTGGAACACATTTTCCTCGCTTTGGGAATTCGGGTATTTTTTTTTTGAAAAAAAAAACATGAAAATGGTAAAAAACATGGCGAACATTTTAATAAAAAAAAATCCCCAATTTTTGTAACATATTTTCCCCACTTTGGGAATTCGGGTATTTTTTAAGGAGATAAAAATGGAAATATAAGATAAAAGATAAAAAAAAACAGATAAAAAGAAAAAAGCATGTCGAACATTTTAATAAAAAATCTCCAATTTTGGAACACATTTTCCCCACTTTGGGAATTAGGGTATTTTTTTTGAAAAGGCAGATAAAAATGGAAAAATAAGTATCCTAGAGATTTTTTTATTAAAATGGTTTTAATAAAAAAATCTGCAGTTTTGGAACACATTTTCCCCGCTTTGGGAATTCGGGTATTAAAAAAAAAAACATAAAAAGTGGCAAAATAAGCATGGCGATCATTTTAATCAAAAATCTCCAATTTTGGAACACATTTTCCCCACTTTGGGAATTCGGGTATTTTTTTTTTTTTTTTGAAAAAAATAAAAATAAATAAAAATGGTAAAAAAGCATGTCGAACATTTTAATAAATAAAATCCCCAATTTTGGAAAACATTTTCCCCACTTTGGGAATTCGGGTATTTTTTAAGGAGATAAAAATGGAAATATAAGCATAGCGACCATTTTAATCAGAAATCTCCAATTTTGGAACACATTTTTCCCACTTTGGGAATTCGGGTATTTAAAAAAAACATGAAAATGGTAAAAAAGAATGTGGAACATTGTAATAAAAAAATCCCCAATTTTTGTAACATATTTTACTCACTTTGGGAATTCGGGTATTAAAAAAAACATAAAAAGTGGAAAAATAAGCATGGCGACCATTTTAATCAGAAATCTCCAATTTTGGAACTCATTTTCCCCACTTTGGGAATTCGGGCATTTTTTTGAAAAAAAAAAAACAAAAAATGGTGTTAAAGCATGTCGAACATTTTAATAAAAAAAATCCCCAATTTTTGTAACATATTTTCCCCACTTTGGGAATGCGGGTATTTAAAAAAAAAAAAAACAGATAAAAAGAAAAAATAAGCATGGCGACCATTTTAATCAAAAATCTCCAATTTTGGAACACATTTTCCCCACTTTGGGAATTTGGGTATTTTTTGAAAAAAAAACAGATAAAAATGGAATTATAAGCTTGGCGACCTTTTTAATCAAAAATCTCCAATTTTGGAACACATTTTCTCCACTTTAGGAATTGGGGTTTAAAAAAAATTATAAAAAGCATGTCGACAATTTTAATAAAAAATCCCCAATTTTTGGAACACATTTTCCCAACCTTGGGAAGTCGGGCTTTTTTAAAAAAGGAAAATCGATTATGTTTTCATCGTTTTTATCATTTTGGCGAACTTTAAGCATTTTTATTGGGCCTCAAGGATGAAGAAAATTACGATTTTGCGGGAAATATTGAAGGCACCGACGAGGTCTCCGCACACACGGTTTGTGCGGTGTAAACTGCCCTCTGAGTTCTTCATCTGTTGCCTTTTATTTGTTCGTTCCTTCCGGGTGCGCCACCTTTTGATGTTCACCTAGTTTAAGGAAACTCTTAAATACCATTGGGCACACCGGGCACGAGTAATCTGTGTGCGTTACAATATGAAGACCCAAGGCCGAAGCAGACTTAAACGATTTGCCACAAAACGTACACTTGCTTTCCGCATTTCCTGGGTTATCCTTTGCCTGGGGATGCGCCCGCTTCCTATGCTGCGTCAGACTACTGCAATGCTTGAACACCATGGGGCAGTACGAGCACAAATAAGTGCCCGTTTGCTCATGCGTCACTAGGTGTACGCGCAACTGAGAAGGATTCTTGTAAACTTTGCCGCAAGTGGGACACTCGTATTTCGGCTGCAAGCGATGGTGATACCATCGGTGTTTGCGGAAAAGCACATACTTGCTGAACGTTTTATCGCATTCGTCGCAAGGATAGTCGCCATCGTCGTTATGTACCGAGCCGTAATGACGTTCCAAGCCCTTTTGTGTGGCGAAGCTTTTGCGGCATTCCTTGCATTCGTAGTCGGCATTAGTTGTGTTGGGATTATTCGTCGTATGCTGCCTGGTCTCATGAGTTATTAGATGACTTTTGTACAGATAGCTTTTGTCGCACAACTTACACTTGAATATTTGTCTGGACTTCTCATCATCAAATTCGAGTTTGTGGCTGGGGTCATTTAGTTCATCATGCTGCCGCTGCATGTGACGTTTTAAAGCGCTTTTGAATGTATACGAGCCATCGCATAACTTACACTTGAACCTGAACTACACTGAACTAGTCTGAGGGGAATCTTTGAGCAATCCAGCATCTGCTTTGCTCTCCTCTTCGTCGCCAGAACTGTCTTGAGAATCTCCGTGCACATCTATCAATTGTAACTCCGGCTGTGATGAAAATGACTTCTCGCCCTTAACATTTAATATGTTACAAGGCTTTGAGCTGGTTGGCTGTGAGCAACCCATGACCAATATCTTATTTCCAGGCCCTTCCGAAACAGCTTCTGCTTTGACCTGTCCCACACTGAGTTGACTTTCGGCGTTTGCTCCAAACGCTTTATCGCCAGGCAAAGTGTTGAACTCTTTTTTAAACTTTCCTTCATCTGAGAGTTCCTGTGGATCTTGGGTTTCATACGAGATATCCACCTCCTCTCGTTTCACAACAACATCTCTGTGATCTTCAATGAGCTTGGCTTGGGCCAGCATAACAGACGTTTGAAAACTGTCAAAATCACAGATATGCTGCGAACATTGGGCACATATGTCCGTCAGATGTTTCGCCTTTGCCATGTCCACAATCTATAAGATTTAAGAAATTTAAGGAGTTGTTTGGAATTTCTCAGTTTGAATTTACCTTGGGATGGAAATATTTGAGCGTCATTCTGTACAATTCATTACCACGGCCGTTTTCGTGGTAGAGACTTTTAAAATCATTACAAGCATTGAGGCATAGTCGACATAGGGTCAATGAAGACATGCTTGATTGCTTGGTGGTCCGTCGGTCGGTTGGGTCGGTGGATGGTTAACTTTGGAACAAAAATATCGCGACTGGAAGAATGTACAAAGAAATGGAGTACACATGAATACCGATTTTACTGAAATCTTATTAGTAATATGTATATTAGGCTGGATCGCGATCCATGCAAATGGAAAACCCATTTACAGTCACCCTCCAAAAATTAAGATTGGATTGTTTAATGACGATTAGCAAAATATTTCGTCGTTGGTTCAAACCGTTTGTGAGCTAAACGTTCCTGAAAACACCTCTAAAAACCATGTTTTTCTCGTGCAATTTTTGTTCGTGTTGCACTTTTGTCCAATTTTTTTCCTGAATTAATAGGCCCTCGGAAGCACTTTTAATATGAGTCATTCCATGTCAAGCGGTACAATTTTGGACAAAAATGCAAAACAAAAAAAAATACAGGGGAAAACATGTTTTTAGGTGTGGTTTCTGGAGCGTTTAGCTCACAAACGGCTTGATCTAGTAACGAAACGAAAAATTTGCAAATCATCTTGCAACCAATCCAAACTTTATTTCCGTGGGGTGGCTGGAAATTATTTTTCCTTTTGTTTGAACCGCGATCCAGCCTAATGTATATGATATATGCAGAACTAACCACAACCGGATGAAGCCCTACTACAAGCAGATACCTAATGGAACCCATACTTGGTTTTAAAAAAGCTTATTTTTGGATGGGCCATTTAAAATTTTAAATTAGAGTCGGTTATAAAAAAAGTACCGATCGAAGCCTCGAGCTTGAATTTTCATTATTTAAATAATAAATTAAAAAAATATAGGCCGAATATCAAAAATTCACATTTGAACTTAAAAAGCACCGATTATTTTCTTCTGAGGCCGAATTACGGCATTCGCGATCGAGTGAGCTTTCATATCTTACAAAATTTCATCACGTATCGATGTCTTTAAGTTAATTTTAACGCTAGAAATTTTGCTATTTAAGCGGGAAGAGCTTTATTTACAACATTGGTGTCTACGGTGACCCTCACTGAAAATTTCCGACAAATTTTTTGGTAGTACATTTTAAACCTCTAATGTCCTTTTTAAAAGGACTTTTTTTGATTTTCTCGAAAAGGGGCTCAAATTGACTCATAAAGAGAGGAGCTAGAGGGTTAAGATCTTCCACAATAAGAATCCTCTCAGACAGTAACTCCTTTCGAACATGAAATGAAAACTTTGTAAAAAGAAAAAAACTACTGTAAAAAGAAACTCAGACCAGCTGGACTATAAGTTTTTGCTACAAAAATGATCTACTCAACATGTCCTTTTAGAAAAATAGGGAATTATTACAGGTTCTCTTAGTCTTAATGTGTTGGACAGTGTAATGCAACACAATATCATTCACATGACTACCATGGCTGGCTCGGCAGTACCTCATTCGATCAACCCAATTTTCCGGTGCAACCCAAAATCCACACCAAACAGTGACTCGTTGTGGATGCATTGGCTTCTCAATAGTCACGTGTGGATTCTCTGAGCCCATATGCGGCAAATTTGCTTATTGACATAGCCACCGAGATGAAAATGAGATTCATCATACATAAAAATGAATGTTATTCTACCTTTCAGTAGTCAAAGTAATCGGTAGTTCAAATTTAAAATGTTACCTATGGCGCACCCTATACAAACAGATACAAATACGTAAATATATGTTACAAAAAACATAAAGACAAAAAAATCTAAATCGAAAAGTAGTCAAATTTAGGCCGATTTATTAATATCTCCAAATAATGCTTGGGTCCATGTCTAATTTTGATTTTTTATAGAATTCAAAAATGTCTACTGGAACAAAAGTTATTGAATTTTGGCCGATGGATTTAGATTCTGAATCACTGTGCGCCATCAAGAGATCTTAGGCCTGCTTCTAGTTCGGCAAGTCTATTTGACATTTCAGCGTAGGGTATGGCCTAACCAAGCCAAGTGTCTTATTGAATTTCTTTACAAATGGGCGACTCTCTGGAAATTGCAAAGAGTTCGTTTTTCGATATCAGTTTTCATCAAAATATTTACATTATCTTCCTCAGACAGCAGATCAAAAAATTGTGATCATTAGAGGAATCCACATTTGGTTTTAAAAATGCTTATTTCCATCTACAAGACCCATACTTATGTTCACTTCAGGCAATTTTTATGTGACTCTGTTCTGTGATGCCCTTCTTCAGTTGGCCAAGGAGATTTAATTAGTCCGAACCTAATTCATATTTTGAAGTTATACTTCAAAATGTTTTCTAATCCGAATCCACTCCACGCCTGCAAGTGGATCAATTTTCTCCCCTTAAATTTCCGAAATTCCTCAAACCTCTTCGTAATATTGAAAGGCATTAATTATTGCAAATAAAAATACACCGAAAGCAAAATTTTATTGAAAATTATTTATTGTAATGCTTAATCCCTTTCGCCTTGTTTTATCCAGAGCAGCTCTGCCCCTCTCTCCACACTTGCAAGTGTATCAATTATCTCCCCATAAATTTCCGAAATTCCTCAAACAAAGGCATTGATACAAATAAAAATACACCGAAAGCAAAATTTTATTGAAAATTATTTATTTTAATACTATTTAAATGTAGGAATTGAATACTTATTTGAATATCAGAAAAAACCCCTCAAAAGGCGCTCAAAAGATTGGAATTATTACAATCTTGCTCAATTGAGAATTACTTAGTTCAGTGTGTATTACTGCAATGATTGGCAGGTTTTAATTAGAGTGACTCCAGGTGATGCCACACTTTATAGAACATGATGGCGTTCCATATGGCAGCCCGTTTCCCTTCAAGACCAACTCAAACTCCCAGTGCTTCTATAGGTTCTACTTTAACTATTGCGGTCTCCAGCTCATTAGAAATGCCTGGAATACTCTCTTGTTCAAGGCAAACTCCAGCTCCCAGTGGATCCTTGGGTTCAAGCTTAATTTTTGTGGTCTGTGGCTCGCCCACACATTCATTTTTGGGCATTCCTTGTATAACTTTCTTCTCATGATGATGAGCACTCCTCTTCATATGTATACGCAATTGATAGGGACTCTTAAAGGCTTTGCCGCAAACCGAGCACTTGTGCTTGGGCTGAACCTTATGGTAGTACATGTGGCGTCGCAGAGGGAATAATTTCTTGAAATTCTTGCCGCATTCCTGGCAAGAATACACACCCGACGGGGCATGATGGATTTTGTTGTGGCACTTCAGGCCCAACTTGGTAACAAACTCCTTGCTGCATTGAGTGCAACCAAAAATCGTGCCAGACTTGTTATGCTGCCGTATCAAATGTAATAGCACTTTGTTCTTGTACATATAAGAGTTGCCACACAGTTTACAGTTGAACATTTTCCTGGACTCGTCGTAAGCGTAGTCGGGATTTTGTACATCCTGGTCGTCTGTGTGTCGCGTCCTGATGTGGGCTCTCAAGTTACTCTTGTCCTTGTAGGAGTGTTCGCACAGCGTACACTTGAATCTCTGCGTGGTGTCGTCGTATTCAAATTGCAGTTTCTTCCTAATCTTGTCGGGATGTTGCGACTTCATGTGCCGCCTCAAGCCACGTTTGGATAAATACGAGATGTTGCACCAGTTGCACTTCAGCCTTGGCCTTGAGGCATCTTGGGAGGACACAGTCTCATCCGTTTGTTGGGCATGTTTGGAGCGCAGGTGGAAGGAAAGGGTATTTTTGTGGCGAAAAGAATTGCCGCACAAGTGACATTTGTAGAGCTTTGTGGTTTCATCGTAGGCAGAGTCCAGATCGTAGGAGGTGATTTCATACGAGAGACTTTCCGGATGTTTACTCTCCATGTGCAGCTTTAAGCTGCGCTTGAGTTTGTAAGTGCAATCACATAAGTGGCACTGGAACATTTCGTTCGGTTCGGGCCTCTCTGACCGGAACACTTCGGGATGTTTCCTCGTCTGGTGCATTTTCAGGCCATTCTTTACGTTGAAACAGCAACCACACAGATCACATTTGAAGGGCGAAGGATTGCCCTCAGCTTGGAAATTCACTACTTGTTCGGGATGCTGCCGTTCAGTGTGTGCCGTTAACTCGGTCTTTTGCAGAAAAGAGTCGCCGCAAAATCGACATTTGAAGCTGTTCGTTGCGGCATCGTAATCAGTCACCATGTACTGTGCAGCGTGTTGCTTCTTCATATGCCGCTGCAGGCTATTTTGAAAGGCATAGATCTTCTCACAAAAACTACACTTGAACGACGGGGGCTTGCTACCTCCTCGCGCGGGAGTATGGTGCAGGCCCATGTGCTTCGTCAATTGATTTTTATGTGAAAAGGAGTTTTCGCAAAGGTCGCACTTGAATTTGAGCCTGGATGTGGCAGGTTGCTGATGTTGGCTGACGACATGGTGTTTTATGGAACTCTTAAAGGGATACGTGTTCGGGCATAACATACACTTGAACATTTTCGTAGATTTGTCAAAATAAAAGTCAGCTGCGTGTGAAAGGTGGCATTGGGAGTTGGCAGCTTTCTTCTTAATATCCCCCACATAATTCGTCAGTGGCATTTCATCATCCGTATTAAATTCGCCATCTGGTGGAACATCGATAAGTTCCAATTTTGGCAGAGATATTTCGGACAACTGTTCGGGTATAGCATCGGTGGTTCGGCTCCCACAGTGGCCTTGTAAAGAGCCTTGCGAAACATCAATCAATTCAAATTGTATTCCCTGCTTGCAAACAATCTGGCTATTTACAGCCGATATAGTGGGATCAGAAGAAGCGTTCGCTTGTGTTTTGGTCTCCTCCACACCGAACTGACTTCTATCTATCGCTCCAGCTTCTATTTCTTCTTCCTCCTCCTCCGCCTCTGACAAATGTATCAACTCTCTTTTAACCTTGGGCGGAGTATGATCGCTTAGGATTTCCTCCGTATTATCTACAGCTTCCCATTTTACCACAACACTCTTGCAGTCCTCCTCGAGTTCCTGTTGGGCCTGCAGAACGGACTTTTCGAAAGTGTGAAAGTCATAAATGTGCAGACAACACTGTGCACAGATGCCAGTGAGATGTTTCGCCTTGTCCAGGTCCACTATCTATAAGATTTAAGATAATATTTTGATTTTGTCCAGGTGCAACAAGTGGCATTTACCTTGGGATGGAAATATTTCAGTGTCAGAGCATACAAATCATTGCCATGACCGTTGTCATGGTAGAGGCTTTTACAGTCGCTGCAATCATTGACGCACAAACGGCAAAGAGTGGGCGAGGACATGATGAACGAAACGAAATCAGGGTCAACTTTCTTCAGATAACAACTGGAAGAACGAACAAAGAAATGATGCATAAATAGCGTTGACTTGATATGTGGGGCAGGAGAGGATTAAAAAACATATTGAAATCTTATTGGCAATATGGCAAGGTCGGTAGCTAATCATCGATGGGAAGATATGCTAACATGATCTAGCCACGATACGCTAATCCAAGAGTTTTGACAGCTATACGCAAATGGGAATATCTGTCTTTTCCAAAGATTGAGACTTTGTGGAAATCATCATTTTGTTTCGCTGCGAATGTATTGAAATTTTGCACAAAGTTCACAATTAACAAAATGAAAAAGTTCTGAAAATGTCTTGAAAATCGGTCACGCCCCTCACATACCGCCCATATAACTTAAAGGGAATTTTTCATACAAAAGTTTGCACAAAGTTCACAATTAAGAAAATAAAAAATCAATGAAAATTTCATGAAAATCGGCCACGTCCATCACATACCGCCCATATAACTCAAAGCGAATTTTTCATACAAAAATTTGTATTTCGTTCGAATGTCTTGAAATTTTGCACAAAGTTCACAATTAACAAAATAAAAATGTTTTTAAAAATTTCATGAAAATCGGCCACGCCCATCAAATACCGCCCATGTAAGATAAAAGGAATTTTTCATACAACATTTTTTGTTTCACTCCGAATGTCATGAAATTTTGCACAAAGTTCACAATTAACCAATTAAAAAAGCTGTGAAAATTTCATGAAAATCGGCCACGCCCATCACATACCGCCCATATAACTTAAAGCGAATTTTTCATACAAAAATTTCTATTTTGTTCCGATTGTCTTGAAATTTTGCACAAAGTTCACAATTAACCAATTAAAAAAGCTGTGAAAATTTCATAAAAATCGGCCACGTCCATCACATACCGCCCATATAACTCAAAGCGAATTTTTCATACAAAATTTTGTATTTTGTTCCGAATGTCTTGAAATTTTGCACAAAGTTCACAATTAACAAAATAAAAATGTTTTTAAAAATTTCATGAAAATCGGCCACGCCCATCACATACCGCCCATGTAAGATAAAAGGAATTTTTCATATACAATTTTTTGTTTCGCTCCGAATGTCTCGAAATTATGCACAGAGTTGCGATGTAAAAGTTCTGTAAATTTCATAAAAATCCGCCACGCCCATCACATACCGCCCAGTAACTTAAAGCGAATTTTTCCAACAAAAATTTTTGAAAACAAAATTTTTTGTTTTGTTCCAAAAGTCTTGAAATTTTGCATCGTAGGTGGTTTTTTCTTTGGCATAAACTTAAAGAATAGATTCTCCCGCTTTATTCTGTAGAAGTAAGAAGGCGGAGGTCGACGCAGCCAACTTCTTTTTATTCCAAGAAAACTGCAAACGCTGAATTTTATAAAGCCATTTTTATTCGCTCATATCTACAAAACTAATGCAACCTGAGACCTCTTTCAGTGGGGAAACACTTGTCACATATTTTGCATGGGAAATTTAGATTTTCGGGATGTACCAGGATCACGTGTTCCCTTAAACTCCTACTATGTTCAGAAGTCTTATCTTCGTCACATTTGCGTCATTGTGACACAGTAAAATTGTTAAAAAAGTTAAATTCAATAAAGACCAATTTCCTTATTTTAATATACTTTTTTTTTTTGAGTGTAAATCCTATCTTTATCCGCGCACAATTTTATTTGAACGCTAATTGAATCCATATTCTCTTGTAAACATATTAATCTTGCAATCTAATGATCTGGCCTAAGCCGAACAGGTCCGACTGAAGTTGGCGATCGTCTAATTTATTTCAAATCCATTCCGTTTTGTGGGACAATTTAGTACCAATTCGGGAAAAGTACGAAATTAACCCCAAAATGCATAATACGTTTTGACTTATTTCTGGCAATAATGTTGAGTTTTGATATATTCACATTATGGGCCAAAAAGACCCCCATATTGAGGAGCTATTGAGGGTTAACATTGCTACCTCTTCAAAATGAACTTTTCCTTCCTTTATGGAAAATATTTGTATTCATAACCACTGGGACAAAACATTTGAAAACTAGTGTTTTCGGGGAAGATTTAGTTAATTTTTAATTTTAAGTTAAATTTTTCTTATACCAAGTAATGTTTTACTCAGACTGAGTAAAACATTATCCAAACTAGAATTAAATCCAAAGTATTTTCTATTCAATTCAATTTTTCTACATCTTAGTTTATTTTAAGTCATTGTTGGATTCACATTTTTTTTTTCTGAGCGTATACAGATAATAAGGCTGTTTTTCTTTAAGACTGGATAACTAAGCTGCGATAAGAAAAACCTAAATAAAAAGTTAAAATTTCACTTAAAATAAAAATTTATTTCTTTAAATTATCCCCAACAGCAATATAAATGTGTGTATGAAAACAAATTTTGAAAAAAAGAAAATATTGTATATTAAAGATATTGGACTTAGCCTGGATAATTATTATCCAGTGTAAGTCAAATTTGCTGTTATCGAGGCTAAGTCCAAAAAAGTCAACACAAACTATTTTTTTGAAAATTTGTTTTGATACAAATATTTATATTGTAGTTGGCGACAATGTGAAAAAATATTTTTTTAGTTTGAGCAAAAAATTAAATTGTTATTAACGTTTTTGTTATCGCAGCTTGTTATCCCGACTTAAATACACGCCTTAATAACACAATAGGACATGAAAATAAAATAAATAACGAAACCCAAATTTTCATAATTTTCCAGGAGAAGCAAAAAACGTTCAACTGCGAAATTCGTATTTTGTTAATAAATTCTATATTTTTAGATATTTCATGTATTTCAGCCAAATGCAAATATAGAAAAATATAAAAATGTGAATTTAATTGTAGAACTCAAATTATCGCTACTTTATGAAAGAATTTAGTTGACAATTTTCATTATAAAATATTAATTTTTATACGTAGAAGGCTAAAATAAAATGTTTTATGAAAAAATATTTTAAATGAAATCTATCTATATTTTAATGAAATCTATCGTAATCAATGGAAAACTCGATATACGTCGTTCTGCATTTTTTGTTGCCCATACGGCTAGAACAGAATCATGAAATTTGGTGAGTACATTCCTCTTGAGGTCTAATATTTTTCGAAATTCGAGCTTTTAACGGGTAAAATGGGGTTAAAAGGGATACAAATGGTAACACCGTCCTGGCTGGGCCTAGAATCTTGGTATTTGTTATGGACATTCCTTTTATAGCACGAACGTGACAAAAAAAAAAACATTTACAAAATTCGTACTTTTGGGGTTGGGTGAAATTGGTTAAAAATGGTAGCTAGCTGAAATCATGAATTTCGATCCAAAAAATGTTTAGAAACGTAAAATGTTGCAATTTTTCGAAATGCGTACTTTTAAAGAGTAAATGGCTGGGAAAGGGATACAAATTGTGGCAGCTAGAATTATGAAATTCAGTGTGTTCATTCCACTTTCGTTGACTCGCAACTTTTAAGGGTGAAGTGGGACAAAAAGGGATTAAAATAGTACCAACCAAAGTGTTGAAGCTAGAATCGTGAAATTCGGTGTGCACATTTCTCTGGCTACGTGGACGCGCAGCATTAATGGATTTTTCGATATTTTCACTTTCCAGAGGTAACAGGACAGGAAAGTATAAAAATAGTACCAACGAAAGTGTTGCTGCAAGAACCGTGAAATTCAGCATTGGCTTCGTAGACAAGCACTAAATGGATTTTTCGATATTTGTACTTTTAAGGCAAAATTTGGACAAGATGAAACAGAAAGAGAGAAATATGAAGTACATATAACTCTGACTACGTAGTATATGTGCAGTATAAATAAATTTTTCCAAAATTTAAAACAAAGTCCAAAATTTTTAACACAAAATTATTTTTTTTTTTAGTTTTTTCGTTTGTATTTTTTTTGGTCTGTAATCAATATTTGATTTTAACATTTGACATGCCATTTGAAAATAAATTTGCATTCTATTAACAATATCCCAGTTCAAAACAAAATTATTTTTTTTTAAATTTGTTTTCACACACACATTTATATTGCTTTTGGCGACAATTTCAAAAACATTTTTTTTATTTTGAGTGAAATTTTAACATTTTATTTAGATATTTGTTATCGCAGCTTAGTTATCCAGTCTTAAAGAAAAACAGCCATAATATGAATCCATTTTCAATTTGTTGGGCTAGTCTATACCATTTCAATTGAAATTAAGAAAATATAAATTAAAATCGAGAAGTGAAAATTTTAATTAAAAAAAAAACAAATTGAAATTGAGAAGTGCAAATTGAAATTTAGAAAAGTTAATTGAAATTGAGAATGTATAATTTGATATTGAGAAATAAACAATTGAAAGCGAGAAAATGCAAATTAAGTTCATTTTAAATTTCTGAATATCAATTTTTCATTCTCAAATTCAATTTTCATTTCTGAATTTTAATTTTAATTTTTCAATTTGCAATTTCTAAATATGATGTTGTATTTTCTTTTTCGTTTCATTTCTCAATTTTATGAATTTTCAATTTGTATTTTCTCAATTTCAGTTTACATTTCAGGATTTCAATTTGCATTTCTGAATTTCAAAATATCTGACTACGTAGATATTCTGAATAACTTAATTACTCGAAATTTATACTTTTAAGGGGATTTGCCTGAAAATATCGACAATATTTTTTTATTTGGTCAGAAGTCAATAAGAATTTTCTACTTCCAAGTTAATTTGTTAAAAGGTAACTAGATCAAGATTTACCAAGTCTTTGGCGATGGGTCAAATCTAAGGTATTTGTGAATAATTGGTCATAAGTACCTGGATTATGATGATGATGGTGGCAGGTAGATGAAGTAGTAAAGGGAGGCGTTGTGTTGACTGCAGTATTGTCGTGCTCTTGAAATTGTCACAGGCAGAGCAAAAATGCAATGTTGACTTAAACTAGCACTAGTATCTTGTTTTAAGGGGTTTATTTTGGAAATTATGTTTTTTGTGTCCCGGATATTTATGACCGGCATTCGACACTTTTAGCTACAGCAGTGTTCCTCTCCTCTCGCAGTTGGCATTGCTAACGCTGGCAACTTTATGATGGGTATTCACATTTTCTGGTTAAAGTTCAAGCAATTAACACTTTATGTTTTATTCCCCGAGTTTGGCATAAAATAAATTTGCACCGTTATTGATTTTGTAATATATTTTTTATTTATATTTCTTTCGTTTCGGACAATAATAACAATAACACTAACATTAAGGGGTAGTTTGTAATATAGAAAAACAAGGGTTGTATTCCTCGTGCATTGAGAGGAGCATGCGCCCACCAAACAGATGATGGATGAAGCAAACGTGCCCAGACGGACGAATATGTCAACCGGTAACTGCAGTGAGGTGGAGTGTGTATTTCTGTAAGTTTTTTTAACTACAAAATCTAAAAAACCGTTTAACTATAAGGCCCAAAGTGCAATTATAAAATAAAATTATAAACAACAACCATTTTTTCTCCAATTATAAACTCCAACCATGAATTTTATTGTTTCTAAAGCTGCGTTTGATTGAAGAGAATGACGATGGTTCAAAGTGTGTGGTGCGTGTATATATGCAAACATTTTTTTATTACAACAGAAACACAATAATCAGTGAAAAAATATTAGTAAAATAAAGTAAAGCTAAATCAAAAACTGGTGTTATTAAAATTTTCAGCAAATTGGTTATGTAGCCAGTTTAGCTCAATTATTTCCTCAAAAGTGTTGCTTCAAATGTGTAACTAGAATCTATCTGAGACACTTGTCCACACACCATGTTCATCCCACTTGAATGTTTTGTCAAGGCTGCGTTTCACCACCACTTTTCCAAATTTCCTTCTGTTTCATATTCAACTTTGCGTTGAGACATATCTGTGAACAATTCGTCCAACGAAAACTTTATAGGCGTAAAGGTAATAATGAATGAATTTAAAACAATCCTAACGCGAAAAAAGGGTCCCCCCAAAAATGTACTCCCAAAACATATTCAATTGTATTTTTCCCCCACTTCTTTCGAATTGTGGTGATAAACAAATGCAAGCGTACAAAATATATACTTTAAAATCAAAACGGAATGTTTAAATGAATTTTCTTAAAATTTCAAATTATCCCTGGAGATATTCAAACTACTTTAACTATATATTCAGATAGCGACACCGGCTTTCTACTCTATTACAAGTAATTTACTACCAATTTTAGTAAATTACTTGAAATAGAACAAATGTCACACAAAATCTGATGGTACATTTGTATGTAGTCCCATCAAACAATGGACCGATGTGACCGAATTTAACTATAGATGTTTCTAGATGCAATGTAATGTGATGTGCCAAATGTGAACAAAATAGAGTAAACAATTTTGTTTCTAAAGCGGAAAAGACAAATCGGGACCGATGTGACCCAGGTTCACCATAAATATTTCCAGTTGAAATATGTGTTGTGCCAAATTAGAACAATATCGGTTAAAATATGTGGTATCTAGAGCGAAGAAAGTCAAATCGGGAGTTACAATACATGGAAGTTATATATAAATCTGAAACGATTTTATTCAAATTTAATAGCGTCTGTCATTGGAGCGCAAAAATCAATTGTACCAAGTTCTGTTGGGATTGGATAATATTGGCTACTTGTTCTTCGATAACAAGAATATGGATGGATGAATTAATTTATTTTCCAGGAAAAATTTTGTTTTCACTGGTATAAATATTGAAAAAATATAAGCATTACCTGACACGAAGGCTTCCCTGAATTAATCTCCATTTTTGGCGAGTTCATCCCTCTGTGCGATGTTAGGTGTGGATGTGTGGTAACATTTGAAGGTTCATATATAATAATAATATAAATTAATTAATTAATAAAACAATTAATATTAATATGAATACCCGACAAAAAAACTTAAAACATTATTATTTCAAAATACCCAAAAATTATAGGCCTCTCTCTAAGCCTTCCATAAATAATTATGATAAATTACTCTGTCCAACAAATTAACACATTTTGTTTGGAACAGAATAGCAACCCTCCCTATAATTCTGAAAGGACATGTTGAGTAGACCATTTTTGCAGAATAAACTGAGTTTCATTTTGGTCGAAGGTAGTATTAAATAAGTGAAAAACTATTTTGAGATAATGTTTGAGAGAATTCTTATTGTCAGAACTATATTGTGGATTTTTATGGGGATAATTTTTGTGGAAGGTCTCTCTAGCTCCTTTCTTTATGGGTCTATTTGATCCTTTTTTCGAGAAAGTCAAAAAAATCCTTTCAAAAGGGACATTTAATGATTAAAATTTTCTACGAAAACACTTGCCAGAAAATTTCAGTGGGGGTTCACCAAAGACATCAGAGTTGTAAATAAAGCTCTTCGAGCTTAAATAGCAAAATTACACGCCAACTTATACAAAAAAACTAGAATTGATTAAATCGTCCATGTTTTTTTGGAAAATAGATCTTTTTCGATAAAGATGTGGGTATTTCAGCAAGGCACGCTAAACAAAAAATCCAATTGGATTGGGTTTAATACCTCAAATTTTTGTTTTGTGATTTTCTCGCGATCTATCCAACGGATGCCGCTGGTTTTTTGCATGTGTACAAAGAACGTTGCAATAGTTGTAAAAATTCGCGGTTGGAGTTGCATTTATTGCTCTATCTGCTTTTCTGAAACTATTCTATCACAAACAATCCCTACTTAGTCAGCAATCATATGCCAAAAAAATATTTCGGTATTCTATATTTGATAAAAAGTTGAGGATAAATTTTAAGTCAAAAATTGTGAAAAGTGTCTTTGCCCCAGATTTTAAGACTGTTAGAAGCTATTTTTTTATTTATACATTTTGTAATTTATTTTATTTTGTCATATTGTTATACTCGAAGCATATCCTTTTAGTTCAACGGCGTAGAGGGAAATCAATAAATAACACATTCACATTCACAGAAAACCGACAAATTGTTTACAGTTTATAAAGATCAGATAACTTTTATTTAACAAATAATGAATTTTTAAAAGAAATTATAATAATTTATTTGGTTGGCTTAATTGGGTCTGGCATACATAGTTCTACAAAATAGAAAAAATATCCTTCTTCCACGAGAAGTTCAAAGTTAACACTTTTAATGAGATTTTTTTCGTCCTTTATTTACTTTCACTTCAAACTGTTTTTCAAATTCCTTCCGTTTGTTTTACTACTTTTCAAATTTGTTTAAAGTTGATTAGAACGAATATTTGTTGTATTGTCGCACGTATTTATATATTTAGTAAAGTTGTATTTATCTATGACAAAGAAGTACATACATCTATCTATACTACTTACCTTGCTCCATCCTTTCATATTTCCAAATTTATACTAAACTACGATATACGTCCATGTTCTTAGTATCGAAACTATTTGAATCCGACTAAATATACCTGAAATCTTGATTGCATATTCCAGGTTCTGCTTCCAAGTATATTTTTATCGGCAAAAAAACATATTCATTTATATACTCAAAGCATTCTTCGTATCAACACAAAGATTTGAAGCCAGAAAACCATATTTGCAGACAAGAATCTGAGTAAATTTTGTGGAATTAAAAATGACTCAAAATTCAGAAATATGTAGCTCGCTGTTCTGAATTTCAAATACCTCTAAATATGGGGTTTTTCTCAATATTAAATTCGTCATCTCTAATGTAGGCCAGAAACATTGCATACGTATTAAAAATATCCAATATTTTAGACCGGCATTATAAAGATTGTAAAAAAGCTCCCCCCCCCCCCCCGATTTGAATTACTCACCATTTTCTGTTGTTTTCAAGGATATTTAAGATACAAAAAATAGGATCTTGAAAACGTGAATTAAATAGTTTTCGTAAAATCTCTGTGACATTCCTGTATGTGTCATTTTTATGGAATAATTACTAGGTTTTATAGCTGAAATTATTTGGAACATATACATCCAAGTACAAGTTCTTTAGCTCCTTGAAAATGTTTCATTTTGTTCGCAGTTACGGAGAGGTTGAGCCATGAGTTGTCTTTATAGATAATGTATTCTTTTTGATGATGAAATTGATACTACTCCATGTTCTCCTGACCTTTATTAAATATACGATATGCTAACAATACTGGGTGTTCTCCGGCCATGAAATACTAGAGATTCCAAACATAAATCTGCTCGCTGTTTGTGATTGATTTGCATTTGAACTACTCTCAAACTTATGCTGATATTTGGTTTTGGCGTTTGCATTGGAAAATCAAAGCAACAGTAAGCTAGAGCCTTAAGAACATTCTTGAAATGTATGTACAGTCGGTGATGGAGGGCAGGTTAGCGGTAGTTACAAAATGTATGGAAGAAGAAGAGGGACTTACCTTTTCCACAACGGGGTGTTGGCACATAAAATTACACTACAATTGACATAAGAAAATACAACAATTTGTTAGAGTAAAATTTCACATTTGCTGTGCTTGGAAGTATTCAATTACCTGGCATACGAATGTATGTAGTTTCAAGTTTTTTTGTGTGATTGTTGAAGTACTTTTTTGGTTTCTTAAGTACTCCAACAAACCATCAATGAATTAAAAAATCACTAAATTCTAAATCCACTTTTTGTTTGTTTCATTCATATGTTCTCATATACATACATACATGCGTACATATTTATGCACGCAATGCAAGCGTTATCGTATTCCGTTTTGTTCACCACTTCACAAGCAACTTAAAACCCGCGAAAGTTACTCCGAGGGGAATACACCACAAATATCAAATGAATTGAACAGAACACTGCAATGTTCTCGTTTTTATTTTTCCGAGCCACTGTTTCTTAGCAAATTCAGTGTAGTTTCATTTATTTATTTAATATTTTTAAGTTAAAAAGAATTATGTATTTCGCCACATACAAGAAAAGAGACAAGGCGGCACATCTTCACTTTCAACAATCTCACAATCTTTTCCGCGCACAGCTGTTCCGGCTGTTGTGGCATTTGTAAACAAAACATTGCTGTGGATCGCATCGCACAGGGTTGTATTTCATCGATTTCATCAATCGAAGAACAAGGCTCAAAGAAGAATACACAAAAAAAGACACAGCTTGGACGGACGGACAGTTAATGAAGTTGAAGTTGGTGTTCCACAAAGATTTATACGGTATTTGATGTAGTTTTCCATGGAATCAGGAATCACAAGAATAATATGTGTCAAGTTTTCAGTTCAGTGTGTTCTGTGAGTTTCTAATCGAAATATTTAAGACTTCAAGAGAAAGAAACTGCCGTAGTGAAAAAACAACAAATAACAAAAAGAACGATCTGACAGAGGCCTCATAATATTGGTGGAATCATTTGTGCAGCGAAAGTGGAGGTGGTTGTTTGTGGTATGTAACGCAATTGCATTTATACTGACTCTGCTCTTCATCTCCTGCTTTTTTGATATGTTAAAATGCTAAATCTGAATATGCCAACAAAATGTTTCCTATGACGAGTTTCTCGCACACCCCAGCCATGGCTAGCAGCGTTCCAAAGAATATAATATATATTCCGGTGTTCGTTTTATACTATTCAGTTTGGTCGAGTTGAAACATGTGAACCATTTATTCGAAATATTGACCTATGAAAGTTGGTACATTGGTATGGAACAGTATGGCTTACTGTTTCACATTGCGAATCAATTAAAAATTACCAGCAAGATTTAGTGTAAAAGAATCTTCTTTACTTTATAATATAAATAAGGCTTCATAATCCATTACGGGGGGTACCTCTAGAGAGGAAGATGGAATAATAAGCAAAAAAAAAACATGAAAACCAAAAGGGGTCCCATTGTATTGTAAGAATTTCCTCAGGACTCCGTACCAGCTATTTTCCAAATAAAATGCAAAGCCAGATACATGTACATGCCAGAAACTTGACGGAAACTTTTACTAAGCGTAGCCGGCATGATAACCTGGAGAATGCAAGTAAAATAAAACAATAAAACCTTTACTAAGGGCCTTGTATTGGAGATAAGTTCCGCTCGGAAGTGGAATCAAATCCGAATTCTACTGAAAATGTAAAACGGATTCATATTCCGGAGAGTTAAATTGTCAGAGAGTTAAATTCTCTTCGGAAGTGGAATGAAATCCGAAATTTGCTTCTATAGACTAATTTTTATTCCGGATTGAAACCACTTTGAATATCCAAAGTGGAATTCTATATCATTCAACCCCCCAAAATTACTCAAAGCAAATTGAAATGTATAAGAAATTTTTCCTTTTAATCATTAAAGATAAAATCAATGTATTTTAACAGCAATATTTCTATTAATACACACAAAAGTTTACAAAACCAAACGGAATCTGTAGTAGCTAAAAGAAAGTTCGGAATTGTTACAACGGGATCAAATCAATTCCGAGCGGCATCTGCTACAAGCCTCAAAATAAAGCACTAAAACTTTTACTATAGGCCTAGTCACAGAGCCAAGTTCCATTCGGAAGTGGAATGAAATCCGAATTTTGCTTCTACAGAAAACACTTTCAATTTCAAAGCTAAAACTAAATCGTTCCGAAATCGAATCAATTCAAATGTGACCTATATCATTACCGTTTCATTTGTATAATAAACGAAAAGGTTCTGAATACAAGCCTTCAGACGCCGACTGTAAGATATTCTGTAAAATATTCTTGCCTCAAGATGAACGAATCGTCAGTGGGAATTTTTTACCAAATTTTATAATACAGGTCTAAAGTAGATATTTTCAATACGTATGCAATTTTTCTGGCCTAAATTTAGGATAACTAATTCAACATTGAGTATAAACACCACATGGTTAAACCTCCCCACGACTGTGACAAAATGGA
This sequence comes from Polietes domitor, assembly GCA_947397865.1. Lineage (NCBI taxonomy): Eukaryota > Metazoa > Arthropoda > Insecta > Diptera > Muscidae > Polietes > Polietes domitor. The sequence goes on along the minus strand of OX377621.1, from coordinate 172,041,392 downwards.
ACTTTTTCAAGGGGCTAAATAGCTTGTAGTTGGATATATGTATGTATATTAGGGCGGGTTGATTGTATGGCTGAAAAAAAATAAAAATCGTTAACAAAAACGTAATCTACATTAAATTCTAAGAAGATTCTCCAAAGAAACCATGGGTCTAAAATCAAACACTAATCCGCGCCTCTCGACTTGAAAATTGTTACTTGGGTGAATATTTGTTTTAATTTAAAAACAATTTTGAGTGTAGAAAAAATATAAAGTGGAAAAGAAATACCTTACTAAACAATTTTATTCAGAAAATTCGATTTCTTTTTGGAAAAAGCTATTTTTTCTAACATTTATTTTTTTGGCAATGGTGGGCATATAAATTTTCGAGTCGAGAGGAGCGGATTAGGATTTTATTTTCGAAACATGGTTTCTTCGGAGAATTTTCTTAGAATTTTATGTAGTTTATGTTTTCGCAATACGATTTTAAAAATAAAATTCAACCCGCCCTAATGTATATATATTCAAAATAATGTATGTCATAAAAACTAGTAATTATTCCATAAAAATGACACATACAGGCTTGTCACAGAGATTTTACGAAAACGATTTAATTCAGGTTTTCAAAATTGTAAAGATTTGCTTTTTTTCTTTGTGTGTTAAATTTTCTAATTCTTAAGAATTTGAACCAAAAATATCCATTAAAACAAAAGAAAATTGTGTATAATTCAAAACTGAAGGATTTTTTTTACAGATTTTATAAGGCAGGTCAAAAGTATTAGATATTTTCAATAATGGCCTAAATTTGCTATAATAAGATCAATATTGGGTAAAAACCCCATATTTAGTGGTAGTTTGAAAACGGTTGTTGATGGAGCCGAAATACTTTAGTAATAAAGAGGAAACATACCAAACTTCATTTTAAAGGGGTGGATAACTTTACTTTTACTCTTCTTGGATCCACACAAAATGAGTTATCTAATATACGCTATGATTGAGAAGTTTTTTAACTTTGTTAAAAAAATATTACATTTGTAGGCATTTTGCAATATGTTTTAAATTGTCCGATACCTTTAAGTTATATATCGTCACCTGAAGTGAAAAATGATGAAACATCAAAAAATCGAAAATATATTTGGTTATGATTCGACTAAAATAAGCAATCTGACAAAATTTTATTCTCCTTCGTTTGAAAATAATAAGTAGTGATGTTTTGATTTTTACGATTAAATTTAGATTTTTTTATTTTTTACATATGCATATGACTGAATTACATAATCTCACAAAATTATAGGCCTCTACGTCCAAAAATATAGAATTTATACGAATAATACCGAAAGTCATAATTAAATTAATTATGAAAATGTGGGTTTCCTTATTTTGATTTTCGCGTGACGATATATTCTCCTCTTTAGTTTGGCACTTATATGGCTATAGGGTGGATATAAGTATTTAAAACATTTTTTTTTTTGAAAAATAGTATCTTGAATTTTTTTAGTCCTTTTAAAGGGCAATAGTATGAGGAAATGAAAAACTGCAAACTCCAATTAACTCCATTTTGCCTACAGTTTCAGACGTGTATCATCCGTTCCAAGTGTAATATGGACTGTCGGACGGTGTAATTGAAAAATTAGCTAGAAATTACAAAATTATTCCAAGTTTTAGGTTTTAAGAATTGTATGGGCATTAGCAGAAGAAAATCTTATAATACTTGTAGATCGTTTTATAATGCCAATGATTAAAATCGATTCAGAGAGGTAAAAACTGATTCGCCAGAATTGCAACAAATGTATTTTTTATAGAGATTTTTAACAATTTTTGGTATATTTCTATTTTCTGTACACTTTGAAATTATTTTGGTATAAATAAAAATATACTAACGCGAAAATGCAATAATTTTACTTTTTAGAGAGAGGAATAACAAAAAGTAAATCGAATCAAATTGTGCTCGTAAATTGCAAGAATGCAAATCAAAATTTCCCCCTTTTTGACAAATGAAAGTTCCGTTCTTGAGTTTGAATTCGTTTTCAAAGGGCAAATCAAGGCGTATTTATACAGGTGATAGCACTAGAAGAACAACAAATTCGGCAACAGCAAAATACAAGTAATTTTTTGAATGGTGAGCCATACTGTCAAAGCAAAATATATGGGATTTGACAGTTTCGGTTACTTTTGAATGAAAATAATTTCAGTCAGCTGGGCTCCTGCTATAACCTTTATAAATACGCCTTGGGGCAAATATAAAACAAAATCTTGTGTATTAACTGTCGTGACTATAAATATACAAAGTGTGTTCAAAAATAAACACAAAATTTTTGTTGAACCCCGAAAATTTTTAGAACTGTCAATGGTTTTCCCAAAAGTCTTATAAGGCGAAGGATTTCTGTTTGCATATTCAGATTTAACAAACAAACAATTTCAAATTGGCTAAGACATAACATAAAGTAACACTATAAAAAGTATATTCTCACAGTTTTTAATAAAAACAATTAAATTAAATAAATACTATGCTTGTACTTTGTCTGGGATGTCCTAGTGTGGTTGTGGTTAAATACGTTTCGGCTCGACCGAAATTTGTTGCATTTCCATATTTCCAACAATTTGGAGATAATATTTTTTATTTAAGAAAATTTCTTTGCCAATATTACGCTAATGTCCTTCCTTATACTACCTGCTAAATAATTTCAGTTCATGTAAAACTTTACAAAACAACACACAACATTTGAAAGCAGCTGGCCTCTGCCTGTTCCCACATGGGGTGTCTATTACAAAACTAAAATCTGCCATTACACACAGGTATGTTATTATAAACCTTTTTTTAACTAATTTACATACACACACACACGCGTAGGTGACATATTTTCCAAAGGACAGTTAGTTAAGGCCTTAGGTTTAAGATGTAGATGAAGAAATCCGTTTTGAACAAATCAACCACAATCTCATAAATATTTATATTATGTACCGTGTTGCTAAAAATCTTTAGAGAGGTAGGTGTCGCAAGGCCCACCTTTTTATGGACCCTATGAAATGTCAAATATAGTCGTTAGGTTTTTTCGCTACAAAACGAGAACAAATGAAGAATTAAAAAAAATTGTTGAATTTGAAGCTGGGATTGGAAAAACAAGCCACAACCTTTCCTATGATTGAAAAGTTGGCGATAAATGCATTTAAACTGAGCACTATTGGCTATTTAAACTGTAGTAAAGAATCATCCAAAGGACTGAGTAAACACGAAGCCCGACTTGATATGTTAAGATTGAAGAAGAATTCATTTCTTTACGCTGCTGCTAAAGTGACTAAATCACATATGGACAGAAGGAAATATGTACACCAAATTGGAAGGAATTATATTTTGTTTCTTCAAGAAAATCATGGAATCCGAAATAAACTAACCAATCGGAATAAACTAATAAAAACCATTGATGACAAAATGCCTCCGCCAAAGACTGCAGTTTGGTCACATAAAGAAAACTCCGGAGCACAACCCTGATGACTCGTAAGCCAAGACGCATTCACACATATATATTTCCCAGAATATGAAATAAATAGGCAAGACAATGTATTTATTTCGAATGGCGAAAGGTCATTGCCCGAAAAATAAAAGACCTAACAGTGGATTAGTTCAGAAAGATTAGCACCGAGCTAAAAATAGACGGAGAAAAATAGTCAAAGATGTGGAGGACTTTCTCTCTATCAAAAGTAAATTTTCGCCGCCAAAAGCATAACAGGATCATTGAAGAGCATTTACTGAAGTCTGAATAATGCCGATTAATTTTTCAAATAGGCCGATACTTGTGCTGTTCCATCCAAAGATTTGATAGTTATGGTTCTCTGGAGGATTTGTAGTGTGGGAGCTTGAAATCGAGGAAGTTACGATCGAAAAAGCCTATTTTTATTTATTGGTTACAATATACGTTATCCCAAAATCCTATTTGTAATTTATACTACTTTCACAGAAAATACCTCAGTTGTGAACAAATTTACAGACCTTATACCTTTTTCAAATATCAACACATGAATCATGAATTTGAAATTTAAATTAAACTTATATTAATTGGATGCTTACATTGAATGGATACTTATATTAAATGGATACACTTAATCTATGGGTTATGTGGCCGCTCCCAATGGAGCGTCAAGTAGTGCCTTAAGGCACCGTTTTAAATAAATTTTCTATACAAATATATCTGCTCTCTTATTCAAGAAAACAAAAAACACGCAAAAAGGCTAGTGATATATGGGCTTTAGTTCGGATGTAGATTTTTTAATTTGAAATTTACAAAATGCATTTTTCATATAAAAATATAAGTTTGCCTATGTATTCTTCTTATAAAAATATTGTTTTCGTATTTTTTGAAAAAAAAAAATAGAATTTATTTTCACGAATTATGACCAATTTAACAATGAAAAAAATATATTTTTTTTAATGAAATTTCAATTATTTTTACAATATTGAAGAGGAATGATATAGCCGCGTTATATTTTTTAAAGTTTTTACAATTTTATTCTTTATTTTGATTTTCGAAATCATTACGTTAATTAACTACTGGAAAAATTATCATTCTGAAGATTTCTCACTGAAATACAGGCTGAATTTACAAAAAATCTTAAAAAATAGAAGCCATCACTTTACCACTTCCAAACTCACACAGTCACTAAAAAGAACTACTAAGAACACAACTTTAAATTTTGAAAAATTAATCATTTCGAAAATCAAAATAAAATTGTAACGCGACTATATCATTCCACTTCGATATTTTAAAAGTAATTGATATTGGTTTCAAAACATGGTATAGTTCATTAAAATTGGTCATGTATTTCAGGAGTTACACGCGATTGAATGAACATACCTTTTTGAAAAAAAAAATACTTTTGTGTTGTCATTTATTTTGTTTTAAGACCAAAGGTTGTGCTGAAGTCTTCAACAGAACCCAAAATTAGCAAAAAGGCAAAGTGAGACCTTTATTGTTGCAGCTAAAAGTTGTCTGCGCAGTCAATAAATGACAACACAGACAACATAACAGACCAACAATACATACAAACAACAAAATTTACTTTTTTCATTTAAATTGGTCATAATTCGTGAAATTGTTTTTTCCAAAAATATTTTTATGAGAAGAATACCTACATACATAAACTTTCAAAACAATCGCAGGTCAAATATCGTACCGCTTGACATGTAATTACTCATATATTTAAAATTGTTTGCAGTCCATGATTATATAAATCTTTGTAGTAATTACTGTGCTCCGCGTTTCGTTCCATTCGTTTTCCCAGATATATAAATATTTCTGTTATCTAAACAAAATAATCCAGGTATTTAAAAAAACTGGAAACCTTTTTTTTCCAAAACAAGTAACGTTTGAAAAGTGTTATGTGAAATTTGAGATTCTGCAATATTTTAGCAAGAAGAATTTTGTAATTCATTTCGTAATGTTTTATTTAATTTTTCAAAAAAAGAAATCAATCAAAACCAGAATGAACTTCTGGAAGGATATTGTTCATCTATTTTTGTATGAATAGTTTTTTGTATTCAGTTGTTCTTGTAATAAACTCTGCGTTTTTAAATCAATTAATTAGAAATGTTTTATTTGGGTAAGTACATACATTTTATTAAAATAAATCAGTAATTTTGATTTTGCTTATATACATACATACACACTTAATAGACATATGTTTATATCATATCATATAATTATATCAAGAACTGGAAGACACCAACATTTTCAAACACTTGCACACAACTTAGTGAACCATGAAAGAATAGAGGAGGCTCTAAAGTACTGTCCCAAAAAAAAATTACACACTTTTTTATTTTCCATTAACATGTTCCACCTATGTTCCAATGCTGTCGATGTTTGTAGGGAAATGTTGTGAAAATATGGATGTATGAATTTTGATATATGTGCTCTCTTTTGCGACAGATACACTCAGAAAAAAATTTTTTAAATTTCATATTCCAATTTAGAAACAAAAAACACAGATAAATTTGGACGAAACCCTTATCTTTTAACCTGGCAATTTAATATATGACAACTTCAGACATATTTCAAACAACCAGTGGAGATTTGCATGAAAAGGCCGCTTCAAATTTGTAAAAATATTAATGTTTCATACTCAGAAGCATCGGAAACACACATTTTTTAGGTGACACTGTCTGTTGGGCGCCAGCATTGAAGAAAACAAACAATACACAGAAAGTATAACACTTCGGAGAATTCGTACGTTTCACGAGCTTCAGATGGTGTTGCTCATTATTTAAAATTGAAAACAAAACCAAAAGAAAAGGAAACTCGAAAAAATTGACAATGAGTTGGGGAGATAAAGATTTGTATATATGAAAACATCAGCCATATTTCAAACAAGTGGAGATTTATAGAAAGAGACATGCGATTTCTCACACAAATTGGCAAAAGTTCCAAACTTCTCATTCTCAGAAGCATTGAACTGCGCGGTGGGCGTCAAAATCAAAGATGAATAAACTATGCGTATCAAATATATCATCAGATAAACATATCTGGTTGTTCCTAAAATTTAAAACAAAAAATTTTAAAGAAAATGAAAATTCGAAAAAAAAATGTTCACAAGTATTTGGCGATACAAATTATATCAAACCAGAAATACTGGTTTTGGTCTGAATTTCCATAGCATACGCTTAAGCATAAATTAGTGAAAAGGCTTGAATTTTCGCTCATGTGAAAAGTTCTTTGAAAACGTGAGTGAGACTTTGGGCTCCAAATTTCTGGATTTTTTAGTAACAGCTAATGGTGTCAATACGACGCAAATAGGAATCAAATACAATTCGTTTATTTTTTCTCTGAGGGCTACTTTATCTAACAACATCATAAAATGTAAGATTTTATATTGAAAATTATTCATATTATTCGTTATGTATTTTGGAAGAAAATTTTTGGTGGTGATTTGGAAAAATTCCCTTTTTAATGTTATTTGTATTCTTGGTATTACCAAGAATACAATACCATAAATATATTTAAACATATAATAAATAGTTGAAGAACTATACAGTAAATTCGTCATTCGAGTCCAAATTGATTATTTACAGTCCTTTTAGAGCTGTGCCTATGGCTTGAGCTTCGAGTGTACCCTGTATCACATCGCTTTCATTAATTAAAGGATATAAGACTTGTTTAAATCTTATTCGAAAGTTTGTTCCAGCTGGCTCTGGAAAATACAAAGCATCAAAAGAAACATATGGCTGTGAGTCGCTTTGCCTCTTCCACGTTTGTTAAAATTCAATTAATCTGTAACTAGATCCTTATTTCGCAGTGATATCATTTAGCATTACACTGTGCAACATTTTTGAAGTCATTTCAAAATAACCATATACGGACACCGCTACATGATAAAAGACCAAAAAAAAAAGACCCGTGTTTTTTTTTTTCCCCAAAGTCATGCACTTTTTTTTATGGGCCCCCAGAGATTTGAGGCCTCGGTGTAATTTTTGGAAAAAAGTGATCATATTCTCACGCTCATATCTTGCAAACCGTTCGGAATTTTGATTTACTCTCTGAGGCAAAGTTCTAGCTCTTGTCATAAAGAACAAAAATGAACATATAAAATCAAAAAAACTTCATCTTCAAGGTCAAAAAAATCTTTTTTTTTAACCTTTTTTCCCCTGTTCAGGTCCATAGGTAGCAAACCGCTGAAAATTCAGGGAAACAATCAACTACAAAAATGTACCTAAGATCTCAATAAACAACTTTCTAGAACATATGAACTTCCTAGGAATTATTCTTAACACCGTTTAGGTAGCGCTTAGGTAGCCGCAAAATTGAAAAATTTCCCAAAAATTTTTTAATTTCATTTGTTTTTTCTTTACTTCAACATTGACATACTATGCTATCTAATACAAAAATAATAAAAAAATATTCGTATTATGTTTATAATGTTGATGGCCCTGGACTTGCATATCGCACTCTCTTAAGTTGTGGATCCAAATCGTCCTCCGAATCGTCCGAATCTGACTCTGATTCAGAACTTATGGTGTGCAGAGGCACGTTGCTTCCAGACTGCCCTCCACCATCAGTTTTTTCTTCTTCATATACTTCATTAACATCATACAGGGTGATCTTGTGACTCCACCAACATACCTGAAATGAATTAGAAAAGATATCAAAAAAGGAATGCAAAACAATGATCAATAAAATTGATATTACCTCTGCAAGCAATGCGTCGAGTTTTTTGTCTTTGTACCGTTTTTCCATGGGCATTGTGGTTTGGTGAAACCGTTCTCCTTGCTCATCGGATTCGGTAGGGAGTTGTTTAATAAAATCGTCAAAATGAAAATGAAGAAAATGCAGCTTTAAGGTCATCGATGTGCCGATTTTCTCAAAATAATACAGCATTTCTTTCACCCATTCTCTTGCTTCCGGTTCCGCGTCTCGATCCCCTCCCAAGACCCTGGTGCATACACGCTGAAGGTAAATCCATGCCATTGAATGATTTTCATCAAGCGATGAATCAAAGTTACTCTTGAATAACTTTCTAATGTCAGGGCCATTAAGTACGCCTGTTAAATGAAGACAAAAAATAAAGACAGAAAAGAAAACATTAACGTAGTGTAAATAGTACAATGAGGTGAACAAAAATTCGTTTTAAATTTACTACAATACCTTTTTTAATTTTGTCATCGCTACGCTTTGGGAAAACGCTTTTCAAATAGTCGAATGCGTTTGGACAATTTACAACGGCCACTTCGATGAATTTTTTAACAATTCCCAATTTTATGTGGAGCGGTGGCAGCAAGATGTCTTGAGTATTGTCAATTAAAGGTTTATTCCTCAGTCTATGTTGTTTCATTTGTTCCTCCACACTTCCTCTTGGTCTCCACGAATTACATTGGAATTGATTCAGAGGTGAGCGCGAATCCCAATTACAAAGAAAACAAAAGAATTTTGGGAAGCCGCCCTTATCGATGATCCCTTGCAAAATGTTGATGACCTTCAAATCACAGCAAATCTTCCATTTATTTTCGTAGTATTTGATTTTTTCCATGCGGCTACCTAAGCGCTACCTAAACGGTGTTAAGAATAATTCCTAGGAAGTTCATATGTTTATTGAGATCTTAGGTACATTTTTGTAAAGAGTGATTTTTTTGAGGTTAGGATTTTCATGCATTAGTATTTGACAGATCACGTGGGATTTCAGACATGGTGTCAAAGAGAAAGATGCTCAGTATGCTTTGACATTTCATCATGAATAGACTTACTAACGAGCAACGCTTGCAAATCATTGAATTTTATTATCAAAATGCGTGCTCTGTTAAGAAAGTTCAGAAAGAAAGAAATTGTGTTCAGCGACGAAGCTCATTTTTGGCTCAATGGGTACGTAAATAGGCAGAATTGTCGATTTTGGAGTGAATATCAGCCAGAAGCATTGCAAGAACTACCAATGCATCCAGAAAAAGTCACAGTTTGGTGCGGTTTATGGGCTGGTGGCATCATTGGACCGTACTTCTTCAAAGATGATGCGAATCGTAACGTAACTGTGAATGGTGAGCGCTACCGTGAGATGATATCCAACTTTTTTTTGCCCAAAATGGAAGAACTGAACTTGGTTGACATGTGGTTTCAACAAGATGGCGCTACATGCCACACAGCTCGCGATTCTATGGCCATTTTGAGGGAAAACTTCGGAGAACAATTCATCTCAAGAAATGGACCGGTAAGTTGGCCACCAAGATCATGCGATTTGACGCCTTTAGACTATTTTTTGTGGGGCTACGTCAAGTCTAAAGTCTACAGAAATAAGCCAGCAACTATTCCAGCTTTGGAAGACAACATTTCCGAAGAAATTCGGGCTATTCCGGCCGAAATGCTCGAAAAAGTTGCCCAAAATTGGACTTTCCGAATGGACCACCTAAGACGCAGCCGCGGTCAACATTTAAATGAAATTATCTTCAAAAAGTAAATGTCATGGACCAATCTAACGTTTCAAATAAAGAACCGATGAGATTTTGCAAATTTTATGCGTTTTTTTAAAAAAAAAGTTATCAAGCTCTTAAAAAATCAGTTGATTGTTTCCCTGAATTTTCAGCGGTTTGCTACCTATGGACCTGAACAGGGGAAAAAAGGTTAAAAAAATCGAATTTTTTTAAGTTTTTTGCGATTTTGACCTTGAAGATGAAGTTTTTTTTGATTTTATATGTTCACAATTTTTGTTCTTTATGACAAGAGCTAGAACTTTGCCTCAGAGAGTAAATCAAAATTCCGAACGGTTTGCAAGATATGAGCCTGAGAATATGATCACTTTTTTCCAAAAATTACACCGAGGCCTCAAATCTCTGGGGGCCCATAAAAAAAAGTGCATGACTTTGGGGGGAAAAAAAAACACGGGTCTTTTTTTTTTGGTCTTTTATCATGTAGCGGTGTCCGTATATGGTTATTTTTTTTCGTGTTGCACTGTGTTATTTGTCATCGTGTTATGGGTCATGATGATGGTTAATTTGGGAACAAAACTATATTTTCATAAATAACGCAATCTTATTCATTTTTGTTTAGTTTTGTTGTAACTACTTACTCAGGTTCGAGATCATTTGTTTTTTAATTAAAAAGATATATTTTCAACCAAAAAACGTAGTTTTATCAAATTTCCAAAACCCCAAAAGTTTTAAAAAATATTTGTTTCAAAAAAAAGACTAATAAAAATTTAAAAAAGCTATTATTTTAATTTTGTTTACCATTAAAAGATAAACAATTTTCAATTTCATTTTTTTAATAAAATAATTTTTTTAAAAATAAAAAAATATTTATTTCTTAGTAAAAAAGTTTAATTTATTTAATTTTTAATTAAAAAAGATTTTTTTGGTGTATTCTTAATTTAAAAGATCAAAAACACCTAGTTTTATTCAAACAACTTTTCAAAAAGAAAGAAACAAAAACATTTAAAAAAGAATATTGTGTTCTATTACAAAAGAAAAAATTTAAATAAGTCATTTTTATTTTGCCTACTATAAAAAATGCTTAAAAGGAAAAGGAAACATTTTTTCAATATTCAAAAAAATTTTACATTTTTTTATAAAAAATATAAAAAGGGATATTTTAATAAAATAAATACTTATATATATATTACCTAAAAAACTTATATATTTTAATCTAATAAACTTTGTTTTTTTTTTAAAGGAACCTTAGTTTCATATTCAAACAAATTTACATTTTTTCTAATAAAAATATTAAAAAATCGTTTTTTTTTTAATTTTGCCTGTCATTAAAAATGGTTAAAAAAGAATGTTTAAAAAGATAAATATTTTTTCAAAAATGCCTTTTCTAATTTATTTTTTATTTAATTTATTTTTTTTATTTTATATTTAATTTTTTTTTAATTTTGCCTGTCATTAAAAATGGTTAAAAAAGAATGTTTAAAAAGATAAATGATAAATTTTTTCAATTTAAAAACACATTTTTATAAAACTATTTTTTTTTTGTCAAAAATGCCTTTTCTAATTTATTTTTTATTTAATTTAATTTTTTTATTTTATATTTATTTTTTAGAAATATATATAATAAATATGAAAATTGTATTTTTTTTAAATTTTGACTGAAAGTAAAAATTACTTAAAATGATACGTATTTATTCAGTTACACAAATAATCAAAATATGTCAAAAAATACTTGTTTTTTTAAAAAAGTATTTTTTTTCTATTTCCCATAACTTTTTTACTTCAACCACCGTGATATTTGTATTAAAAATTAGCGATGCACCAGAAAAACACTTAAAACAAATATAATTTGAAACTCTATCAATTTTACAATCTAAGTAAAAATAATAGTTTTTTTAAACAATATTTCTCTTGTGACAATTAATTCGTAAAATTGTTATAAAGCATTAATTTCTTGAGTGGAAAATTGAAGCTAAAAGTTAAATATATTTAACAAAAAAAGAATGCTGGTTCAAAAGTTGTCCTTCTCTCTAAATAGATCAGTTCTCTGTAAATTGACCACTGTGCGTTTGCAACGCTGAGTGTTACAACCAGCCTTTTAAAAGTTAGCACTAGGGTACGTTTTAAACTGTAGGACCTTGAAATATTAGAATAAGCCATTCCAAAAGAGAAACTCCTACTTTTTCCTTCCTTCTTCAATACCATTTGCAATACCAGGTAATGACAACTCATTATCCTCACGTTTACTTCTAGTCTAATAAATAATTACTTAGTAATAACGACATAAGTGGTATTTAACAAACGTATTTTGTATGCTTACTTTTCAACTTCTTGGTATGGCTGCGAGTAAGTACTTACGTCCAATACAAAATCCCTGTATCAAAGTAATTCGAAGGGTAATTAGTGATGAATGATATTACATTAGGCTTACCCGCAAACAAGTTTGGTAATGCGAATTTTCGCGGGGCTCTTAAATTTCAGGCACATCCACAGTCCGGTATTTTAGGCTCGGATTTTTGCATAACACAGGGACTTTCTCCAGCACACATTCTCTCAGTCAATCAGCAGCAGCAACTAAAATAAATATATTTCTAGTAAATATATTTCTTCCAAAGTTAACCCATCATGGACCCATCGAATCTCTGCCGATTGTGCGTGGACATTTGTCAAGGTGGCAAAAGTTTATACGATGAAAATGGCAGGACCAACGAGTTGTACGAAATCACCTTCAAATATTTTCATCCGACGGTAAGTTCACATAGAACCGTCCGGGGAACTTGACAACGGATTGACCCAAGTCACGCAAAATTTTCTTCAACATTTTAGATTGTGAACATGGACGATGCGAGACATCTCACGAGCATATGTCGATATTGTTGGCGTCTCATTTCCGAATTTAATAGTTTCCAAACATCCATTGTGACGGCCCAACAAAAGCTCTTGGCGGCAAAAGAGGAAGTAGTTAAAAGGTCAAAAGAAGAAGAAGAACCAGAATACACAGATATCGTTGTTAAAGAGGAAAGAGACTTGGACATGTTGCCAGGCTTTACAGATTACAACTATGTGGCCTCTGAAACTGGTAATGCCGAGATTGAGAATCAAACAATTCATATCTCTAGGCCTAAACTGGAAATAATGGATGTTGAACAGGATAGCGACTGCAGTTCGGATGCTGAAATTTCTCATCTCTACCCGAGTCAGTCACTTGAAGGCTACACCATTTCTTCCGTAGCTGAGGTTGATACCAACCAAAAGAGACGACAGTATCAGAGACTCAATGACCTTTTGGCCCAATGGATGCCGGTGATAAAATGCGATCTATGTCCAGCATCCTACTCGAATATGTCCTCCTTGCAGGAACATTTTGTCCAACAACATCCCAATGAGGAGTTCTACATCTCATGCTGCTCGCGAAAGTTGAACAAACGCGTTCACATTAAGGAGCACATAATGCTGCACTACGATCCGTATGCTTTTAAATGTGAGCTGTGCAGCAAATCCTATGCCACCAAGAAGAGCTTGAGGAGACATGTGGCCCTGCGGCATCCGGAAACTGAATGCATAAAATTCCTGTGTCGCATATGTGGCAAAGGCCTTAAGACCAAGGGCGGCCTAAAGCTGCATTACATCAGCCTTCACAACACTGAGCCGCCAGCTGAAGAAGGGGAAGAAGATCTAGGCAATACTAAAAAACGAAAACGTGCAAAGAAGATTAAGCAATCTGGCATACTCATTCAGAACAAAGATGAGCTTCGAGGGTCTAACACTCACAACAGCCCTGTACATATGAAACTGCCCTCCTTGAGGTTGAACGAGCTCAAGTATCAAGCTAACCACAACTCTGAGATACCTCCTGAACAATTGATACTGCCCCATGAAACCCTGCAGCTCACCACCACCATTAAATCTGAGTTACCACCACCTGAAGAAAGCCATAGTCCCGATAGGAAGATCAATCATTACACAATCGTTCCTAAGATTGAGTTGCAGTCCGACGAAAGCCTGGAAAGCACCTTAAACCCCACAAGTGCAAAGATGCCACCTGAGCAAATTATACCGCCGTCCTCCGCTGCTGAAAGCCTTCATTGCGTTCGGCATGAACCCAAGCTGAATTGTTCTGTCTGTGGCAGATCTTTTAAGCGTTCTCGCGACTTGCTGGAACATGTTGCCACTCACGAGAAAAGAGACCTCTACGCATGCGCATTTTGTCCACAGACATTTAGGAAACTAAATCGTGTTAGTCACCATCGAAAACTAGAGCATCCCGAAGAGAGTAATAAAAAATTCTATACAAAAATTAATGAAAAGACGCTGGATAAAACGAAGAAGATCGGTGGCATGGCTTATTATTGTGCGGAGTGAAGGAGGGAGTGATGGATCATCTTCTATGCATGTACTTCTCATTTACTCTAAATCATCATATTTATATGTGTTCCTCATATTTTAGTATTCGAAAATTCAAATAATTAAATGTATTATACTCATTTTGGGAGAAGTATACCTCTCACTGGCCCCCAATATATTGACATGATGTTTATTCGATTTTCTGCTACAAAAAGTTGACCTGTCTGTAGTTTAATGAAACTTATACCTAATAAATATTATCCCTTGATCCAAGTTAAGTATTGTTAACATTTATTTAAAAATGGGAATGTTAGAGGGGCTCACGAAAGGTTGGGTAACAACAATTTGAGAACCTTAAACATCTTATTTTGAAATTTTACTCAAATTAAATATTTACTTGAACTGAGGACAATTTTGCAGATTTTTTCCTCAAAACCAGTACATTTTTACTTAAACTGAAGAAATTTGTACAAGGAAAAAAGTGAACTTAAAATAAGTTCAATTTAACTAAAAATAATTCAAACAAATGATTTTGCCTTAGAGTATGCCAAACTAGTACAAAAAATGGCAACATGAAATATTTCTCAAAAATTTCATGATACCTCCGCCATAAAAATTTGATTGCTGCCATGGCAAGTTGTTTAGAATAATACCTGAAGAATTTAAGGAATAAGTCTCTGCAAACAAACGAGAATTACTTCTTGGATTAAGGAAAGGAAACTTTACTCATACTTAGTTTATTTTCCTACTTTTAAAGAAAGTTAGTTTATTTTCCTATTTTTAAGAATTTTTTACTGAACTAGATTAAAATTGTTGAACTATATGGATTTTACTCATATTTAGGAATACTACTTTTCTTAGTGCAGAAATGAAAATTGAAATTGACAACAAAAAAATTGATATTCAGAAAAATAAATTAAAGTATTTTCTCATTTTCAATTGGTTATTTCTCAATATCAAATTGTATATTCACAATTTCAATTTTGATTTCTGAATTTCAATTGACATTTCTCATTTTCAATTTGTATTTTCTCGATTTAAAATTTCATTTATAAATTTAAAATTGTATTTTCTGAATTTCAATTTACATTTGTGCCAGTTAGGATGATAGTGGTCTAAGTCAAAAATCCAAAAAATATTGAGATATGCCAATTTTTCTC
The DNA here is from genome assembly GCA_947397865.1 of Polietes domitor. Taxonomy (NCBI): domain Eukaryota; kingdom Metazoa; phylum Arthropoda; class Insecta; order Diptera; family Muscidae; genus Polietes; species Polietes domitor. The sequence continues at coordinate 172,026,014 of OX377621.1, read as the reverse complement.
TTTACTTTGATCTGATCTCTAATTTAAGAGCTTTTATTTTTGTTATTTATAAAAAATGTGACATTTCTCATTTTTTGCGCACCAAAATTGTCTTTAGTGTTAGTTTGAAAGTGGTCTAAGTCACACAATATCCACTAATATTGATGTGTGTCGATGCAAACAAATATTTTTTATTTATAATGTCCATTGTAGGTGATCAGATAACTTGAATAACATATAAAATGAAATTATTTGAAAAGTAAAAAATAATTTTAATATAAAGTTTCTAGACGAACAATCTTTATATATTTTTATTTTTTTGAAATAAAATATTTTTGTTTTCTTTCATTATTGGTAAGGAAATATTACTTTTGGTTCCCTTGGAGGTAACAACGTTGTCGATTTTTTTTATAAAAGTTCGAGTTGGACATTCTAGAAAAAAAATTTTGTGTATCGGTGGAAAAATATTTTTCATTTGACTCAAACATAAACCATATCTCTGAACTGATAAAGCCTGACTTAGACCACTACCATTCTAACTGGCACATTTCTCATTTTCAATTTGTATTTTCTCTATTTAAAATTTCATTTCTAAATTTCAAATTTCAAATTGAATTTTCTGAATTTCAGTTTTTATTCCTCATTTTTAATTTGTATTTTCTCAATTTCAGTTTTCATTTCTGAATTTCAATTTTTATTTTCTCAATTTCAATTTAGATTTCTGATTTTTTATTTGTATTTTCTCAATTTCAATTTCTCATTTCTTTAATTTGTATTTTCTCAATTTCAGTTTTCGTTTCTGAATTTAAATTTTTATTTTTTCAATTTACATTTTTCATTTTCAATTTGTATTTTCTCTATTTAAAATTTCATTTCTAAATTTCAAATTGAATTTTCTGAATTTCAGTTATTATTCCTCATTTTCAATTTATATTTTCTCAATTTTAGTTTTCATTTCTGAATTTCAATTTTTATTTTCTCGACTTCAATTTACATTTCTCATTTTCAATTTTTTTCGCAATTTCAATTTGTATTTTCTGAATTTCAGTTTTTATTCCTCATTTTCAATTTGTATATTCTACATTTCAGTTTTCATTTCTGAATTTCAACTTGCATTTTCTCAATTTTAATTTCCGAATTAAAATTTTTATTTTCCCACTTTTCATTTCAGAATTTCTATTTGCATCTTCTTAATTTCAAATTTCATTTCTCATTTTCAATTTACTTTTCTGATTTTCCATTTGTATTTTGAATTGAACCAAGGAATTTCTAAAGGTTCTTATTCCTTTTTGTTCACTTTATATTGTAATTTTTTCGTGGCAAATTTGTTTCAATTTCGGAATTTCAATCAAAATGTTTGGGATTTGGGAAAATCCAAGGATTGTACTTTAGTGGCCATTATTAAAAAATAGATGATTATAAGACATCCGCTATCTAGTGGCAGGTAATAAGTAAAGGCCACAAAGAGTCAGATAGACAATAAGAAAATCTAGCTTAGCTGCAGATTTTCGGCCGCCACAGTTAAGTTTTGAAATAAGAATCATATTTCAGTAGAACACCTTCCCTCAATGAGAAAACAACAGTTCAATCTTTACAAAAGAATTGAGAAAACATATTTTTAATCCAAAACTAATAATCATGACTCACCACATTGTCTGTCCACTATCTGTCGCTTACACATAAACATTTCCAATGACATCAAGTGAAGTGTTTTTTTTGGCAATCTTAAATCTCGGCTTCTTGTGGCTATGCACTGTAATTAGCCAATATTTTAGTGCCTGAACATAGGGTCGCTGTATTAAAATACCTAAAAGGCAGAGAACAATTTTTTGGGTGGGACATCCTAATGTGTATGTCACACATTTGATGGCAGGTATAAACTATCAAGCATCAGGTATAAACTATCCAAATCTAGCTTAACTGCTAAGTTCTGCCACTTCACACTTCAGTTTTGAAATAGGAATTCGAATTCAGTAGAACATATTTCCTCAATTGGACAAGAACACATACCACTCCAGCCATTATGAACCTCCCTCAGACTATATGCCGTTTGTGTGTGAATCCTTGCAATGACCTCAAAGGATTTTACGATCAAAATGGTCGAGGCAACGAGTTATACAACATCACGTCGACATATTTCCATCCCAAGGTAAGACCATTCTGGATATGGATTGAGGGAAGAGCTGCTCATTTTTCAAAAAATCTCTCTTAGATTGTAAACATGGACGAGGCCAAATATCTCACAGGCATATGCGCGCAATGTTGGCGCCACATTTGCGACTTTCACAGCTTCCAGACGTCTGTGCTGGTAGCCCAATTGAAGCTACTCCAAGGCGCGGTTATAACCGGCATAATATCCGATGAAAATAAAGATGGCATAAGCTTCCCAAGTTCAGACAATATTAAAACAGCAACAACAATAGTAAGCAACAATGGTGCAGTTGCGAAGAATCACAAACCCGAAGCTCAAATAACGAATAAAGCAACGAATTTAGCTCCGCAAGAAGCGGAAATAATCAATTTGGACTCGGATGAAGAAGTGCCATTGTCCACAAATCCTTCACACACACAATCACTACATGTCTCTTCAGCTGTCTCCAGTATCTTCAATGGCGATAGAAAAATCGAACATGTCGATGAACTTGTGGCCAAGTGGCTACCGGGTCTCAAATGCGTAGTATGCTCAATGTCCTTCTCAACCGTGTCATCGTTGAAACTCCATTTTCGGCGGCAACATCGCAATGACAAATTCACAATTTTGTGCTGTTCTCGCAAGTTCACCAGAGAAAAGTTCAAAGAACATGCGCTGCTACACAAAGATCCGGCTGCTTTAAAATGTGGCCTGTGTGACAGAAAGTACTCAACTAAAGACAGTTTAAAACTGCACGTGATCCGGAAACATCCCGAGTATGCCAACTATGTTTGCAGAATATGTGGCGCAAAGAATAAAACTTACGAGGACCAACGGCTGCACTACTCTACCCAGCATAAAACTGATCCACCTCCCAGAGCCGTGGTGCAGCCCAACGGCCGAACTAAGTACCAGTGCAGTGAATGTGACACAATTTCTCACACAATATTTGCCTTCTATCGCCATTATTGGTCTCTACATGGAACTGGGGAAAGAAATGGAAGGGAAAGTGCGAAGGGAAAGGAAAACTCCCAAACTACAATCGATAGTGGAGCATCTCCAACTAGTGCTCCGACTGAGGGCCACGTCAATAAGAATAAAAGAAATCGCGAATCTCTAAACGAATTACAACCTATGGCGGAGAGGGGACCACATCAATGTCCCAAGTGTGATAAAGACTTTCATAGTCCCCGTGACATGATTGAACATCTGGCTGCCCTGCATCTGAACATGATGCTTTACACTTGCCCCTGTTGCCCGGAGACATTTCAAATGGTCACTCATATAGTTCAACATCGAAAAAGCAAACATCCGCTGGAAACTAAAATAAAGTATTACGAAAATATCGACGACAAATACAACAAGTTAGTGGGAGAGTATGTGAAATGTTGAAGAGCAGAGGAAATTAGACATTTCCTGAGCTCGAACAAACTTCAACTCAGAATGGTGATACTGCACAAACTGAGGACCGTGAGGACCTTCAATGGTGGGTGCAACGAATTCAGAAGAACTTATTGGATAAATTTAAATTTCTTTTTTTTTTTGCTATAGAATTAGAATCAAATTCGACATACTTTCGATACAGAGTTAGAGTTCTTGAATCTAATTCGTCACAAACTTTGTGTAACAATTTTAAGTTTTCTATTAAATGGACAATAAAAGTATATATAGTATAAAAGTAGATTTTAAATTAGAATCGGCTATAAAAAATACTGTTTTTTTTTTCAAAATTCTGGTTTTATTGGAACGGTTGAACTTTGTCATTTAATAATATCATTCATATGATTACCACGACAGTACCTCATCCGATCAATCCAATTTTTCAGTACATGGCCCAAAATCCACGCCAAGCAGTGACTCGTGGATGAATTGGCTTCTTAATAGTCAAGTGTGGGTTCTCTGAACCCCATATGCGGCAATTTTGCTTATTGACATAGCCACCAAGATGAAAATGAGCTTCATCTGTAAACACAAAATTTTTCCACGTAAATTTCTTACAGTTTGCGTTGGGCTCACTACTTTGGAAGTAAGTTTTTAATATTTTCCATTTTTTTTCGAGCGTATAGCGGCATTTTGTAAATGTCAAACACAAACCTGAAAATAAAAATGAATGTTATTCTACCTTTCAAAGTCAAAGTAATCGATAGTTCAAATTTATAATGTTAAATGGCCCATCCTATACTAATAATGCACATGTAATATATATAATGTGTTCTTATATATATCCTCAACATTAGTTTAAAAACCTTTTATATAAAAATTAATTTTAATAAAAAATATTTTATTTACATTCAAAAGCTTATCTCAAATGGGATTTTTTCATTGGAATCGAAGTGTTTTCCAGGTCTACACAAACAAGCCCTCTACATTGTATGATTATATGCACTCACTATTATTATTTTTCTGGTAGGTATTGTCGAGAAGAACAAGAATCTGTATTTGCAATTTCATAGGCACCCCAAAATCTTGAGTTTCTTACCTTTGCACACTTTTAAGTCTGTAACTTAGTTGTTTAACAACCGATTTTCTCTCTCACATAGGATTTGAAAAGAAGAATTCTGAAGCTTTCGAACGATATATAGTTTATTTAAGAAAACTTAAGAAATTCGTGCGCTTTTGTCCAGCAAACACAAGTTTTAAAACAATTTTAAGCCATTATTCAACTTTGACAATGTTTTTGATCATTATTTTGTTTTGTAACCTTACCACTTAAAATTTTATTCAAATAACACATTTAGTAAGGAGTAAAACGCCGTTCTGATTTTAAAAATCCCATAGTATTTGATCAAGTTATTGAAGTTTTTATTAATAATAAATTTTTGCAAAAATACCGACTTCCGAGGTAAACTTCTCTCATAATTCCACGAATTGACGTCCAATAAAAATGCTTAAAATTCATCAAAACAGATAAAAATGGTAAAAAAAATTTATGTCCAGCATTTTATAAAAAATCCCAATTTTGGAACATATTTTCCCCAGTTTGGGAATTTGGGTATTTCTTTAAAAAAATGGAAAATCATGTAGTTTTTCATCGTTTTTATTTGTATGCTTAAAATTAAAAAATCCCAAATTTTGGAACACATTTTCCCCACATTGGGAATTCGGGTATTTTTTTAAGGGAAAATCTTGTAATTTTTTTCAACGTTTTTACATTTTGACGAATCAAGTGATTTCTCACATGAGGAATCGGATTGAAAATCAGTTGACGACCAAATAAGTACCAAGCAAACAAGTGTGCAAAGGTAGGAAAAACCGGGTTTTTACCCGTAACTTAAGATCTTGGGTGTATCGGGAAATTTCAAATACAGATTCTTGTTCTACTCGACAATATCTACAAGAAAAATAATATCACTTCCCAGAGTTTTCTACTTCATTCTTTTATGTAGCTCAGTGTTGTTTTTATTCAGATCCTTCTGATCTTCTCAATATCTACACCTCGTACATCATGCCTAGGGTGGAATGCCAGTCGAAGATCTGGTCGTGTGATTTAAGATCTTCCTTGGATTTACCGTGACCGTGTCCAGAATAAGGTGATAGTTTTGATAGGTGACGGTACGAGATATCCTATTCTATTGTCTCTCTAGAGCGCCTTGGCACAGTGGTTCAGAATCAAAATCCTTCGGCCAAAATTCAAAATTCCTGCAATCGGATATGTTTTTTGAAATTAACCCAAAGTTGACAACTTTTCGTATTTTTCGATTTAAGGAAAAACAAAATTTTTATTTTTATGTTTTTTTAAGATTATTTTGCGTATTTGTTTATAAAGCCGAAAAAAAATTATTTTTTTCGTATTACACATTTTCATTTTTTTCAGATTTTGAAAATTTAAAAAAAAACGTAATTTCTTTTTTCGACTTTGTCGAACAGTGTTCGAGTAAACATTTTTGAGTTCTCTAAGAAATTCAAATTAGACAAGGACCCAGGGATTATTTTGAGGTATAAACATTGAAAATTGGGCAATCGGATATATTTTAGAAATTAGCATAAAGTTGACTACTTTTTTCGATTTTAAAGAAAAATAAAATTTTTTAACATTATTTTACACGTTTGTTCATAATGCGCAAATTTTATTTTTTAAAATTTATTCGTATAACAAATTTTCACCTTTTCCATTTTTTGAAAATTGAAAAAACGTAATTTATTTTTTCGAACTGTGTTGGAAAATCTTTATTTTTAATATTTAATACAAATTTTCATATTTTGAAAATTGACAAAACGTAATTTCTTTTTCGACTTTGTCGAATTGTGTTCTAGTACACATTTTTGAGTTCTGTAAAAAACTGAAATTAGACAAGGACCCAAGTATTATTTTGAGGTATAAAGATTGAAAATCGGGCAATCAGATATATTTTAGAAATTAGGCCAAAGTTGATTACTTTTCGTATTTTTCGATTTTAAGGAAAATCAAAATTTTTATTTCTATGTTTTTTTTACATTATTTTTACGTATTTGATCATAATGCGCAAACATTTTTTATTATATTCGTATTACAAATTTTCAGCTTTTACATTTTTTGAAAATTGAAAAAATGTAATTTCTTTTTTCGACTTTATCGAACTAACTCGTAATTATTTTATTAGAATCTTGGTTTCTTAACTTTATTATGGCCCAAAACTGTGTTGTGCCAAATAAAGTTTGTTTGTAATAAATATTTGAAACAATATTTAAAAACAAGTAAGGAAAGTCTAAAGTCGGGCGGGCCGACTATATAATACCCTACACCACTCCCTGCGTATGTACCTCGCTTTGATTACTAAACCCAGGTATTTCATAAGAGCAATTTTATGTAGTTCATATAAATTATACAGTTTACCATAAATTCATCTTTAGTCATATTTATCCGACAGACAAATACAAATTATACAGTAGTAATAGGATGAATCGAACCGACATTTCAAAAGGGGACCTATAACAACATTTTGGGCCTTGTCCAAAACATGGGCCTATATATTTCTCATTCACGGTAGGTAATCCTAGTTGAAAAATATCATTATCTGCAAAATTTGATGAAGATACGCTGTAAAATGTAGTTTCTAGAGCTGTAATAGATCAGAATGTAAATATGTGTTTGACAAAAAATTTTAAATCGGAAAGGACATTTGTATGGGGGTATATTGAAACTTGGAACGATGTGACCCGCTCTCACCATGTATGTTTATTGGTGAAATATAATATGTAAAGTTTGGCCAAAATCGGATAAACATTCGGGAGCAACATTTGTATGAGGGCTATATCTAAATCTGAACCGATCTTACCCAAATTCTGCATAGGTGTTTCTAGTTGGATTATAAGATGTTGTACCAAATTTAAAGATAATCGGGTAAAATATGTGGTTTCTAAAGCGGAAAAAGTAGCGACATTTGTATGGATTCTATATCTAAATCTGAACCGATCTTACCCAAATTCCGCGTAGGTGTTTCTAGTTGGATTGTAAGATGTTGTGCCAAATTTTAAGAAAATCGGGTCGGTCGGATGTGGATTTTAGAGCGGAAAAAGTCAAATCGGGAACGACATTTGTATGGGGGCTATATCTAAATCTGAACCGATTTCCTCCAAATTCAATACCGATGGTCCTTGGCCAGAAAAAAAAAACTTCTGCCAAGATTCATGACAATCGGACAACAATTGCGACCTGTAGAGTGCGAACAAGCTTAGATGGACAGCAGACGGACGGACGGACAGACAGACATCCGCCCATGTGATGAGAATCACGCGTTTTCAAAATCACTTGCGACTTTCAACTCGCCAATTTATTTAAGACATGTGATGACGTTCACGCGTTTTGTTTGCGATTTGTGAATATGTTCGAAACATGTAAACCAATGTTTGATCTGTCAAAAAAGGTAAACAACAGAAACCTTTGGCAATGTCTGGATGTTTTTCCATGAAAGAAAGAAAAACTTTGCATTGCTCAGGCGATTTTTGCGGAGCCCTAAATAATTTGTGCGCAACACAGTATATTATTGTTTTTTTAATTATTTATTCCTTTAATTATACTCACATTTTTATAAGCGCGAAACCATAAATAACATTCTTCTTCTTTCTTTTGTATAGTGCTGACAATATTGGACACTTTTCTATACAGAATCGGGTAACCGATTAGATCATTGCAAAATTATTCAAATTAATTACTTGAAAATACTTAATTTGATCACAAAAGTGCACTTGAATGTTCAAAAATACAGCTCAGTGATTTTATAATAATAAGAACCCATAATTACATTACTTATATAAATCAAGGGAAAGTAACCTTATAAATTATCCGGTTATTATTTCTTTTTTGTGCGGCACCATTTTTTCGAAGACCATGTGATCAGCTGTTCACTTTTATCTCGCCAGTTTTAAAGTAAACAAAAAACAGAAATGAGTATGAAACGAGGAACATATTTTAATTTTATATTTTTGAGAAAAATAGTTTGAAAACAGTCTTATTTTATGAGAATATATAAAGAAAACATGTGAAAGTTTATTTGCGCGTCGTTGTTTAATAAGTTTTTAAATTCATTTACTCAAAAAGCATAAGTTCACTTTGCGTTCACTCTCCCATGCATTTGTGAGTTGAAGTCGCCAAACTTTTGGCGATTGTGAACTTCATCACACCTAATTGGCGATTTGAAATCGTAATCGCAAATGTCGTGCGAAATGCGATTGTCAGCACATGGGCGATCGTTAAATCGACTCAGCTGGTGATTCTAAGCCGATCGGTATACTTAAAGGTGGGTGTAGCTCGATTATTTCTTGGTGTTACAAACATTTGGCGCGAAACTAACTTATAATACCCTAGTACACGAAGTGGTGTAGGGTATAAAAATTGGGATTTATTATGCCGCCAAAATTGTGTTTGTGCCAAACAAAGTTCGTTTGTAATAAATATTTAAAAAAAAACCTATTTTGAAAAATATATGCCTTTGGTCCAAAGCTTTTTTCCTTTGCAAGTCTTTGAAGAACAAAATACATATTTAGAAAGGCAGAAGGGTTGCCCGTTTTTGCAGGGTAACTTTTGCCTGCACGTAATTGCACCCTTGGATGATAGGAAACATTTAGTGCAAACAGTCTGATTTTTTAGTTCCAAAATGCGAATTACTCATTTTTTTTTTTGCTCATTAAATTTTTAAAAGTAAGTAGGCAGCAAAAATGATGAACAAATTTCCGGAACTATGTCCAAAAAACTCTAATAATAACTGATTTTTCAGACAACTCGAACTAATACTGCAACTCATTCTGGAGTATATATTGACATTGTTTGGAATTTGGATTTTTTGTTGGATTTTACAGGAGGAGGGAATTACAGCACTCCATCACGTTGGGCGCCAGCAAATTATTTTTTGAAGTGTGTGTTTTCCATGATACTTTGAGATCAATGGCAGGGTTATTGGGATTTTTTGTTCGATAGGCTATGTCTAATCTGAACTGCATGTTTAGTGATGTTGCCATAAACATTAACTTTCCCGGAATTCTCAGAAATAATTCTTGTTTTCTAATTCCTAGTATTGTATAAGAAATATGTCATCCAAAAAATGCACTAACCTCTCCCTGGACAGGTAATAAGTCTAGCTCAGATTCGCACAGGTACAAACAAGTGACATGGCAGCACAACTGATTTCATCCTCGGTTTCAGTCTTACACATTTCCTTCATCCAGCAACAACAATATCACTAGATTATCCGTTCTTTTCGAAAAAAGAAGTTAATAAATGTGTTTTCCAAAAATCTTTTTGTTCCAAAGTTAAACACCACCACCAACCATCGTCATCAGCATGACCGAATCAGCGAATCTCTGTCGATTATGTGTGGACATTTTACAAGACAGCAAAAGTCTTTACGATGAAAATGGTTGCGGCAACGAGTTGTACGACATCACATTGAAATATTTCCATCCACTGGTAAGTTCAACCCGAAGCACGGCATGATTTAATAGACAGCGAGAGAGAGAGAGAGGTCCTAATATTTTCAAAAAAATCTTTTAGATTGTAAACATGGACGAGGCCAAACATCTCACTGACATTTGTTTGCAATGTTGGCAATGCCTTCGTGACTTTGAAAGTTTTCAAACTGCGGTACTGATGGCCCAATTGAAATTGGTCGAAGCCCAGCCAGGAGCAACTGTTAAAATTGAACAAGGTACTCAGGGCAGTGATACAGCAACATATGTGGCAGAGATTGGTGCCGCAGGCAGAGATGAAGCCTTTCCCTTCGCAAGAGAATTGCCCGAGCAATTCAAAGTGTCCACTTCTTATGAGATTGGAGCTGTAGCAGAAGACAAAGGGGAAGCCTTTCCCTTCATCAGAGAATTGCCCGAACAATTCAAAGTCTCCACAGATTATATATCTCTGCCAAAACTTGAAATAATGGATGTCGACTCAGAGGATGATGGTGGGCCAACTTCCGCAGCAGCTGGTGGCACTGACAACCGAGGAAAGAAACACGAGAGCGTAGATGATCTGCTGGCCAAGTGGATGCCAAATATCGGCTGCACAGCCTGCCCTGAATATTTTACAAATTTGTCGCTGTTGGAAGATCATTTTCGCCAATCTCATCCGAATACGAAATTTTTCATTATATGCTGCTCCCGTGAGCTGACCAAGCGGGTGCAGATCCGAGATCACCTGCTGCTCCACAACAATCCAGATGCTTTTAAATGCCACCTATGTGAGAAATCTTATGCCAACAGACAATGCTTGAGGCAACACATGATCCAAGCTCATCCCGAATATCAAAAGTTCGTGTGCGAAATATGTGGCTTTGCCCTCAACACAAAGGGAGGTCTGAAGTGTCACTACACCACGGTCCACAAAATGGACATGCCGCCACAACAGCACTTTCGGCCTGACACTGCCGTTCGCAGGCAGCCTGTTGGTCGCTCAATGCAGCACACTTGCGAACAATGCGGAAAGGTGTTCCATAAGGAGTCATCTCTTCAGAGACATGTGTGGAATAATCACAAGCTGGTACCCAAACACAAGTGCAGCTTTTGTGGTGTTCGCTTCAAAACTCCAGTTAGCATGCGTGAACATGTGGCCCATGTCCACCACCAGAGGGATCTGTACGCCTGTGTCTTTTGCCCGAAGACCTTTAGCAAGCTGAATACTATTTTCCAACATCGCAAAAGGATGCATCCCAATGAGAGCAACAGAAACTATTACTATAGAATAGACGAAGTAGAAAAGGATACAAGTGAAAGTGCTGGGCAACACAGTGAGACTGATTCCAAAGGAGCCTCAACAAGTGGCAAGACCCAGGATGATGGCTATGCTGCGACCCACGATACAGGCGATGACCAGGCAGATCGTCCTGAAAGTGACTTCGGCTCAGACAAAGAATCTGATGAATCACAGACCTCTGAAGATGTGGGCAGTGTTGAAAGAAATTCGCATTCTGGAAATAACATGTCTGCGGATCGCAGGCTCCACATGCGGGATAATCACAGGGGCAAAAGAAGATCCAGTCCCTCCAAAGACACGAAGCAACACAAACAAAACAAAACTGAAAGAGAACTTTAGAGAGAAGCACAGTGGCAATTCGAATTCAATTTAATCTTTTCATCTTTCAACTCATATTTCAATCTCACGACACAAGGGCCAGACCACGCTACCAACTCACCTGGAGTGTATCGCTCTCAAAGGATTACATGTATTTATACCTACCCTGAGGCTTTGGCTGACTTCATATAAATAAGAAAATCTCATTTATCCGTCACAACATTTTCTCAAACACAAACATATCTGTGATTGCAAGAACATGACACCATTTAGTAGAGATCTCACATATATGTGAACATATGTGACAGCATCTTGAAGAAGAACAGATTTAAAGCCTCTGTCAAGTATATCAATTGAAGTCTATGTCGAAGGACTTCACGTCGGATATATGACTCCCATATAGTGATAAAACATTTGCAGGATTTATATTGTATAAGTTTTTTTTGATAAAAATAAATCTAATAAATAATTAAATTCAGATATTCAGCAATACGTGATGATTGGTTTTATTTGGAAAGTAAATTCAAAAGTAGAAATCTGATATTTTAGCTCATTAATTACACTGTGCAAAAGTCCAAAAACTCTATAAAGTGATATTATTTTGTAGAGTTGAACAAGAATCTGTATTTGAAATTTGCCAGACACCCTCAAAATCTTGAGTTACGGGTAAAAACCGGGTTTTTGTACCTTTGCACACATGTATGCCTGTAAACTAGTCGGTAGTCAACCAATTTTCACTGATTTGAATTAATCGGATTTGAAAAGAAGAAGCTTGGAAATTTCCATCGATATATAGCTTATTTAAGAAAACGGCCTGCTTTTGTCCAAAAAACACATTTTTTAAAACAATTTTTAGCCATTTTTCAACTTTGGCAATGTTTTAGCTCATTATATTGTTTGGTAACCCAACCACTAGTAAATTTATTTAAATAACACATTTAGTAAGGAGTAAATCACCGCTTTTGTTTTAAAAATCCCTTGATAATTGACTGAGTTATTGAAGTTTTTATGAACACAAAATTGTTTGGAAAAATACAAGTTTTGGTGATCAGTTTACAGTTTTGGTGCGTTGAAGTCCAATAAAATACGTAAAATTCATCGAAACAGATAAAAGTGGTACAAAAGCATGGCGACCATTTTGAAACACATTTTCCCCACTTTGGGAATTTGTTTTTTTTTTTTTTTTTTTGAAAAATGAAAATAAAAATCGAGTAATTTTTTCATCGTTATCTTTTTGTTTTAAATTAAAAAAATCACCAATTCTGGAACACATTTTCCTCACTTCGAGAAGTCTGGGGTTTCTTTTGGATAACTTGGAAAATCGAGTTATTTTTTCATCGTTTTTATCTTTTTGCTTCAAATTAAAGATCACTGGTTCCTGGTTCCCAAAGATCATTAGTGCCTAGTTGTATCATTAAAATGCTATCACGTTTTTTACCGGAAAATAAATCCAGTCTCTGTGACATTCATTTACATTTCCGTGTAACTAACCCACAGTTTGATAGGAAATATACCTCGGTTGACAACCAACAAAGGAAATCCGGCTTTTTACCCGTAACTTAAGATCTTGGACGTGTCTGGAAATTTCAAATACAGATTCTAGATCTATTCGACAATATCTACAAGAAAGATAATATCACTTCCCAGAGTTTTCTACTTCATTCTTTTATGTAGGTCAGTGTTGTTTTTATTCAGATCCTTCTGATCTTCTCAATATCTACACCTCGTACATCATGCCTAGGGTGGAATACCAGTCCAAGATTTGGTCGTGTGATTTAATATCTTCCTTGGATTTACCGTGACCGTGTCCAGAATAGGGTGATAGTTTTGATAGGTGACGGTACGACATATCCTATTCTATTGTCTCTCTAGAGCGCCTTGGCACAGTGGTTCAGAATAAAAATCCTTCGGCCAAAATTCAAAATTCCTGCAATCGGATATGTTTTTTGAAATTAACCCGAAGTTGACAACTTTTCGTATTTTTCGATTTAAGGAAAAGCCAAATTTTTATTTTTATGCATTTTTTAACATTATTTTGCGTATTTGTTTATAAAGCCGAAAATTTTTTATTTTTTTTTTTGTATTACAGATTTTCACCTTTTTCAGATTTTGAAAATTGAAAAAAAACGTAATTTCTTTTTTCGACTTTGTCGAACAGTATTCGAGTAAACATTTTTGAGTTCTCTAAGAAATTCAAATTAGACAAGGACCCAGGGATTATTTTGAGGTATAAACATTGAAAATTGGGCAATCGGGTATATTTTAGAAATTAGCATAAAGTTTTTTTCGATTTAAAGAAAAGTAAATTTTTTATTATTTTTTTACATTATTTTACGCATTTGTTCATAATGCGCAAATTTTATTTTTTAAATTTTATTCGTATAACAAATTTTCACCTTTTCCATTTTTTGAAAATTGAAAAACGTAATTTATTTTTTCGAACTGTGTTGGAAAATTTTTATTTTTAATATTTAATACAAATTTTTAGATTTTGAAAATTTTTCGTCTTTGTCGAACTGTGTTCTAGTAAACATTTTTGGGTTCTTGAAAAAATGGAAATTAGACATGCAAGGACCCAAGGATTATTTTGATATTATTGACATTTAAAATCGGGCAATCGGATATATTGAGAAATTAGGCCAAAGTTGATTACTTTTCGTATTTTTCGATTTTAATGAAAAGCTAAATTTTTATTTTTATATTTTTTACATTATTTTACGTATTTGTTTATAACGCGCAAAAAAAATAATTTTATTCGTATTACAAATTTTCACCTTTTTCAGATTTTGAAAATTTAAAAAAACGTAATTTCTTTGAGTTCTGTAAAAAAATAGAAATTAGACAAGGACCCACGGATTATTTTGATTATATTTTTGAAATTAGCCCAAAGTTGGCTACTTTTCGTATTTTTCGATTTTAAAGAAAAACTATTTTTTTTTGTTTTTTACATTATTTGAAGTATTTGTTCATAATGTGGAAAAAAATTTGAATTTTTTTCGCATTACAGATTTTCTTTTACAGGTTTTGAAAATTGAAAAAAAAAAACGTAATTTCTTTTTTCGACTTTGTCGAATTGTGTTCTAGTACACATTTTTGAGTTCTGTAAAAAATTGAAATTAGACAAGGACCCAAGTATTATTTTGAGGTATAAAAACTGAAAATCGGGCAATCAGATATATTTTAGAAATTAGGCCAAAGTTGATTATTTTTCGCATTTTTCGATTTTAAGGAAAATCAAAATTTTTATTTCTATGTTTTTTTTTTTACATTATTTTTACGTATTTGATCATAATGCGCAACAATTTTTAATTATATTCGTATTACAAATTTTCACCTTTTTCATTTTTTGAAAATTGAAAAAATGTAATTTCTTTTTTCGACTTTGTCGAACTATTTCTCTCACATTTTGGGAGATTTTGCACTCGTATTTATTTTATTAGAAACTGTGGTTTCTTAGCTTTATTATGGCCCAAAACTGTGTTGTGCCAAATAAAGTTTGTTTGGAATACATATTTTAAAAAATATTTGACAAAATTGGGATTTATTATGGCGCCAAAATTGTGTTTGTGCCAAACAAAGTTCGTTTGTAATAAATATTTAAAAAAAATCCTATTTTGAAAAATATATGCCTTTGGTCCAAAGCTTTTTTCCTTTGCAAGTCTTTGAAGAACAAAATACATATTCAGAAAGGCAGAAGGGTTGCCCGTTTTTGCAGGGTAACTTTTGCCTGCACGAAATTGCACCCTTGGATGATAGGAAACATTTAGTGCAAACAGCCTGATTTTTTAGTTCCAAAATGCGAATTACTCATTTTTTTGCTCATTAAATTTTTAAAAGTAAGTAGGCAGCAAAAATGATGAACAAATTTCCGGAACTATGTCCAAAAAACTCTAATAATAACTGATTTTTCAGACAACTCGAACTAATACTGCAACTCATTCTGGAGTATATATTGACATTGTTTGGAATTTGAATTTTTTGTTGGATTTTACAGGAGGAGGGAATTACAGTACTCCGTCACTTTGGGCGCCAGCAAATTATTTTTTGAAGTGTGTTTTTCCATGATACTTTGAGATGAATGGCAGGGTTATTGGGATTCTTTGTTCGGTAGGATATGTCTTATCTCAACTGCATGTTTAATGAGGTTGCCATAAACATTAACATTCCCGGAATTCTCAGAAATAATTCTTGTTTTCTATTTCCTAGTATTGTATAAGAAATATGTCATCCAAAAAAATGCACTGACCTCTCTCTGGACAGGTAATAAGTCTAGCTCAGATTCGCACAGGTACAAACAAGTGACATGGCAGCACAACTGATTTTTTTAATTAGTAATTCAATTTATTCATTAGATATATTTACATTGAAATGTTTTGCCCCAGCGCCTTACAGACTTTATTGGGGCGAGTTGACAAGATAAATTAATTAAATTTACATATTTATGTATGTACAATAATATTCACAAAATATACAGCAATCAAAATTACAAGAGAAGCATTCTCAATTCACGCAATAAATGTGATTTAAGATTTGTCTTAAATAATGAAATTCTGGATACATTCTTTAACGCTTGGGGAAGATGGTTGAATTCAGAACAACCATTGTGTTCTATTCTTTGTTTAGATATTTCAAGACGACATCTTGCAATTCTCAAATTTGTTATATTTCTCGTCTGGAAAACGGTTTGATTAGTATGAAATTCAATCGCACGCGGACCAAGGTTTCTAATTGATTTAAACATATACATGAGCAGTTGCATTTTATATAATCCATGTACCGGTAAAATTTTGGATACATCTCCATACAACGCAAGAGTTGAATAAGTACGAGGGAGGTTATAGACGATTTTAAGTGCCTTGTTTTGGATTCTTTGCAAAGACCTCAGTTGTACACTTTTCTTATAAGCATACACCATTGGTATATAATTGAGATGACTTTGGACTACTGAATTGTAAATGAGCAGCTTTGTTTTGATATCAAACTTATTTCTAAATTTGTACAACATTCCAATGGCTGGTGCTACTTTAGCTTTTAAATCTTGTATATGAAAGTTCCATGATAAGCTGTTTTGCAAATGAATTCCCAAATATTTTAACGACCGGGATTCATAAACTTGAGTTCCTCCAATGTTAATATTGAAGGGATTATCATTTTCAGAGCAATGAGGACGGAAACGTATTATTTTTGTTTTGTCATTGTTCAGCACAAGCTTGTTCAATCTGCAGTATTCCAATATGGCTGAAGCATCATGTTCCATCTGAGATTTTAATACAATATCACGATTATAAGGATAAAAAAGAGAGATATCATCAGCATACATAACAAGTTTCCCATACAGTTTGAGCCTGGAGATATCGTTCAAATATATTGTGAAAAATAATGGGCCCAAAACGCTACCCATGTTCGACATTGCCAGTTTCACCTTTAGCTTCATCAATTTTAACAAATTGCCTTCTGTTTCTTAAGTAGCTCTCCAACAGAAGTAGAGAACTACCCTGAATGCCATAGTATGGCAGTTTTTCGAGCAGGATATCATGATCGACCAAATCAAAAGCTTTCGAAAAATCGTAAAATGCGGCACCAACTCCACCAAATTTATCATCCAAGCCTTCACATATTAAATTAATAACGTTTACGACAGCATCTTGAGTTCCACTCCCCTTTTTAAAGCCAAATTGCAATCCATATAACTGATTTGTTTCATTAAGATAATTGGAAAGTTGTTTATGCATAAGTTTTTCAAAAATTTTATCAATCAACGGCAGTAAAGCAATTGGCCTGTAGCCTGAGGGTTTCTGTGAATTGATACTTTTGGGAATTGGGATTACTTGAGCAATTTTGAGTACTTCTGGGAAAGTAGACGTACGAATCACATCATTAAATATATCTACCAGATGTGGGCTTATGAGCTCTTTGCATCTAATAATAGCTTTGCTCGATATGCCATCATATCCTGCACTTTTGTTGGATTTGAGGCTCGTTATTAGTTCAATAACTTCCTCATAAGTGCAATAAAAAACAAACATAGATCTTGGCTGAACAATGGCATTGAGCTTATTACATGTATCATCTTCACAGCGTTGTATTCGATCCTTTAACAATTTGGGAACATTCAGAAAATAATCATTTAACAAATCACATTTCACTCGCTCATCATTTATTAGTTCATCATTATCACCACTCAAATGAATTCGTCTTCGTCCCTTCCTTCCCAGGCATTCATTTAAGAATTGCCAACATTTTTGAGGATTTTTATCGATGGATTCAACGTTACATCGTAAGTAATTGTTCATGCATATTTTATCGGCTACTTATATGTTTCAACGTGAATTCGATTCTAGCATTCGCTCCATTTTTCCTTCTCTTAGCTAACAATTTTTCTTTAAACTTTCTCAGAGATTGCAGATTTTTAGTTGTCCATGGTGTTAACAGAGATTTCGCTAATACTTGTTCCTCTTTAAAAATTGTGTTTTGAGTAATGCTACTGGAATATGTGTTTATTAGCTCAGCAGTATCAGTTGAGGGATTTCCACTGTGGCTCAAAGTGTTTGAATACGTACGAAATGTTTGCGCAATCAAATCAAAGTTAGATTGTTTATAGCGCCTCGTAACATATACATATGTTGTTTGGCATGATACTTTGAATTTTACACCAAATTATGTTATGATCCGTGACGTCACACACAATAGAATTCACAGTTAGACTACTTTTTACATTGCTATAGACATGGTCTATACACTTTCCGCTGTCAGGACGAGATACTAACGAGTGACAAGATTCGACATCAACACATGAAAGGGTGGTACACAGATCAGAAGAAATAGTGGCATTCAGTAGGTCAATGTTAGAATCACCTAACACAACAGTTGCAGTTCGACATCTACCACACAGCTCATTTTCCAAATAATGTAAAAAAGTATTTGAATCGCAGCGTTGAGAACGGTAAAAAGTAACAATCTGTAATGGCCTATTGTTTACATTAAAGTTTTGTAAAGAAATTCGAATAGCCTCCATGGAATGTTTACTTTCACAAAGCTCAACAGTGTATATTAAGTTATCACATATATACAAGGACGTACCACCATATCCATCAATCCTACAGCAATGCACAGCGTTATAACCAGGTATTTTATAGATTGAAGTTAACTCGGATTGAAACCATGTCTCTTGGATTGCAATTATATTAGGCAAGATTGGAAACTGTGATACTAATGATTTAAAAGCGTTGAATTTGTTAATGGAAGTTATGCTTCTGATGTTTACAGATAATATATTAAATAGGTTTTCTTTTAAATTTACGAAATAATCAGCAAAACTCTCAATATTATTGTTATTATTTAACAATAATTAGATTAAATAATACAAATTTATATTTAAGTCCTTATTTATTGTTCTTGACCAGGAGACAGGAACTGGACCTGGGTATCAATTTCATTATCATCAGAGTCATCATCATCTGGGGGTGGTATTGTTCGCATTGACTTCCTTGATTGAAAACTGCTTGTTGTAGCTTGGAGTAGAATATCATCAACATCTTCTTTCCTTCGTATTACTCTAGGTCTTGTTATAGCACTCTTCTTCACATAAATTCTGTTACCATTTGTGTAAACGAAATTGTATCCAACAGATTTTAAAGATTTGGCATAATTAAATAAATCGAGAGATTCTTTGCTCAAAAAGTCATTTATATAAATTTTCTTTGTGTTATCGTTTTGATTTAATTTAGATTTAGCTTCCATTAACTTATTTTTTGCAGCTTTCGAGTTAAATTTCACGATCAACGATTGATTTGAAGTTGATAAGTTTTTATTTTTCAAAAAGTATGCTTCTTCGATATTTTCTCCTTCCAATGTAACACCCATAGTTTTGGATAATTCTAATACAGCTTCCACGGCACTTTGTTCAGCATTAACATTTACACCACTTACTATACAATCGTTTTTTACTCGTTGATCATTAAGCATTTTAACAGAATCTTTTAATTGTTTTATTTCTCCTTTTAGTTTTATATTTTCTTTTTCCACATTATCAATCTTTTTCTTATTTGCACTTATGCCATTCATCAGCTCATCGCACTTCGAAGACATAAAATTCATTGATTCAGCCAGCTGATCAAGTTTGTTGAGCTTTGCTTCCATTCTATGCAGTTGTTCTCCAACTGTATCAGACATATTGCCATCACACTCATGACACACATATTCATCATCTTCATTGTTTAGCTTCGTACACATTGCATGGTATATTTTCGCGCACTTATCACACTCTATGCATTCCTCCAAGTTTGCATTGGGCACAAAAAACTTTTTTTGCTTTGGTACTTCTACGTCCTGTTGCAGGCATATTTGATATTTCCCAAATAGCGTATTTTTTGTTGTTTACGTTTTTATGTCTTTCTGTTTGTTTAACTGTGTTTGAACTTTGATTTTTGACGAATTATCTCACTGATATTGCGATCACTTTTTATGACGTCTTATTCAACAGGGTTGCCAACTCGGTTTCATCCTCGGTTTCAGTCTTATATATTTCCTTCATCCAGCAACAACAATATCACTAGATTATCCGTTCTTTTTCGAAAAAAGAAGTTAATAAATGTGTTTTCCAAAAATCTTTTTGTTCCAAAGTTAAACACCACCAGCCATCGTCATCGTCATCAGCATGACCGAATCAGCGAATCTCTGTCGATTATGTGTGGACATTTTACAAGACAGCAAAAGTCTTTACGATGAAAATGGTTGCGGCAACGAGTTGTACGACATCACATTGAAATATTTCCATCCACTGGTAAGTTCAACCCGTAGCACGGCACGATTTAATAGACAGTGAGAGAGAGAGGTCCTAATATTTTCAAAAAAATCTTTTAGATTGTAAACATGGACAAGGCCAAACATCTCACTGACATATGTTTGCGATGTTGGCAATGCCTTCGTGACTTTGAAAGTTTTCAAACTTCGGTACTGATGGCCCAATTGAAATTGGTCGAAGACCAGCCAGGAGCAACTGTTAAAATTGAACAAGGTACTCAGGGCAGTGATACAGCAACATATGTGGCAGAGATTGGTGCCGCAGGCAGAGATGAAGCCTTTCCCTTCGCAAGAGAATTGCCCGAGCAATTCAAAGTCTCCACAGATTATATATCTCTGCCAAAACTCGAAATAATGGATGTCGACTCAGAGGATGATGATGGGCCAACTTCCGCAGCAGCTGGTGGCACTGACAACCTAGGAAAGAAACACGAGAGCGTAGATGATCTCCTGGCCAAGTGGATACCAAATATCGGCTGCACAGCCTGCCCTGAATATTTTACAAATTTGTCGCTCTTGGAAGATCATTTTCGCCAATCTCATCCGAATACGAAATTTTTCATTATATGCTGCTCCCGTGAGCTGTCCAAGCGGGTGCATATCCGAGATCACCTGCTGCTCCACAACAATCCAGATGCTTTTAAATGCCACCTATGTGAGAAATCTTATGCCAACAGACAATGCTTGAGGCAACACATGAACCAAACTCATCCCGAATATCAAAAGTTCGTGTGCGAAATATGTGGCACTGGCCTCAACACAAAGGGAGGTCTGAAGTATCACTACACCGCGGTTCATAACATGGACATGCCGCCACAACAGCACTTTCGGCCTGACACTGCCGTTCGCAGGCAGCCTGTTGGTCGCTCAATGCAGCACACTTGCGAACAATGCGGAAAGGTGTTCCATAAGGATTCGTCTCTTCAGAGACATGTGTGGAATAATCACAAGCTGGTACCCAAACACAAGTGCAGCTTTTGTGGTGATCGCTTCAAAACTCCAGTTAGCATGCGTGAACATGTGGCCCATGTCCACCACCAGAGGGATCTATACGCCTGTGTCTTTTGCCCGAAGACCTTTAGCAAGCTGAATACTATTTTCCAACATCGCAAAAGGATGCATCCCAATGAGAGCAACAGAAACTATTACTATAGAATAGACGAAGTAGAAAAGGATACAAGTGAAAGTGCTGGGCAACACAGTGAGACTGATTCCAAAGGAGCCTCAACAAGTGGCAAGACCCAGGATGATGGCTATGCTGCGACCCACGATGCAGGCGATGACCAGGCAGATCGTCCTGAAAGTGAATTCGGCACAGACAATGAATCTGATGAATCACAGACCTCTGAAGATGTGGGCAGTGTTGAAAGAAATTCGCATTCTGAAAATAACATGTCTGCGGATCGCAGGCTCCACATGCGGGATAATCACAGGGGCAAAAGAAGATCCAGTCCCTCGAAAGACACGAAGCACCACAAACAAAACAAAACTGAAAGAGAACTTTAGAGCGAAGCACAGTGGCAATTCGAAATCAATTTCATCTTTCAACTCATATTTCAATCTCTCGACACAAGGGCCAGACCACGCTACCAACTCACGTGGAGTGTATCGTTCTCAAAGGATTACATGTATTTATACCTACCCTGAGGCTTTGGCTGACTTCATATAAATAAGAAAATCTCATTTATCTGTCACAATATTTTCTCAAACACAAACATATCTGTGATTGCAAGAACATGACACCATTTAGTAGAGATCTCACATATATGTGAACATATGTGACAGCATCTTTAAGAGAACAGATTTAAAGCCTCTGTCAAGTATATCAATTGAAGTCTATGTCGAAGGACTTCACGTCGGATATATGACTCCCATATAGTGATAAAACATTTGCAGGATTTATATTGTATAAGATTTTTTGATAAAACTAAATCTAATAAATAATTAAATTCAGCTATTCAACAATACGTGATGATTGGTTTTATTTGGAAAGTAAATTCAAAAGTAGAAGTCTGATATTTTAGCTCATTAGTTACACTGTGCAAAAGTCCAAAAACTCTATAAAGTGATATTATTTTGTAGAGTTGAACAAGAATCTGTATTTGAAATTTGCCAGACACCCTCAAAATCTTGAGTTACGGGTAAAAACCGGGTTTTTGTACCTTTGCACACTTGTATGCCTGTAAACTAGTCGGTAGTCAACTTTTCACTTTTTCTTTCGTATTTGAAAAGTAGAAACCTGGAGCTTTCGATTGATATATAACTCATTTATGGCTTATTTAAGAAAACTGTGTGCTTTTGTCCAAAAAACACATTTTTTAAAACAATTTTTAGCCATTTTTCAACTTTGGCAATGTTTTAGCATATTATATTGTTTGGTAACCCCGCCACTAGTAAATTTATTTAAATAACACATTTAGTAAGGAGAAAAACGCCGCTTTGGTTTTAAAAATTCCTTGATAATTGACTGAGTTATTGAAGTATTCATTAATACAAAATTTTGGTAAAAATACAAGTTTTTCAAATTTGTAAGGTTTTTGTACATTATTTTGTTTGGTAACCCAACCTCTTGTAAATTTATTTAAATAAAACTTTTAGTAAGGATTGAAACGCTGCTTTGTTTTTAAAAATCCATTAATAATGGAGTTATTGAAGTTTTTATTAATACTAAATCTTGCAAAATCCAAGTTTTGGTGATCAGTTCACATTGTGCCTTGAAGTCCAATAAAATACGTAAAATTCATCGAAACAGATAAAAGTGGTACAAAAGCATGGCGACCATTTTGAAACACATTTTCCCCACTTTGGAAATTTGTTTTTTTTTTTTTGAAAAATGAAAATGAAAATCGAGTAATTTTTTCATCGTTTTTATCTTTTTGCTTTAAATTAAGAAAAAATCACCAATTCTGGAACACATTTTCCCCACTTTGGGAAGTCTGGGTTTTCTTTTGGATAACTTTGAAAATCGAGTTATTTTTTCATCGTTTTTATCTTTTTGCTTCAAATTAAAGATCACTGGTTCCTGCTTCCCAAAGATCATTAGTGCCTAGTTGTATCATTAAAATGCTATGACGTTTTTTTACGGAAAATAAACCCAGTCTCTGTGACATTCATTTACATTTTCGTGTAACTAACCCACAGTTTGATAGGAAATATACCTAGTACTCACTTACATTTGAGGTCAGGTCCTAAATATTGGGTGGTCCATTTAAAATTTTAAATTTGAGCTACCTATTACTTTGACTTTGAAAGGTAGAATAACATTCATTAGATTTTTATTTTTACGTTTAGATTTGACATTTGCAAAATAGGACGATAGACGCTCGAATAAAATTGGGAAATTTTTAAAAGTAGTGAGTCTTTAACGCAAACTATAAGAAATTTACGTGGAAATTTTTCGATAATTTCAGTTTAGCCTTCATGAAGCTCATTTTCAACTCGGTGGCTACGTCAATAAGTAAAATTGTCGCAGATGTGGTTCAGAGAACCGTCATGTGACTATGGAGAAGCCAATGCATCCAAAACGAGTCACTGGGCCATGTACTGAAAAATTGGATTTATCGGATGAGATACTGCTGAGCCTGTCGTGGTAGTCATATGAATGATATGTGTTTCATTATTAAATGACTAATTCAACCTTTCCAATAAAACCAGAAATTTGAGAAAATAATTAGTACTTTTTTTAGCCGATTCTAAGTTAAAGTTTTTAATGGCCCACCCTGTACTTACAGTTGACCTACAGATTCTGACATATTACACTTCAGATTTGAAATAAGTTTTCAGTATCAGTTAGCATTCCAAACAAACAGCCTGAACATGCTAATATACTTATATTTTTTATAAAGTCCTTAACCGGGTTATTTATTTTCCAAAAATATATTTTGTTCCAAAGTTAAAGGCATCCAAAATCGGATAATTTTGAAGACAACATAAGTCTTTACGACGACTGTGTTCAGCCTATTGAGTTTTATGCCACTACTTGCAAATATTTCCATCCACAGGAAAGTTTAATTGGATCGGGATTGACCAAAATATGTTCATCTTTTTAAATCGTTTAGATTGTGAACATAGAAGAGGCACAACAACTCACGGCTATATGTTCGAAATGTTGGCGTCACATTAGTTACTTCCGAACATTCCAGGGATCCCTTCAGAAGGCACAACTTAAGTTCATGGTAGAAATTGGTCTCTTCGCTCATTCACTTGCACACAGAGGAATTGTTTTTGTCCTGTTTTGTAGCGTCATGATGAGGAGTGAATCTCCTTGAGGTTGTCTCCGGAATAAAACTGCAGAAAACCTTGAATTTGAAAACTATTTGGTTTCGTGTTCCATGATGCCGAGAAACCCTATTTTTATTTCACTTGGCAGCCTCTTGCGGATTTTAGCCCCCGGCAACAAACTTATTCAAATGTACCTTTCCTTGTTTTCTTTTTATCGATTCTTTTTAATAGACTTCGGCCAGTAATCTCGCGCCTTAAGTAAAAGCAAGAGAAGAGAGAGGAAATTTCAATTTGACCACATTCCTAAATTTACCACCATGTCCACTCCACCCAGCCTCTGTCGCTTATGTGTGACAGTTTGCAAAGTCTCTAAGAGTCTCTACGATGAAAATGGTCTAGGCACTGAGATATACGATGTCACGTACAAGTATTTCCATCCATTGGTAAGTTCTAATGGAACGCCACATATGACTTGATCCGAGCTGATGAAAATAATCGGTAAAATTCTTATAATACAGATTTTGAACATGGAAGAGTGCCGACATCTGACAATGTTATGTTTGCCGTGCTGGCGCCATATTTGTGATTTTCAAGACTTCCAGTTATCAGTACAGGCGGCGCAAGCGAAACTCTCTCTCGAAGTCAGTGGATATGTTATAAAAACGGAGGTGGAAGATCTAGATCGTCATGGTATTACTGTAAAGGTTGAGTCACAGGAAGAAAATCTTCCAACAAGTAATTCGGAGGAAGAAACAGTTTTAGGACTCATTAACAATAAAGATGTATTTAAAGCCGAGCCCGAATTAGAGCTGATAGACGTTCACGAACACAATCAACCTAGTTCTGAAGAGGATTGGGAAACCGAAGATGATGTCATACAGATGATCAGAGACAAACGAAAACATAGCAGCAGCGTTACACTGGATGATCGTCTGGCCAAGTGGTTGCCCAACATAAATTGTGTGGTGTGCTCGGAGTCGTGGCCCAAGTATTCCCTATTGCGCGAACATTTCTTTCAGTCTCATCCCAAAGAGTACTTCTACATATTGTGCTGCAATCGTAAATTGTCTGTCCAGTTTCAAATTGATGAACATCTAAGACTTCACAATAACCCGGATGCCTTTAAATGTGATCATTGTGACAAGTCATTTGCCCAGAAGAGATCCCTTAAAAGGCATATTGCGACGTGTCGTCCCAAAGACTTTGAATCGAGAAGAGGCCAGGGATGTCATTACAATGCTAGACGTGAATCCCCAGCAAAGGCACAGGTGGTAGCTGATGACATTCCCTCAACTTCCAATGAAGCTCTAGTAGGGGCTAGCACAAAGAAGGATTTATATTCTCATGATGATTATGGCCGACCGCCAACAGGTGGCACTGATAAGCAGGTCGTTGATGATGATGATGCGGATGATTACATTCAAGTCTGCGAAATATGTGGCCAGGGCTTTGACGATCTACCGCCTCTGCAGTCCCACATGTGGGATGACCATAGACGCAATCCCCGGTACATGTGCACCAAATGCAACAGGAGCTTTAAGACGGCTCGTGATCTCCGAGAACATGTTGCCGTCACTCACGATCGTAAATATATCTACGCCTGCGCATTTTGTCCATCGACATTCAGAACGATAAGTACGATCTCTCGTCATCGAAAAGCTAAACACCCCCATCAAAGCAACTGCAAATTTTACAAGCTCATCGAATGATTAGGCTAAAGTTAATTTAAGACCAAATAAATATGAATTGATTTTATTTAAATGTGGAAAATTGTAGTTGTTTAATGAAGTAAATAGTTTTTATGTCCTACAGGTTCTCTAGTCCTAATCCGAAGAAATCACAGAAGGGGGAAGATCAGCTCATCTCCTTTCTCGAATTAGGTATTCAGGAGAAATCTTTCGCTTTGAAGCATTGCTTTAGGAAGGCAGGTAGCCATGTCTTCGGCACTTATAGAAGGTCTTCTTCTAGATTTGTTTTATGTTATGTT
Organism: Polietes domitor; assembly: GCA_947397865.1. Taxonomy (NCBI): domain Eukaryota; kingdom Metazoa; phylum Arthropoda; class Insecta; order Diptera; family Muscidae; genus Polietes; species Polietes domitor. The sequence continues at coordinate 171,999,416 of OX377621.1, read as the reverse complement.
AGACTTGAAACAGAAAAAACAGCCTGTCTTTTGCCTTTGTTTTGTGTTCCCGGAGCATTCATATTTTTTTATTCTGTTACTGATTGCACTTCGCTTCTGTTCGGTTTGTTAGACTATTTATAATTTCCAACATAGTCCTTGTTCCCGGTAATAAACTTATTCAAATGTACCTTTCCTTGTTTTCTTTTTTATCAATTCTTTCCAATAGAATTTTGCCCGTAATCACGTGTCTTAAGTAAAAACGAGAGAGGGAGAAAATTTCACTTTGACCACATTCCCAAAATTTGCCAACATGTCTCCTCCACCCAGGCTCTGCCGCTTATGTGTGAATGTTTGCAAAGGCTCTAAGAGTCTTTACGACGAAAATGGCTTTGGCACTGACATATACGATGTCACGTACAAGTATTTCCATCCATTGGTAAGTTCTTGTTGAACACTCCATAGGACTTGGTCCGCACTGATGAAAGTAATCGAAAAATTCTTATAACGTAGATTTTGAACATGGAAGAGTGCCGACATCTGACCACCCTATGTCTGCAGTGCTGGCGCCATATTTGTGACTTTCAGGACTTCCAGTTGTCAGTGCAGGCAGCGCAAGCGAAACTTGTTGATGAAGTCCATGGATATGTTATAAAAACGGAGGTGGAAGATCCAGATCCACAACACATTGCTGTAAAGGTGGAGCCAGATTATGATAATCTTCCAAACCATTATCATGAGGGAGAGTCTATAGATACTACCGTTGTTAAGCAGGAAGCAGGGTTAGATCTGATGGACATCCACGATCACCAGCCCGGCAGTTCAGATGAGGATTGGGAACCCGAAGATGATGACACGTCAAAAGATGACACTGTTAAAAGTGCGGACACGGGTTCTGAAGACGAAGAGGAAGCATTTTCAAACCTAGAAGTCACCGACAAAACCCTCAAAATGTTCAGAGACAAGTGGGAATATAGCAGCGATACACTAGACGAGCGACTGGCCAAATGGTTGCCCAACATAAATTGCATTGTGTGCTCCGAGTCCTACTCCAAGTACTCCTTACTGCGCGAACATTTTCTCCAGCATCATCCCAAGGAGGACTTCTACATATTATGCTGCAATCGCAAATTGTGTGCGCCATTCCAAATCGATGAACATCTGCGACTGCACAATGATCCGGATGCCTTCAAGTGTGATCATTGTGACAAATCGTACACGCTGAAAAGTTCCCTCAACCGACATATTGCCAACCGTCATCCCAAAACGCTGAAGCCGAAAACGTGCATTTGCCAGGAATGTGGCAAAGGCTTTGGATCGAGGAGAGGTCTAAGTCGCCATTACTTTGCGCGGCATCCCGATTCGGAGAAACGCCGCCGTGAATCGCCAACCAAAATGGAGGTGCCCGAGACAGAGGACATTCCCTCGACTTCCACAAAGAGTGGTGGTAAACGTGGCGGAGTGGTTCATACGGATGGTAGCAATTTATTGTATCCCTGCAATGAATGTGGAAAGATTTTCCAAAAGTATGAGTCACTGCGCCGGCATAGATGGTATAATCATAAGATACGAACCAAGGCAGCCTCGATTGTAATGGTGCGAGAAAACTTAGAAATGAGCACTAAAGCACCGACATTAGCTGTGCCGGCCACCCCCTCATTGGTTAAGAACCTACAACATGAAACTAAGAACGATGTTTTCACAGAGGAGGCGGATGTTTCAAAGAAGCCTCCTGTGAAAACCGAGCCAAATATTTCGTTCGAAGACAAGCTGGATCACAGTCTAGATGATATTGTGGCCAAGTGGATGCCCAGCATACAGTGTGTTGCATGCTCAGAGTCTTACACAAGTTTGTTTCTATTATGGAGTCATTTCGCCCAGACTCATCCGAGTGAGAAATTTTACATTTCTTGCTGCAGCCGTAAATTGACCAACATGAGTCAAATCAAGGAACATCTAATCCATCACGATGATCCGGGAGCTTTTAAATGTAACACCTGTGACATATTCTATGCCACCAAAAGCTCTTTGAAGGCTCACATGACCCGCCGACATCCCAGCGATCAAGAGACAATGTACCCCTGTGCGGAGTGCCCGAAAAACTTCACTAGCAAACAGGGCTTATCCCACCACTGTACCGTAAGCCATGGCACTGCGGCCGTGCGTTATCACTCCATTCAATTGGCCAATCAGCAAGGGGTCGGAGTTAAATCCGAATGTGACACTAATATGTCGCAATCTGAGGGAAGTGGTGCGAGCAGTGATGAGGCAGACGATCAGCAGCCCCCTCAAGCTGATGACTCGGCCAGTGGTGATCACCCTGATGATGACCACGGCACAAAGGAAACATTCGATGACAAATGGCTCAAGCGGAAGGAACATCTCGATGAACTGCTGGCCAAGTGGATTCCAAGTATACAGTGTGTGTTATGTCCAGAAGCTTATGCAAATTTGCAGCTGTTGCAAGATCATTTTCAACAGAGTCATCCGGACAACAGATTCTACATAATGTGCTGCAATCGCAAGTTGCCTGGCCACTACAGCATGGAAGACCATTTGCTTTTTCACGACAATCCGGATGCCTTGAAGTGCCAAGTATGTGGCAAGTCCTTTACAATGAGAAACTCTTTGAAACGCCATATGTCGAAGAAACATCCGGCCGAACAGAAAAGGGACCAATGCCACAAATGCGGCAAATGTTTCAAGGCAAAGTGGGCCTTAAGTCTTCACAAGAAGGTTTGTCGTGGTGAACGTCCGGCCAATGCCAATGTTCCAGCTGAAGTGGCCAAATCCACAGCCAACATTAAATGTGCGGTGTGTCAGGAGGCCTTTGCCAACCATTCCCTAATGCGCTTTCACTTTCTGGAAAAGCATCCCGGCGAGGAATTCCACTTTTTATGCTGCGCCCGTAGAATGACGGCGCTCTGGCAAATGGAAGAGCATTTGCAGCTGCACAATGATCCCGAGGCTTACAAGTGTTTTCAGTGCGACCGCGCATATGCCACCAGGAAAACTTTAAGAATCCATACAAATCGTCATCACCCCGATGTGAAGTACTCGTGTAGCCAATGCAGCAAAATCTTCCCAAATAGGAATGTATTAAAGCGTCACTATGCGGGAAAGCATAGCACACATGGGCGATGTGCTACCACGAAACATTACGATCAGCGCACACGACTGACGAAAAAGGAGCTAATTATGCAGCCGTGTGTCTTCTGTCCCAGGAAATTCATTGCAATTGGCCGCTGCATTCAGACAGAGCACAAGGGATCGACGCTCCAGGATTAAATGTGCAACCCAGGAATTGGTTATGAGGTGAAGATACTCCAAGAACGTGATCCCGAGTAAGAAATGAAGTCAATTTTCTTTTTAGAAAATTGAATCGTCGGGCGCCATTTCCAATGCGACTTTATGCTTCATACCTAATATAGTTATGGTCTATAATTAAAATGTAATTAAGTACTTTTTTGTGAATAAAATATATATGTTTTGATTGAATTTCCCAAATCGTGTTTAATTTTATTTCATGTCAGTAATTAAGCCACGATATTTGTACAACCTCAAGCATTAAATATACTGGATATATTTTACTTAGTTGGCTCTATAATCAATTGATTGATGATCGTTTTAAAAATGGATTTACTAGAGAAGACTTCATGCTAGTAGCTGTGATCTTTGGCTAATAAACAGGCTAGACTAGGAAGTGACTAGGGGTACAAGTTTAAGGCAAGAAAATAAACTTAAAGGCCATCAGTACAATTATCTTCAACTCGTTTTTACCAATGCAACTTTAGGAAAAGGAAGCTCCTAGCAAGACAAATTCTATAGGAAAATAACTACCGTTGGGCGCCAGTCTGAAGTATGACTTAAAATATGTACAGATTTAAACATGATACTTACCTGTTGCTTATTACACGTCGAGGAATTAACCAACCCTACCCTCAGATACTAGTTACAGATTTAAGCCGATCTGCCTTATATGCCACAACTTGACTCAAATTTACATGTTTTCTTCCAAATTGAATTTTTCCAGTTATCGTTTAACTTAAAGAAACCCTAGAGAGAGAGTCGCGGATATTTTATGTTGGTTGGCCCTATTCAAGAGTTCGCCATCATGTCTCTTCCCAGACCATGTCGATTGTGTGTGAATATTTCCACCGACTTAAAGAGCCTATACGATGAAAATGGCCATGCCACTGAGTTATACGAAATCACGTTAAAATATTTCCATCCCACGGTAAGTTAAAATGGAACTCGGCAGTGGAAAGAAGTAATCAATCAATCTATTCTTTTGATGTAGATTTTGGACATGGAAAAGTGGAAACATCTGAACGGTGTTTGCTCTCAGTGCTGGCGCCATATTTATGATTTTCAGGATTTTCAATTGTCAATAGTTGAAGCACAGACGAAACTTGTGGATCTTCCACAACACGGAGGAATTGCTATAAAAACGGAAGTGGAAGACCACGACCCCATAGCTGTAAGAGTTGAGGGAGATGATGAACATACTCTAATCAATTACGACATAAGTAAAAAGGAGGACGTGGAGGAGGAGTTTAAAGAATCCCTCTTAGGAGTCTGTAATGATACACCCGTCGTAGAGGAAGATAAACGGTTTATAGTACTGCCAGAGCTGGAGTTGATAGATGTACACGAGCACAATCGAGTCAGTTCAGATGACGACAGGGTTGCCACATCAAGAGACGGCTCTCTGCAAGCAATACCAACTGGTGATGGTTGTGCTTTAGAAGAAGATGATGAAAATTTGTCATATTTTAATATAACTAATGTCGACTCAGATGCTGATCGCTCAGACAATGCGGACCCTCTCAGCAGATTCCCTTACAAATGTCAATTTAGCAGGGATGAACTCGATGAGGAGCTAGCCAAATTTATGCCAAACTTAGTTTGTGCTGTGTGCTCCCAGCCGTGGTCCAAGTATTCGTTACTACGCAAACATTACCACCACAGCCATCCCAATGAGAAGTTATTCATTTTATGTTGTAAACGTAAGTTGGGCACTCCATACCAAGTAGAAGAGCACTTACGGCTGCACAACGACCCGGATGCGTTTAAATGTGAACAATGTGGCAAGTCATTCACACTGAAAAGTTCCTTAAAAAGGCATATGGCCAAGAGACATCCCAAAGCGTTGGATGCCAAGGTGGACATTTGCAATCGAGAGAGTTCAGATGATGGAAGAGGTGACACAGCTGATGCCACAGCAAAAGCTGCCCCTCTTCAAGCAATACCAACTGGTGATGGTTCGGCTTCAGAAGAGGATGATGATAATTTGTCCTATTTTAAAGTTACTAATGTCGACTCAGATTTGGATTTGAATATGTCAGACAATGCAGACACTCTCAGCAAATTCCCATACAAACGTCAATATAGCAGAGATGCACTCGATGAACAGCTAGACAAAGTGATGCCAAACTTAACATGTGATGTGTGCTCCGAGCCGTGTTTCAAGTATTCCGTACTACGCAAACATTACCACCACCAGCATCCCAATGAGAAGTTATTCATTTTATGCTGTACACGTAAGTTGGGTACTCCGTACCAAGTGGAAGAGCACTTACGACTGCACAATGACCCCGAAGCCTTTAAATGTGAACTCTGTGACAAGTCGTTTACACTGCAAAGCTCCTTAAAAAGACACAGGGCCAGGCGACATTCCAAAGCGTTGGAGCGAGACAGTTCAGATGACGAAAGGGTTGGCAACTCAAAAGATGTCATTCTTCATGCAATACCAACTGGTGATGATGGCACTGTTTCAGAAGAGGATGATGAAAATTTGTCATATTTTAACGATGCTGAACCGAATATGCCAGACAATGTAGATACTGGCGGCAAACTCCCATACAAATGTCAATATAGCAGCGATGCACTCGATGATCAGCTAGCCAAATTGATGCCAAACATAAATTGTGATGTATGCTCCGTGCCGTGTTCCAAGTATTCGTCACTACGCCAACATTTTAACCAGAGTCATCCCAATGACAAATTCTACATTTTATGTTGCAAACGTAGGTTGAGCACCCCGTACCAACTGGAGGAACACTTACGGCTGCACAATGACCCGGAAGCCTTTAAATGTGAAGTATGTGGGAAGTCGTTTACACTGAAAAGTTCGTTAAATAGACATATGGCCAATGGACATACCAAAGCTTTGGATACCAAAACTTACGTTTCCAATCGAGACAGTTCAGTTGACACAGCTGATGCCACATCGAAAGATGCCACTCTTCCAGCAATACCAGCTGCTGATGGTGGTACAGCTTCGGAAGAAGATGATGTGAATGTGTCTTATTTTAAAATTACTGAGGTCGACTCAGATGCTGAACCGAATATGTCAGACAATGCAGACACTCTCAGCAAATTGTCATACAGATGTCAGTATAACAGTGATGAACTTGATGATCAGGTAGCCAAATTGATGCCAAACTTAAATTGTTCTATGTGCTCCCAATCATATTCCAAGTATTCCTTACTGCGGGAACATTTTCACCAGCACCATCCCAATGAGAAATTGTACATTTTGTGCTGTAAACGTAAGTTAGGTACTCAGTACCGATTGGAGGAGCACTTACGACTGCACAATGACCCGGACGCCTATAAATGTGAACTCTGTCGCAAGTCATTTACACTGAAAAGTTCCCTAAAAAGGCACATGGCCAAGAGACACCCCAAAGCGATGGCTACCAAAATATTCGTTTACAAGAAAGGTGACAAGAGCTTTGATACAAAAAGAAGGTTATGGCGCCACCACAATGTCAAGAAGCCCAAAGGCCGCCGTCAGTGTTCGGACAATGAAGAGCCCAGTACTTCAGGAGACAAAAGCTTTGATACAAAAAGAAGGTTATGGCGCCACCACAATGTCAAGAAGCCCAAAAACCGTCGTGAGTGTCCGGACAATGAAGAGCCCAGTACTTCAGGAGTACGTAAGCTACCCTTACATGTGGCTGATAAGACGACGATCGAAGTTAAATCTGAATGTGCGGCCGATAGTGATGTCCCATTGCAATATGATGAAAGTGCTGCTTCCATCAAAGATAAAACAGCTGAACCTATAAAAGCCAATGCTATGCTTTTATCCTGTGATGACTCTGCTGGCCATCGCCTAGCGCAAAAGATTAAAGCTAAACGAAAGCGGAAAATGTCCAAACTAGATGACCTGGTGTTTAAATGGATGCCAAATATAAAATGTGTACGTTGCCCGATGTCTTATACAAAATTGTTGCCATTGGCCGATCATTTCCAACAGACTCATCCCGGCGAGAGATTTTATATATCCTGTTGCAATCGTAAGTTGCCCGGACCCTTTCAAATTGAAGAACATTTTCTCTTTCACAACGATCCGGATGCTTTTAAATGTCAGATATGTGGCATGCAATTTACCATCAGAAGTTCTTTGATACGGCACAAGGCGGTGCAACATCACGAAGCCAGTAGGGATACGTGTACAAATTGCGGCAAAAGATTCGGCGGAGAGCGTGCGCTAGCTTATCATAGGAGAGTGTGTCTGCCAGTGTGAAAGTGCGAATACTTGGAAATTGATGGACTTACTCATAGTGGCAGCAGAATAAATATATATTTTTATTTAAAGATTAAAAATATTTAATAAAAGCAATGCAATATCAAATACTACAGGCTTTGTTTTATTTTTGTTCAAATGGAAGGACCATAAAAAACCATATTGATTCCCAGCTAAAAGAGAGCAACCGAATGATGCTCATCTTGTGATTGGGAAGTAGTGAACATAAGGATCTTCACCAATGAATTTAACATGGAGTTTTCATAGGAGGGATGTCCTTTATTTTTAAAGACTTACAAATTATTTTAATGTAGTTGCAATGGACCACTTTTCACTATTTTCCATTTCTGTTTTAAAAAATACGCCGCTACCGGAGGTAGAACAGTGCACCTTCTGGTTGCTACTACGGAACTCTAAGCATCTCAACTCTCGATAGAACTGACAATAGGAAACTTAACAAAATATTAATTTTTTTTCTAAAGGCACTTTTCACAATTTTTGACTTTACAACCAACATTTATCCTATATCACTCTGATATATAAATATATCTATCAAAAGCTCCAGGTTTCTTCTTTTCAAATCGGTTGATAACCAACTATGTTACGGGCTTAGAAGTGTACAAAGGTGCGAAAACGCCTTTTTTTTTATCCGGAACTGAAGGTTTTTGGGGGAGTCTGGGAAATGTTTTTTGTTCTACTCGACAATAAGTACCAGAAAAATAATATCACTTTCCAGAGTTTTCTACTTCTTTTTTTGTTGCACTGTGTTACTTTCTCCTGGATTGCATGAATCTATCTAGTGGTGTAGGTCATACTTTACCTTAACTTACTTTAGGTTTTATTTTTCACATCCGAATTTAGTTCTAAACAACCCATTGATTTTTAAGAATCTTCTCTTTTTGTCGCTTCTCCCCCAATAGAATTTGCTTGTCTTGTATATGCGTTAGGGCCCGCGAAGGCCCGAAGGTTCCAAAGAGTTTACCACCATGTCTCACGTCAACCTCTGTCGATTGTGCGTTAGTCATTGCGACGACTATAAGAGTCTCTACAATGAAAGTGGCCGTGGCAATGAGTTGTACGAGATCACCTTCAAATATTTCCATCCCGTGGTAAGTTCGAATTGAACACCATACAGGACTTGATCCTCACTGAAAAAAAAAATAATCGAAATATTCTTCTAACGCAGATTTTGGACATGGATAAATGGCGACATCTTGATCGGTTATGTTTGCCGTGTTGGCAACACATTTGCGACTTTCATAGCTTTCAGGCATCCATAATCGTGGCCCAAGAGAAACTCATGGCAGACGAGCGCGAACTCTTCATCAAATCGGAAGTTGACGATCCCGTAGGTCCTTCAAGTAGCAAAGCACTGGCTTGTTTAGAGGCTAAAGAAGAGTTCATTTCTTTGCCGGCAACAGAAAACCTTAGTAACATATCCATTTTGGATCTAGTTCGTATAGATGATGGGAAGGGGCCCATAGCTGGGATCGTTGCCACCGCAAGTGCTGTGGCGGAAGAAAACATGTCTATATCCCAGCCAGAATTGAAACTGTTAGATGTACACGAGGGCAGAGCAGAAGACTATTCGGATGCCACTTCAGCAGCTAATGGTAGTGATCTTGACTCAGAGTCTGAGATACTTCCAAGGGGTGATGATAAAAACTGGTCCGAATTGGAGCTAACCGACAGTGACCCAGATAACGATGATGATTTCAGTTCGGATGATGAAGTGCCCCTGAAACGTGTCAAAGACAAACTGAGAACTGAAGTTCAGGCAAAAGTCGATTTCCCTCTGCCCGAGGACTCTGAGTTGTCCAGTGAATTGGAACTGACCGACAGTGGCCCCGAAAACTATTTGTGTACCGATGACGAAAATGCTCTCAACACTGATATCCATGACATAATGGACACTTTTGGCGACAAGTCGAAAACCAAGAGGGAAAATCTCGACGATCTGCTGGCCAAGTGGATGCCGAACATCAAATGTGTTGTCTGCCCGGAGTCGTACACTACTTTGGCGCAACTGCAAAATCATTTTCGCCACGAGCATCCCAAGCATAAATTCTATATCTTCTGTTGTAATCGCAAGTTGCCGGTGCCGACACGACTTCGGGAACATTTGCTAATTCACAACGATCCAGAGGCCTTCAAGTGTAAATTATGCGCTAGGACTTATACGCTCAAATCTGGCCTGCTCGGCCATATGGCTTTGCGTCATCCCGAAGCGATCGGACCAAAGAAGCACACGTGCAAGAAATGCAACAAGAGTTTTGACGCCGCCCGGCGTCTAAGTTTCCATGTAAAAGTCACGCACGCCGTTACGTCCGTACCGCGTGAGCGGCAACGTCGACGCAAACGTCTGCATAAATCCGAAATTCCGCCTGATGGCCCCAATGCATTTCCGTGCGATGAATGCGGCAAGGTGTTCCATAAGTACAGGTCGTTCAGTCAGCATCAATGGTACAGTCACCGGCTGGAACCGAAGCACAAGTGTACCATTTGCGGCAAAGGCTTTAAGCTTAAATATTTCTTGCGCAAACATCTGCTCATACACACGGGCTACACATGCGCATTTTGCCCCCGAACTTTTGCAAATATCGGCGATCTGCATGCCCACCGGATCATGTTTCATCCGGAACATACTGTCAGCCAGTTGAAAAAGTGAACGATGGATGTCTTAATGTCTGTGGAAGCTGTGGCAAAAGAGGATTTTGGAATTTCTTGAAAAAAAATAAATTTCTGTATTTACTCTAAACAATGTTAGATTTTATTTTAAAATTCTTTGACATAACCTAGAGGAGAACATTGCTAGGTTCCACCGACGGCTCGACAGTCTCTTAGTCGACCAAAACCCTAATACGAGCTAAATCTTTGCTCCACAGGAACAATCCGCCCAAAATACTTAAAGGGCATAGCAATGCCCATACTGGCAACTCCCAAAAAAGATAAAATCCAGGGTTCTTAGGTTGAGCCTAATAATTCGATCTCCAATGACATGAATCTGTAAGAAGGAATAGGAGTGGTCGCCTGGAGGATGAATTATCTCAATCGTTATTGATTAGGAGCACTACCTAACTAGACCAATGATTCGATTTTCAATAATTTTGAGGAATTTCTTAATCGTTAGTAATTTTATAATATTTTTAGAACAAATCTAAATGTCTTATTCACAACTACTTGGCTTAAAAGAACTAATTAGTACCTCTAGGAATATAAATTAGACCCAATTTAAATTTGATATGCTTTTTAGATATTTTTAGATTCCATAGTTTTTAAATCTTCTCCTTTTTTGTTATTTTTTCCCGATAGTATCATGCCAATGAGATATTTAAAATAAACTCTGTTCCTAAATTGACCATCATGTCGCCAACAAAGCTCTGCCGGTTGTGTCTGATTGATTGCCATGAGGGCAAGAGTCTTTACGATGAAGATGGTCGGCAAACTGAGTTGTACAAAATCATCTTCACATATTTCCATCCCGAGGTAAGTTCGCTGTCAGCAACAGAGCAGAGCCTAGAATGGAACGTTTGTTTTATAATTTTAGATTTTGAACATGTACGAAGCGAAACACCTCAGCGACATCTGCTGGCAATGTTGGCGTCACATTTGTGACTTTCACAGCTTCCAAACACAGATACAGGTTGCTCAATTAAAACTCATGGTGGAAGACAAGGTTGTTGTTGACGAGACCACAAAAGAGTTAGAGTCCATGGCGGGGGAATGTCTCCGCAGGAGTGGCGCTTCATTCGAAGAAATAGCTGACGACCACCTCTTGTCTATTAAGGACGAAGAAGAAGAGTTTATATCTGAGCCAGTGCCAGAGGAAGACAGGATTGCTGCAGGCAGCGATAGTCGAGGCAATGGAGGTGATCCATGCTCTAAGGATAGAACTTCAGAACCACTTGATTTATGGCCACAAGAGTCCGAAGAACCATCAGTTTTGGTCATCGCCGATGATGCCACGACTGCTGCTGATAACGAGGTTAATAGTCCAGGCAAATTGTTCGAGAAGCTCGAGGGTAAATCTCTTGATTTAGACTCGATTGCAGCAGGCAACGACAGTCAAGACAATGGAGGTGATTCATGCTCTAAGGATAGAACTTTATGGACGAGAGAGTACACTGAACCAACAGTTTTGGTCATCGCTGATGATGCCACGACAGCTGCTGATAAGGAGGGCATTAGTTCAGGCAAATTGTTCGAGAAGCTCGAGGCTAAATCTCTTGATTTCAACTCGATTGCTGCAGGCAGCGACAGTCAAGGCAATGGAGGTGATCCATGCTCTAAGAATAGAACTTTATGGGCTCAAGGGTCCTATGAACCAACTGCTGCTGATAACGAGGTTAATAGTCCCGACCATTTGTCCGAGAAGTACGAGCCGAAATCTGTTGGTTATGTGCCCCCAGCTGAACAAGATCCTAGTGACTTCAGTTCGGAAGATGATATGCCATTGTCAAGATTTGTGGACAGATCCAAAGTAACTCTCCTTGAAAGCAATGTGTCGAAAATATCAGCTAACAAAATTGAAACCCAAAGCCTCGATGACCTTGTAGCCGCTTGGATTCCCAATATAAAGTGCGTAGTGTGTTCCGAGACCTCTGCCAAATACTCCCAGTATCGTCAACATTTTCGCCAGCAACACCCACACCAGAAATTTTATATAACCTGCTGCAACGCCAAGTTCTCAATACCCAGTAAAATTGAGCAGCATATACGATTCCACAACGATCCGAAGGTCTTTAAGTGTCGCTGGTGTGGCGGATGCTTTAGAGATAAGTTCGGCTTGGGTCATCACATCAGCAGGCGTCACCCCGAAACGGTGGACAGGAAGTATGTATGTCCGAAATGTGGCAAAAGCTTTACCACAAACAAGGGTCTCAGCTTTCATTGTTCCAAAAGTCATACGACTTTGAGACGTCCCAAACGTTTGACACTGGCCGACGGTAGCACGGTGTTCAAGTGCCGGGAATGTGAATACGCTAGTCACTCCTTCCATTCCTTCACTCATCACAGATGGTATGAGCACAATCGTAATCCCAGTTTCAAATGCGCCATTTGTGGCAGTCGCTTTCTACTTGCCTCCCTCTTGCGTAAACATATGACTGTGCACACCACGCGACCGGCAATTTTCGAATGTAAAGTTTGTGGTATGGTCTTTCAATCTTACAAATATTTTGTGCGACACAAGAGGGTCAAACACAACGAGAGGGAAGATGCAGCCAAACCAATAACCTCGAACAGGAAAAATCAATTACAAGCTGAGAAGCAGGAACTAGATATGCTTGTAGCCACATGGCTACCTCACATCGAATGTGCAGTATGCTCACAGCCGTATCCTTGTTTGTCATTGTTGCAGGATCACTTTCGCCAACATCATGCCCAGGAGAGATTTTACATTTCATGCTGCGGCCGCAAGCTGAGCTCTCTAGTCCTCATCAAAGATCACTTCCAGCATCACAGTGATCCCGATGCTTTTAAATGTCAATTGTGTGGAAAGTGTCACAACTTTAGCCACAATTTGAAATTACACATGAAACGGGAACATACCCAAACTTGCCCAGAATGCCCTCAAAGCTTTAGATCTAAAGCTGCCCTACGATTGCATTACATTGCCGTGCATGAAGGCATTATCCAGGCATCCACAAGCCACCAAACGTATTATGCCTGCAACGAATGTGGCAGAATTTGCAAAACGCTGCCAGCTCTACGCTGCCACAAGAGATACCATCGCATCACACATAGGTACAAATGTTCGATTTGCGCCAAAGCTTTTATGTTTTCCGGTTCGTTGCGTGTACATTTAACCAAGCACAGGCTTATAGATAAGCTCAAGTGTGGCTTTTGTGGCAAACGACTTAAGAGTCCGCAGACATTCGACAAACATGTTGCTTCCCACAAGAGGGATGGCATCTACGCTTGTCCAGATTGTCCCAAGAGCTTTACTCATTTGGCGTACTTCAATCAACATCAGCAGCTCGTACACTCGCCAACAAGTGAAGGCGAAGAAACTAACGAAGTTAACAACATATCCCAGGAGCCGGAAATTGAGGTCGATAATACAACCCCAGCCGAGAAAAGCTGTGCTACTCATGAGAAGGACAATGCTTACTCATGCTCATTTTGCCTCATGAGCTTTAGCCAACGCAACAATTTCGATGAACATTGCAAATTGGCACATCCCGCGAAAATTGACGAAACTGTATCAAATAAAGTTGCCGACCTATCCCAGATCCCTAGCAAACACATTGCCACTCCACATGGGAGCTATAGCCAACGCAACAATTTCGATGAACATTGCAAAGTGACACATCCTGCGGAAATTGAAGATCGGCAAACCTACAAATCTGTACCAGATAAAGTTACTGACCTATCCCAGATCCCGAGCCAACACACTGCTGCCACTCTACATGGGGCGGACGGCATTCACAAATGTCCAGTTTGTGCCAAGACTTTCATTACTCGCAGCTATTTGGATCGGCATTGCCAAACGGCACATCCGTCATTCAAGAAACGGAGCAAACGCGTTGACACGAGCAAGACAAAAAACATCTACGAATGCCCATCTTGTCCCATGGGTTTCATTAATCGCAGCAATTTCGAACTACATTGCAAAATTGCACATCCTCAAGCAGGCGATACTAATACTAATCCAGAATAAATACCACAATTAGCTGAGGCGTTTCAAATTGCCCTTAATATTAATTGGATACATTTTGAATTTTATAATTTTTCATGCGGCCTGGACTGTCAATGGATATCCGGAAACCGGCTTAGTAATGAACTTGAATTAAAAAATGTAATGAACTCCTCTGGACTAGAATAACTTGAATTCCCTATCCGTTCCTGTCAATGAGTTTTGTATATTCTGCTTAATATTGAATTTGAAAATAAAAACTGAATTTTCTTTATTTTCCTTTTCTCTTCAAACGCTTTGAAATGAAATAAATATTTAATATTCATATGTATATTGTAAATATAATTAAAATTGGAATTTTATTGCTGGTCACAGCCATGATCATTCGATATGTGGTGAAAGTGAGTGTATATGGTTTGTGTAAATACGGTTCAGAATATCGAATTAAAAGGTTGATTTTTGGATGGCTGCATTTTTGGTAGTGAAAATGAGTATGCAACCCAAAATTATGGATGATATGGCTCCTTGGCATATTGGAGTACAAATAATCCCACAGACATCCTGAGAGGAACAAGAGAGAACTTTTTTAAAGTTTATTATACAGATCATCTATCGGCTTATCATTTTCTGAGTTGATTTAGTCTGTACGTCCATATATTCTTGTAATCAAAGTACAGGTCGTAATTACTGTCCGACCCTAACAAAAGTTTTGCGGTCCAAGGGCGAACGCTATTTAAATTGAAGCAAATCGGTTCAGATTTAGATATAGCCCACGTACAAATGTCGCTCCCGATTTAGCCTTTTCCGCTCTAGAAGCCAAATATTTTACTCGGAACCAAATATTGCTTTAAAATTGATATAAAGAGTGATTTTTTTGAGGTTAGGATTTTCATGCATTAGTATTTGACAGATCACGTGGGATTTCAGACATGGTGTCAAAGAGAAAGATGCTCAGTATGCTTTGACATTTCATCATGAATAGACTTACTAACGAGCAACGCTTGCAAATCATTGAATTTTATTATCAAAATGCGTGCTCTGTTAAGAAAGTTCAGAAAGAAAGAAATTGTGTTCAGCGACGAAGCTCATTTTTGGCTCAATGGGTACGTAAATAGGCAGAATTGTCGATTTTGGAGTGAATATCAGCCAGAAGCATTGCAAGAGCTACCAATGCATCCAGAAAAAGTCACAGTTTGGTGAGGTTTATGGGCTGGTGGCATCATTGGACCGTACTTCTTCAAAGATGATGCGAATCGTAACGTAACTGTGAATGGTGAGCGCTACCGTGAGATGATATCCAACTTTTTTTTGCCCAAAATGGAAGAACTGAACTTGGTTGACATGTGGTTTCAACAAGATGGCGCTACATGCCACACAGCTCGCGATTCTATGGCCATTTTGGGAAAACTTCGGAGAACAATTCATCTCAAGAAATGGACCGGTAAGTTGGCCACCAAGATCATGCGATTTGACGCCTTTAGACTATTTTTTGTGGGGCTACGTCAAGTCTAAAGTCTAAAGCCGAAATGCTCGAAAAAGTAGCCCAAAATTGGACTTTCCGAATGGACCACCTAAGACGCAGCCGCGGTCAACATTTAAATGAAATTATCTTCAAAAAGTAAATGTCATGGACCAATCTAACGTTTCAAATAAAGAACCGATGAGATTTTGCAAATTTTATGCGTTTTTTTTTAAAAAAAAGTTATCAAGCTCTTAAAAAATCACCCTTTAGTACCATATAATTGAACTATTCCATTTTCAAGTATAATTCAAAAGACACTATTTGAAATTCAAAAATTCCATTTGAAATTCAAAAAATATCAATTGAAGTTCAAAAATTCCATTTGAATTTCAAAAATTCCATTTGAATTTCAAAAATTCCATTTAAAATTCAAAAAATATCAATTGAAATTCAAAAATATCATTTGAAATTCAAAACTCGTTTGAAATTCAAAACTCGTCATTTGTAATTCAAAACTCGTCATTTGTTATTCAAAACTCGTCATTTGTAACTCAAAATACACCATTTGAAATTCAAAAGTTTTCATTTGAATTACAAATAATGACTTTTGAATTTCAAATGGTGTATTTTGAATTACAAATAACGAGTTTTGAATTTCAAATGATGTCTTTTGAATTTCAAATAATGTCTTTTGAATTACAAATGACGATTTTTGAATTTCTATTGACATTTTTTTGAATTTCAAATGATATTTTTTTAATTGCAACTGGAATTTTTTTAATTTCAACTGGTGTCTTTTGAATTGCAAGTGATGTCTTTTGAATTACAATTGAAAAAAGTGTAGAAACATCTGTGGTAATAATGGATCAGATCGAAAGAATTCCGTTGTCTACGTTAATTTCAGAATTGGCGGTGTACTGTGTAATAGGCTGGGTCGCGGTCCATACAAATGGAAACAGTTTCCAGTCACTCCATGAAAATAAAGTTTGGATTGTTTAACGATGATTTGCAAAATATTTCGTTCCTTGATCGAGACACGTCTAAAAATTATGTTTTTCCCGTGTAATTTTTTAACGTTGCATTTTTTCCAAAATTTTTCTCTGAATTAATAGACCCTTGGAAGCACTTTAAATATAAGTTTTGATTCTTGTCTTGGAGTAACTTATTGGTCGAATTGATGGGCGTTTATAATATTTTTTTTTGTTTCATGTTTTTTCATAGTGACAACTGAAAACTTTTTCGTATTTGGTGGTAGTATTTTATTTATATTAAATAGCTGCAGTCAAGGCCTATCAAATGATGCATAAGTGATGAACATCGGAGGGAAATTGACGACGCAGCGCTCTTTTTTGTAAAAAGATTCGGCAAATTTTGGCTCTGAAAATCCATCTCCCGTATTAAATTATTTTACAAACTTGAAGTTAATGACGTCATTGTTCGTCCGATATTCATCATTTAGGCATCATTCGAAAGGCATTGATTCTTTCTATTTATTTTTCATAACATTCCAAGAAATATGAATTTTTAGCTGTCAACCTGAAAACCCCAAAAAATCAATATAAACGTCCAATAAAACGACGGATGGGTAATTCTAAGAGAAGAATAACAATTTCTATTTAATAATAATAATAATAATCTAATAATTCAGAAAAAATTGGAGAAAAATATAACATATAAAAAATTACACGGGAAAAAATGATTGTTAGAGATGTTTTCAGGAGCGTTTAGCTCGCAGATGGCTTAACCCAGTGACCAAATATTTTGTAGGTCATCATTAAACAATCCAATCTTCATTTCTGGGGGGTGACCGCTGCTATTTATTTTCGTGACCCATCGAATCTGTAGGGGCTTGTGTGGTCCAGGAGTAGATTGAGATCATTGAACACCTTCACTGACACTGTCCGGCTATGGTTACAATACGTTTAATGGCACATGGTTCATATTTTGTTGATGTCTTGGACTTCGCACAGTGGTTCAGAATCAAAATCCATCGGCCAAAATGCAATAACATTGAAATATTAACATTGAAATATTAACAAAAAATCGGCCCAAATTAGACTACTTTTCGTATTTCTCCATTTAAAAGAAAATTAAAATTTTTATTTTTCTGTTTTTTACGTTTTCTAACACATTTTTTAAATATTTGTTCAGAATGCGCAGAAAAAATTTAATTTTTTTTTTTGTATTACAGACTTTCACGTTTTTCAGATTTTGAAAATTGAAAAAACGCAATTTCCTTTTTTTGCACTCAATTTTTTATTAGAAATTGTGGTTTCTTAGCTTTATTATGACGCCAAAACTATGTTTGTGCTAAATATAGTTTGGACGTAGTGAATATTGTAGAAAATATCATTTTTGAATAAATGTTTGACTTTGGATTTTGATTCTGAACCACTGTGCGTCGGCAATATAAAAAATTTCGTGAATCGCACAGGTTGGTTCCAATGATTTCCAAATGAAAATCTTCTGGTCTAAGTGAGTCAAATGATTTCATCTTGACTGAAACTACAACCCAACCTAACCACTTACCATAGACAGTGGCTACAACTCTCACCGAATCGATCGGCATTTCACCGATCGATCCATACATACGATGCTACGGAGCTTGAGTTGATCTGTTTGTTTGTCCGTCTCTTGAAAGCGCGCTAGCCGCCGAACGAAATGAGCTGGGGGTTCAAATGTTCCCTAAATGTGTCTAATGGTTGCAGATCGGTTGCGATTGAAAGAATGCGAAGAGGACCAGAGGGAACATTTTTTCCCTCACAAGGACTGAAAATACCCCTTAATATTTAGATTATTTAAGCTAAACGTTTGAGAAACGTCTGCTTTATATGCACTTGTAATTTGTTGCGTACATTTCTCTTGTAGCGTGAAAGCACCAAAAAGGGTTAAAAATGGTACCAATGATCAATGACAACATCTAGAATCGCAAAACTCGGTGTGTACATCCCTCTAATTGCGTAGAGATGTAAAATAGAGGGATTTTTCGAAATGGTACTTTTAAGGGATACAATTGGAAAAGAGGGATACAAATGGTACCAACAAAACCGCAGAAGTTGAAATCATTAAATTCGATGTATACATTCATCTGACTGTTGTGAAGATGTGAAATTTGTACTTTTAGGCGGAAAATGGGGCGAATGGGGATAAAAATGGTGCTAAACAAACAGCTGCAGCTATAATAATGAAATTCGGTGTGTAAATTGTTTTGACTGCGTAAACGCGAGATCTTCGATCGATATTCGTACCTTCAGCATCTAAATAGGATCAAATTTGGCACCAATCATCATCGGCTGCCGTTAGAATCTTGAAATTTAAAATGGAGGAAATCGAATGTATGAATAATGAAGCTTGAAATTTTTGAAAATATATTGGGGGTCAGTCATACATTTGACTCCGCTAGGGTCCTCCTTGGAGCAGTTAGAGCAGTGGGAGCAAATTGGGGAGTGGGAATAGAGGGAATGTTAGGACGGAAATCTTAATGGGGGTCTTACATTTAACGCCTGTGGTGGCAAATTCGAGGCAATTTTGCCGCTTTTCGTTTATTTTTACTCCCACCGTTGATTGTTAATGTGCCAAAAATCTAATCGAACAAGATATTTCTTTTGTAATAGTTAAGCGTTCGACATTTAATAATATTAGAAATTAAGTTTTGCTTCCCGTGTGCTATTAATTAAAAAAATATATATATTTTTATCACTTTTTTCTGATAGCAGCGGCTAGCACATGTACAAAGTGCTAAATAACTACGCGAGGAGCCAGGACATTTTATAATTTGCCGCCCAAATGACTGAGTCACAGCTCTGCCGGTTATGCGTGGACAAATGCAAAGACTATGAAAGTCTTTACGATGAAAATGGCTTCGGCAATGAATTGTATGAGATCACCTTCAAATATTTCCACCCAACGGTAAGTTCGCTCCCACTCCAAGGCAAGAATGGCAAGAGTAATCAAATATTCCCGGTATCGTAGATATTGAACATGAACGAGTGGAAGGATATGAGTCGCATTTGTGTGCAATGTTGCCGTCACATTTGGGACTTTCACAACTTCCAAAAGTCCACATTTGTGGCCCAAATGAAACTCGACGAAAATGCTAAAGAAGTTGTTATAAAAGCGGAAGCAGCTGAGCTAGTCAACGGCACAGCTGGTGAAATCTTTAGTGATCTGGGTGCCATGAACGTGGAGGGAGACTTTGTTTCCTTGTCAGAGCTGGCAGCGTTGGAGTCGGGCCTTGACAGCACTCCTCTCACTCTCACGAATGCAGGTCGAACAAGGCCGAAAAGAACAAACTGTAAATATGTTCGTGATGCTCAGATCACCAAGTCACCAACTGCTGCAGCCAGTGTAAAGATCGAAAAGGACTGTATAGCCCTGCCAGAAATTGAACTGATCGATGTGCACCAAGATCATGATCGTGACACTAGTTTTGAGGACGAATTGCCAACAACCTCCGGTTTTGGGAATTGCAATCCTGACAATGACTCCGATGTAGTTGTGCTCAGTGACGACGCAGACAATGAGGAAGCCGATGACCCAGCGCTTATGTCCCGCCTTAGTTGGGATGACGAATACGAGATCCCCGATTTTGGACTTACCCACACCTACGAATCACACGATGTCTCCTCCGATGAGCTCTACGCGGCCGAGCATGATGCCACCAGCATCAGAACTAAGAGTACACGACGCGAGAGAAACGAACAACTCGATGAGCTGATGGCCAAATTGATGCCAACAATAAATTGTGACCTCTGCTCCGATTTTGCCACCAGTTGGCCGGCCTTGCAAGATCATTTTCGCCTCAAACATCCCATTGAGCAGTGTTACATTCTATGCTGTGGCCGCAAGCTGAAGGAGCATTGGACCCTCAAGGAACATTTGCGCTACCACAATGATCCGAACATTTTCAAGTGTAAAATATGCGGCCGCAGTCAAACCACTAAATGCACTTTGAAGCGGCACATGGACGCCCAGCATCCGCAATATCAGCAAATCAAGTTCGTTTGCAAAATCTGCAACAAAGGCTTTACAACGAACAGTGGCCTGAAATACCACTGCACCGCAGTCCACGGCAATTCCGCCCAGCCTGAGCGTATCGTGTCGGCCGATGGCGGCATTTTGTATCGGTGCAAGGAATGTGGGAAGACCTTCGGGAAATATACGGCAGGACGACAACATATCTGGTATAACCACAGGTTCAAGTCCCGTTATCGATGTACCATCTGCGGCAACACTTACAGACGACCGCGGCAATATCGCGAACATGTGGCCGCTCACGCGGGAAAGCATCTTTACGCGTGCGCCTACTGCCCGGCCAGCTTTACTTATTTCAACTCCCTGCAAGGCCATCGGAAAAACAAACATCCCAATGAATCGGACGATAATTTCTACAAAAAGATTGAGGGCATTCAAGTGCAGAGTCAAGCAAAAAATTGAAATTTGCACAAATTTCAAAATAAACTCCAGTAAGTTTTATTTCCTTTGTCCGTGCCATTGGAAATCCTTCATTGAAAAATTGTGGGTTTGTAGATTTCTTAAACGTGTTAATAAAAATTGTTGTCAACCCATTTATTGTGTTTTTCTTAGTATTATTATTTATATTTAATGGGTGTTGTAAGATTACTTGGAAAATAGATCCACTCACAGTGTTTGAGAATCAAAATCCATCGGCCAAAATTCAATTCTGTAAAAAAGTAAAATTAAACAAGGACCCAAGGATTATTTTGAGATATTAACATTGAAAATCGAACAAACGGATATATTTTAGAAATTAGACCAAAATTGACTATTTTTAGTAAGAAGATACTTGGAGTTGGTTGAGTGACGTATTGGGTAGCATATCCATCCAGGATTTCTGAGATTGAGATTCTGAAAGTAATTATTGATCCTTCTCTCTTCTATTTTGCTGGCTAATATTCAATAACAATATTCTTCAATGTAAATATCAATATTATTATTAATATAATAAATAATAATATTATTATTAAATTTTCAATATTTCAAAAAACATTTAAGTTTTAAATAAATTTCGACGTTTCTTAAATAAATTTGAATACAATTTTGAAAAATAAATTTTAATATTATTTTTTTGCTTTGAACTGGGATATTGTCCCGGCTCAAGACCATTTTGCATCTATATTTAATAGAATGCAAATTTATTTACAAATGGCATGGTGACATTTTTTTGAAAAATTAACTTCAATATTATTATTTTTTTAATTAATTTCAGTTTATAAATAATTTTATTTTTTTAATAATTTCCAATATTCTTTCTGTTGAAAAATAAATTTCAATATTTTTTTTTTTTGAAAAATTAATTTCAGTTTATAAATATTTTTTTTTGAAAAATAATTTCCAATAATTTCCTTTTGAACAATAAATTTCAATATTATTTTAAATGAATTTAATTTTTTTGGAAAAAGAAATCAATATAATAAATTTCAGTGCTTTTTTGTAAAAAAATCTTTATTTTTCAATTAAAAAAAATAAATTTTAAATTTTTTGTTAATGAATTTTAATAATTGTTTAAAAATAAATTTTCATATAATAAATTTCAATGTTTTTTTAAAAAATAAATTGCTACTTAAAAATAAATTTCAATATTTTATTGAAAAATTAATTTCATGTTTTAAATATTTTTTTTTTGAAAAGTAATTCCCAATATTTTTTCTTTTGAAAATAATTTCCAATATTTTTTTCTTTTGAAAAATAAATTTTAATTTTTTTTTGAAAAATTAATTTATTTATTTTTGCTACTTAAGAAATGAATCTCAATATTTTTTTAAATGAATCTCAATATATTAAAAAAAAAAAAATAATCAGTATAACAAATTTCAGTGCTTTTTTGAAAAATAAATTTCTTTATTTTTTCAATTAAAAAAAATAAATTTCTTTATTTTTTCAATTAAAAAAAAATAAATTTTAATATTTTTTAAACGAAGTTTAATAATTTTTTAAAAAAATAAATTTCAATATAATAAATTTCAATGTTTTTTTGAAAATTAAATTGCTTTATTTTTTCTACTTGAAAAATAAATTTCTATATACATTTTTTGTAAAATAAATTTCAATATTTTATTGAAAAATAAATTTCAATATTTTATTGAAAAATAAATTTCAATATTTTATTGAAAAATAAATTTCAATATTTCATTGAAAAATAAATTTCAATATTTCAGTGAAAAATAAATTTCAATATTTTATTGAAAAATTAATTTTAATATAATTTTGAAAAATAAATTTCTTTATTTTTTCAATTAAAAAAAAATAAATTTCAATATTTTTAAATGAATTTCAATAATTTGTTTTAAAAAAATAACTTTCAATATAATTCATTTCAATGCTTTTTTGAAAAAAAATATGTACTTAAAAAATAAATTTCTATTCAATAAATTTCTATTTCAATATTTTTGAAATGAATATTTTTTTAAAAAATAAATTGCAGTATTTTTTTTTTTTTTGAAAAATAAATTGCAGTATTTTGGTTGATAAAAAGTTTTTAATGATTTAATTGTTAAAAAAATTCCAATATTTTTTTCTTTTGAAAAATAAATTTCAATATATTTTTTTAAATAAATGTCAATATGTTTTGAAAAACAAATTTCAGTGCTTTTTGAAAAATAAATTTCTTTATTTTTTCAATTAAAAAATAAATTTGAATATTTTTTAAATGAGCATTAATATTTTTGTAATAAATTTCAATGCTTTTTTGAAAATTAAATTACTTTTTTTCTACTTAAAAAATAAATTTTTTTATATATATATATATTTTTTTTAATTCCATTATTTTTTAAATTAATTTTAATATTTTTTTTAAAAATAAATAATATTTTGAAAAATAAATTTAAATTTTTAATTAAATTTCAATATTTTTTTCTTCTAAATATCGCTAATAAATATAAAACAACATATTTTTCAGAATTGTGATATGATCCTTACATTTTTACAATTTCAAAAGTCTGTCTTCGAGATAATTTTATTCTCATTCGACTCTCAAAATACTCTTCAGAATTTGAATTTTCCAAAGTCTGTCTTCGAGATAATTTCAGAAAAAAAATCCACTTCAGATTTGAATATCTTTCAAAATCATTGTTCGAGATAATTTTAAAAAATAATATCCTCAAAAGTATAGGATGTGTTCAGGAATATTACTTAAAACACTAGGAGGAACATGTCTGTGAAACATTTTAGCCTTCTAGCTCCTCAATAAAGGGGTCGTTTTGGTCCTTTTTGTGCAAAAGGGTAAAAAACAGCCTAAAACGGGGGGTTTAACGGGTCAAAATGTTCTATAAAAATATTTGCCATAAAATTCTCTGAATACACCAGAACTCAACTAAAATGCAACAAATAAAAAATGTATTTTAGGGTTACTTTCGTACTTTCTCCGAATTGGTACAAAATGTCCCACAAAAATTAATTTTAGGAGGTTGGTGTGAATTCAAAAATATTCTACGTCAAATTTCACTCTAAGTCACCGAACAAACGAATGAAGATATACACATAAATAAAATATCAGTACCAATTAGGATTTTTTTAAAAGAAATTATTTACTAAATTTATGATTAATTAGCGGGAACTCACCTTTAAAAATTAGATAATAAAATATCGTTTTATTTTATAATAGCTGGTATTCTAACGAAGAAAACAAGACATATTTGATGAACATCTATGGATAAGTGTAGAAATTATGGCCCTTTATGTGGAAGTAATGATAGTTTCAAAACGTCGAATGTCGAAAAATCCACGAAAACCGAGTTTCTCGCAAATCTATATATATAAAAGAGTTGCGTTACTGACTGACTGACTGACTTATCATTGACCAGCCCCCAGACCAAACGGCTGAAGCCAGGGTCATGAAATTTTCAGCGTAGTTCCCAAATATGATGTAGACGTCGACTAAGAAAGGGTCGTACTTTTAGGGGATAAAATGGCCCAAAAAGGGATAAACATCGAACCTTCGTCCTGACTAAACGGCAGGAGCTATAAGCATGAAATTCGGTGAGTTCCTTGCAATGACCATGCAGACGAGCTACAAATAGGGATTTTTCGAAATTTGTACTTTTAAGGGACGAGCGGGACAAAAAGGGATAAAAATGGTACCAACTAAAGTATTACAGCTAGAAACGTGAAATTCGGTATGTAAATTCCTCTGACCATATAGAAACGAAGTAAAATTGGATTTTTCGAAATTTGTACTTTAAAGGGACGAGCTGGACAAAAAGGGATAAAAATGGTACCAACTAAAGTATTACAGCTAGAATCGTGAAATTTGGTATGTAAATTCCTCTGACCATTTAGAAACGAAGTAAAATTGGATTTTTCGAAATTTGTACTTTTAAGGGGCGAGCGGGACAAAAAGGGATAAAAATGCTACCAACTAAAGTATTACAGCTAGGATCGTGAAATTTGGTATGTAAATTCCTCCGACCATGTAGAAACGAAGTAAAATTGGATTTTTCGAAATTTGTACTTTTAAGAGGCGAGCGGGACAAAAAGGGATAAAAATGGTACCAACTAAAATATTACAGCTAGAATCGCGAAATTTGGTATGCAAATTCCTCTGACCAATTAGAAATGAAGTAAAATAGATTTTGTTGAAATTTGTATTTTTAGGGGGCGAGAGGGATAAAAATGGTACCAACTAAAGTATTACAGCTAGAATCGTTAAATTTGGTATGTAAATCCCTCTGACCATGTAGGAGCGCAGTATAATTGAATTGTTTGAAATTGGTACTTTTTAGGGGGTAGGCGGGACAAAAAGGGTTCCAATTTAAGAATTGCAGCTATAGTAAATTTGGAGTGTAAACTGTTTGTAAAGCGCAATCTAAATGGATTTTTTGAAATTTTCTTATAGGGGGCGAGCAACAAGGGATAAAAGTAGTACCAACTAAAGTATTGGAGCTATAGTCGTAAAATGTGGTGTGTAAGTTCCACTGACAACGAGAAGCGCAAATCTAAACGAATTTTTCTAAGTTTGTACTTATAAACAATGAGCGGGATAATAATAGTACCAACTAAAATATATCAGCTATAGTCCTGAAATTTTGTGTTTAAATTTCTCTGACAACGTAGACAACGTGTGCTAGCTAATAGGAGGTTTCCAAATTACTATTTTAGATTTTTCTATATCCACCAAAAGAAAATTAAATAAATACTATCCAAAAACTAAGACGGATAAAATTAACAAATAACTGGCTTTTTCGCGTGCGAAGCAGCGGGTACTGCTAGTATGTCATAATTTGGGAAATTTCCAAACGCACGGAAATCTTGTTTTCAAATTGAGTAAAAAATGACTCGCTTGATGGCCTGGGAACTTTCTGCCCGGCCGTCATTGTCTGGCTTGTTTGTCGTGTACCCTCATCTTTGGAAAGCAGCGGGATTAAGTGAAAAAGGTTGCTAAAAAATATTTTCCCACTTTAAAGGGGTGGAAAACTGGGCTTGTCAACCGACGATAACTCAATTACAAACATTTATTCCCAACACAACGAGAGCGTATGTCAGTCATTAACGATTGTTGTATAGACAATGTTCTGCTTCGGTTACATTTTTTAACAATAAAAGTAAATATTTATAGTTGTAATCAAAGCACAGGGTAAGCAGGACAAGCAATGAGCTTCCTCGACGAACATCATTCACATGGCGTACACTGTGTGTGTCTGAGTCATGATGGAGTGCGGGAAAATATGGGTGGTCTGGTGGAAACATGACCCCCACTATGCGTACCTCGTCTCGAGGGGTGGTCTGCCGGCCGCCGCTCTCGATGACGTTTGCTTTGGTTTTAAAACAAATTAGTTTTTTTTTTTCAAATTACTTCAGGTTCTTGTTTTTGCTCGCTCGCTCAAGAAAATCATATTTCCATGGTAATTTTATGGGCCTTAACCAATTTCGTTATAATATCTATGTTGGCTGCCACCAGCAGCAGCAACCACCGGAGTAGTAGTTGTTGTTGTAGTACAGGTAATTTAACTTTTTTAAGCCTTCGAAATAAATTTTACTTAAACGAAAAAGGTCCGGGGAAAGCAACTGAAACATTTTAATAAAGCTTCTCTGCTCACATCAAAAAGCCAGCCAGACAGACAATCAATTAAAGATTTTATTTTGCTTCAGCTGCAAAACCTCAAGCGAAACTCCGTGAAAACGGCCCCATATGTTTGAAATCTCAAAGAGGAGCCTCGCCTTTACGGCTGCCATCACAAACAATCAAGAAACAAACAAAAAATGCTACATAATTTGTAAGAAAGTGTAATAAATTTAGTTCAAATTAAGCATAACGGAAACCACACACATTTGTTTTGGGCTTCACCTACAGCTCGGCAAAGGAAAATAAAAGAAAAAAGAAAAATCCCCCAAAAAGGTTGAAGGAAAAAAATGGAAAAACTCCAGTAAAGTCCCGTGTAACAAATTTCAATTTAAATGCTGTGAAGAACTCTGGACTGGAACAAAGAAGAGCCTAAAGGACAAAAGGCAGAGGGACAAGGAACTCAATTGATTGGGGAAGGTTATTAGAAGGATTGACATATAGAGTGATTCAATTGGAGGTTTGCCTTAGTTATTTACCTGGGAAAGGAAAGGTCACAAAATACTCTTCCGATTTGGCTTATTTTCCAAAGTTTGCCTTAGAGATAATTTTAAAATAAAAAATACTCTTCTGAATTTGAATATCTTCCAAAGTCTGTATTCGAGATAATTTTATTCTCATTAGAGTCTTCGCAAAATACTCTTCAGAATTTGAATTTTTCAAAGTTTGTCTTCGAGATAATTTTAGAAAAAAAATCTTTTCAGAATTTTAATATCTTCCAGAGTCTGTCTTCGAGATAATTATGTTCTCTTATTTTCCTGGGAGAAGAGGAGTCGCAAAATACTCTTCCGAATTTGAACTTTCCCAAGTCTGTCTTCGAGACAATTTTAGAAAAAATTCTCTTCAGAATTTGAATATTTTCCATCAATCTTTTAGACAATTTTAGAGAAATTTCCATTTATCGGAATGAATAAAAAAGTGTTTTATTTTATGGAAAACACTACTGGTGGGTAGCATTTTTATGAATCACCTAAGACGCAATATCAACTTCTCTCAATCAATGAGCTGTGCGCGATATAATTTTATACTCTATAAATGAAGGCCTTATCGTAGGTCTGGCCTTCTGCGGAATGAAGCTTAATAGTAGTCCTGTACTCAAGCCCCTTTAGACATCCCAGTTCAAATCAAATATATTTCAATATTTCTTGAAAAATATTTTTTTTAATAAATATCTTTTCTTTTATTTTTAAAAAAGAATTTTCAATATTTTTTGAAAAATTATTTTTAAATACATTTCAAAATAAATTTAATTTTGATTGAAAGAATAAGATTCACAAAATACTCTTCCGAATTTGAATATTTTCCAAATGCGCGATACAATTGTATACTCTATAAATTTCCCTTCTCAGAGACCAGCAACAGAAGGCCTTATCGTAGGTTTGGCCTTCTGAAGAATGGGTGCGTATGCATGAGTATAGATTTTTTTGCAAGCTAAGAAGTAGTCCTGCACTCAAGCCTTTTTAGGCAATATCCCAATCCAAACGAAATATATTTCAATATTTATTTTTTTGAAAAAAAATCAAATTTTTTGAAAAAAAAAAAAGATTTTTCAATATTTTTGATAAATAAATTTCTATTTTTTTTTTTGAAAAATAAAGAAATTTTAATATTATATATATTTTTTATATATATTTTTTGAAAAATAAATTTCTTTTTTTTTGTAAAATAAATTTTTATATTTTTTAAAAATTCTATTTTTTCCTATACTCAAGCCTTTTTATGCAATATCCCATTCCAACCAAATATATTTCAATATTTTTTTTTTTTGAAAAATAAATTTCAGTATTTTTTTGAAAAATAAATTTCAAGATTTTTTTTTGAAAAATAAATTTCTTTTGTTTTCGTTTTTAAATCTCAATATTTTTTGAAAAATATATAAAATATAAATTATATAAAATTTTATATTTTTTAAAAATCATTTTTTTTTGGAAAATAATTTTTTTATTTTTTTGTGTGAAAAATATTTTTTTATATATTTTTCATTTCATTTTTCATTTCATTTATTAAGTCTATGGAAATAACTCCTTACAGACCAGCAATGTATTACAATTCAATAATAATATTATACTAATAACAATAAAAAACTTAATTAATTATATTATTTAACAATTTTTTAAAAATAAGACTAGAAGTAGTAAAATCTACAAATTCGCAAATAGAATTATAAACTTTCAACGATCTAATTAAGGATTCATTGGAAGCATAATTAGAAAAATGTCTATCGATATGAAAAGGGTAGTAATGTCTCAAAGATCGGGACGGCGCACTAAACTGAATGAGAGAAAGTAACTCTGGACAATCCACAGTGGCATTTATAATACCATGTAAAAACAACAGTGAAGCTATATCTCTTCTAGAGGACAAAGATTTTAAAGAAAGAAGTAAACATCTACTTTCGTACGATGGAATTGGTGCAGACAAGTTTAAAGAGTTTAAAGCAAACTTCATAAACGTTTTCTGAACTTTCTCAACACGGTAACTATGTACTGAAGCATTTGGGCTCCAAATGAAAGAAGCATATTAAATTTTTGACCGAACAAAAGAACAATATAAAACCTTTTTCGTATAAGGATCTGAGATTTCAGCAGTATTCCTACGTATGAAATACATAACTGAATAAGCTTAGGGATAATATAATTTAGATGACTGAGGAAAGTTAACTTGTAGTCAAACAAAACACCTAAATCAAGGTTTTCCAACACAATATCCAAATTATGACTTGAAATATTGTATTGAGAAATTATTGGATTACGACATCTGTGGAAAGTCATATGTAGACATTTAGAATAGTTGACTGGAAGACCATTATAAGTAGACCAAAGGGAAAATCTATCAATATCATCCTGCAATAATTGTATGTCACTAAAAGATCGAATAGCCCTGAAAATCTTTAAATCATCAGCATACATAAGATGCCTAGAATTCAAAAAACAACAATTAATATCATTAACAAAAATATTGAATAACAACGTACCCAATACACTTCCTTGTGGGATACCAGAAGTTGGAATATAAGGATCTGAATAGAAACCATCTAAAAATACCGAACAGTGTCTATTTATTAAATATACGAACAGTGTCTATTTAAAATACTTTATAAGCAAAATTTTTTTTTTTGCAAAATCTGTCATCGAATTAATTTTAGAAGAAAATAAAAGTAAATCATAAAAGTATTTAAATATTTTCGAAAGACTGTCTACGATATACTTTTCGAGAAATTTCTGTGGAAAGATTAAGAAAAGTGTTCTGTGGAAGAAGTCCTGGCCGGAAGCAATTTTTTGGAATCCAACAAAAATAAAATTGGTGTATTAAAACTTTGCTGTCCCTGGGATTTCATCCCACGATCTCGACAAATGTTCAGCGACATGATATGTACTCGGCTACCATGTGTTATGGGAAGACACTGACTAATAACGTCCATTTTAAGCGAGACATTTTCGAGATGAACAGTTCCCGTTCTGTCTTCTCTTACCAGGCGTCTTGAGTCATTTAGAAGACATAGCGGAAGCCTTTCAATAACTTTTGTGCTAGTAAACCTTTTATGTTGGCCAAAAGTCATACATATTTAAGTCGTTTTTTTTAAGAATATTTATTCCAAACAATCTTTATTTGACACAAACACAGTTTTGGCGCCATAATAAAGCTAAGAAACCACAATTTCTAATAAAACAAATTCTAGTGTCAAATCTCTTAAAATGTGTGAGAGCCAGTTCGACAATTCGAAACTGGGAAGGATTTTAATTCATCTATTTACTGAGTTGGTGTTGGGTGGTAACTGGGCCATAGCACAACAAAAACTAAACCAAACCTCGATTTTCTATAGAAAAGGTTCACGATTGTAAAGAAAAAGTATTTGTCTTTTAAAATCCATTTGCATTGGGAAAAATATGATAAATTTCATTAGAAATATGAGTAAAAGTCAATTTGTTTGGCCTACCCAGCGAGAGGTTCGCTCACATGCGAACAAAAAAGCCAACACTCACTGCTCATCAGCATTTTCAGGCTCAGCCTGAAGATGGGTGTTCCAACCTCCTCTGTAGGGAATACGTCTTTTGTTCGTTGTCACTATTGTTTCTCTCTCCTATGGAAACAAGTGCCTAAAATGTTGTAAGGATTTCCATTGTCTTCGTTCGCATTCCTTTGTTCACAGCTGTGACCTGCTTTTGTTGGCAATGCCAAGGCATTCGTGGTAAATTTGAAGAATTGGAACAAGTGCAGGAGGAAGGCAGGCAGGCAGGCGTCCATCTCCCAAGATTCCATCACATCACACATCGAACGTCTGTTGCTCTGCCCTGCTTCTATTGTTGTGATTTCAACACTTGGTGTTCGCTTTTCCAATAGTAATCGATCTATAGACATATTTTTATAGGTTTTTAATTAAAGAACAATCCGACAATTCTTTCAATAAGTGTAACAACAGCCTATTAAAGCACAACGAAGTGAATTAGTTCTCCTTTTCGGAGTTTTGTTCTTCGTCTTCTTGCCCACAGGAAAGTAAAACGCCTGTTAAAGTCATTTAATTAGTAATACTCTCTCATACATCACAAATAAAGCAATAAATTTTGTTAAAAAAGAACAACGAAACAAAACAACTCATTAATAACACTATGGCCGGCCGGTTCATCATCATCATCACCAGCAGCAGCAGCAACAGCGCCATCGTTGAACTGGCGTTATCAGCCAGAGAACAAACAAGACCATATATCACAAATATGTCATTTACAGGCCGACAATAAAACTGACCACAAATTGGAAACACCAGCGAACAGATGGCGGAGGCATGTTGTAAATAGAGCACCAAACTCCCATCCAACCACCTACTCATCACCAAAGAGGGATGGGAACTTTGTACAAAATTGTATTAAAAAATGTTTAAATGACATGAACAACCATTTTTTTTGGGTTTCAACACTCCTCTAGCTGTCATCATCTTCCGCGAGTCAAAGTTTGATTGCAAAGGAGCCAATTTTTAAGTTTGTCTGAAGGCTTCTTACTTTGAACTCGAATCTGATTATAAACCATAATGATAAACACGTAAAGTGATTGATGAAGCCAAACCCAAAAATTCAAAACTAAAACATTTGTTATTTAAGACAACATGAACTGATCCTAGAACATATTTTCATTTTTCCTTGGGAAAGTAATAAATTGTTTGGAAAAAGAAGTCATATTTTTAACTATTTTCTCTGCCCAAGAAGCATGTCAGAATATTTTAGGCAAATTTATTGCAGAGATGAACTCCATGACAGATAACTTCTCTATAGAAAGGTTCTTTCCAGAAGAGTATTTATATAATTTTTTCTCCATTGGGTGCTATACAACACAGTCGATCCGAGACGTCACCTGGGATAAAATTAGCGAACGTAGAGAAGCCAAATCAGACCTTGTGGCAACATCCTTAGGCGTCGGATGTTGTCACAAGGTCACGGCCAAATAAAGAATCGACATTAAATGACAGATCACAAAAAATGGCTCCGTCTGATCGCCGATTATAATTCAAAGACATATTGAGAGCGACGGAAAATGCAGCCACACGAGGAAAACTTGTGTGACTTATACCGACGCGCAGCTGGAAAGGCGTTCTCTGGACAAAGTAGGAGAAACCCAAGAAGGGATCTCAGCATCCTAATGTACATATGTGGTTGATTCTGAGATTACTGGCTAATTTGTCTTTGTCCTTGTGTATTTAAATCGCTCCACTTTATTATGTACTTCACAATAAAACATTGTCTGCAGTCACCAAAATAGTTTTCCCAAAAACTGATTTGATCTTTTACAAAAGTGGATACTACTACTTTCACATAATTTTTCTACATTCCTAACATAAATAGCGTATATTTATTTAATAAATGAAGAATTGTATAATGTGAAATCTTTTTTCTATTAATAGGGCTGTTTTTCTTTAAGCCGGGATAGCAAGCTGCGATATTAAATACGTTAATAATAAGTTAACTACAACAATATAAATATTTCTATCACAACAAATTTTCCAAAAAAATATTTTGTGTTGACTTTTTCGGACTTAGTCACGATAACCATAAATTTGTCTTACACTGGATAATTATCCAGGCTAAGTCCAATATTTGTAACATAAAATTATTTTTTTTATTTTTTTTTTGGTCTGTAATCAATATTTGATTTTTGAAAAAAAAAATAATTTATCTTTAAAAAATCTATTTAAGCTGGTACGAAAAAAAAATCATAAAAAATAGAAAAAAGTCGGAAAAAAAGTATTTTGTGTTATTTTTAATAGCTAATATTCTAACGCAAAAAACAATACCTTTTTGTAAAAATTCTATGGATAAATGTAGAAGTTATGATAATTTTTTTAAATCATAATTTTTAGGTTTTTGTTTAATCAGAGCGAAAATTCTCGTTAATTTAATTAATGGTGCTTCGAGCTAACCATGCTTAAGAAGTAAACTTTTAAGTAAGGGTGAAGAAAATCCCAGCTCGAAGTAAATATATTTAGTGGCCATAGTCATTGTCTTTCTGCTGATGTTGAAAACAATATTAAAAAAATGTTAATGGTATTTTTAAAAATTATTTACTAAAATTCCAATTTTCGGTGAAGGCACCTTAAATATTTGCACTCTCATTTTGGAAATATATGTTAAATTTAAGGTACTCATGGTGGCTACAAATATTGCGAATTACATTTTCACATAGAAACAGTGGTAGAAACACTATTCAAAAATTTGAGAAAAAAAAATATTTTTTTTTTAGTTTTTTCGTTTGTATTTTTTTGGTCTGTAATCAATATTTGATTTGAACTGGGATATTGTCCTGGCTCAAGACCACTTTGCATCTATATTTAATAGAATGCAAATTTGTTTACAAATGGCATGGTGACATTTATTACTTGGCTGCAGACTACCACGATCGTGATTTCGACCATGTCAAAAGTCTTTTCAAGTGGCTTCGCAGCGACTTTTCAACATCAAACCCGGCCTCTATAAGGAGATGATTCTCACAAACGAACGAGAAGCACAACTCACATGCCGAATTTGCGTTTAAAAATCGCACCAAGTAACAAAGTACACATACCATCTTACAAGCATCTCATTGAGGTGCATTTGTAAGTATGTATATATGTATGCAGGTATAGTTACCCAGCAATAGTTCTGCCATGCCAAAGCTCATTTTTTAGTTTTTTTTCGTTTGTATTTTTTGGTCTGTAATCAATATTTGATTTGATTTGGGATATTGTCCTGGCTCGAAATTTGTTTTTATACATACATTGATATTGCTGTTGGCGAAAATTAAAAAAAAAAATATTTTTATTTTGAGTGATATTTTAATTTTATATTTTTGTTATCGTAGCTTAGCGTAAGACTGGATAATAATAATTTTTTATCAATTACTAGTTTTATGTAAAATCTCATATTCGATAAACTTCAAATGTTCAAACTTGATTTGATTTTCATTAATTAAAATTTGAAAGTATGTTCTACATGAATTAATTCGCCTTTTGTCTTCTTTACACTTACGTGTGTCATTCCTTTGATTTTTTAAATTCAATATTTTTTATAATTTTTTGTGTGTGTTTTTTCAGTTTACTGCCAAAAACAACTTCCGATTGCCAGTTTCTTTAAGGTAAGAACTTAAATTGACATTTGGGAGATTTTTGTATATATTCCTCATTTCCCTGGCGTCATTCGCCCTTTCGAAAAAAATATTTTTTGCTGGCACTAAAAAAACTTATAAAATAGAAAAAGATCTATGGATAAAAGTAGAAGTTATGGAATTAAAAAAAAACAGTTTTTTTTTAATTTTTGGTTAAATAATCCTTTACGAATTAAGTAAACGTATATTATTTTTTATTTTACAATATTTGGTTTCTTAACGAAAACCAAAGCAAACATCCAAAAATTGAAATATGTTAACAATAATGTTGCTAGCATTACGAACTAGCTACGATAACGAATATAGTGCTTTCAGATTTTTATTCCAAATCTATTTAAGGAAAACGAATACATAAAGAAATTCTGCCTCTTATTTCTACTCGATGTCCAATCGAACAGGCCTAATATATGATTAGACCGTTCCAAACGTTCCATGATGGGTCGAATGGTATTCTAAAGGCTGTTCAGGGAGACCATTAATTCTTTAAATTCTTTTTAAAATTTTTAATAATTTAATAACCATAAATCCTCAAAAATTCTAGACAAAAAAAGAGAATATCGTACTCAACACCCACAGCAAACCAAAAAAAAAAACAATTAATAAACAATACAAACAATAAACTTCCGTTTAAAAACGAACTTTAAAATAATTTCAAAAACAAACGGACGACAATTACCAACAAATCAAAATCAATTATTTAATAAAACATTTAAAATTGTTTTGGAAAATGCGATACAAGGCAATAAAAATGAACAGTCGTCGTTGTCGAAATTGAATTGAATTGAAAACCAGGCGCATACGGGTAGAAGGACGGGCAGACAGACGAACGGTGTGGAGTGGAGTGCCAGAGTCATGCATACCAACGCCACACAACCATTTATGAGCAGTTTAAACGCTGTATGCCGAAGCGTGCCTTGTGCTCGACAATCTCAAACGTTTTGAAATACTCCACAAACATACAGAGACATACAGACATTTTCAGCGTACCAAATCATAGCTGAAATGAATTGACAAACATCAGATCCCTACATGCATGTCGCTAGCTCAAAAGCAAATAGATGTAATTAATAAATGAATTTTTCAAAGCGGAGGTAGACAACAGCTATAGCTCAGCCATGTTCCCATTTTAGTTAATAAAATCTTTATATTTTTATTAAAGGAACTTGAAAAATACACCATAAATAATTTCGATTTTTTGTGAAATGAGCAAGTTGGCATTTCAGCTATCGCGGAGCATATTCAATGAACAAATGAACCTCTTGAACGCACTTCCACAGCCAGTCATAAATATAAAAGTTAATTGAAAATATCATAAAAGCCATACACACACACATACATACATATGTGCATATGGACGGACGGACGGACAGACAAGTCGAGTATTTCGATGAATTTGAAAACGAAAATTGTATTTTGAAAATGGTTACCATTTAATTTCATTTTAAACAAATTGTGATTTTATGGCACTCTGATGACGACTCGTCAGCAATGCTGATGATGATTGTCATGATCATCATCAGCGCCATCACCATCATAACATTGATTGCCGCAAAAAGCGAGCATCGTGCGCCAGTTAGTGCCACAATGGTGGTAAGGCCTCTCTCACTCACTTTTTATTTTGGAGGGGGATGATTGTGGGTTGGTTTGCTGGCATTGCCGCCTCTGGAAATTTCTTGCCGTAGTGTAAATAAAATAAATTGTTGAAATTCCAAAAACCGTTTTCATAGCGTGTAAAACGCAAAATAGATTTTATTGTTGCGAGTTTTTAGTGTTTTCGGCTTGAAGCAGCGAAAACACACATAAAACCGCAACTAAAGTGAAGTTTATGATAATTTAAGTGTCAAAGTTAATAACTGTCGGGAAGTTCATGACAGTCACATTACTTTGACGTATCCAAAGGCCATCATTTTCAGTGGCTGCTTAAGTAAAACTCTCAAGCAATTCATCACTTCCGAAGGACTCATGCGAAAATTTGAGAATAATATAGAAGAAATGTTCTATAATTCTGTAAAATGTTTTTAATTGCGTTTTCTTGACGAAAAACAAAACCTATTTGAAGAAAATCTATGGATAAATGTAGTAGCAATGGCCGTTATTGCTGAAGTACATATAGTGCACGATTGTCTAAATAAGCAAAAACTTGGGCAAAAATACGCACGAATTATACATTTATCCATAGATTTTTTTCAAATGGAACTTTTAGGGGTCCCAGCTGTTAAAAAAAAAAAAAAAAAAAAAAAAACAAAATATTATGTTATCAAATTTTTAAAATATTTTTCGCGCTATTGAAACAAAAATTAATAAATCATGAGTTTTTAACTTCTTTGCGTCATAACTTCTTCATTTTTCCATAGATATTTCTGTTATTAACAATAAAAGAGCACAACATTTTTCATGGCAGCCAAAAATTATTTTTTCCATTTTAGAAGCTTACTCGAATTATTCTCAACATTTGTAGCCATCATAATTGTCTTTAATTGGCTATATAAAAGAATGTTATTAAACTTTTATCTGCAAAATGTGTGTACACACATTAAAGGTGCCTATATAAACTTTTGTACAGCATTTAGTTATTTATTATTTTATAAATAAGATGATCTTACTTCGAATGCATAGTATATATGTGCCAGTTTCATTTTTCCTCAGAATGGAAAAAATAAACAATTCAAATGATTATCTATCGAAAGTGTAATATTTCCTTACGAAAGATGAAAGGTAGAAGAAAATATTTCATTTCAAGTCTGAATTTAAAAAATAAATAAAGGTTGTAAAAACTTTATATTGAAACTAGCTGAACCCCGCCCGCTTCGCCAGGCAAAAACACAAATGGTAAAATTAAAATCAGGTTTCATATTGATCTTATCATATTGATATTATCGTGGTCAGTAATATATACGTTCCAATTTGCAGCCTTCTGGCTCAAGAAAACACTATTGCCACACACATAAAATGAAAATCCAAATTTCGGCATCATATTTATCATTCTCGTGGTCAGTAATATTTATGTACCAATTTTACATCCTATGTCCTTCCTTGGGCCAACACGAATTCATCAAGCCCAAAATCGTGAAAATCAGACGATCCGTTATAAAGTTTTGCGTGTTCACACGGACGGCATTCTCTTTTATAAATATAGATTATTATTTATTTTTCAAAAAATTTTATTTTATATGTTATTCAAAGGGTTTGGGGTTTCCCGGGCTATTTTCATTTCCCGGGAAAACGGGAATGAAAAGTTTCATTCCCGGGAATTCCCGGGAAAAAGTAATTTATTTTAGGTATGTCCAATATGGTTTAAAATAACAATATTTAGTAACAGATGTGCTTTTTATGTGTTTGTCAAAATATTTTACATTTTACAAATATTTTATTCTAGACTGATTGTCGTCATAAAGTTGGACATTTAAATCATAGGCACAAGTGCCTGACAACAATAACTCGTATGGCTGAGAACGTCTTTAATTTAGAAGATTCATTCGTCTAGAGACGAAAATATTTAACAGCAACGGGGGGAAATATTCTAAACTGTAAAAGCAATAGAAACATTATAAAAAATTAATATTAATTAAATAAATTCATAAAAAATTAAAAACATTGAAATAGTCCAGTCATTAGTTCTTACAGAAGGTCACTTAATACATTTCTTACTGGCTTCATGTGTAAAATAAATTCTTCATTAAGAATATTTTCACCTTTTATCTTCTGGTAAAACAAGAAATTTAAAGTTAAACCAGATAGCACGAGGGGTTTAGTATTGACACTATGTCAGCCATAGTATTGTCAGTATGATATTTTCGATTTATAAAGGGTGATTTTTTAGCTATTGTCTTTTTGGCAACACTGGTTAAAACAGCTGACGCACGTTTCGTGTTTTGTTTCACTGTCAAACATCTTCAGTTTGGTCTATAATTTAACCATGAATCGTCTTACAAACGAACAACGCTTGCAAATTATTGAATTTTATTAACAAAATGCGTGCTCTGTTAAGAAAGATCATCGCGCGCTTCCATTTTATGGTCAGCTTAATCGACCCACTGAAGCGGCTATTCGGGCTATTGTGACTAAATTTCGCACCAAATTTACATTGTTGGACATTAAACCACCAACACGCTTACGTAGAGTGCGAACTGAAGAAAATATCGCAGCTGTATCGGCCAGTGTTAATGATGACCATCAATTATCGATTCGTCGCCGTTCGCAACAATTGGGCCTCTGTTACTCAAAACCGTGGAAATGCCAAAATTGGACTAAGCGGATGGACCATTTGAGGCGCAGTCAAGGTCAAAATTTGCATGAAATAATCTTCAAACATATATAAAATATATATAACATAATATATATAATATATACATATATATTAAATGGACCGTACTATCGATTCAAATAAAGATTTCATGCATTTTCTGAATTTTATGTGTTTTTTTTTTGAAAAACTTTTCTATAGCTTTTAAAAAAATCACCCTTTATTAAAAATCCTGCAAATATCCTAAATAAAAAATAGCGACTTAGCGAATTTAAAAAGTTTTTTTGCAGTAATATGATGTAAAGAAATGTTCATTACTATTGTCAATAATGTAAATATATGAATTTAAAATATAATTAAATATATACAAAATTATTTCCCAATTGTACAGTAAAACTAAATTAGTGCTCAAAACAATCAATAAAATATTTTTAATATTTCCCGTATTCCCGGGAAATTTAAATTTTTTCCCCGGGAATTTCCGTCCAAATTTTTCCGGGAATTCCCGGGAAAAACGATTCAGGAATTCCCGGACCCCAAACCCTAGTTATTCATATTATCTGAATCACTTAAACTTGAAATTATACATAAAAAATGTGTACTTAAATCAACACACATCAGTGTCAGTGGATATAGTGTGACTTAGACCAATTTCAAACTACTACTAGAGGCAATTTTGGAGTGCATAAAACGAGAAATGTCAAATTTCAAAAAGAGGCATCATCAAATTTGGGAACTAGTATAGATAAAAACAAGTAAGTAAGCTTCAGTCGGCTAAACCGACTTATATATACCATCTCTCTCAGAGAACGTATATATAGAAGTTATAAGGAATTAAATGTAACATAGGGCAGGATAAATTGTGTGGAATGTACTAGGTTTGTATCACATGGGCCCACAATATTAAACGAATTGTAAAAACATGATCAAATATCAAGTCATAGTGGATCCCATGCACCCGTATAGAAGTTATGAAGGATTTAATATTACGTATGATAGAGACAATTGTGTGGGAGGTACAAGAAGGGGCGTGGCTAAAGCGTAGATGTTTTCTAGGTTCAAAGTGATTATAAAAACATTTTTAAATATTAAATTGCAATTGATTTCGACTACCCGTATGTCGCTGTGTGTGGGAGGTACCAGTGTGGCAATATCGCCCATATTCTAGACGAATGTAACCACTATAAACGCATTGTATACAAGTTATTTGGGAGGTACCAGAAGGGGCGTGACAATTTCGCCCATCTTCGAACTTAAACTAAGTTTGGGGAAAATATTATCATGTGAAAGCCAGCCAGACGGACGGACGGACATGGATTTGGTCCAAACATACCTAGGGTATTAAGTCACTCCTTCAATGTGTTACACTTTTTTTCTGTCCCAAATGATATATACCCTCCTAATCTGTAGAGTGAGGATATAATTAGCATATATATATATATATTGGATTTTTGACATAGACCAAATCAAAATTGTGCTAAAGTTTTTAAAAATTTACATATGTGTCAGTTAGATATGTATATTTTTTAATAACTTTAGCACAATTTTCCGTTGAAAAATTAATTTCCGATCAATAATTTCATAAGAAAGACATTTTTATGCTAGCCTCTAATTCAATTTATGTCGAAAGTCTTTATCTCAGCTCAGTTTCACTATTCATCAAAAATTTGGCCCAAAGACTGTGCGCAACATTTTCTGATGTAAATATAAAGTTGAAAAACTATTATTTTTATACCCTCCACCTCCAGGATGGGGGTATACTAACTTTGTCATTCCGTTTGTAACACCTTGAAATATCGACCTAAGACCCTATAAAGTATATATATTCTTGATCGTCATAAAATTCTAAGACGATCTAGCCATGTCCGTCCGTCCGTCTGTTGAAAGCACGCTACCATCTAAACGAAAGGAGCTAGAACGTTAAAATTTTCCATAAATGCGTCTTATAGTCGTAGATCGGTTGGGATTGAAACGGATTGAAATTGCCAAAATGGCCCAAAGGGAAAATTTTTTCCCTCACAAGGACTAAAAATACCCATAATAAACCCTAATATTTTAACGTATTTAAGCATGTTTTTGAATATGTCTGTTTATATTTGCTTGATGTGCATTCCCCTTATAGCAAAAACGTGCACCATAAAGTGATTCTTATTTGTAGGGGGGTGAAATGGGGCAACAAAGGGATAAAAATGGTACATATTAAACGACAACGGCTAGAATCACGAAATTCGGTGTGTACAATCCTCTAATTGAGTAGATGCATAATACAAAAGTATTTTTTTCCAAATTCGTACTTTTAAGGGGTAAAATGGGAATAGAGGGATAAAAATGGTACCAACAAAACGGCTGTACCTAGAATAATGAAATTCGGAGTATACATTCCTTTGACTACGTAGACATGAAAAATAAAAGGTTTTTTTTCGAAATTCGTACTTTCAAGGGATACAGTGGGTACGGAGGAATAAAAATGGGACCAACCAAACGGCTGCACCTGGAATAATGAAATTCGGAGTATACATTCCTCTGATTGCGTGGACACTTAAAATAGACAGATTTTTTCATTATTCGTACTTTTTGGGATTAAAATGATAAAAAATTAAAGGATAAAAATAGTACTAATCAAATGACCGCAGCTAGAGTCATCCTCTGACTGCGTAGACACGGAAAATAGACCAATTTTTCGAAATTCGTACTAGGGATAAAAGTAGTACCAACTAAACGACTACACCTAGAATGATGAAATTCTAATTGCGTAGATACGTCAAGGGGGTAAAAATGGTACCAACCAAATGGGCGGGTGTATACATTCCTCTGCCTGCATAGAAACACAAAATAAAAAGTTTTTTTTCCAAATTCGTACTTTTTCTTTTAATTGAATCATGAAGTTAGGTTATTTTGCACTATGTACGTCTGATAATGGATTTTCAAAATTCGTACTTTTGGAATTAAAATAGAATGGAAATACAACCAACTATCTGTTATTATTTAGTGTATTTAAGCTTTTTGAAAATATAAATATAAGAATATTTATTTTTTGATTTGAAATAAATAATGGGTTGAAATAATTAAAATATTATATTTATTTATAAAAATATTTTTTTCAATATTTGTATTTGTTTTGGTTTGGCTATATTAAAAAAATTATATTTTCCTGTAACAATACTGCACTTATACGAAAACCAACAACCTCTGTGGAATGCAATCCATGGTGGAGGGTATATAACGCCGTTTTTACTCATAAAAATTGCATTCCTAAATCTGAGTAAAATCCATACTACAATTTAGTTCAACAATTGTACTCCAGTTCCGTAAAACTTTCTTTAAAAGTAGGTAAATTAACTAAGTATGAGTAAAGTTTCCTTCTTTCAAAATCATAGTAAATAGTTCATTTACTAGAAATAGGTATCAAATTTATTTAAAAACATTTCTTTGGATCTAATAAATTCTTACAATTGAGTAAATTCATACTTGTGTTGAAGAATATTTCCATGGTTTTTTAGGAAGGAAAAAATATGAATTTTAACTAAAAAATTTGTTTTTTTTTTCCTAAAATTAAGTTAATGTGTTTACTGAAATGTATGCAGACTTCTTCATACATTTAGGTATTAATGAACTTATAAAAGATCACTCGAAATTGTATAGAATATTCTTGAATATTAATCTAAGAAGTAATTCTCATTCGTTTGCTGAGACTTATTTCTTAAATACTGCGAAGGCGTCTATCTTGCCTTCGCAGCAATCATGGAGTAATAGCTCAACTCTTTATGGCAGAGGTATCATGAAACTTTGGAGAAATATTTCATCTGGTCATTTTTTGTATTAGTTTTGCATACACTGAAGCAAAACCATTTGTTTGAATTTTTTAGTTAAATTGAACTTATGTTAATTCAAAAAATTTTCCTCAGTTTAAGTAAATATTTACTTGATTTGAGTAAAAATTTACTTAGTTTTAGGAAAATTTCAAAAAAATGTTACTTAAATTTAGTAAAAATTAGGAAAAAAATTACTGGAATATTCCTCATTTTGAGTAAATATTTACATGATTTGAACTAGAATCAAGTTCAAATCATGTTCTAAGGAAAAGTTTGAACTTTATATGAGGAAATATTGCTTTAGCGCTATAAGAAGTTCAATTTTCGTAAATTTTAGTTCATTTTAAATTCACTTTTTTCTGAGTTTTTGTTCTGTAGCACATTTGTTCAACATTGTTCGTGTCAACAACAACGATTTTTGTTTAAATATCATTTTTGGTGACTGTTGCTAAACCACAACAATTTTTTAATTGACGAAAATTTTATATTTTTTAATAGGAAGTTTAACGTAGAGGGTTTTTATCATTAAAACCATTCTAGCATATTTTGCTGTATTATAAGTAGACAAAGACAGCGAAGGCGGTGGTCTTTGGCCTGTTTATCATTTCCCTTCTTCCTCCGGCTGTTTGAAGTGAACCGCCAACATGTACCTGTACCTCGGACTGTTGCGACTTACATAAGTGTGGCTAAT
This sequence comes from Polietes domitor, assembly GCA_947397865.1. Taxonomy (NCBI): domain Eukaryota; kingdom Metazoa; phylum Arthropoda; class Insecta; order Diptera; family Muscidae; genus Polietes; species Polietes domitor. The sequence continues at coordinate 171,956,352 of OX377621.1, read as the reverse complement.
TAGCTTGTGCTTTGTTCCTAACAAGTATCCTTTGTTTATCTCGTCCCGTGTACCTACTGATGACTGTTGATTGCGGTTGGTTAGTCAGGAGGCCTTAGGTATTTTGCGCAGGCGCAAAGGCGCATATGGGTTGAACAACACACAAATGTTGTTATTTGTTGAAATAAAAAGAAAAAAGGAACTACATTATTTGACTACAGTTTTTTACATTGTAAATGAAGCTAAAACAAATCGATTTGATAAGGTTTTCCAGCGACTGTTGTACTATGTGGACATGGATGTAGGCATAAGGTAGGTGATGCAACAAGGTAATGAACAAATCTTAACATTTCAAATACTGTCTGCCGACAGAAAACGGAAATGTTTTTTGTAGAACTAATGGATATTTCCGTTTATGGAGGCTGTTGTTTATCGATATTAAAAAATCATTACATTTAAGCCATCATTTTTTGGCTTTAACTGAAAGAAAGTGACTACTGTTCCCTCACTCTACTCTCCCTCAACTAAAATGCTGCATGTCATCGCCGGCTCGTTTGCCCCGGAGATTTAGATCTGCAGATGTAGTTCTTCTAATTGTGAGTAATTTTAAAAAGAAAGGTTTTCGTTTTTTTTCTTCGTTAAATCCCCCTCCCCGACCAAAAAAAAAAACAAACATGATGACTCCATAAGTCATAATGGAAATCATAAAGGTAATTACGCTGCATGTCGATCAAAAACCTGCCGGTTCTGCCCGACACGACTCTGTTGGTTTTAAGCCAAAAAGGTAGACGTCAAACAAAGCCCGTATGTTTGTTTTTTATAATCCCTTGGAAATTCTCCAGTATTTCGACATTCGCTCAGAACCCAGCAACAAAAAACTCAACGGCTGGAAAAACAAATCAATTTGTTGTTTAATCATTTTTCTGGTCATATAAATGGGCCAGTCAAACTGCTCTGCTCAGCTCTTTGTTGACGTAGAGTCATTTTGTTGTTGTTGGTGCGTTTGAAAAGGCCTGTTGGGTAATTATGAAATTATAGGGTTAACCTTTTTGACTTATTAGTCTCATTATTTACCTTTGCCGGTAGCATTTGTTTTGCTCCCTAAACCAAAATACCCAAATACGCTCACCACAGCGCAAGATGTTATCGGGATGGGCTCACACAAACATTTGTTTCAGTCAAAAATATGTAGCAATTCCCTGGGCGGTGGGAGTTCCACGAGCAGCATGATTTATCCGATAATTGGTAGTACTTGTTAGAGAAAAATCGGCCGCTTCTTCAGTGATCTTCCCAAAGCATTATTCAATGTCTAAGCTCACCTTGCAACTATCTTTAATTTCAAAATTTCTTCCAAAACTACACAAATTTACAGACATACCTTTGATTATACATATTTTGTGTAATTGGATTTATTGCGTCAATCTGCCAGTGTCGCCCCATGTAAATGTCACATAATCGCCTTATGTTTGACTTTCGTACTTAAACAGGATTTGTCACTTGAGCATTAAAAAGGATTAAAGTTTTCACCGGGAGTTTTATGCGATTGAATGAAGTCTTGCACACATGGCATGATGATTTTCAAATGAAATTTATGGAGATTAAATGACAAGGCGGAAAATTTTTGTGCTGCACATTTCATATTGAGAAGTTGCCGCACATTTTATATATGTAAACTATGCTCTGATATTGATGTGATGTAAATTTCCCTATAGGCAACTAATTTAGAGTACAGTTTTCTTGCAGAGGGAGTGGCAAAATTACCTGGCGAAAAGAACTTTAATATAAAATTTTACCAATCGAAATTTATATATCCCTTAGAAATGTTGTGCTACCAAAAAATACTTTGATTACCAAATTTTCTACTAAAAATGTGTAAAGATATAAAAATGTACTCTCAAGAGCATCTTTCCTGTAGAAAAGCACTCTCACGAGCAACTTTCCTATAACACTCTCACGAGTAACTTTACTACAGAAAAGCACTCTCACGAGCAACTTTCCTACAGAAAAGCACTCTCACGAGCAACTTTCCTACAGAAAAGTACTCTCATGAGCAACTTTCCTATAGAAAAGCACTCTCACGAGCAACTTTCCTATAGAAAAGCACTCTCACGAGCAACTTTCCTATAGAAAAGCACTCTCACGAGCAACTTTCCTATAGAAAAGCACTCTCACGAGCAACTTTCCTATAGAAAAGCACTCTCACGAGCAACTTTCCTATAGAAAAGCACTCTCACGAGCAACTTTCCTATAGAAAAGCACTCTCACGAGCAACTTTCCTATAGAAAAGCACTCTCACGAGCAACTTTCCTATAGAAAAGCACTCTCACGAGCAACTTTCCTATAGAAAAGCACTCTCACGAGCAACTTTCCTATAGAAAAGCACTCTCACGAGCAACTTTCCTATAGAAAAGCACTCTCACGAGCAACTTTCCTATAGAAAAGCACTCTCACGAGCAACTTTCCTATAGAAAAGCACTCTCACGAGCAACTTTCCTATAGAAAAGCACTGTCAAGAGCAATTTCTTTGTGGAAAAACATTCTAACGAATAAATGTTCCATTAAAAACAGCACTCTCACGACTAACTTTTCTACAAAAAAGAACTCTCTTGAGTACTCTGATGAACAATATTTTTAAAGAAAAGTACACTATTTACCAAGTTTTATATAATTTTTTTATATAAAAATATTCTAATGAGTAATTTCCCTCCTACTCACCAGATTAGTTTTCCTACAAAGTAATAATATGAAGCACTCTTTCTTTAATCCAATTAATATAGACGAGTATTTTTGTGGGAAGTTTTCTCACAAAATTTGTTTACTTCTTTAAACATACAAAACAAATATCACCATTCCATTTGTAAATAAATTTGGATTCTATTAAATATAGATGCAAAATGGTCTTGAGCCAGCCAATATCCCAGTTCAAATCAAACATTTTCAATAATTTTAATTTTAAACATTTTAAAAAATAAATCATATAAGTGTAAGATTAAAAAAAAACTTCTTGTAACGAAAACTTATATTATTTAAATAAAGATTAATTGTACTGGAAGTTTAGATGTACTAAATTAGATGTTATGAAGCCTCTCACAAATGTAAGATATCTGTTCTGCGAATATATATCTATTCGTAGAGTAAATATCTTATAGAGGAGTAACATGAAATATACTCTCATGAGCACTATTCCATTGAAAACAACTATAAATGTTACTTTCTATAAAAAATACATACTACATACATAGAAGATGAAAGAGAACCATTAATTTATTTCAGAAGAATATTTTACTGTTCTCAAGTAACAAAAACTGGCATGAGCTCTTTTCGGATATTACAATACATTGATCCAAACTTTTCATAAAAAATGTACTCTGGTAAGGAAAGTATTTTTATTTTTTATTTGCTAATGAAAAATACTCGCATTAAAAATGTATTTTGAGGAGCAGTGTTCCATTGAAAAATACTTAATTATCTATTGGAGCATCACTCCTCCGTTTTCTTTTCTTATTAAATAGTACATCATGATCATTCTACAAAATATGAGTGATGTGTTGCTCATTTCTATTTTACTTCAAAAGAGTACTGAATTTCGTATAGCGCTAAAGTAATATTTCCTCATATCAAGTTCAATCTTTTCCTTGGAAATAGTACATGCTTTGAACTTGATTCTAGTTCAATTTTCCTCAAACCAAGTAAATATTTACTCAAACTGAGGAAAATTCCAGAAAGACTTTCCTCAAACCAAGTACATTTTTACTAAACCTAAGTATTTTTTTCTGAAATTTTCCTAAATATAAGTAAATTTTTCGTAAAATCAAGTAAATGTTTACTAAATTTAAGTAAAATTTTCCTAAAAGTAAGGAAATTTTACTCAAACAAAGTACATTTTTACTAAATCTAAATTTTGCTGATATTTTGCTAAAACTAAGTAATTTTTTAATCAAATCAAGGAAAAGTTTACTTTAACTGAGGATATTTTTGCTGTTTTTTCTTTTCTTTTAAAATAAGTACATTTTTACTTCAACTGAGGAAAATTTTACTTAATACAAGGGAAAAGGTGAATAAGTTCAATTTAACTAAAAAATCAAATGGTTTTGCTTTAAAGTATACAAAACTAATACAAAAAATGACCACATGAAATATTTCTCAAAAGTTTCGTGATACCTCTGCCATAAAGAGTTGAGCTATTGCTCCATGATTGCTGCAAGGACAGTCTTCTGTATGACAACAGTCTGCAGAGACTATCGACGGACAACTACAGACCGCCGGTCAGTATTCTGACCTTAGATAGGGAAGGTCTTCTGTTTAGGGATGATAGGCTCCTGTTTTATCACAGGAGGTTAGGTTCCTTGGATATGGCTGATTTGGTGTACAACACCAATCAATAACTTTCTAGATTTTAAGTATTGTAAATAGTATTTTTAGAAATAAGCGTTAGTTCGTAAGTAAAAAACAAAAATGTTAAGTAACTCCCTTTTTCTTATTCCTTTTTTGGGAGAATATAAATGTATTATGGAAATGTTGCAGTACGCTGCAACATAGTATAAGTATTAGTTTCATAGTTCTAGAAATGTATTAGTATATACGCTAGAAATTAAGTACAAATGTTAGTCGTAAGATTATACTCAATTGTTTAAGTTTTTGGAATTTAATAAAATCTGAATCTGAATCCATGATTGCTGCGAATGCAAGATAGGCGCCTTCGCCGAGGTTGTTTTGAATAATACTTGAAGTATTTAAGAAATAAGTCACTGCAAACGAACGAGAATTGCTTCTTAGATTAATATTCAAGAATTTTCTAAACAATTTCTAGTGATTTTTTATTAATACTTAAATGTATGAAGAACTCGGTATACATTTCAGTAAACATATTAACTTAATTTAAAAAACACATTTTTAGTTAAAAGTTTGTATTCCATAGACTGCAAATAAATGAAAATTAACATTTCCTAAATGGAATTTTTTCCATAAAAAAATTCCTGATTTTTTTATTACTTAAAACCTTGGAAATATTCTTCCACACAAGTATGAATTTACTCAATTGTAAGAATTGTTTAATAGAGTGGTAGTCTGCAGCCAAGTAATAAATGTAACCATGCCATTTGTAAATAAATTTGCATTCTATTAAATATAGATGCAAAATGGTATTGAGACAGGACAATATCCCAGTTCAAATTAAATATTGATTACAGACCAAAAAAATACAAACGAAAAAACTAAAACAAATGAGCGTTGGCACGGCAGAAGTATTGCTGGGTAACTATACCTGCATATACACATACTTACATATGCAACTCAATGAGATGCTTGTAAGATGGCATGTGTGCTTTATTACTTGGTGCGATTTTTTAAACGCAAATTCGGCAAGTGAGTTGTGCTTCTCGTTCATTTGTGAGAATCATTTCCTTAAAGAGGCCGGGTTTGATGTTGAAAAGTCGCTGCGAAGCCACCTGAATGAAACCTTTTGACAGGGTGGAAATCATGATAGTGGTAGTCTGCAGCCAAGTAATAAATGTCACCATGCCATTTGTAAATAAATTTGCATTCTATTAAATATAGATGCAAAATGGTCTTGGGCCAGGACAATATCCCAGTTCAGAAGAATTTTTTAATGAAATAAGGAATCTTTACTCATACTTAGTTAATTTTCCTACTTTTAAGGACATTTTTACTGAACTGGAGTAAAATTGTTGAACTAAATTGTAGCATGGATTTCACTCAGATTTAGGAATGCTATTTATCTCAGTGAACTACATTTTTCTTTCACTAAGCCTCCTCTGTAAATCAACTCTGGTAGTATTTGGTTTACCATTCTCCTGGACAATCATAAGCGCTAAAAAGCCCGGGGGAAGTATACTTTTCTACGGTCATCAAAAGTTTAAGGCCACTTTGTCGATATTTCCAAAGTTTTCAATTTTTTCAAGTAAAATGAGTAAATCTGTGAAGCCGGTCAAATTCTTTAAATACTTTGTAGAAACGCTATCACCACTTTACTTTATCAATGTAGGGTGGCCCACTCAGATATCAAAACCCTCGTATGACCTGTTTTGGATAACGCAATTGACAAATTTTTTAATGAAAAAACTCTACTCCCTGTGGTATCTTTTGGTGGCGAATCTTTTATATCCACTGCTACGTAGTCATCCTATCTAGCCTCTCATTTGGGATTTGTTTCAAGATAACAGCAATTGCCTTCAAACATGAAACGAGAAACTAGTGACCTACCAATTTGGCGTTTATGTATTTTCTTCTTCTTATATTTACGACTGAATAGATTGGCCAAAGCAATATTTGTTAACGACATATAATTATTATTTTCCAAGATGTAGACAGCAAAAAATTCAAGTATGTGAAAATGACTCAATTTTTTGTTTAGTCATTTCTTTGTATTTCCTTAATACCAAATTAACTAATTTTCGTCAACAACAAGAAAATTGTTTGTCCATCCGAAAAAAAAACAAGAAAAAACGAAACAAATCACTTAAACTTTAATGAAGACATGGGCCAACAAACAAGTGAACAAGAAAAGTAACTCAACCCGACCTAATCATCCCGAGGAGCTGCAAACAAAAAAACGGGCAACTTTTCTTGCGAACCTGGGCAAAAATACACACACACACTCCCACTCATACCTGCATACATCCATCATAGACTAGGTTAACTTAACTAACTAACTAAGGTTGATTATGTCAAGAGCGGGAGCGAGCGAGTGGGAGTGTGAGTATCGGTATTTGTGCGTGTGTTGCCTGCCATAAGCCGGAAGTGCGTGTTTGAGAACGGTTATACGCTTAAGCACTCACACACAGGCACTAATATGTACGTCGAACAACACTCACACATCTACAACAAAGTCAGTTATAATCAGTCAGACTCGTTAGTGTTGTTTGTAGTTGATGGCATTGTTGTTATTGTGAGAACGCGTGCTTTGCTCAAATACTGAAAACATTTACACACACATACGCACAACACACAGTGGTTCTAAATGGAATTATTGCCTTCAAGTAAAAAGGATCCCAAGGTGGACCAGATCTTGAATACCGCTACCAACATTGCCGGCAGATTAGAGGCGGCGATATTGGCTCACTGGCCAATATCGTATATTTCTATAGCATTTTCAACTACCACGTCCACTTAAGGAGCATGACAAACATTTTACGTCACTTGTGCATTGGAGCGGGGAACCAAGTCCTTTTTTATGTATATTCAATAAAGTTTGATTATGATTTTTTTGTTTTAAATAAATTAATGATGACCATGCCCACTTGTCGGTTGGGCCAACACAAATAATTATATAGCGAAATATAGTCCTAGATTAAAACACAATGTAACAAAAAATAAAAATTTTGTTTTCGAGACCTAAAAAATTATTTTTTTGTATGTTGAGCCATACTAATTAATAATTAAAAATATACCACACTCAGAAAAATAGCATTCCTAAAACTGAGTAAAATCCATACTCCAATTTAGTTCAACAATATTACCTCAGTTTAGTAAAAAATACCTTAAAGGTATTAAAATTAACTTAGTATGAGTAAAGTTTCCTTATTTCAAAGCCATAGTAAATAGTTCATTTGCTAGAAATAGGGTAATCCATTTAATTAAAAACATTTCATTGGATCTAATAAAAAATTCTTACAATTGTTTAAATTCATACTTGTGTGGAAGAAAATTTCCATGATTTAAGTAGGAAAATATTAATAATTTTTTTGTATGGGAAAATTTTAACTAAAAAATGTTTATACTGAAATTTATGCCGAGTTCTTCATACATTTAAGTATTAATGAGCTTATAAAAGATCACTCGAAGTTGTTTAAAAAATTCTTGAATATTAATCTAAGAAGCAATTCTCGTTCGTTCGCAGAGGCTTCAAGTATTATTCTAATAACCACATATTTACTTGATTTGAGTAAAAATGTACTTGGTTTTGGAAAATTTCAGCAACATTTTACTTATATTTAGTAAAAATGAGGAAAAACTTACTGCAATTTTCCTCAGTTTGAGTAAATATTTACTTTGTTTAAGGAAAAGATTGAACTTGATATGAGGAAATATTGCTTTAGCGCTGCACAAAGTCCAATCGTCCTAAATTTTAGTTCATTTTAACTCATTATAGGGTTCACTTTTTTCTGAGTGCATCTGTAAATATATTTGCATTCTATAAATTGCAGATGCAAAATGGTCTTGAGCTAGAACAATATCCCGGTTCAAATCAAATATTGATTAGAGACCAAAATAAAAGAAACGAGAAAATAAAAATTAATTCAGCGCGGCATTGCTGGGTATCTATACCTTGATATACACATTAGGATGAGTCACGAAAATAAATTGCTGCGGTCGGCCTCCCCCTAAAAATGAAGATTGGATTGTTTAATGATGATCTGCAAAATATTTCGTCGATGTGTCAAGCCGTCTGTGAGCTAAACGTCCCTGAAAACACGTCTAAAAATCATGTGCTCCTCGTGTAATTTTTTCCTGAAATAATAGAAGCACTTTTCAAGTAATGCCGAAATGATGAATATCGGACGAAAAATGACGCCAGTGACCCCATTCTTGTGAAATTATTTAATAAAGGAGATGGGTTTTCAGAGCAAATATTTTTAAACTCTTTTTACAAAAATGAGCGCTGCGGCGTCAATTTCCTTCCAATGCTCATCATTTAGGCATCATTCGAAACGTATTGACTGCAGTTATTTTTTTTTTATAAAATACTACCACCAGATACGAAAAAGTTTTCAGTTGCCTCTATGAAAAAATACTATAAACGTACAAAATTTCTACCAATAAGTTATTCACAACTATTTTCACAAAAATGGAGTCAGTGGCGTCATTGGAAATATATTGACTTCATCTGTTTATTTTTCATAAAGAAGAAAGAATTATAAGTTTTTAGTTTTCACTTTGAAAAATTACAAATTCGACCTATAAGTTACTCTAAGACATGAATCAATATTTATATTCATGGGTCTATTATTTCAAAAAGCGTTTAGCTCACGACAAACGGCTTGATTTTTTTTCAAATCATCATTAAACAATCCTAACCTTATTTACGTGGGTGACTGGAAATTGTTTTTCCATTTCCGCGACTCATATACACATATGGAGCTCAATGAGATGCTTGCAAAATGTGCTTTGTTACTTGGTGCGGTTTTTTTGACTGTTGTTCGGAAAGTGAGTTATGATTCTCATTCGTTTGGTTGAATCATTTACCTAAAGAGTCCGGATATATTGTTGAAAATAAAAACAATTTTATTTTTTTTGGTTTTATTTGTTAATATGCATATAGCAATCTAAAGAAGAGAGCAGTGTCTCCATGTAAAATATGTAATTTAGAATTTATGCCCCTCTTTGCAGAGGCAAACGATTTTTTTAACTTTTGAATAAATAGCGCAAAAACTCTTAACAATTTAGATAACAGTTTTGTTTTTACAATAGCTGGGATCTTAACGAAGAAAACAAGACCAGTTTGAAGTAAAACTATGAACAAATGTAGAAGTTATGATTCGTTTGTAGAAGTAAGGGAATTTCATACGTGAAGACGACATATATTACTACCAGAAGGTCCATAACTTCTACATTCATCCATAGATTTTATTTTATTCAAATATTTCTGGTTTTCTTCATTAAGATGGCAGCTATTAAAAGCTACTACAACATATTTTGTTATCTAATTTGTAAAGGGTTTTCACACTAAACAAAATTTCAAAAATAATAATTTTTTAATATTTTGCGTCTATAATAGTTTTCAAAAAAAAAAAACATTTTTCTCAATTCTGAAGAGATTTTTTCTATGTTAAAAGTGAAATTAGCAACATTTGTAGCTATCATAAGTCCCATTAATGGAACATATAATCGGGTGTTATACAAATATAAATATTGTGTTGATTTTATGAAAATTAACACAAAAAATAAATTTTTACGTCTAGGACACAACATTTTTTTTTGTATATATATGGTTTTTTATTATAACCTAGAAATATTCATAAGTGAATAAATAATAAAATTAAATAATATTTCATTCACTGATTTTCCAATTATTGCTTTAAAAATATATATGGAAGAGATGTTATAAATTATTTCTTTGCTTTCTTTAAACTCATGCCGTTCTGTGTCTCAATATGTGTAAATATGCTTCATCAAGGATGACCGAATTTTTACAGGATCCGATAGAAAAAGTGGACTGTCAATTTGTATTTGAATCTAGTAGATTTTACGCACAATCCTCATATGAGAACGCTCTATTACAAAAATTATGACAGGACTATGAGAAAATGGTCCATAGTAAATATTTCGCCCATATATTATATATATTTCGAAATCTTGGATCTTGTAGCATTTTTGTTTAAATGTTAGCTGATCTAAGAATTTATTGACGATCAAAAATATAAATACTTTATTGGATCTCGGAGCGATATTTCGAGAAGTTGAAGAGATATAATAACCTCAATTTTTACATTCATATATATTTCCTCCGCATTTTCTTTGTTTTTTCCCACTGTCCTTCCTTGACACGCACTGCCGGTGAACTGCGTGGAAATGAGGAATGAAACGAGGAAAAACGTTCATATCCTCATCAAAAAATTTCGGGGAAGAAATACTAAAATTGAAATAAAAACAAACTTATCGACTCTTAAATCTCTAATGAAGATTATTGTTCATGATGATGTGAAAGCCAGGGGAAGGCGAAGTGACGAGAGCAACGAACGTCAGAGTGAGCGTGAGTATGATGGCGAAACAAGAAAACTTTGCTTCCCATACCCAGGATGTAAAGTCGCACACGTGAGTTTTGTTCAATTCGTGGCCATCATCATGGCCATGTGACTGTTCTTCCGCTTGACTCAATCTCCTGCCTCATCGGCCTTGTGTGCGTGTGTTCTTTGGTCCTTTATTGAGGTCATTCTTATCTATTAACTGACCAAGTTCATATAATATCAGGATATGAACTTTGAGTGTGTGGCCCAGTGAGAGTGTGTGTTTGTGTTGGTCTGATGCTTATCTCGGCCTAAAATGGTCGTTATGTTTCAACGGTTACGTTTGTGTTTTGGAAAAATGCTCAATTTCGTTGTTGTTCGTCCGCTTGGTGCTTGGCCTGAAAATTAGTTGTGGTCAAGCCGATAGCCTCGGTTGGATTTTGTTTTTTTTTTTTGTTGGCATTATTAATGTCCTTCAATCATGCAATTGTCGTCCAAGAGTGGCTACTCTTGTTGTTGTTGTTTGACATTTGTGGTTGTAATTTCTGTGAAAACATTTTGTATTTCCAGGACGAACGCACACACAACACGAACCTCAAAATGACGAAAAGATACAAATTAAATTCGAGTTGAGTTTTTCTGAGTAAATTTGTCACAACGCCGCCGCCTTGTGGATGTGTTTTGAAACCCTGTAATTATCTGTCATTTGAAAGTGTGCCGTTGGTATTGGTTTTGAATTCATAATTTCCGACATCGTCCATTCAGATTGTTATCGATATCCTTTCTTTGAATTGGCCGGAAGCGCATGCGCCACCCGAAAACAATCATATTTAATTATAACGAATGAACACAGGGCAAAATATGAAATTGATTATTAAAGGTCCCCGCAGACTAGATGCTATTAGTATTCAAATCATTTATGATAGATATCGTATCCCAATGACCTTTGAACTGCACCGCCTGCTAGCCGGAATTGAACAAAAAATAAAAATTTTAATTTTCTTTTGAATCGTAAACTAGTAAATCAAAAAAAAATTTTTTTTCAAATCCATGCTTTATGCAAGCAGAATTCTATTGGGCCTAGAAATTCTTTTTTAGTTATCTTTTGTAGAAGGAAAAATTACTGCAAAATTTCAGTTTTTTATCTGCCATAGAACGGCATATATTCGAAAATGGGTTTTAACTTCGTATGGGAGGTGCCACGCCCACATTTCCATTACCGCCCATTTTTGTCACAACTACGCACATTAATGCTAGATGCACTTACACAAAATTACAGTAGGTGTAATTTTGGTTTTAACTTCATATGGGAGGTGCCACGCCCACTTTTGCATTACCGCCCATTTTAGGCGCAACTACGCACATTGATGCTAGATGCACTTACACAAAATTTGAGCACTATACGTGTCATAGAACTGACACTATTCGATAATATGTTTTAACTTCGTATGGGAGGTGGTACGCCCACTATTCCAATACCGCCCATTTTTGGCAGAACTACGCACATTGATGGTAGATGCACTTACACAAAATTTCAGCACTCTAGGTGTCATAGAACTGACAATATTCAATAATAGGTTTTAACTTCGTATGGGAGGTGCCACGCCCACTTTTCCAATACCGCCCCTTTTTGGCACAACTATGCGAATTGATGCTAGATGCACTTACACAAAATTTCTGCACTCTAGGTGTCATAGAACTGACAATATTCAATAATAGGTTTTAAGTTCGTATGGGAGGTTCCACGCCCACTTTTCCAATACCGCCCATTTTTGGCACAACTATGCACATTGATGCTAGATGCACTTACACAAAATTACAGCACTCTAGGTGTCATAGAACTGACAATATTCGATAATAGGTTTTAACTTCGTATGGGAGGTGCCACGCCCACTTTTCCAATACCGCCCCTTTTTGGCACAACTATGCACATTGATGGTATATGCACTTACACAAAATTTCAGCACTCTAGGTGTCATAGAACTGACAATATTAAATAATAGGTTTTAACTTCGTATGGGAGATGCCACACCCACTTTTCCAATACCGCCCATTTTTGGCACAACTATGCACATTGATGCTAGATGCACTTACACAAAATTACAGCACTCTAGGTGTCATAGAACTGACAATATTCGATAATAGGTTTTAACTTCGTATGGGAGGTGCCACGCCCACTTTTCCAATACCGCCCCTTTTTGGCACAACTATGCACATTGATGGTATATGCACTTACACAAAATTTCAGCACTCTAGGTGTCATAGAACTGACAATATTCAATAATAGGTTTTAACTTCGTATGGGAGATGCCACGCCCACTTTTCCAATACCGCCCATTTTTGGCACAACTATGCGAATTGATGCTAGATGCACTTACACAAAATTTCAGCATTCTAGGTGTCATAGAACTGACAATATTCAATAATAGGTTTTAACTTCGTATGGGAGGTGCCACGCCCCTTTGTCCAATTGGTCAAATTTTTCCATTTCCTTGTATTGTCATCGAAAATGATTAAGTGTGCAAAATTTGAGCAAAATTGGTTGAGAAAAAAGCTTTCAAAAATTGATTTCAAATTTTGTGGCACACAAACATATATAGAAAGTAACCTTATATAAAGCATGGAAAAATAAGAAAAGTAATTTAATTTCTGTTTATTAACAAAAACAAATTACGCGGGAAAACATTTTAGAGATATTTCAGGAGCGTTTAGCTTGACCTTGACCCAGCGACGAAATATTTTGCAAATCATTACTAAACAATCCAATTTTCATTTCTGGGGAGAGATCGCAGCAATTTATCTTCGTGACCAATTCTAGTGTATATAGTGCACAGTGGGATAGTGTTGTATGGGAATTTTAGGAGTTCGACTTGGATATGCTAGAGTCCCCTACCACCACAAAAAATGGTGGTGGTTGGGTGAGTGTAAGTGGGCGCTCATCGGGGTCAAAGGTGAGGGAAAAGCGGTAAAAATATACAAAAAGCCCCAAAACTGCCTCGGAGTCGTCCCGAGAGGGGTTAAATGTAAGACCCCATTAATTTTTACCTACCCAAATTTTTTTTCGAACACACACACCCTATCTTCACTCGTTAGGGGGGCTCCCATACAAAAATATTTTTTTATAAAATTTGTTCCCACCACTTTTACTGGCCCAAGGAGACCGCTACTGGAGTTAAATTTATGACCGACCCCAATATTTATTTCAACAGCCGCATTTTCTCCGAACATACTTACCTCCTACGGTCAACCCTTAGGGTGGCCATCATCTGATTTTTTTTTGTTGTGATAGTAAGGCCCAAAACTGCCCTGGAGTCGCCCCTAGCTGGGTTAAATGTAAGACCGACATACACTAATTTTCCCTCCCCAGCATTTTTCGGAACAAACTTTATTTTACGAAACAAACCCACTCCTTAATGGGGCTCCCATACAATAACTAATATTTATAAAATTTGCTCCCACCACTCTAACTGCTCCAAGGAGGCCTCTAGTGGAGTCAAATGTATGACCAAACTCCAATATTTTTTCAGCCCCAATATTTTCTCAGTACGTATCTACCCTCTATATTCAACCCTTAAGGTTTTCTCCACTAATTTTTTAATTTCTTATATTTTGTTTAATGAAGGAAAAACTCAAAACTGCCCCCTGGTCACCTCTAGAGGGTAGACATTTAAGACTGGCCCCCCATTAATTTTCTCTCCAACATTTTTCCCAAACATACCTGTCACCTATCACCACTCAATAATACAAAAACTGAATTTTTATAAAATTTGCTCCCGCCACTCTAACTGGTCCAAGGAAGCCCCTAGTGGAGTAGTAGATGTATGACTAACTCGCTATATTTTTTCAATCCAAATATTTCTCAGGGTAGGTGTACCCTCTAACTGCAACCCTTAAGATGGTCCCCATACATTTGCCTATTTTTTTATGAAAGAAAGGACCAAAACTACCCCGCAGTAGATCCTAGAGGGGAGAAGTGTAAGACTGACCCCATTAATTTTCACTCCTTAACATTTTCCCCAAACATACTTACCCCCTATTACCACTCCTTTAAGGAAATGTTTATATATGTACTTCCTATAATGCTTAAGGGGGCTCCCATACAAAAGCCTTTTTAGCAAATGTTGTACGGTATAAGTAACGTATTTTAATGGAATGTGTTCAGGAAAGTTGTCCAGCTTGTTCAATATTGAGCTATATGTCAGATTTGTTACCATGTGAGCCCACGTTATTGATATTCAGTCTCTACCGATCGAACTTGTTCTTTGACGCACAACGTTCCGTCTTCCTTGAGGATTCCAGTGTAAACTGGCCTTAGCTGAGATTGTGATGTCTTTTGGTATAGTGTGGCCAATCCATGTCTACTTGCGATGGTGAAATTCATGAGAAATGGGTTTCGAGATATTAGGTCTGTCTGTACTGACTATCCAAGAGATCTGCTTGTTACTCGAATATGTAGTCATGTAGTAAAGGGTGTTTTTTATTGGGGTATAGAACTTTAAGTTGGCATCACTTTTTTAACTGGCGGCCATTGTGTCAGCTGTCAAGTGATTAATATTTAGTTTGGTTTGCCATTTCATCATGAACAGGTTGTCACTCTTCATTCAGCCAGTTAGCTCATTATAATCCCTGCAATATTGAAAATAACTTATATTATCATCCGTCTCAACGGTTCGTTTACAGTATGAGCTTCATACATAAGTGCACTTGGTAGCGACGCAATTTCATTTATATTTATTCAATATGCATTCGTTAATTTTTGGGCAACCAGCTCGATACCATGACAGCATTCCTAATTATTTTGTGGCTGTGGCTGATGTTAAGGGATTTCATTTCATAATTATCCACCCGCACGTGTTTGGCCCTTTTGTTTGGGCGCCATTTGACACCAGTCACGTGTCCTCCACCCGCTTTTCAAAAAAAAAAAAAAAACAAAATTATCAAAATTGTTTTTGGCGGGTCATTGCAGTATCTAACCAAAAAAAAAAATGAACAACAAATTTGGAAATTGGAAAGTAAAACCCATTCACTTGCTTCCCCTATTGGCCGCGTTTTTGTTTTTGAAGTGGGCAGTTTGGGGGGGATTTTGCTTAAAATTTATGGACATTTCACAATAATTATCTTGACAATTCACATGAATTGCCTTTTAACTTTAATTAGCCGAGTTGAGTATTTAACTGCATTTTGTTGTTGTTTTTCTCGTGTTGTTGTTTTGGTGTTTGCTGCAAAATTAACCTGTGGCATAATTGCATATTCCCCTCTCACACACACGTGAGTGCCTCACTTAATGCAATTTATCGATTTTGCACTTCAATGCAGAGGGCTTTACCTCCTCCCCCTTCCCCAACCCGTTCGATGTGCTTAAATACTCAGTGACGTTTTAAATGTGATTACGTCGCGCTTATGCTCACATTCGCCGGAAACGGAAACACAACAGCAACATCATCATCACCATCATCATCATCATGGAGGCAGCAGACGATAATGTGGCGGCAAATAGCATCCCCCCACATTTGGGGCAGAGAGGGCCAGCTACAACTTGCAGCATGCACAATCAGGCATAAACATGCATGCATTACATTAATATTTTCCCCGCCGTTGAAACAACAGCAGAAATCATGTTTTAAAAACACGTCGGAATCGCATTCACATTCGCATGTTTGCCCTGATGTCTGTGCCATCAGCAAGTGTGACGTGTTCATAAGCGGGTGGTGGATGGGTGGGTTGGCGAGTGAGTACAGCCAATGGTGGCTGTGTGTTGTTGTTGTTATTCCTGGTGTTCCATAAGTGGTTTTACGGATAAGTGAACGCGTGACTGCTTCCCACGGCGTAACTTGGCCTGCGATCCAAATTTAAGTGAAAGCTTAATGAAGGTTATCCAAACACACACACACAAAACTTTGATTGAGAGGATTAGTTCGCAGGACTTTTGCTGTTCACTTTTAACTTTGAACTGCGGTGATTTTTGAAGTTAAAAGGTTCGTAATTTTATAATGATGAACAAAACAAGGATTTTATAATTTGTAAGTTTGTGGTTTTATCGGCAGTGAAGTTGATGGGGCATTTCCACTCTATTAAATAATTTAGTTGAAAGTATTGCATCTGTATAACTTTTGTTGCAAAGTATTTGGAAATTGAAAATATTTGGTTTAATTTCTTCAGTTGGCCTGGTTTCTTCATGATATGATATTTCAAAGAAATATAATATAAATGACCAAGAGGCCTGAAATCATTTGAGATAAAACGACAATACAATACGAACCGCTTGATATTTGTAAAAATTGATCATAATCGACACGGAGTGGGTTTGGAAAACATAGATTAGAAAAATTTGGATTGAGCCAAGTTTTTAAAAATCTCTATATTCCAAAATGATTCGAAATTTTTAATATTTTAAACAAAATTACAGTTGGATTTTTACATGTTTTAAAACCTTGTGTTAATAAACTAATGAAAAAAACAAGTAAAAACGGAGTTAAGTTCGGCCGGGCCGATCTTTATATACCCTCCACCATGGATTGCATTCCACAGAGGTTGTCGGTTTTCGTAGAAATGCAGTAATATTACAGGAAAATATAAATTTTGTAATACAGCCAAACTAAAACAAATACAAATATTGAAAAAATAATTTTATAAATAAATATAATATTTTAATTATTTCAAACCATTATTTATTTCAAATCAGAAAATATCTTATATTGATATTTTCAAAAAACTTAAATACCATAAATATTGGTAGATAGTAGGTGCTACAGTTGGTTGTATACGAATTTGGAAAAACTTTTTATTTTGCGTGTGTATGCATTCAGATGAATGTATACTCCGAATTTCGTGACTCTAGCTGCGGTCATTTGATTGGTACTATTTTTATCCCCTTTTTTCATTTTAACCCCAAAAAGTACGAATTTCGAAAAATTCGTCTATTTTCCGTGTCTACGCAGACAGAGGAATGTATACTCCGAATTTCATGACTCTAGCTGAGGTCATTTGATTGGTACTATTTTTATCCCCTTTTTTCATTTTAACCCCAAACAGTACGAATTTCAAAAAATCTGTTTATTTTAAGTATCGACGCAATCAGAGGAATGTATACACCGAATTTCATTTTTCTAGGTGTAGCTGTTTGGTTGGTACCATTTTTATCCCTCCGTACCCATTGTACCCCTTGAAAGTACGAATTTGGAAAAAACCTTTTATTTTTCATGTCTACGTAGTCAAAGGAATGTATACTCCGAATTTCATGACTCTAGGTGCGGTCATTTGGTTGGTACTATTTTTATCCCCTTTTTCTATTTTGAACCCAAAAAGTACGAATTTCGAAAAATCAGTTTATTTTCCGTATCTATACAGTCAGAGGAATGTATAGTCCGAATTTCATGACTCTAGCTGCGGTCATTTGATTGGTACTATTTTTATCCCTTTTTTTCATTTTAACCCCAAAAAGTACGAATTTTGAAAAATCCCTGTATTTTACTTGTCTATGCAATCTGAGGAATGTATACACCGAATTTCATTATTCTAGGTACAGCCGTTTGGTTGGTACCATTTACATCTCTCTATTCCCATTTTACCCCTTAAAAGTACGAATTTTGAAAAAATACTTTTATATTATGTATCTACTTAACTAGAGGAATGTACACACCGAATTTCGTGTTTCTAGCTGTTGTCGTTTAATATGTACCATTTTTATCCCTTTTTTACCCCCATTTCTCCCCCTACAAATAAGAATCACTTTATGGTGCACGTTTTTGCTATAAGGGAAATGCGCCAAAACCAAATATCCAAATAACCAAATATCAAGCAAATATAAATAGACATATTCCAAAAACATGCTTAAATACTCTAAAATATTAGGGATTATTATGGGTATTTTTAGTCCTTGTGAGGGAAAAATTTTTCCCTTTGGACCGATTTCGGCCCATTTCAATCCCAACCGATCTACGACTATAAGACGCATTTATGGAAAATTTGAACATTCTAGCTCCTTTCGTTTAGATGCTAGCGTGCTTTCAACAGACGGACGGACGGACGGACGGACATGGCTAGATCGTCTTAGAATTTTATGACGATCAAGAATATATGGGTCTCATGTCGATATTTCAAGGTGTTACAAACGGAATGACAAAGTTAGTATACCCCCATCCTGGAGGTGGAGGGTATAATAATCATTCTGAAGATTTTTGCAAACTCAAACACTTAGCTCGATAACCATAAATTTGACTTACACTGGATAATTATGCAGACTAAGTCCAAATTGATATTGCTTTTGGCGACAATTTTAAAAAAGATTTTTTTATTTTGAGTTCAATTTTAACATTTTATTTAGATTTTTTATCGCAGCTTAGTTATCCAGTCTTAAAGAAAAACAGCCATATTAACCGTTTTCATGATGTATATTTATTGTATTATGTATTTTTATTGGACTTCAATTCGTAAAATAATGAGAGATGTGAACTGGAATGACCAAAACTTGAATTTTTTGCATAAATTTAGTATTAATAAAAACTTCAAAACTACTAACGGATTTTTAAAAATAAAGCGACGTTTTACTATTTTTTAAATACGTTATTTAAATAAATGTTCAAGTTGTGTGGTTACCGAACAAAATAATGTGCAAAAACATTGCCAAAGTGGAAAAATTGCTAAAAAATTGTTTTAAAAATTTTATTTGGCGGACAAAAGCACACAGATTTCTCAAGTTTTCTTAAATAAGCTATATATGTATCTATTGAAAGCTTCAGCTTCATTTCACATCCCATGAGAAATCTGTTGATGAACAACTAAGTTACAGGTTTATAAGATAACAACTAAGTTATAAGTTTATAAGGAAATGTATGAAAATCTGGATTTCTACCCGTAACTCAAGATTTTGGGAGTGTCTGACAAATTTCAAATACAGATTCTTGTTCTACTCGATAATAACTGTCAGAAAAATAATATCACCTTCCAGAGCTTTTGCACTGTCGCACAGTGTATTCTACGATTTTCAAAGATTTTTCTATCCAATCATTTTTATTTTAAATTTTACACAAAAAAACATTAAAAATTGACAAAATACTATTTTTGTTTTCTCAACAACTTCGACATCTTCTTTAAAAAAGTAAGATTTAAATCTTTTTCAGCGCACTATCAAGTAAGTATTTGGAAAATTTCATCCGAATCGGAGAGAAGAGTCTAAAATTTGTGAGATCTTTGACTTCAAAGTTTTATTTTTGAGAAAACACTGCTTTATTTCTGTAACAAGGTGTGAATCAAGGAAATGTTAAATGCATTCATTCCAAATTTCATCCATAAAATTAGAACTCAAGTCACAAAATTGTGTTTCTGAGTTATTGAAGATTTACAGACACATTCTAAAACATTTATCACAGGTTTATAAGACGAATTTTCAATTTAAAAGTATACTTTAAACCAGAGCTGTTAAGTAATGATTAGTAATCGTAATCATTAGTAATTAGATTACTTCTTTTTAAGTAGAAGTAATGATTACAATACGATTACATTCAGTTTTATACGATTAGTAATTGATTACGATTACAAGTAATCAAAAAATAATCAGGATTACTTGCGATTACTGAAAAATAATCAAAAATAATCAAAAGTAATCAAAAATGAGTTCGACTACTTTAAAAGATTACTTTTGATTACTTTTGACTATTTTAGATTACTTTTGATTTTTTCTGTTCTCGTTCTTTTGCCAGTTAAAACCGAAAGGTAACGGAAGTACAAATTCCAATTCAATATAAATAAAATTAAAAAAATTAAATTATAGGTGAAAATGTCTCAAAATATTTTCGAAAGCGATTTTTCCGCAGACGACAGTACTGAGGATCCGGACTTTAATCCTGATTATTTTTTGATTATTTGTAATCGTAATCAATTAGTAATCAGAAATTGTTGAATAGTGGATTATATAATCATTACGATTCTTTTTAAAAAGTAATGTAATTGATTACTAATCGTAATCGAAATTTAACAGCTCTGCTTTAAACTTAATTTTAAATTTTAATGATATGAATATGGCAGTTAAAAATTACTTCTCCATGCAGTTGAACGCACAAATGAATTGTTTTGATACAATACCTTCGAAACTACTTTTTTTTCGATTTTAAAGTTTTTTTTATTTTTTTTAATTATTATACGTATTTGTTCATTTGATTTTAAACTTTTTCAGATTTTGAAAATTGAAAAAAAAAACGAAATTTCTTGCTTCGACTTTGTCGAATTGTTTATCTCACAGTTTAAGAGATTTAGCACTCGATTTTATTTTATTGGAAATTGTGGTTTCATAGCTTTATTATGGCGCCCAAACTGGGTTTATGCCAAATAAAGTTTGTTTGTAATAAATATTTAAAAAATAAATAAAAAATATGCATTTGGACCAACATATTTTTTCCTTTGAAAGCCTTTGAAGAAAAAAATACATTTTTATAAAGTTTGAAGGGTTCCCCGTTTTTGCAGGGTAACTTTTGACTATACGAAATTGCGTATTTGAGAGATAGTATACTTTCAGTGCAAAAAGTCAGGTTTTTACTCATTTTCCTCATTAAAAGATAACAAGTAAAAACGGCGTTAAGTTCGGCCGGGCCGAACTTTATATACACTCCACCATGGATTGCATTCCACAGAGGTTGTCGGTTTTCGTAGAAGTGCAGTAATATTGCAGGGAAATATATTTTTTTAATATAGCCAAACCAAATACAAATATAGAAAAATGAATTTTATAAATAAATATAATATTTTAATTATTTCAAACCACGCTTATAAGGTAATGCTACCAATACGTCAATTCAAAAAATAAATATTCTTATATTTATATTTTCAAAAATATTTTCAAAGCCAAAAAAATTGGTAGATAGCGGGTGCTACAGTTGGTTGTATTTCCATTCTATTTTAATTCCAAAAGTAAAAATTTTAAAATCCATTATCAGACGTACATAGTGCAAAATAACCTCACTTCATGATTCAACCAATTTTTGCCATAAAAGAAAAATTAAGAATTTGGAAAAAAAAACTTTTTATTTTGCGTGTCTATGCAGTCAGAGGAATGTATACACCGAATTCCATGATTACAGCTGCGGCCATTTGGTTGGTACCATTTTTACCCCCTTGACGTTTTTACGCAATTAGAATTTCATCATTCTAGCTGTAGTCGTTAAGTTGGTACTATTTGTATCCCTCTGTACCATTGCATCCCTTGAAAGTACTAATTTCAAAAAATTCGTCTATTTTGCGTGTCTACGCAGTCAGAGGAATGTATACTCCAAATTTCATGACTCTAGCTGTGGTTATTTGATTGGTACTATTTTTATCCCCTTTTTCATTTTAACCCCAAAAAGTACGAATTTTGAAAAATCCGTGTATTTTACTTGTCTATGCAATCAGAGGAATGTATACACCGAATTTCATTATTCTAGGTACAACCGTTTGGTTGGTACCATTTTTATCCCTCTATTCCCATTTTACCCCTTAAAAGTACGAATTTGGAAAAAATACTTTTACATTATGTATCTACTTAATTAGAGGAATGTACACACCAAATTTCGTGTTTCTATCTGTTGTCGTTTAATATGTACCATTTTTATCCCTTTTCACCCCCTACATATGTAAATATAAGAATCACTTTATGGTGCACGTTTTTGATATAAGGGGAATGCGCATACCAAATATCAAGCAAATATAAACAGACATATTCAAAAAAACATAAGCTAAAATATTAGGGATTATTATGGGTATTTTTAGTGCTTGTGAGGGAAAAATGTTTCCCTTTGGGCCGATTTCGCCCCATTTCAATCCCAACCGATCTACGACTATTAGACGCATTTATGGAAAATTTGAACGTTCTAGCTCCTTTCGTTTAGATGCTAGCGTGCTTTCAACAGACGGACAGACGGACGGACATGGCTAGATCGTCTTAGAATTTTATGACGATCAAGAATATATATACTTTATAGGGTCTCAGGTCGATATTTCAAGGTGTTACAAACGGAATGACAAAGTTAGTATACCCCCATCTTGGAGGTGGAGGGTATAAAAAAGATAAGCAAATTTCTTTTATCCTCATTTTTATGGCAATCAGAGTTAATTTGCTGGAACTATTCCGAAAAACCCCTAAAAATAACTGATATTGATTTTGTATATGGGTAGTAGTGCAACTCATTCAGGAGTAGACGTTGGCGTTGAACTCACATCAATGACTTTTCTTTACTTCTAGTTTTTTTGCCTGTGCTTTTTAAAATTTTACAAGTTTTAAAACCAATTTTCATAAAAAACTGTGGTTTCTACCACACCTAAATGCGGTAAAATATGGATAATACCCCCATATACCGAAGATAACACTTATATTAGGGCTGTTTTTATTTAAGATGTGTCAACTTAGCGACGTTAACAAAAATATAATAAAAGGTTAAATGTTCACTCAATATATGTGTTAACATTATCGCCAACAACAACATCAATGTGTATATATGAAACTAAAAAATTGTTGAATATTATGGAGGATAGTTCCAAAAGTTTTGTTGAATATTTGTTTAATACAAATAATATAGTAGGCGACAATGTGAAAAATATCTTTTCTTGAGTATAAAATTAATTCTTTGTCACAGTTTTTGTTATCGCCGCTTGTTATCCCAGCTTAAAGAATAACACCCTTATTAAATCTATTCACCCACAAATTTGTTAATAGGATATATTCAAATTACCTCAATAGCTCGTGAGAAATTAAGCTGTTGCCTTAATAAAAATGTGTTAATTTAGCATTCGCCCTGATACCTATGTTGGTATTGTTTAAAGATGACAAATAAATCCCATTCACACAAAAACTCCCAGTGAATTTATGCACTTAAGCGCTGCTAAGTACTCATGTTACAAATTGCGAAAAGTTGGCTTTTTTTGGTGTCATAAATATTTACTTCGAATAAAAAATGAACTGCGAACTGAAACAAAGCACAAAACACAACGAAACGAAATGAAACAAAGCCAAAGCACCACCTGCAGTGTTTATAATATCTGCAATAATTTGTTTTAAACTACAACAACACCCAACAAAATAAACTTTTTTCATATAGAAAAAAAAAAAACAAAAATAAATAAAATTTGTGTATAACTGTAAGTTAACATGAAACCCCCACTGTTTTAACATGGAAATATTAACAAAACAAACAACAAAATTCATTCCATTCACTTTTTTCTCGCCTTTTTTCCGTGATGTCTGGATGGATGGCTGGGTTGGGGGGCTGTTGTTTCTCCAACCTCCAAACATGCAAATTTAACATTAATATTAAGCAAAGACAACAAACTATGAACCAGAAATTCCCCCAAAAAACGTTAACAGGAAAAAATTGTACAAAAAAGCAGTTGAATATGATTTAAGTTCCTTCACTTGGCTTGGCTTGGCTGACAACGACATCGTGATATCGGCCACTGTCATGCCTGTCATAAAGGACACCCACCTTAAGGACGACCAGGCAAGAGATTGTACGAGGAAATCCTGTAAAACTGACTCATAAACTTTAACACATTAATGTTCGGGCCAATGCTTATATGTCGGTATGCACATATATATATATGAATCTGTATATAAATATGTATAAATGTTTGTGGGTATTTTGTATAAGAATACACTTAATGCAGACAGCGAGTGCCTCCGTCATAAAAGTAACTTAATATCCTGTTGGTGCTTCTAATGTAGACATTTTACTTGTGGCACCCTACAGTAACTGAGGCACCTTGTCAACAGATACTGGTAGCTTGATGCCAAGAAAAAAATTCTCAAAAACTATCATTAAAAAAAGTAAAATTATTTTTCACTTAATCTCGTTAATACTAAGTCATTATTTCTAAATTATATGTAATCGTCAGGGTAATGAGTTGTCATTACCTGGTAATGCAGAAGGTAATGAGTTATCATAACCTGTTATCAGAGGCGATAATGGGTTATGCTTATGAAGTTTTTGCAGGGATGACTTAGAATTCCTTAAATCATTAGATTATAGATGCTTTAAAACCCTATTTACTGACATTGCACAGTGGCTTAGAATCAAATTCCATCGGTCAAAATTCAATAACTTTTTTCTAGTAAACATTTTTGAGTTCTGTAAAAAACTGAAATTAGACAAGATCCCAAGGATTATTTTGAAATATTAAAATTGGATATATTTTAGAAATTAGGCCGAAAGGTAAAAACCTAGAATTAAAAATACAAAAAATGTGGGCAAATTAAAAGGCCATTGTGAAGGTGATTTCAATTGTTATTCATGTATACTAGAATGGGTCACGAAAATAAAATGCTGCGGTCATCTCCTAGAAATGAAGATGGGATTGTTTAATGATGAACTACAAAATATTTTGTCGCTGGGTCTAGCCGTCTGTGAGCTGAACGCTCCACACTGGTCCCAAATCCATTTTTTATGGCATAAAGTCGAAAAATAAACATACAGTCTTGTAATTTTGCACATTTGCTAGACATATCATACGAAAAAAATAAAAATAAAATTGGGCCGATCGGACCACGCCCACTACCACCTCCCATATAAACTCAATATATAACCAACATAATTATCCCCCTGTATTGGTACAGGGTGACCAAAAACAAAATTTTATGAAAGCTTAAAAGAATGAAGAGTTGTTTATTTTGACGAAATGTGTTTTTCTAAACATTATTACAAAAGCAAAATATAGCATACAAATAGTATACTTTAAGCTGCAATTTAAATAATTATTTCAAGAAATAAAGTAAAATGTATACATGTGTACAAAAAGGTGAATGATGTTGTATACCATTTTAAATGTACTTTCAATATCTTTTAAATAAAATATTGATGGGTCTCGTACACAAAACTTATTCAGAGATATAGTCATATATATGTCTATGGCTAATCAAAAACTGTGCTAAAATAAAATGACAATTTTTGGAGTTTGCCGAAAAATGCTGACGAGATATTAATTCCACCATAAACTACAAGTTCAGACGAACACTTTCCCATTTACACTTTGAGTCAAGTTGAGTCATACATATAACTTTTGGTCCACGACATTTATAGATTATGTTCTCTACAAATCACAAAATTACAATACCTATGAATACTTACAAGACCACAATAATCATAAAATGTTAAATATAATTTTTCAACTACTAACTCTTGCCGTCAATTTTCATAATATAGTCACTTTATTATTTTCTTTTTAAGTCTTGATTTTAATTAATTTGTAATACTGCTTTATATCAAAATTAATCCCACTTTTTTTGAACCGCAAAGTTTAAGTACCGTTCAGGCTTGTGGTGTTGCCACCTAATTTTCTCCAGTATAATTTCTTGATTGCTTGGAGTGATGCCAATTCCAATTTTATTTTTTTTTAATTTCTGCCAAAAAATACCTCTAAAAATCACGTTTTTCCCATGTAAGTTATTTATGTTGCATTTTTGCTCATTTTTTCTGAATTAATAGATCCTTGGAAGCACTTTAAATATATAATTTTATTCTCTATTGGTCGTAGTAATGGACGTTTAGATTGATTTTTCTGTGGTTAGTCAAAGTCACAACTAAAAACTAATATTTTTTATATTTTTTTAAATTTTTATTAAAATTAAGTTGTTTTTCTTAGGTACCTTTAATATTTGTAATCTCATTTTGGACATATTATTCCGATCGTACCCGCTTATATGTTCAATTAAAGATAATTATGTCTACAAATTATGTGAATTACACTTTCACATAGAGACAGTGGTTTAGAAACAGCCTCCAAAAATTTAGGAAAAAATAATTTTATTTACAAAATAAAAAAAATATATAAAAATAGTGTCACGAAAAATCATAAATAAAGGGTGATTTTTTAAGAGCTTAATAACTTTTTTTTAAAAAAAAAACGCATAAAATTTGCAAAATCTCATCGGTTCTTTATTTGAAACGTTAGATTGGTCCATGACATTTACTTTTTGAAGATAATTTCATTTAAATGTTGACCGCGGCTGCGTCTTAGGTGGTCCATCCGCTTAGTCCAATTTTGGCATTTCCACGTTTTTGAGTAACAGAGACCCAATTGGTGCGAACGGCGACGAATCGAAAATTGGTGGTCATCATTAACACTGGCCGATACAGCTGCGATATTTTCTTCAGTTCGCACTCTACGTAAGCGTGTTGGTGGTTTAATGTCCAACAATGTAAATTTGGTGCGAAATTTAGTCACAATAGCCGCTTCAGTGGGTCGATTAAACTGACCATAAAATGGAAGCGCGCAATGAACTTTCTTAACAGAGCACGCATTTTGATAATAAAATTCAATAATTTGCAAGCGTTGTTCGTTTGTAAGACGATTCATGATGAAATGTCAAAGCATACTGAGCATCTTTCTCTTTGACACCATGTCTGAAATCCCACGTGATCTGTCAAATACTAATGCATGAAAATCCTAACCTCAAAAAAATCACTCTTTAATTGAAAAAAAAAATATTTTTTAATAGCTAACATTTTAGCGCAAAAGAATAATCTTTATCTAAAAATATACTGACATATCATTGACCAAGCCAGGGTCATGAAATTTTCAGGATAGTTTCCAAATATGACGTAAACGCCGACTAAGAGAGAGTTTTGCGAAAATCGTACTTTTAGGGGGTAAAATGAAATTCGTGAAATTCGGTTCGGTTCTTGCACTTACCATGCAAATAGGGATTTTTCGAAATTTGTACTTTTAAGGGAGGAAAGAGACAAAAAATGGTACCAATTTAAGTATTGCAGCTATATTTGTGAAAATCGGTATTTACATTTCTCTGACAACGTAGACTTGCAACATAAATGGATTTTTTCAAATTTGTACTTTTAAGGAGCGAGTGGAACAAAAAGGGATACAAATGGTACCAACTGAAGTATTACAGCTCGAATCGTGAAATTTGGTGTATAAATTCCTCTTATCACATATAAGCACAATATAAATGCATTTTTGATCTTTTAAATGGCGAGCGGGCCAAAAAGGGATGAAAATGGTACCAAATAAAGTATTGTAGCTAGAATCGTGAAATTTGGTGTGTAAATTCCTGACCACGTAGAAGTGCAATAAAATTGTTTTTTTTAATTTGTACTTTTAAGGGGAGCGCGTTACAAAAAGGGATAAAAATGGCACTCTAATTGCGTAAATTCGGAACATAAAAGGATTCAGAATTTGGACGAAAGTAGATAAATGTAGTGCCAAATAAAGTACATGCTTTTAGGGAAGCGATAATACATGTTATAGTGATTTTTCAATATGTATATTTTATTCAAGAACAATCATAATTTCTGAATTTATATATAGATTTTCTTTAAGTAGTCCTTGTTTTCTTGCCTAGTATAAACTAAAATAAAACATTGTGTTGTCTAATTTATAAATGGATTTTTCGCGCTATTTAAACAAAAATTAAAAGTTACGATTTTTAAAAAGAAATCTCTTGCGGATACAAGAGTATATTTTTTCCGATATATTTTAAAAAAAAAATGATGATTACATATAAACATATATTTGTTTTTCGAAAATATAATGATGATTACATATAAACATTGGTTTTTAAAAATTAAAAAAATACCATAATTTTTTTTTAATATAATTTTCGAAGTTATAATGACAAATACGAAAGAAAATGTTATATAGGACCCTTCGACAAAATTTTTGTTGCATAATCTTATTTGACCAATGAATTTTGCTGCACCAAGAGTAAAAATTAATATTTAAAGTGCTTTAAAGGCTCAATTAATTCAGAGAGAACAAAAATTCAACATAAAACCTACACGGAATAAAATATTTTGCAAATTACCATTAAACAAGCCAAATTTTATTTACCTGAGGTGACTGGAAATTACGTTTTTGGATGGACCACGACCCAGCCTAATACATATTTATATACATTTATTTCTATGGGGTAGCATATTTTGGTTTAATCTGTATAACTGTCATTTGTTAAGAATAAATGTGTCTGTGTGTGCTCGATGGTACCTCTACGCCTCGGACTTTAAAAATCCTAAAAGAAAAAGTCCAATGGCTTTAAAACCCACCGTTGACACACTACGAATGCACTTGTTTCTCAAGAAACACCTCTAGATTTTCTGAACCCCAAAAGCGACCATTTTTTCGATTAACGAAGCCATCGACATGAAAATGAGGCTCACCAATGAAGGTAATATTGTTCGAAAACTTATTATTTTCAAAGTATTTCTCCACTATTTATAGACCTGAATTGCAAGCAGCAATGTATATCTTGTAATTTGTCATGTTGCAATGAAAGACCAGCATTTTCGATTAAAAATGGTCTGATTATCAGGTTGTGCATGAATTCGTTTGATACAAACCACTCGTGAATATTCTAAAATCGAAAGGCGACAATTTCGTCGATTAACGAAGCCATCTACACTAAAATTAGCTTCGTTGCGGTTCATATTTCTCAAATTTTGCTCGACAATGAGAACACAATCGTCTAAGAGCTGGCTATACTGTCTGGCACCTAACTTCAATGTACAGCCCATTCTAGTCTACCTTGACCATCTCATTTCATTCGATTTATAACCAAAACGTTTTCTTTTTGGCTAAAAACCACAAACATACACACACTCACTTGCAGTAAGTACATATATTTGTCCGAAAAACAAATTCGAGGCTATTTTTATGGCTTTTTCTTTTAGAAAGCAACCGCACGACAAGAGCCATGGGGCCAGGCAGGGGGAGGTCGAAAGAAACCTCAGCAAAAAGCAAAAATAAAACACAATCACTTACGATATGACGATGGTGGTATTTGTTAAACCCTGGCATTTGGTGTTAATTTTCGGTTAGTTTTCTATGCCAGCACCACAGCAAAGCAACTTAAAGACATGCAAACCGAGGGAAACACTCCTCTTAAGAAGTTACGACCACAGCCAAATACATATCCAAGTCGAAAGTTGCGGCCAGCGGAATAGAAAAATACGTTTTTTATGATTTTATGACATTTTTATGATAGTAAATTTAAGACACGCCAATTGTCAGTCATTCATTCAGTCAGTCAGCCAGTCAACTATGGTCATATTTCTCCACGTTTCATTTCCTAGTTTTCACCACCACCACAACTCCAATCCACTCTACTGCAGAGCAAAGGAGGTTGAGGTTGGTTCTAGAAGAACGAACACACCTTAAATGTGGAAATTATGGAAATTGGAAGAGAAGCCGAGGCAGAGGCAGAGGCCATGTATTCGTAGTTTAATTATTCTTGGGTTAGGTTAAATTAAAGTGAAAACTCGCGTTTAATTTATGGCCCAACTTAAAGGGCAGAGCGTCAAGGCATGGGTTCAGATGTCATGTCAATACCCGGTAAAGTATCGTCTTAAACCACAGACGACTAATTTCATGCAAATAAACTTCAAGCGAGAGAGAGTAGCCCCACCCCACTCCACCACAGTGAAAAATTGAAAATTATGAAAGAGTTTCATTGCAAACAAGAATGTCTAAACTATGGTATTGAGCTCCATCAATTTTCCCAATTCTTTTGTTTACCTTCGTCTCTTGTTCGTCTTTTTTGTTGTTGTTGTTAATGGCCTGTAATGAAGTGAACTTCATGTTGCTTTCATGTTGGCTGGCATGGAGCTGCCTGTTAATTGCCACAACAATCGACAGAGTGAAACTTAAAAACAGACATCCTAAAGTTTAAGGACCCTTTTAAAAACAGCAGGGTTGTATAAACAAAATACAACACCAGCAACACCGGCAATAAAACTAAAAGAGATATAACTTAAACAGACACACACACACACACAACAAACAATTAAATGCATTTATGCTACAATTTCAAAATGTTATTTTTGTTGTTGTTAATGTTGAAAAGAACAACAAGATGATGAGGCAATAAAACCCCAAAAACACACACTCGCTCGCCTGTAATAAAAGTCTCAGCCGGCGGTGGGAGAAAGGCAAGACTTCATAGGCCGCTGTTGCTTTTTTAACAAGACTCGAGAAATAAAACACACGGCAGGTGATTTACATGCACTAAAACGAAACAGAAAAAGAATCTTTCGACAAAAAAATAAATATAAATCTTTTTTAAACATCATTTTAACACAAACCATTCATCTGAACTAAATGCACTTTGTCTTCTGGCAGAGGAACACTTTTTACCCACCACCCAAAACACTCGAAGAAATAGGGGAGCCAGAGAATGTTTAAATACCAAGACCATAAATAACAAAACGATTGGACAATTGTATAAGTAAATAATTAAATACACAGCAAAAATAGAGTACCCGAAGAAGTGAAAAAATGTTCATCTTGTGAATCGGAAGTAGTGAAAATTGGATCCCATAGGAGGATGTCCTTTATTTTGAAAGACTTAAAAGTTATTTTGCAGTGTTGCAAAGGAACCAAAGTTTTCATAAAAAATCCGCCGATATCGGGTATAGAACAGCGAACCTTTGGGTTGATACTACGGCACTTTAATCATCTCAGCTATCCTCTGTTCACGCAAAGAAATAATATGTTTGGGGTGATCATAATGAAACATGCATGATTGGAGTTATGATTGTAGCCAGTCATATTATAGTTATCATGTTATGATCCCAATAATCATTGTATGATCCCCACTCAATCATAATATTGTCCCTTGATAAAAGTATGATTGATCTGTGACTATAGAATTGTTGGTCAATTATCATATTGTGGTCATAACAATCATATTCGCATTATACAATTGTTGCAACAATCACATTTTTATTTTTAAGGATCACAATCATATTATGATAAAATATCAACTATGTTATGCTGCAGAGAACATATAATGGTCGCCGTGATCATGTTCAACCATACTTTTTCTTTGCGTGTTGTAAGTGGGGAATGAATAAAGTAAACCATTTCGTTCGTTAGAACTGACAATAGGAAACTTAACGAAATAATTATTTAATATACAATGCAAATACCTAATAAATTAAGTTAGTATTAAATATGTTAGCACTACTTAATTTTACTGCCATTATGTAGTGTTAATAATTAATAAAAAAATAAATATTTGAAGTACTTTAATAAAGCAATAAATTGTAATGTTAATAATTAATAAAAAATAAAAATAATAAAGCAATAAATTTGTATTTTGTAAGCACAAATATTTAAATTGGTAAAATTATACAAAATTTACGATTATTTATTTATTAAAGTAATACAAAAGTTTTTGGTCCGAGCCTCGATTCGTACCAGAGACCTTCTGGGTGCAATGCGGACATCTTACCTATGTGACCCCATACCAAAAATTCGTTCCCATTTACTTGTGAAAATGCTATATTACATATGTATATTATCGAACTTGTTTAAAAGAACTTCCTCGAAAGCGGGAAAATGTGATACCTACGAAGTTACTTCAGTTTTTTGCTACGTATTAAATAAAAAATAATTATTATATAATTATTATGTAATTAAATATAATTAAATACTTGAATAATAAAATAATTGAATAACTTAATAAATTTAAAAACTATTTAATAACTTAACCATATAATAAATTAATAATTTATATTTAATTAATTTTATAATTTAATAATTTAAGACATTAATAATTTATTTTTTTTAATTACTAATTAATTTAAAAATAAAATAATAGAAAATAATTGAATATACAATCATTCAAATATTTTATTATTTTAATTATAATTATTAATAATTGAATGGTTGTAAATAATTGTTTGATTAAATGTGAATGTGAGAAACGAGATTAACTCGGGTAGTTAATTGTTTTTTTATGATAACTTGAAATTGTTTTGTTGGATTTTTATACCCTCCACTAAGGTATTATGTCTTTGTTACAGCCAAAGGTACCGATCGACTTAGAAACAGTTTTTGAATCGATCTGTCCGACCGTCGTAATTATCGTCCTATCCTACACAAAATTGCCACAATTAAGTTTTGCGGTCAAGGACGGATGCTATTTAACTTGAAGCAAATCGGTTCAGATTTACTGGGAGGCTGATGAATGATCCTCAATTGAAAAAATCAAATTACTTTTTGTTTAATTCAGATGTATAAACTATTTCTTCTTTGTTCATTTGACATCTAATACATATTTATTAACCCTTTTCAACGGGTTTTAAAAATAATAGTCGGTGGCGCATGTGCAAAATTCATTATTCATTACTTCCTGCAGAGCTGTAGTAAGAATTGTCTCAATTGTTGTTTGAATGCATTGCTTAAATTCATCAATTTTTTTTGACTTGTTTTATAAACATCCTGTTGAAATAACCCCACAAGAAAAAGGTAGATGAAGTGAGGTCTGGAGACTTTGGGGGCCAACGATTTTCTAGAAATCAGCTTATTGGGGAACTTTCGCAGCAATTCTCTCATAGCAGGACCTGGCTATGGTCCTGCCCAAGTCGCATCATCCTGTTGAGACCACACAGTGTTGAAAGGGATTCACTTTCGATGCAGTTCTGCAAAGAAAAACTCCTTTAATAGCAGCATTAGTAGCATGGTAGCAGCATCCATCAGTCACCCTACATTGTGATGTTGGGTCTTATCGGTCCTTCATAAAAGACACATGCGAAAATCCTCACCGAATTGAATTATAATGGCGTGGAAAGTGGACTTTAACCTTTCCTTATCTTTGTATTTTTTGCGTTGATCCGAATATTGATCCACTGTGTTTTTTAATCCAATATTTATTTACAATATAATGTTTTACAAAAATGATTGTGCCCCGCGCCAATAATGGCTTTTTGGAGCAAGTTGGCAACAAAATACTTATATTTACAAATTTGTATACGTATTTTTAAATTATATATAAAAATTAATTATTTTGCTATAACAACGAATTGTTTTTCAATTTTTTTGCCGAGGTGCTGTATATAAATCGGATGTACTTTAGCTTTCCAAACTCAAAAATAATAATACAAATTTTTATGGATTTTTTTTATTTTTTTACTAAAATTCCAATTGCCTCTGAATGTACCTTTACTATTTGTACTATAAGTCCGACAACACGTCCGTTTATATATTCAATTAAAGATAATTATGATGGTTGCAAATATTGTCAATATATTTTTCACATAGACGTAGTAGTTTTGGAGCAGTGTCCTAAAAATTGAGAAAAAATTGGTTAAAAAAATGATGGCTCGAAAAAACACTTAAAAATAGAAATAGAGCATAAATAACATTCAAATGAAGAAAACAATGCTTATGTGTACAATATCTATAGATAAAAGCCGATAGCTTTAATCAAATCATTATTTTATAAATATTTAGTTAAATAGTGCGAAAACCCACTTACTACTTAGATAACTGAATATTTTGTTCAATTTTATAATAGATGGGATCCTAGCGAAGAAAACAACAATAGAAAATCTATAGACAAATGTTATGGCCCTTATAATGTAAATATAAGTAAATGTATAAAATGTAAATGTAAGGGAATTTAAAAAAAAATTACCACGTTTTTGCTTGCCTTGATTTAATCATACGTGAAAACGGCAGGTACTTCTACAAGATGGGCCATAACTTCTCCATAGGCTTTGCTTTCTTATTTAACCAAAAATTCTAAAAAATATAGTCATAAGAGTCATAATTTCTATATTTATCCATCCATATATCGTTTAAATATAGACATTAAAAAATAAAATATATATTTTTAATGCTTTTTTATTTTTTTTTGTGCCAACAAAAAATATTTTTTTGAAATAAAAAAATGTTCTCAATTTTTTTGAAACTATTCCTAAACTAATGAATCTAAGTGAAATTGCAACATTTTTTGAAACTATTCCTAAACTAATGAATCTAAGTGAAATTGCAACATTTGTAGCCATCCTAATTACGTTTCGGTAAATATATATGGACAGCCATTTAAATTTTTAAATTAGAATTGGCTATAAAAAAGTTCAGATAATTTTTTCAAATTTCTGGTTTTATTGGAATGGTTGAACTTTGTCATTTAATCATTCATATGACTACTACGACTGACTCGGCAGTACCTCATCCGATCGACCCAATTTTTCAGCACATGGCCCAATGATGCTGCCAGCCCAAAATCCACACTAAACTGTGACTCTTTGTGGTCTCTGAACCCCATATGCGACAATTTTGCTTATTGACGTAGCCACCGAGATGAAAATGAGCTTCATGAAGGCCAATCTCTTCTCGAAAATTTTCCACGTAAATTTCTCAGTTTGCGTTAAAGACTTACTACTTTGTAAATAAGTTTTTAATATTTCCCAATTTTGTTCGGGCGTATAGCGTCCCATTTTGCAAATGTCCAAAAGTATTGTTTTTTTTTAATTAAAATTTTCTCAATTTTTTGGAGATTATTTCTAAATCACAGTTTCTATGAGAAAATGAAATATTTGTAGCTATCATAAATTCCTTTAATTGAACATATAAGCTAGTGTGATCGGACTTATATTTCCAAAATGAGAGTTCAAATATTAAAGGTACCTTCCACAAAAATCGAAATGTTATTATTCTTATTACTCATCAATATTTTTTATATATATACACATAATTTTCGTGGCATAGTGTAATGAAACAATTCAAGAATTGAATGAATATTGGCAAATAGATTAATTTTATGAGAACTTGAAAGTTTTTTTAATTTTTTTCTTTTGTTTTCATTTGTCTTGTTGAATTTTTATTTTTTGTGCTGTTCCGAAAAATGCTCCACTGTGTTCTTTAGCAACATCGTTGCTTGAATATTTCAAGCAGCGTAGTGTTATCAATTTTTTTATTATATAACAATGTCAGGCTGGGAGGGAACATTTTGAAAAAATGATAATCTCTTGCTTTGAACTATTTATTTTGCTTGGGTTTACACCGAAAACTGCATATGGTGGGGTAACACTCGGAAATTCAGCAATTTCCACTCGTTCTTGGGATGCACAATATCACGGCATATGCAATGAATGGATTGGCTCGTTGGGCTGGCTGGCTGCTTGGCTGAATGCAACTTAACACATCCCAGCGGGTATGTGTGAAAGGCATTTAAATCATTTCCATAAATGTTTCCAAGCGTATGGCATATAAACAACCCAGAAAATATGCCAACCTTTCGTTTTTTATTGTTGTAGTTGTTGTTGGTATATTCCGATCACTTTGAAGAAGCACAGAAAGGGAACACAACGTAAACATTCCACACTATCGCAGCACCACACCCAATACCGCTTAAAAATGAAATGAAATCAAATGAAATGGATGATCCTCTTTTTGTATTTTTTTTTGTGGAGAACGTGCGTTTGTGATTTCTGGGATAACCAAAAGTCTCACGTCATCCCGATGATAACTTAAATGCCTCAATAACACATAAATCTTGCGATGATATACAACATGCAACATAATATGACAACAACCAACGCGTTTGCATTGTGTTCCACTTCCACTTCCATGATCATGGGCGTCAAAGGAACTTAATTTCCTCGAAAAGCATAAAATATGAATTATAACCGACATTGAAATCTGTCCCGTGCGTTTAATTTGAATGTTGCGATGTTGTCACCAGAGACAACAGTTTTGACACCCTTTCCCGCTCCTCCCCTTCCAACCGCATTTCAGCCGAAATCCCCAAATTGTCATGTGAGTTTTTCGGGTTGACAATGCGGTCTGGTCTGGTGGTGTTGTGTGGTTCCGCCGCCGTCATGTTTCCACTTTAAATTTCGGCTGTTTTGTTGATGTTTATTTTTAATCAAACTGTGATTCCTGATTGTGTTGCACATTTAGCCGAAAACTCTCTCCTCCCCTTATCGCCCGGCTGGTGGTTGGTGGGGGAAACCGTTTGGGTGGGGAATCTGTTTATATTTTTTAATTGCATTCCCCAATTTTTCGTTGGCTTGTTATGGTTTTTCTTTTATGATTTCACTGCCGATGACATTAATGAGATTTCTCGAATTTTCATTCTTGTGTTGAAGTCGTCAATCGTTTTAACATAATTTCGGGGTTTTATTTTATAACACATCATAAAATTGAATCATATGAGCTGAGCATATGTCGATGTTGTATAAATATCTCTGCGATAGTTTTCAAACAATGCCAAGAATGTTACCAAATACCACATAATTCTTAGACCCTAGAGGAAATCAGGCCATACAATATATCTTCTCAATAATAAATATGCAATGCCAATCATAAACTAGTGGCCTTTTCATTTTCCCCTTGCGGTCATAAAGTGCTCACAAAGTTCAGCAGAGACTGACCCATCTCTCATTCATATGAGTTTGAAGGTAAATCATAGATCCCCACCCTGTAACGACTGCAAAACTATCAGGCGATTAGCGAATCACAGAAAAGACGTGATTATAATATGAGGATGCCAGAGCAAAAACAATTTATGAATATTATGATTACCGTTGTTTGTTTGTATAGACGGGATATACCGTACAACAACAACCTTTGCATTGTTGCGAGCACATGCATAACATTGAATTGGCAAAGGGAAATTTTAGTGTGTCGACTTAGTTCGGTGGAATATTTTGTTTATCAGCGCTTCTCATTTGTCATATGTAACCGCTGGTACTAATATGAACCCTGATTTGAGTCAAAGACATACATTCGTTGCGAAAGTTCTGACGAGATGGGGTAGCGCCCATCGAAACTGCGCAGTCAACATTTAGCTGCAACAATAAAGGTCTCCCTTTGCCTTTTTGCTAATTTTGGGTTTTGCTGAAGACTTCAGCACAACCTTTTAAGGTTTTAAGGTCCAAAAAGTGGTAATGGCAATTTCAACTCCTGAAATTAAGATTTTTTTAATCATGAGAGTGCAGTATTTCTTGGTTGCAGTATGGGAAATTTGGTGAAATCAAACTTATTAAACGTTTCTAAAAATAAATTAAAGTTAAAATTAAATTTAGACGGATTTTTATGTGATTTGTAATTGTTGATTTCCTTCTCAGTTTCGGGTTGTTTTGGATAATTATATAAGCTCTAGTTCTATCTAATATTAATATTTTAAATAAAATGAAACTACAAAAATATACATTTTAGACCTAAAATATATAAAAAATTAAATATTAAATTTTAAAGTTTCAAAAATCAAAAATATGTTTATTGGAAATTCGAGTTCTAGAGCAACTATTTTTTTAATTCTTTTTGATGAATATTGGTACTACAAATTGGGCATATAAAAATATATATTAAGTCCAATCTTGGAATAAATTAGTAACATTCAAAAATTTATTTAGTAAAATTAATACCACCAAGATCTCGGAAAAGGAATATTTGGTCAGAAACTGTGGAAAGAAAATTCAAAATATGAGTTAAATTTATTTTTTTTATATTTGGTAAATCCTTGATTTATTTCTTATGTTCAATATTACATAGTAATAGTTTTTGAATCTTACTTCTCACAATAAACTGAAAAATTGCTATTTTCATTTCGACGATTTTCAAACAATAATTTGACGATTTTCAAATAATATTTTGACGATTTTTGGACCCCGAATTTGATGAATTACACAAAACACTCGCCATCCTTTCACTGATTCAACTCTAGAAATATGTAGTAGACAAGCGAACTTTGGCGACAAAAAAACATATTCTGTTCAACGGCTTCGCTAATACGCTAAATTACCACAATTTGCGGATAGAGTGTAATAAATAGCAGCATGAAAATACTAAAAAATCTGACTTTTTGCACTAAATGTATCCTATCTTGCTGGGGTGAAATATTGTGCTGGCAAAAGTGACCCTGCAAAAACGGGAAACTCTTCAACCTTTCTAAATATGTATTTTAATCTTGAAAGTATTGCGAAGGAAAAATCTAAAATTTTTTTCAAAAAGGTATGGTATATTATAAGTATTTATTACAAATAAACTTTATTTGGCACAAACAAAGTTTTGAGGCCGTGATAAAGCGATTGTAACATCTCTTTAAATGTCAGAGAAACAGTTCGACTAAGTCGAAAAAATAAATTACTTTTTTTCAATTTTCAAAATCTGAAAAAGGTGAAAATCTGCAATACGAAAAAATTAAACATTTTTTCTGCGCATTATGAACAAATAATGTTAAAAAACTGAAAACAAAAAATTTTCTTTAAAATCTAAAGTAGCTGTTATTTTAGAAGTTGTGAAGGTTTGCAGTTTTGAAAATTAATTTTTTGACCCGAATGAACACATTTTATTGTACTTTTGCTCGTAGGGCCGTTATTTAAGAAGTTATGAAGGTTTAAAGATTTGAAAATAACTTTTATTTTTTTTAAATAAAATTTAAATTTTTTGACCCGAAAAAAGTGATCACAGATTATTGTCCTTTTGTTCGTAGGGCCATTGTTTTAGAAGTTATGAAGGTTTTGAAAATGAATTTTAATTTTTTGAAATAAAATTTTAATTTTTGTCCTTTTGTTCGTAGAGCCTTTGTTTTAGAAGTTATGAAGGTTTTGAAAATGAATTTTAATTTTTTAAAAATGAATTTTAATTTTTTGAAATAAAATTTTAATTTTTTGCACCGAAAATGTGATCACAGATTATTGTCCTTTTGCTCGTAGAGCCATTATTTTAGAAGTTATGAAGATTTAAAATTTAAAAAAAAAATATTTTTTTTTAAATGAAATTTAAATTTTTTGAAATATAATTTTAATTTTTTTAAATAAAATTTTAATTTTTTTGATCAGAAAAAAGTGACTACAGATTATTGTCCTTTTGCTCGTATGGCCATTATTTTAGAAGTAATGAAGGTTTAAAGTTTTGAAAATAAATTTTAATTTTTTTAAATTAAATTTCAATTTTTTGAAATAAAATTTTAATTTTTTGACCCGAAAAAAGTGATCACATTTTTTGAACCGAAAATGTGATCACAGATTATTGTCCTTTTGCTCGTAATGAAGATTTAAAGTTTTGAAAATAAATTTTAATTTTATGAAATACAATATTAGTTTTTTAAAATAAAATTTTAATTTTTTGAAATAAATTCGAATCGATTAAAATTTTGAAAATAAATTTTATTTTTTTTAAATAAAATTTTAATTTTTTGAAATATAATATTAATTTTTTGAAATATAATTTTAATTTTTTGACCCGAAAAATGTGATCACAGATTATTGTCCTTTGCTCGTAGAGCCGTTATTTTAGAAGTTATTAAGGTTTAAAGTTTCGAAAATTAATTTTAATTTTTTGAAATAAATTCGAATTTTTTTGACCCCAAAAAAGTGATCACAGATTATTGTCCTTTTGATCCTTGGGCCATTATTTTAGGAGATATGATGGTTTAAAGTTTTGAAAATGAATTTTAATTTATTGTGTGAAATAAATGATCACATATTGTTAATTTTTTGAGCCGAAAAAAGTGATCGCAGATTATTTTCCTTTTGATAGAAGGGTCGTTAACTTTTTGAAAATGGATTTTAATTTTTTGAAATTATTTGGGCTGATTTCTAAAATATATCCAATCTGCAATATTAATAATAATCCTTGGTTCCTTGTTTAATTTAAATTTTTTTACAGAACTCAAAAGTATTTGCTAGAACAAATGTTATTGAATTTTGGCTAATGGATTTTGATTTTGAACCACCGCGGGGAGTTTTTTATGACTTTAGGATTTTCGGCGTTTTTGAACGAACATTTTTTACGACGGAAATTTTGTTTTTTGGTAATGGAAATGATTAATTATACACACTTTGGCCCATATACGAATTTCGTGTCCTGTGTGGGGATAACTCATCAGTGGTAATCAGTCGTATATTTCTAAATTTGGTGATCTTTCATGCTGCCTCAAACCATTATCTATGATTTCTCAATTCGTAAATGTTGCACTGTCTTATCCTTCCTGCAGTCTACACTAGTTGTGGAAACTCTTCTTCGAATTTCGTGCACAAACTATTCCACATTTTCCCCAATGAGTTGAAAATTCAAAAAAAACAAAAATGCCCCCCATCAACCATTTCCCCGTGGGGCAAGGATATCCAGATATTGTAAATTTCCATTTTAATATAGTTGTCATTAAAGCTACGTAATGAGTCATTACATGTCATTTATGTTTGGCATGTTAGTGCAACAAAACGCAAACATGATTTACTGGCAACATCAACAAAACGTACAACGACAACGGCAACGGCAACAGACACTTGACAGTTTGTTCACGTTGCCACTATGCGTCCTCCTCCTTCGTAGCACACACTCACTCAGCCAATCGTGCTCGTTACTCGTTTTTGTGCAAAGTAATTGCTCATATTTTTTGACAGCGTCACAACAACAGCCCCCTTCCCCAACACCGCCAACACCAACACCACCAACGTGCAACACGATAATAACATAATTTTGTAACACTTTATGGCGTAGAAACCGACAAAATTGCCACTCGAGCCCAGCCCGTTCGCTCGCCCTTTTGCTGCAAAATCGCCTGGAAAATATTTTACGATGTTTGCCCTGGACTCTTGTGCTCCTCTGCGGGCGATGGTCGCTGTCTGTTCTGCCGCATTCGGCATAATGAAGTCGTTGGTGGAGCAACAATAAAAACTGTCAGTTTAGTTCAGTTTGTCATTAAAAACATCATTGACGGGCAGTGAGTGAGTGGAGTGAGTGAGCGAGTGACTGGTATGCGATGGCTGTCATGTTGCACTTGTTGGTGGGGCACTTGCGCCAGTGATGTCTCAGTGGTAGTCACTGTTGTTTTGTTGTATTCAGCATAAATTATGCTGTTGATGCCGATGATTGTTGATGTTTCTGATGGTGATGATGCTGAAAATCATGATTTCCATTTGATGACGACAACGACGAAGACGATTCTGATGATGAGAATGGTGGACGGCTGGCTGGGAATGCGGAGCAGGATTCTCATTTGTTGTTGTTGTTGTTTTTTTCAAGCACATCAATTTGCTTCAATGAGTGTCAATACAAAACAAAGTGTTGCTGCCATTGATGCAATTGTTGTTTTACATTTTTGCTTTTTATTGTAATACTGAAATTGTTGTTTGCTTGTGCAACAACATCATTATTGCAGCGTGATTCGTCCTTTTCAGTGGCATGAAGTTGCACGAAATTTCCGTGCAAGTTTGTACGCGTGAACAGGAAGTGGAAATGACGACCGAAACGTGAAATACGTTTACGGTTTTGTGATTCGAAGAGGGGAACTTTAAAAAGTCAGATATAAAGAGTGATTTTTTTGAGGTTAGGATTTTCATGCATTAGTATTTGACAGATCACGTGGGATTTCAGACATGGTGTCAAAGAGAAAGATGCTCAGTATGCTTTGACATTTCATCATGAATCGTCTTACAAACGAACAACGCTTGCAAATTATTGAATTTTATTATCAAAATGCGTGCTCTGTTAAGAAAGTTCATTGCGCGCTTCCATTTTATGGTCAGTTTAATCGACCCACTGAAGCGGCTATTCGGGCTATTGTGACTAAATTTCGCACCAAATTTACATTGTTGGACATTAAACCACCAACACGCTTACGTAGAGTGCGAACTGAAGAAAATATCGCAGCTGTATCGGCCAGTGTTAATGATGACCACCAATTTTCGATTCGTCGCCGTTCGCACCAATTGGGTCTCTGTTACTCAAAAACGTGGAAATGCCAAAATTGGACTAAGCGGATGGACCACCTAAGACGCAGCCGCGGTCAACATTTAAATGAAATTATCTTCAAAAAGTAAATGTCATGGACCAATCTAACGTTTCAAATAAAGAACCGATGAGATTTTGCAAATTTTATGCGTTTTTTTTTTTAAAAAAGTTATCAAGCTCTTAAAAAATCACCCTTTAGAATGTCATGTTCTCTAATTCTACATATATGAGGAGACGTGGATCTGGTTAAGGAATTTTCGTATGTCTGCTGCAAAATCTTTCTTCTTAAACCTGATGACTGAGTAAATTGCGTGGAATTTAGATTTGGACATCAATTGATCCTTTGACGACTAGCCCAAGGATTGTCCAGGTGAGTGATAAATCAAATATAATTTATAGAGGAGGCTAGGGGTAACAACAATTTAGTTGGCGGTAATTCTCTATTCCTCCTCAGGAGGGAGCAAGATGGTTCATGCAGTACATATGTTCCTCTGCTTCAAAACATCCCGATACTGTTTCGGTCTCTAAAATGTTTTCGATTATGTTTTTTATATTTGTTTAATATCATTATTTTTAGCATTAAATACATACATATTGAAAAAAAATGTTCCGATTTTTTGAGGCAAAAAATCTAATTTCTAACCAAAGGTATTAAAATAAAATTTTACAGT
The DNA here is from genome assembly GCA_947397865.1 of Polietes domitor. Classification (NCBI taxonomy): domain Eukaryota; kingdom Metazoa; phylum Arthropoda; class Insecta; order Diptera; family Muscidae; genus Polietes; species Polietes domitor. The sequence continues at coordinate 171,913,574 of OX377621.1, read as the reverse complement.
CCTTAATGGGTTAGAATTCTAAAAATCACAATTAGCGATCAGTACATTTCCAGCGAGCCCTTTCAAATCGGACCAAAAATTGGAAGTTAAAGCGAATTTTTATAAAAAAAATCGTTAAAAATAGCCATAAAATCTGAAAATCATTTTTTATTTGTTGGTCCTCAAGGATAGCATGATGATTCCATTGTGAAATTTTGAAAAACAAATCGAACTGACGTTATGTAAGGATATTCAAGAATAAAAAATATTTTGAACATCCTTGTTCCACCAGGATATGGACAATTTACTATTTACAATTTACAGTCGTCAAGAACTTGCTGATGATACCTAAGGTTTTATAATCTAGAAACACCGTAAATTGCCAACTTTGTCGAAAGTTTAAAAATTAAAAATTCGCAAATGTGTCAATTTTATACAGTCGGGTCAGCGACTGTGTTGAAATTTGTTGAATACCCTAATATTACAAATCATACATTTTATTTTTCGAGGACTTTTCGTGAGAAATGTCCATATCCAAAAATAATATATTTCGGATATTTATAAAGGTCAGTTCAGCTATTCAAGATGAAATGATTTCCTCCACGAGTTATTCCATGTTAAAACCGAACAGCAAATTTTTAAAATGACTAAATTTTTTCTGAAAATCTCAGGAAAAAATCTTGAAAACTTCAAAATCCTTTTATTTCGCAATTGGCTTAACAGATTTTAATGTTTTACACCTTTTTTGAAAGGACTTTGAATAATTTAAAGCGGTTATGTTTTACCAGCATTGATTTCTTTGTTTTTGTTTTGTTTTTTAAAAAGGATGGCATCAATATCTTTTCTAAAATCCACTCAAATCATTCTAGATATGTTTTTAAATACAGTGACAAAAATATATAAAACACCTACAACTTGCGATAGTCTCATTTATAGAAGTTTTCGATACTGTCAAGTGGCCATTTATCTGCAACAATGGGAATATTAATACACAACTTCTTGAAGAAGGGAAGACAGTTGGAATATCAAACGGAATTATTAATAACGCGAAAAATTTGGACCTAATATCCTCACCATATATAGAATATATATAGAATTACTTATTAAAATATATAGAATTACTTATTAAAAGTAAATATTAATTGGAGAACATCGAGAAAGGTGCCCTTACTGACATCTGAGATCGGTATGGAGGAATACTTTATGGGCATATGCCACTGTCGAATTGTACGATTTTAGTCCAATCTGTCCATAAAATATTACACGGTTTGACAATGAATCTTCTGACAAACTGAACCTTTCTCGATCTTCTTGGGCGTTGCCGACTAAAATTAATCTTTGGTTTTTTATGCGTTGTCCCTAAATATATCGGCTTTATCACTCACTGTTCATTCGTGAGTAGAGTGATCAAAAACCCGGTTTTTCTATCATGTCGGGTTTTTCGAAAACCGTGATTTTGAAAACAAACCGGTTGTCCGGTCTTCCTTTTTTGGGAAAACCCGGTTTGGTTTTATGTCGAAAATCATAATTAACAATTCCTTCAATTTATTATTTAACCACAGCAAAACATGTCAATTACAAATATTTCATTTAAAGAAATATATTTGGTGTTTTTAACTTTTATAGAACTTTCGAACTGTCATAGAGGGACTACGTTTTGAAATTTATGATACAAATTTACTTTTAAAAATCAGTCATCAATTCGCAAATAGGGTGGCCATCGGTCAACGCCATTAATGTTTATACATGTTATAGCCTTTGGAAACCCGGTCGAGACCGACTTAAAAAAACTCGGTTTACCCGGTTTTCAGAAAACCGTGATTTAAAAAACGGTCGGTCTCAGTTGAAAAAACCGGTTGGTCAGGTTTTTGGGTTCGTGTTTGATCACTCTATTCGTGAGCTAGTCAGTTTTTTTGATTTTATTGATATTTTCGATGGGTGTTTTTTTTATAAAGGTCTATCAGTGAAAAAACTAATTTCCGAAACACTTCAATCTCAACCGACTGAAATGGACGCTTCAATATTATGCAGTTATTCAGATCTAATTGCAACAAAAAGTAAATGGGTTTGCTTTGGTGTATATTAATTGCAAATATCTGAATGTCATTTCTTTACTACAAATCGTCATTTCCTTCTGTTTCCATTTTCCGTTTCCGTTAACGTTTTCCTTGACATATTTTATTTTCTCGCACTCTCATTTGAACATCTCGAACTATTTCCAAGTTTCCAGTTTCCTAGAGACACTTTATACAATTGCAAACAACAAAGTATTGACAGTAATGAAAACATATTGAAATAATGCAGACATGCCATGCAATTACACCATGTTACACATGTAATATTGACATGTAATAGCACCACCCGACAGAGGACAACACCCACACACACACACACACAACTTCTACATGCACGTACGATGTATGCATGTGTGTATGTATGTGCATACAACTGCAAGAGCAATAATTGACAGCTGTTTAACATAAAACGTAGTTGTTGTCGTTATATTGCAGTGCAGATGACATGGAGTGAAAACATTGATGAACAACTGATGAAAACTTCAATAAAATTCAAATTTACAATGACAAATAAGGAAATACTGAAAACTGTGTCGATATTATATATTGAGGGTAATTTCTAGTTGAAACTACAATTTAGTATAGAGGTGAAAATTCAAATATTTATTTTTAAATAAAATAAAATATATTTTCTTTCTAAAAGAAACGTTTCCCATAAATAAATAAGATAATATTTTATTTAAATTAATTTTTGTCTAATCTATTATCATTAAATCATATAATTCTTAAAATAAAATATTTTATTGTAAAAATATTATATTTAATCAATCTCGAGGTCAATATTAGATTTTATTAATTTTTCAGCTTTTGGTCATTCATCGAAAGGCAGGCACATCTTCAGGAAAATATACAAAAACTGAACTCTAAAACGACGATAATTCTGTCTAGACAGATCTTTTATTTTTATTTTTATTTTTATTTTTATTTTTATTTTTATTTTTATTTTTATTTTTATTTTTATTTTTATTTTTATTTTTATTTTTATTTTTATTTTTATTTTTATTTTTATTTTTATTTTTATTTTTATTTTTATTTTTATTTTTATTTTTATTTTTATTTTTATTTTTATTTTTATTTTTATTTTTATTTTTATTTTTATTTTTATTTTTATTTTTATTTTTATTTTTATTTTTATTTTTATTTTTATTTTTATTTTTATTTTTATTTTTATTTTTATTTTTATTTTTATTTTTATTTTTATTTTTATTTTTATTTTTATTTTTATTTTTATTTTTATTTTTATTTTTATTTTTATTTTTATTTTTATTTTTATTTTTATTTTTATTTTTATTTTTATTTTTATTTTTATTTTTATTTTTATTTTTATTTTTATTTTTATTTTTATTTTTATTTTTATTTTTATTTTTATTTTTATTTTTATTTTTATTTTTATTTTTATTTTTATTTTTATTTTTATTTTTATTTTTATTTTTATTTTTATTTTTATTTTTATTTTTATTTTTATTTTTATTTTTATTTTTATTTTTATTTTTATTTTTATTTTTATTTTTATTTTTATTTTTATTTTTATTTTTATTTTTATTTTTATTTTTATTTTTATTTTTATTTTTATTTTTATTTTTATTTTTATTTTTATTTTTATTTTTATTTTTATTTTTATTTTTATTTTTATTTTTATTTTTATTTTTATTTTTATTTTTATTTTTATTTTTATTTTTATTTTTATTTTTATTTTTATTTTTATTTTTATTTTTATTTTTATTTTTATTTTTATTTTTATTTTTATTTTTATTTTTATTTTTATTTTTATTTTTATTTTTATTTTTATTTTTATTTTTATTTTTATTTTTATTTTTATTTTTATTTTTATTTTTATTTTTATTTTTATTTTTATTTTTATTTTTATTTTTATTTTTATTTTTATTTTTATTTTTATTTTTATTTTTATTTTTATTTTTATTTTTATTTTTATTTTTATTTTTATTTTTATTTTTATTTTTATTTTTATTTTTATTTTTATTTTTATTTTTATTTTTATTTTTATTTTTATTTTTATTTTTATTTTTATTTTTATTTTTATTTTTATTTTTATTTTTATTTTTATTTTTATTTTTATTTTTATTTTTATTTTTATTTTTATTTTTATTTTTATTTTTATTTTTATTTTTATTTTTATTTTTATTTTTATTTTTATTTTTATTTTTATTTTTATTTTTATTTTTATTTTTATTTTTATTTTTATTTTTATTTTTATTTTTATTTTTATTTTTATTTTTATTTTTATTTTTATTTTTATTTTTATTTTTATTTTTATTTTTATTTTTATTTTTATTTTTATTTTTATTTTTATTTTTATTTTTATTTTTATTTTTATTTTTATTTTTATTTTTATTTTTATTTTTATTTTTATTTTTATTCTTATTTTTATTTTTATTTTTATTTTTATTTTTATTTTTATTTTTATTTTTATTTTTATTTTTATTTTTATTTTTATTTTTATTTTTATTTTTATTTTTATTTTTATTTTTATTTTTATTTTTATTTTTATTTTTATTTTTATTTTTATTTTTATTTTTATTTTTATTTTTATTTTTATTTTTATTTTTATTTTTATTTTTATTTTTATTTTTATTTTTATTTTTATTTTTATTTTTATTTTTATTTTTATTTTTATTTTTATTTTTATTTTTATTTTTATTTTTATTTTTATTTTTATTTTTATTTTTATTTATGAAAGGTCGACTAAATAAATATTTGTTTTTAAATACAAAATGATTTAAATGCAAGTTTTATATATTTGGCATATAAGAAAAATTTCCTCGTATTATTTTGATTTTCTAGAATTGTCAAGGCGTGTTTTTGAGGTCAGTAGTTCTATAGAAATAAAAAAGTGTTTATATATTTTACATACCTCGTTTCCTTGGTATTTTTATACGATATCAATTTCTTTTAATTTTCAAAATTTTTTGAATGTTCTGCTTTGATTAAAATTGCTTTTCTGCTTAAATGTTAGTTAAATATTGGACAGTGACATCCTTTAATATTCCTTTTTCGTTTGTTTTTTCAAACTCCTTTGAAAGAATAATAAATTTCTTTTGATATCCGGCAGATAATCATAAATCTTTGTTGGCACAATTATTTAACCAATTTTGATTATATTCCTCTACGTACAAACGTAATAAATTTTGGTTTTTTGTGAATATTTATGGATTTAAGTTAAAAACAATTCTTATGTGCCAAAGGATCATCATCAACATAAATACACATGTCTGCATATGCATTTTGCCACCGCCGCCACCACTCTGTGATTAATGGTGGCTGACGAGGAGGCCATAACCCCCAACGCACGCACGTTCACACACACGCACACTCTGCCATGTGACAACACATATGGTACTTGCCGTAGAACTTTGTGACATTACAGTCCATGGAAATCACATAAAAAGTGCATTGCTCGGCATAAGTGAAATATTCTTGTAGAAGAGTGTGCAATAAAAAATGGGTTATACGACATATGTACTCGTATGTGCATAGTATGAGTTTGGGAAGGATGAAAAGTTAAAGGTTATTGGATGACACCAAAGTACACCGGGAGAAAAATGAAAGAAATTAGGGGATTTACTAAAAATTAAATCAGAAATTTGCAGCAAAGGGTGATTTATGCCAAAGGAAAGTATGGAATATTCTCTTTTGGTTCAGAGAACCCACACGTGACTATTGAGAAGCCAATGCATCCAAAACGTTATCAGTTTTATCCATCTCTATTTTTGGATAGTATTTATTGCATTGTCTTTTGGTGGATATAGATAGTATAGACACACAGTCAAAGGAATGTGCTTGTCGAATTGCACTACTTTAGCTGAATTCCCTTCGTATGTATCATTTTTATCATATTCTACCCAGTTTCGACAAAATATTGTATCCTCGATCTTATGATTCGAGATGGATTATATCATATTTGGAAACTATCCTGAAAATTTCATGACCCCAGGGTCAGCCGTGCGGTCTGGGCGCTGATCAATGATAAGTCAGTTAGTCAGTAACGCAACTATTTTATATACATATAAAAAGATTCCACGGCTATCCTTGAGATGTCAGGCTAAAATTTGTTTCCTGCAGCATACTTCTTCCGTTAGCAAAATGATTGTCCTTAAAATTCTGCACAGTGTTTTTCTCACTTTTAAAATATACATATGTTTATAACGTCCATAATTCAAATAAAGGGCCAGCAGAGAACAGCACTGTAAGGTTCATGTATTTTTTACAAAAATAAAAAATCCTATAAAAATGCAAAAGGGCATACGTTGCAAACACAAAATTTATGAAAATCAACATAAGGACTCGCCAGAAAAAAAGCAGTAGGAAAGGAAATCGTCATATAAACGCAAATTTACAACAAGCCCAGCAGAGCAGTATTGACATGTACGTATGTATGTCTGTATGTATGAGTGTGCGATAGTTGTATGCAATTTCCAAGAAAGGAAACTTAAAAATTCTTCAAGGATATTACCAGCATAAATCCTTGTTAGATGAACAAATACGAGTATAATAATAGTTTATTGCCAAAATCCATACAACTTTGGCAAATGTAAGTTTTGCGGAAGGGAGGCTAAACGGCCGAACAAATAGAGCCTTGAAATGTCGCAAGGATTAAAGTAATTGCGGGCAATTTGTAAGGACCATAGCAAAGAAATTCTTATAAAAATGTTAATTTTTGCAGAAACAACCCAAAACCGAGAAAAGACTGAAGAAGGTGCAGCTTACGGAGGGTGGTTGGTTTTTCTTTTGTTAATCCTTGGCAGGACTCTTAAGCGTATGTCTCTCCCTCGCCTCCCTTATCAATTGAAACGAAAACAAGTGCAAATACTGGCCAAGGGATTTTTTTTGCCAAGTCGTGTTGGTTCACTGCACTTTGGCCACGGTCTTCATAACCATCTGATATTGATGGCAATAATTGTAATCATTTCCATTATTACATTACATATATCACTCCCTTCGTATACCGAATGTGGTGTGCGAGTAGTTGTAATTATTATGTGTATTTACGGTTTCGTTATGCTGCCTGAGATAAAAATATTTGTGGCTTTTGCTTGAATTTCGAAGGAATTACAGGCGACTCTTTTTGGGGTTGTTTCAATTGTAGTGGCAACTTTTGGTGGGGGGTAAGTTGGGGAGGCTTGCGGAGGAGTATGTGTATGTTGTCCATATGTGTAATTCATCATTTAAGCATAACTACTTTTTGTACGTGATGACTGTTCCACTCGTTTCCTTATCGATCCATAGAAAATTGGATTGGATTAGTGCCTTGGATGACGGGCATAATCATCTAAGGTGTTGTGATTAATTACAAATATGAAGTGAATGAAGGTGGCTAAAAGGGGTGGAAGGGTGCGTGATCGGACGATATGGTTGTAAAACAATTTTTAATAGTAGAAAGTACTTCACAAAAATATATCCATGAATAAACTGTGCGTTTGATATTTAGGACACGTTTTCCGTAGAAACCCCCTTTGCTATGAAGATTTGTGTGTGGGAAGGAAGTGTAATATCCCTGGTATTCTGTGGAAATGTGCTCTTTAAGAACTTTGTGAAATTTGAATTTTTTGAATGAAAAAGAACACAATTTTTTGCCCAATCAAAATTATATAAATTATAAAGTATTTCACAAGAAAAAACACTTCCATAAATTTGGCTGATATCTTAGGATGTAATAACGATTCCACTCCGAAATTAATATTCACATTTTCCTCATAGTACCCAAGAAAATTAAAAAATAAAATTGCTTATTTCAAAAAATAATAAATTTCACAAATTAAAAATATATTTACAAAAAAATACAAATCTGCAAAAATTATTTACAAAGAATATTACAATAAAAAGAACTTGATTGGACATGAGCCTCAATATCTCGCAAATGTTAGGGCTGTTTGAAGAAACCACCGTGAGGAATAAGTCGAATGGCAACATTTTTAAAATTTAAAAAATATATATATTCTGTATTTATAAATAATTTTGTTACTATATAAAAACACGTTTCCATTATGCAACAAAAAATTGTTTCCGATATCTAAAAATTTATTTTCTGCGTTTTTAATAAAATACCAATTTTCATCGAAGGTACCATTTTGGGAACATAGATCCGCAAGACGATCCATAACTTCTACATTTATCCATAGATTTTCTCCAACAATGGCTTGTTTTCTTCGTTCTGGTGACAGCTATTAGAAAATAAAATATTTTTTTAAAATATTAATTATTAACAAATCTTAATTTTTTAAATAATTTTTTGCGTCATAACTATTACTCTGTGTTATTAAAAATTAGAACAAAAAATAGAACAAATTTTGTCCTATTTTGTATGTTTTTTTTTGTACCAGCAAAAAAGGTTTTGTTTTCGAAATAAAATCACTTTTTTCGCAATATTTGTAGCTATCATAATTGCCATTAATTGAACATTTCGAAACTATGTTTCCAAAATGATCACTAATCTTGAAGGAAACTTAGACGAAACTTGGAACATTAAAAAGTAAAAAATATTTATCTTTAAGTTTAGAAAGACAACGATTAGAAAGCCACTATATATCAGCAAATGTATTACATAGCCTTTCGGCTAAATTATTGTTGCATGGTGTACTTAATGCTAGGAAAACGCTGTTTCCAATAAATTATGTAATGAGTCTGTCACAAATTTAATGTGATTCCAGCTAAATGTTGCTGGGGCAATTATTTTTCAGGGTGTTTGAGGAACCCCAATGTATCCAAAGCTCAAATAAAACTATACCTGACGTCTTAAGCACTGGGTGCTGTGGCCCTAGAAAAAAAAATAGTCCTAATGCAATAATGAAAAAAAATGGCCCCAATTCTTGGCTTAATTATTATAAAATCTTTGTTGATCCATTCTTATTTATTCAAAATTGGAACAATCTTCATTTCGCTTAAAATCAAAAATTTCCGCAATTACAAAAAAAAATATAGCCTCGCCATAAATTTTCGATTTATTGTGGTAATTTTTGCCGTTTGCCGAAATTACTAGACAGTCTTGTTTCTCAACCTGAACACTCTGATAACTAATCAAACATTTGATAATAATTTCCTTTCTCCGAGTATGAGAAGCCTAATGTCTTAGAAATAAATTGAAGTATTTTTAAAACATTCCAAGAATACTCCCTCGAAGGATTAGATCCACACAGAAATTTATAATAAATCATTGCCCGAAAATGTTCACGACTTGATTCCATTTTTTGCTGACAATCTTTTAAGTAGCCTTAAAGAACACAAAAAGCGTTTAAACAGCAGAACTTTCGGTAGGCTATGTTCTGAAATGGAAATATCAGCTGACATTAGGTTGCCAAGGTACCAAATGTAAAATTGTATTAACAAACACTTGTAAGGACTTAATTTGACTCAGTTTTTCTGTTTAAGCCGGCTGCGATAACAAAAACTTTAATAAGGAGTTATTTTTTTGCTCAAAATAAAAAATATTTGTTTTCATATTTTCGCCAACTACAATATATATAAATGCTTATATTTAATAATAAAAAATATATTTTTATGCTGAAAGTTTTGGAATTAATTTCGATAGCCATAAATGCCAGGTTATCCAGCCTAAGTTGACAAGTTTTAATATTTTAATTTTTCTTAAATTTGATATTTTTGTAAATTGTGCATGTTTACAAAAAAAAATTATTATTATACCCTTAACCTCCACGATGGGAGTTTGTCATTCCATTTGTAACACCTTGAAATATCAACCTGGGCCCCTATAAAGACGTCTGTCCGTCTGTTGAAAGTACGCTATCATCTAAACAAAACGAGTTAGGAAGTCCAAATTTGACATAAATGTGTTTTAAAGATGTAGGTCGGTTGGTATTGAAAGTGGGCAAAATCAGTCCACAAGGAAACATTTTTCCCTTACACAGAACCCTTTATATTTAGAGCATTTAAGCATGATTTTTTGAATACGTCTGCTCATATTCACATTTGATATTTGGTATGCATATTCCCCTTATAGCAAAAACGTGCACAATCAAGTGATTTTTGTTTGTAGGGGGTGAAATGGAACAAAAAGGGGTAAATATGGTACCTATCAAACGACAATAGAAACACCATATTCGGTGTGTACATTCCTCTAATTGAGTAGGTACTTAATAATTTTTTCAAGTGCTTTTAAGGGGTAAAATGGGCATAAAGGGATAAAAATAATACTAACCAAACGGCTGCACCTAGAATAATGAAATTCGGTGTTTACATTCCTCTGATTGCGTAGACACGAAGATTTTTTTTCCAAATTCGTACTTTCAAGGGATACAATGGAAACAGAAGGGTACAAATGGTACCAACTAAACGGCTACAGCTAGAATGAAGAAATTTGGTGTGTAGATTCCTCTAATTGCGTAGACACGCAAAATAAAAAGGTTTTCGAAAGTCGTACTTTTAAGAGGGTAAAATGGGACAAAAATGGTGCAAACCAAATGGCCGTAGCTAGAGTCATGAAATTCGGTGTATATGAATGCATAAATTCGAAAAATTAAAATATTTTTTTCCAAATTCGTACTTTTTTACTTTTGCGGCAAAAATGTGTACGTGAGAGATAATGAATTTTTAAAATTCAAACCAACAAACTGTTGTAGCTGATAATATTCCCACTATCTCCCAATATTTAGGGTATTTAAGTTGTTTTGAAGATTGCTGCTTTATATTTTCTTTTGCGTGATTTAAAATAATTAATTTTTTTATTTCTTTATAAAATTATTATTTTTTTTAATATTTTTATTTGTTTTAGTTTGGCTATATTAAAAAAAATACATTTTCCTGTAATTTTAATGTACTTCTATAAAAATCGAAAGCCTCTATGTCCCGGACGATCTTAACGCCGTATTTTATGCTGTGTTACATATTAATGTATAAACTAGTATTTATGATAAAAGTTTATCACAAATACTACTAAACACTAAACATGGAACCTTCGTCCTGACTAAACGGCAGTAGCTAGAAACATGAAATTCGGTGTGTTCCTTGCAATGACCATACAGACGAGCTACAAACAGGCATTTTTCGAAATTTGTACTTTTAAAGGAGGAAAGAAACAAAAAGGGATAAAAATTGTACCAATTTAAGAATTGCAGCTAGAATCGTGAAAATCGGTATTTACATTTCTCTGACTTGCAATATAAATTGTTTTTCGAAATTTGTACTTCCAAGGGGGTGCGCGGGACAAAAAGGGATACAAATGGTACCAACTAAAGTATTGCAGCTAGAGTCTTGAAATTTGATATGTAAGTTCTTCTGACCATGTAGAAGCGCAGTAAAATTGGATATTTCGAAATTTGTACTTATAAGAATTGAGCGGGACAAAAAGGGATAAAAATGGTACCAACTAAAGTATTGCAGCTAGAATCTTCAAATTTTATGTGTAAGTTCTCCTGACCACGTAGAAGCGCTGTAAAATTGGATTTTTGGCTGTGGTGCTCGAGAGTAGATATAATGCGATCACAGTATGACAGCTTGTATGAATATAAAATTTTTTAGTGTTTTCGTTTGTATTTTTTTTGGTCTGTAATAAATATTTGATTTGAACTGAGATATTGTCCTGGCTCAAGACCATTTTGCATTTATATTTAATAGAATGCAAATTTATTTACAAATGGAATGGTGACATTTATTACTTGGCTGCAGACTACCACGACCATGCCAAAGTCTTTTCAAGTGGCTTCGCAGCGACTTTTCAACATCAAACCCGGCCTCTATAAGGAGATGATTCTCACAAACGAACGAGAAGCAGAACACACTTGCCGAATTTGCGTTTAAAAACTTTGTGAGAATCATCTCCTTATAGAGTCCGGGTTTGATGTTGAAAAGTTTTAGTTTTAGTATTGAGTGAAAAATTAATATTTTACATAGGACTTATCATAGCATAGTTATCTAGGCTTGAAGAAAACAGTCCTATAATCATATAATAACGTTCATAACAATTGCCAAAATTTAAAGTTTTTTTTTTTAATTTTAAGTTTTCTGGAGATTCACGTGAATGGATTTTAGATATATTTTCAGCACTATCACCTTATTTAAAAACTTTTATATTGACGTTTTTTCTCTATTCAGGGTATATTTTTATTTCTAGCAGTTTCCTATTCCGAAATCTCGTAGTCCGTTTTCCGGAGCGTAGCCGTGACTGGGATTTGGTTAGATAATTCTTTTTAAAAAGGGTTTGCATACTTGGTATCAACTTTTATGATAGCTACTCTAGATAGTCTTCAATTTGTTTCGTCTTCATAACAATCTACTCTACTTTATAACAAGACATTTATTTAAGCCGATGCGTAAATAATTCATTTTCACCATTCTCTTGGCCAATTACCAACAGATGTTGTATGTTTCTCTTAAGTACAATTTCATAACTAAAATATTTGGTTTAATTAAGTTTTTACCCAGTTTAAATATGTCCAAGAGCTTTAGGCAAATTGGGTTGTGTTTGATGAGGCGGAGATGTCTTCTGAAGATATTTCCAGGAATTGTTATGAAATGTTGTAAGTCCACCAACAGCAACAATGAAATTGAGGTTACCTTTCATGTGTATGGTAAGGCAAAGGTTGTACATTTTATAATCCGAACACCAACAAGATAAAGCAAATACAGACTATAAAGCCAGATAGATAGATATTATATAGTTCAAGATAACCAAGTTTACATTTTGGTTTTGGAATATGTTGAACAAAAGAATCTTTTGAGGGAGGGGTGGACAGACTATCGCGTGCATTGTCATCAAGTGGTTGCAGTCGGTGATGGCGGTGGTGGTGGCGGGTTAATGGAGTCTCCGGCAACTCTTCAGAATGTCTGTGTTTACAGTAGAGCGCGCTGCTCGTATTTACTCGCCAAAGCCTTCTTTAAAGGCAAGACGCAAGATTATTTAAACAAAGAAAAAAAATAAATTAAATAAAACAAATATAAATTCAAAACAGAACAGCGCATAAAGAAATGTTCTATTTGTCTTCCTTTTCTCACTCTATCTCTCTTTCAAAAGACAATCAACCCAACCACACTTTCATTGTGTTTTTCTTGAACAGAAATTAAACAAAAATCTCTCTTGAGTTGGATGTTGAATGTTGTATTTTTTATTTACAATTTATTTAGACTTTTTGTTCGAATTTACCATCCGACAATCGCTCCATTCTCCACTCTCAAGTGGTGCCTGGCAATAAATTGCTTAGTTGTAACATGAAAACGTGTTGACAATGCCGCGGCCCGTCCCGGCCGCCTGTCTTACGTTATAAATTTCCAGTGGTACGTATCTCTGTGGCGGCGGCGGCGGTGGCGGGGATCAGGCGGATGGAACAAAAACAAACAGACAGTGGCAACCGTCAACGGCGGTCGGTCGGTGTCAGTACTTCTTGGGCTGGTTGTTGGGTACTTGTGGCATTTCATAATGCTCGGGCTGGCGTTGGACCGTACCACAAGTTCATGAACTTGAGACATTGAACTTGTGTTTGAACATCAGCACCATCATCATCCCTGGGTAAAGAATATAGGGAGCAGGGAGCAGGGAGAGGGAGCACTGAGCTTAACTTCTCGAGTAAAAGGCAACTGACACAAGAATCTGTTGACTTTAGCTGCCTGCTCGGGTTCTTGTTTATATTTACATGCCGACTGCCACCGCAGCAGCTCATAGCTCGCAGCTCTTAGACAATGGCATCTGTTTTCACTGTTCACTGTTTTCCTAAATAATTTCACTTTTGAGTAGGCACTTACTTACATTTCCCTGCATTTCCATGATCCCATTGTAACAGAAGGGAAAACGGGGAGCCTTTCCTGTCTTCGTCGTCAGCGCCTTCCTGCTGAAATGGAGTGGCTGAGGGTGGCTGTGGATGCTGTTGTTTAGTAATTATAATGTTAATATCAATTGTCAGTCCATAATTTGCTATTAATCAAGTCCTAAATTACACTGTTAAAGTATCAACAACAACAACAACATGATTCAATGTTTTTTTCTTCATTTGGAATCACTTCAAAGCATGCCCCTTTAATTCTATTTGCCCCTCCAACTCAAGTACCAAAAATAAATACCCAGTTGATTAAAATTAATGAAATTTTATTAAAAAGCGCTGACAACAGCTCTCATGTATTTAGACTCGTATACTAGACATACGTATACATATATAATAATATAAGATAATGACACATTATTCCCGATTAAGTTGTTGTTGACATTTTAACACAAAATGAAATGAATGAATGATTAACAATTTTAAATTTAAAAGAAAAACTCATCAAAGTTGTTAGTACAATAGGACACCCTATTGTAGAGCACAAAGTACGCGAATTTTTTACATAAAATGTCTCAGCGAGATCCCTTCGGGGTATATATGCAACATTTACTCACACTACTGTCATGTGATGGCTATGCAACTCGGTCATGATTGATGATGACTCCAGTGCGAATGCAAAATATGAATTTTCTTACACTATAGTATATATATAATTTGAAACGTACAGCATCGAAATCGTAACTTAGGATTGCACATTGGCAGAATTTTCCTTCGTAATATTAATGAAGCGATTTCATAAATTTTGTTGTAATATTAGACTTCATAGAATAAAATTATTAAATTAATGACTTATTTTTATAGGACCATAGAAATACAGTGCGACATCGTTAAACGCAACACCGCACATCTCCAGTTAACCACTTTTATTTTTTTCTATCGACATTTTGAGGACAAAACTGTGGTAGTTGGAAGATTACCATTCTAATTTCAACACGAACATATATGTCTTTCATTAAACTTCAGTTTATTGCTTAATTTATACTTTTCTTCAAATTATCAATAGTAGAATTAAACGTTACTATCTGAAATATACAACATTAGCCTGAAAAATAATTGTCGACTAGGTTATCGCAACTACCGTGTTTTTTACAACTGGTCAAATTTCTATTAGTTGCGTTAAGCGAGCTCACACTGTATGTTATTGTATTAAATAGAGCTATCCGAACTGTGGCATCTGTAAGAAATGGTCACAATCCAATAAACGAGAATGAAAAATGCCCGCATATATTTTCTTGTAAAATTTTTATTAATAAAAAATAGTTTGAATCTTTTTTGAGCCATTCTTAATTTTTCGAATTTCGAAATTGTTCTTAATTTTTTTAAATTTGGTCCAATTTACATTTTTCTTAAAGTGAAAAAGCCCAATAAAAATGAAATATATTCTGTGGCCCTTTTTGAGGCTGAGGCATTTTTCGCAGAGATATTAAACAGCTATAGAGTGGCCATTTTAAACATTAAATTAGAATCGGCTATAAAAAAGTACTGATTATTTTTTCAAATTTCTGGTTTTATTGGAAGTAATCTTTACGCATACATTTCTCACAGTTTGCGTTAAAGACTCACTACTTTGGAAGTAAGTTTTTAATATTTCCCCATTTTGTTCGACAAAAACAACATTTTGCAAATGTCAAACATAAACCTGAAAATTAAATAAAGTCAAAGTAATTGACAGTTCAAATTTAATTTAGTTTTAAATGGCCAACCCTAGTAAAAATCTGTTAAGTTCGGTGCATTAAATTTTACATACCGTCCAACATATAACGCATTTGATACTTTTACCATTATATATGGCGAATAACGCTCCATTTTCCAATATTCCAAAATAAGAAATTGAAGACATAGATCGAAAAAGAACATTTTTTTATAAGATTATTTTAAAAAAATTAACTGTGTTTTTTTGGTATGAGATACATATATATTTTTTTAATATCATGCAAATTTCTTCTACTTTTAAAGCAAATTGTCAAGTCTTAAACAATATTTTTTTATTTATTTTCTAAACAAAATCTATACCTTCGATATTTGTAAAATAAGTTTTATTAATAGCACTGTCCAACAGCATTTTTGGAACAGAGTAGCGACCCTATAATTCTGGAAGGACATGTTGAGTAGATCATTTTTGTTGAATAAACTTATATGTAGTCCAGCTGGTCTGAGTTTCTTTTTAAAGTGCGTCAAAGTTTTCATTTTTTTGGTCGAAGGCAGCAATATACTTAGTGTTGTAAGTTAATGTCTCAGAGAATTCTTATTATCAGAACAATAGTATGGCATTTTATGAGGATTATTTTTGTAGGAGATCGAAACCCTCTAGGTCCTCTCTTTTTTCGAGAAAATCAAAAAAGTCCTCTCAAAAATGAGATTTAAGGATTAAAATTAAGGCACCAAAGACACCAAAGTTGAAAATAAAGCTCTTCATGCTTAAATAGCTAAATTACACACCATCTTATACAACAAAATTAGTGGGGTTAAAATTCGTTCATGTTTTTTGGAATATCGATAAAAAATACAAATTGAATATTTTTGTAAATTTTTCATTTTCGCAGGATATATGGCTAAACAGATTTTGTATGCATAACATTTTAGTTTTGTAATTTTCTTACGATATTTCCAACGGATCCGGTGGATTTTTTGCACGTGTATTAAGAACCAATGTCGCTTGTAATATATATGTAGTCAATCACAAAAAACAGCAATTCTTGCAAAAATCAAAAATTCTCGATTGGCAATTACATTTATTTCAACTTTCTCTGTATGATAAAAAGTTACGCGAGTTTTTTTAATGCCACTTTTCAAATATTTATCATATTTCACTCTTATATAGGGTCCGCCAAATAACTTTTTTTGAAAATGCTATAAAAAAAACTACTGAATATTTTCTCAATTTTTTTTATTTGAAAGTACAATCCTTCCGGTTAATAATGGAAAATAATTTCATTCAAATGGCTGCTGAGGGCACCCCACAAATAATACTCCAACGGTTGAATAGTTGAAAAAAAAAAACGTTAGATGACGGACCCTATATATTAGCATGAATTTAGAAGTTCGTTAGGTAATTAGTTATTTATATTAAATATTTTTAATTTAACGTTTATAATTGTTTTAGGGTAAGTGACAGGAACACCATCATTATTTTACAAAAATAGAAGATATATTTTTTAGTTATAAAATAAATAAGAAAAAAATATTTTTTTAAGATTTGACAATTTTTTTTCTGTAAAACTTGAAAATAATTGCTTAAATTTTAAAAATATATATTTGTATTTCATACCATAAGAAGTTAATTATTTAAATTACCTTATGATAAAAATAATTTACTTTCGATTCACCCTAGTGTCTACAATTTCTTTTTTTTTTTTGAAAACAGGGAAATTCAACTTTATTCGCCTTATTAGAAGTGCATAATTGGAAAATTTTATCAAAATCGCATAAAATTACTCTATAATAGGGCTGTTTTTCTTCAAGTCGGGATAACGAAAACGTCAATAAAGATGTAATTTTTTACTCAAAATAAAAAATATTCTTTCACACTGTCGCCAACTACAATATGTGTAAATGTATATATCAAAACCAATTTTCAAAAAAAATGTTTTGTGTAGACTTTTTGGACTTAGTATCGAAAAACACAAATTTGACTTACACTTGAGAACAATTTCAACACAAAATATTTTTTAAAAATTTGTTTTCATTGATATAGCGGTTGGCGATTTTTTTTAACTTTTATTTAGGATTTTGTTATAATTTAGTTAATATTTCCAAAATATGTATATTTTTACTATAGTGTGTATAAATGGGAATATTTGTATCTGTGAGTATCTATAACAATGCAATTTTAAGATGAGTTGAGTATTTGAAGGCATTTAGAGGAAACTCCTTTTCCTTGGAACCTTTTCCTTAAAATCCACCACAGATATTGGTTTTTATTAAGGATAACCATTTAATTTAACTCCGTTCAAGTTTTTTCAGAATCGTGTCATGAGCATAAGAAAAGTGAATATTATTTCATTACTACCTCACATGCAGATTTACAGTTTTATTCCATTCCAAAATTGACCCATTCTTATTGAAAACACCAACAATTTAAAGAAAATTGATTTTTTAATATATTTATTAGTGATATTTTTTATAATTTTCAATGCCTATTCCCGCTGCCCGCAAATATTATATGTACGAGAAAGAGTTTACCTTTTGTCTGAATTTGGATATTTCTGGACGCTAATCACGAAATCAATTTTTATTTTCAGTGAACGAATTATAAATTTCCAACAAAAAATAGAATGTTCAGTTGGCGTATAATGGAACTAATCTCGAAGGCATTTGAGTTGATTTTGTGCACTTTTTAAAATAAATAAAAGCGCATTTCGATTGTAACTATCTCACATTTTAATGCCGTCATTAGCCCATTGATCTTAACTAGGCTGCCGGTATAGGACATATTTCTGCAAATTGGATATCTCCTTTTTATGGTTGGATATTTTAAAGATGATTCTACGGAATATATATGTATAATTCAACGTAATACAAATGTTATAACAAAACGAGGAACCCCAAATCATATGTTGTTACTCTAATATAAAACCGATCTAAATCATAATTTATGAGAAATCTATTTTATTGTTAATTATGACCGAATTTGTTGTGTTTTGTTAAAAAAAACACAAATCTCGATTTGCAAAAAATGTGAGTTAGAACTTTTTAAATTAGGCTAACGATATGATGAAGGCTATAAAAATAAATCTAGTGTTGTTTTTAAAAAGCTTTTGAAATACTTTTCACTTGGAAACTTCTGTTTTTTGTCAGCTTTTTTTCTTTTGTTCCACAAAATCTGAATCTTCAACACTCATTATGTTTTTTTTTCTGGATGCACTTGCACAAAAGAAAACATTTTAAATATCTTAGAAATGTTGCTGCTGCATTTTACTTGTGAACATTTCCAACAGATGTTTGACATCAAAATTATCGACTTTTTGAAACAGACATCACAGCGAAGGCAATGAAGGCGTATAGCCACAGCAGCAGTTTTCTTTCAAAATGGGAAATTGAGGAACTAGAACAGCAGAAATATTCTCTTAATGATTTGTTTATAAATTGATCCACTTGGCTTTCAACAACAACAACATCCAGCACCACACTGAACTGAAAACTTAAGTATTGTTTTTCAAAAACTTCCAAATGTGTGCCACAAAATAACAAAAACTCCAAGAAAATATTAAATTTTAAATCCATTTTTTTATTCTGAAGAAATATGCTGCAGTTCAAAAAGATTCCAAGAATTTTGAAAATCATAACAAAAGTTTCAACGGCGGAGTTAAGAAAATGACTGTTGATTATAATCTTGATATGAATTCGGAAAAAAGAAGAGAACAATGGTTTCAAAAGTGTCAAAACCAATTAATTACCTCCATCATCATCGTCGTCATCTCAGACATCATCAACGGGCATCCTCATCATGGTCGTGTACGACATTTGGTGTGTCCCACAAGCAGGCCTGTGTTAACGTAGGTACATCTCCCCGCTCAGGCCACAGTTTCTAATCAGCCCAAGGTGGCATCAATTGTCACAACCTGGTTACGTTATTTAATCGCTTCGTTTGTTATCCAGGGGAGTTTCTTTTTATGGTTTCATTGAATCGCTCTTTGTTTTGTCCATGCGAACGTGCGTTGAGAGTATTTTCGAAATTCTTGATTTTCATTGAAACGGAAGAGTTTTCGAGAGAAGAATGTACCCTGGCTGTCGTCTTTTCATCTTGTTCACGACATTTCACGGCATTTCACTGATTGAAATCTTTTGAGATTTATCTGGATTTTCAGAGACATAATTTGATCATGTGTCAACTTTATGGTTTGACATTTTCATGCGAGCTTTACACATCAGTCCGCGATAACGATAATATGGCTTAAACTCCGATTCTGAGGAAAAGGCTACAGCAGCGTTTCCATTGAATTTTCGAAAACCGGTGTTTTGTGTTTCTAATACCCTCGAATGCTGTCATCTTTAATAAAATAATTTTATTATCAGTATGATCTACATTAGATTTGGTTATTTTAATTGTACGCTTATAAAAATAAAATATGTAGATTTGTTTAAATAAAAAAGAATTTGTACAGCCAAAACTAATGTTTGAAAAAATATATTTTCAATAAAAAATTTATTTATTTATATTTGTTTAAATAAAAAGTATAGAAAGGATTTGTAAAGAAGAACAAATGTTTGAAAAAAATATATCTTTCACTGAAGTCTTTTCACAGTCTAAACAATTTGGTTAACCAAAAATTGAACCTGAATAGTTATAAAGGATCTATATCCATAAGTTTTGATTTCAATATTTATTTCGTTGCAATATTTATTACATAAATCACATAATGTTTAAATTAATTGTGCGAGTCAACTGTCGATGTGTGGGAGCCTCTCGTAAGAAATATTGCCGATCTCTGATTAAAATGTCACAAGAGGTTTATTAAAAAACTTCGTTTTTGATCCGTGCCTGCAACATTTTTTCTCAATTTTTTTTGGAGACTGTTCCTAAACCTGAACCACTTTATGCAAAATTGAAATTCACATTTGTAGCCATAATAAGTACCTTTAACTGAAAATATAAGCGGGTGTTATCGTATTTACATTTTGAATACTTGAGAGTACAAATATTAAAGATACATTCGACGCACAGTGGTTAAGAATCATAATCCATCCGCCAAAATTTAATAATTTCTGCAAAACATTTTTGAGTTATGTAAAAATTGAAATTAGACAAGTACCCATGAATTATTTTGAGATATTATTTTTTCATATTTTTCGATTTTAAAGAAAAGTAAAATTTTTATTTGTTGTTTTTACTTTTTAAACATTGTTCATATTGCATAGTTCGTGCAAATAAGTCCGATTGGCATAAAATTTGACTTGAGGATGAAGATAATTTGTTCATGATTTTAGCTTCGTACTTACTTTTTAAAAGTTAAGGAGAAAAAAGAGTAAAGGCACTAAAAAAAATTGGACTTTTTTCACCAAATGTATCCTATCTCTCAAGGCAAAAGTTGACCGGCAAAAACTTCACCCTTTCTAAATATGTATTTTATTCTTCAAAGGCATTCAAAGGAAAACAATTATTTGAACTGGGATATTGTCCTGGCTCAAGATCATTTTGCATCTATATTTACAATGAAAAAAAACTAAGACATATGCAACTCAATGAGATGCTTGTAAGATGGCATGTGCGCTTTATTACTTGGTGCGATGTTTAACGCATATTTGACAAGATAGTTGTGCTTCTCATTCGTTTGTGAGAATCATTTACTTAAAGAGGCCGGGTATGATGCTGAAAAGTTGCTGAGAATCCACCTGAGGAAACATCCTGAGGAAATCATGATAGGGGTAGTCTGCAGCCAAATAATAAATGTCGCCATGCCATTTGTAAATAAATTTGCATTCTATTGAATATAGATGCAAAATGGTCTTGAGCCAGGACAATATCCCACTTCAAATCAAATATTGATAACAGACCAAAAAAATATAAACGAAAAAAAAACTAAAAAAGTTATGTTGGTTTAATTTTTCAAAAAGGGTATTTTTTAAATATTTATTACAACTAAACTTTATTTGGCACAAACATAACGCATTAATAAAGCTAATAGTCCATAATTTCTATGAAAACAAATTCGAGTGCAAAATCTCCTAAAATGTGAGAGAAATAGTTCGACAAAGTCGAAAAAAAAGAATTTACGTTTTTTTAAATTTTCAAAATCTGAAAAATGTTAAAATATGTAATACGGGCAAAAAATAAATTTTTCCGGCTCATTATGAACAAATACGTAAAATAATGTAAAAAAGCAGAAAAAAATAATTTTCTTTAAAATTGAAAAAAAGTAGTAAACATTGGACTAGTTTCTAAAATGTATCCGATTGTGCAATTTTCGATGTTAATATTTCAAAATAATCCTTGTCTAATTTCAGTTTTTACAAAACTCAAAATTGTTTACTAGAACAAAGTTATTGAGTTTTGGATTTTGATTCTGAACCATTGTGCGACGATAATTGGAAATTTTGTAAAAAATTAAAAAAAAGTAATATTTTTCCTTTATAGAATGTCAAAATATGACAGAAAGTTTTATTCCCAGTCTTCCAACAAAATCATTGTTTTATAATTGCATTTACAGCCGATATGATCGAACAAGCGCATTATAAACAAATATGTAAAATAATTTTAAAAAATAAAAATTTTAATTTTCTTTAAAATTGAAAAATACGAAAAGTCGTAAACATTGGGCCAGTTTCTAAAATATATACGGTTGGCCGATTTTCAATGTTAATATTTCAAAATAATCCAACAAAATCATTGTTTCATAATAGGATTTACAGCCGATATGATCGACCAAGCGAGGAAAAGGGTTCGGTTGCTTGTCGAACAGATCGCACAATTAAGCGAAAATATGTCTGATGGCCCATATCTCTCGATTCCTCGTCTGACTCAAGCAATTGGGCTTTCGACAACTTCAAGAAATGAAACTCAAAAACCACCAGAATCGTCGTGGGCATAGACTGACAGTTAGTTGATTGCTTGGTTAGCTCTAACTTTAGAAAGAATTATCTTCATAATATTTATGATTTTGTCTTAACCTCAGTGAAAACTTTCATTAAAAAATCGCCAAAGAAACACTTCATAAACATGTATGAAACATGTTTCATAATGCACAAATTAATGAAAAGTGTCATAGAATATATGAAACATTTCTTAGAAACTATGGAATGCAGTTATTCATTCGATGAACTTTTGTCGTACTTTGACGAACTTTGATTTATGAAAATTTTCATAGATTCTATAAAGAAACTTCATTAATTTTATGAAAAAGTTTCATAATTTATTCTAAAGTTTCCAATATAAACAAAAAAGTCTGACTTGTTGTCTAACCAATCAACACACACCATCATTACGAGAGTCTTTGCAATGAATATGTTTTTGGCCAAAAATCAGTCTACATACTTATGTCAGAGTTAACAGAGGACAAATGAGAATTGCTAGCAATAAGCGAATAAAGACGACACACTAAAAATTTAAATGTAAGTTATATTTTATGATATTTATGAATACATTTCATAACACAAATATTTTATTGGTTATGACATATTTCATAATCTTTAAGAATTGTTTTCGTAAGACAGTGAAATATTTCTTTGATCATATGAAACTAAGTTTCACTAATTCAACAATTTTGTTTTATGAAATACTAGTATTTTGCACCCGACGTTGCGCGGGTTCATTCTTCCCAATTGCCCTACTTCGTATGCTTTGGAATATAAAATAAGTAATTTTTGATAGTTTTAAATAATGGTTTAAGTGGGAGGTACTACCCCCTAGTATAACCTGGAACCATCTTCTGTCCAGAAGTTAAATACAGACACACATTGATTTTTATATATGGGACATTCCACGACAAATCGGAAATCAGTTAAAAAAATATATATTTTTGATTTCCTCCATTTTTTTTTACATTTTTTAGTACCCACTAAAAACAACTCCTGGTATACTTTGAGTTTGTCTGATTACTCGTTAAAAAGATATATTTTTTATTTTTTTTTGAGCGCCCCGGTAGTCGAGTTGGTAGCGTGCTGGCTATCAGCGTGGGGGTCGTGGATTCGATTCCCACCAGAGGCTCTGGTCTGTCGCTGCAATAACTAGCTACAATGGTCTTAGTCACCCCGGCTCAATCCCTGGACCCAAAATTTTAATATAAATTTACTTTGTATTGTAATTCATAATAAATAAATAAATATATTTTTTTTAAATCGTTAAATTGTAGTTCTTTTTTCAGTCTTTTGCTCACAACTTGGTCAATAATGATCCGAATTGGATATTCTTTTGTTTGTTTTTTATTTTTTACGTACTTTTCAGAAAAAATATGGAAAAAAATGTTCACAATGTTTTTCTATACAAATTTTGATTTTTTTAAATTAAAACTTTATTTTTTTAATTTTTTTCGTGTTTTAAAATTTTCAAAAAATTAAAAACATAATAATTTTTATATGCCACTTTCAACCAAGCCTTAAAATGTACAGAGTAAATAGATGTTTTTCGAGAAAATCGAAGAGTACAAACAATTAAAAAAATAAAGTTTAAATTTATTTTTGGTTTTCCAAATTTTAAAAAAATTATTAATTGTTGTTTGTATGTATAGTTGGTCTGTTATGTTGTATGTCTTGTCATTTATTTTGGTTCAAGACCATAGGTTGTGCCGAAGTCTTCAGCAGAACCCAAAATTAGCAAAGAAGGCAAAGTGAGACCTTTATTGTTGCAGCTGAAAGTTGACTGCGCAGTTTCGATGGGCGCTACACCATCTCATCAGAACTTTCGCAACGAATGTATGTCTTTGACTTAAATCAGGGTTCATATTAGTACCAGCGGTCACATATTTCTAATGAGAAACGCTGATAAACAAAATATTCCACCGAACTAAGTCGACACACTAAAAATCTCACTTTGCCAATTCAATGTTGTGCATGTGCTCGCATCGCTCGCAACAATGCAAAGGTTGTTGTTGTACGGTATGTCCCGTCTTCACTGTACCTCGTGTGTATTGTTGTTGTTTGTATGTATAGTTGGTCTGTTATGTTGTATGTCTTGAACCAAAATAAATGACAAGACATACAACATAACAGACCAACTATACATACAAACAACAACAATACACACGAGGTACAGTGAAGACGGGACATACCGTACAACAACAACCTTTGCATTGTTGCGAGCGATGCGAGCACATGCACAACATTGAATTGGCAAAGTGAGATTTTTAGTGTGTCGACTTAGTTCGGTGGAATATTTTGTTTATCAGCGTTTCTCATTAGAAATATGTGACCGCTGGTACTAATATGAACCCTGATTTAAGTCAAAGACATACATTCGTTGCGAAAGTTCTGATGAGATGGTGTAGCGCCCATCGAAACTGCGCAGTCAACTTTCAGCTGCAACAATAAAGGTCTCACTTTGCCTTCTTTGCTAATTTTGGGTTCTGCTGAAGACTTCGGCACAACCTATGGTCTTGAACCAAAATAAATGACAAGACAAAATTATTAATTATTATTTTGATTTTTTAAATTAAAACTTTATTTATTTATTTTGATTTTTTAAATTAAAACTTTATTTTTTAATTTTTTTCGTGTTTCCAATTTTCAAAAAATTAAAAATCATAGTAATTTTTATAAGCCTACTTTCAACCAAGCCTCAAAATTTACAGAATAAATAGATGATTAAAAAAAATAGAGAAAATCGCTCTTCGATTTTTAAAATTAAATTTGTAATTAAAAAATAAAGTTTTAATTTAAAAAAATCAAAATTTGTATACAAAAACATTGTGAATATTTTTTCTGAAAAGAACGTCAAACTGAAAAAAGAACTACAATTTAACGATTTAAAAAAACTATATCTTTTTAACGAGTAATCAGAAAAAACTCAAAGTAAAAAACACCCCCTGGGTTTTTTAGTGGGTCTAAAAAATTTAAAAAAATGGAGGAAATCAAAAATATTTTTTTGGAACTGTCCGATTTTCCGTGGAATGCCCCATATATAGATGAAATATTTATGAAAATTTTGTATAAAACATTTAATTTTATAATGAAAACCCTTTTATGAAATCGCTTCATAAATATTATGAAGGAAAATTCTTTCAGTGTACAAATAACTGTTGGATAGCTTTAAATTTAGTTAATGCTATTTGCTGTTAACAGCCGGTAAAAATAGTCGCAACCTCTGTCAATACATATGATGTAGTGGTCTAAATATAATCCAATGTTAGCCATTGTTGCACAACAAAGACAAGACATGTACCTCTGCAGAAGTTCTTAATTAAAATATCATAATTTATCTGATAAAAGTCATAATTTCTTTCAGGAACTTGTCATTAGAGAGCGTCTGTTAATTAACAACATCTTACCAGAACAAAATGTTGAGAGAGGGAGAGGAACATCCCACTTGCGGCGGGAACACATGTTTCCTAATGAGCAGACAGGCAACGAGCGCCGCCAACGATCGTCCGACCCCATGAAGGTAATTAGGAACGAATGTGCCAAAAAAGGTGTATTAAAGGCAGACAACATAAAATAAATGAGCATGAGTTATAAAAACATAAAACATAAATTATCCTCACCCAGAATAAAACAAAGAAACAGACGAAAGGAAGAGGAGACACTGCGAGAGAGAGAGAGAGTCGGTGAGCATAAATTATGATCAAGGAAATTTGATGTATGCTCCAAATTTATAATAAATTGCCTATGTTTTTCGTATGTGTTGGGCGGCTAAATGAAAACATACCCATTCCGACAACACGTGCAAAGGGAACAACAACATCGGTTACTAATTTAGAAAATGATTTACAGCACGCGGGCATCAGCTACGAGCCAATTGCTCGCTAGAAACTGCATCTAGTTGGGAATACACCTGCCCGACCGGGCCGGCCAGGGCAGGGCAGTTGGTTTTCAAAGGTATTGCAAATGAACGATTTGAATGCATTTTGTCGGTTATTTTTTTTTCGTTTTGCTTTTGTTTTTGAAAACATCACATTTACATGTTAAAAGGTGTGACATACTTGCATAAGTGCCAACGAGCCCCGGCAATCTATGAATAGGTGGTGGTGGTGGACAGGGGGTATATTTTCCTTTCATACGCTTGAATAACAATCAACCCACGCCGAGATGTCCATAAAAGTTTATTAACTGTATCAACTGAAACCTCTCGCCGAGAGACTCATGTGCCTCCGTCCGTCCATCCGTGGTCTGTTGTTTTGTTTTCTCTGGCTGATGTTGCCAATAGTTACCACAGTTACATGCCTCTATTTGTAATCATATTTACATAAATATTTATAAACAAATTCAATTCCATTCAATGGGAGTCCATGGGTTTGTTGTTTTCGTTTTCAACAACATCCATTCATCCCTTTGTTGTGACGATCGGTTGCATGGTGTCATGGTTGTTAGCATAAATATTTTTCCAATACGGACGGACACCCAATGCACCCATCAAATGCACGTAGAGAAATTGTACGTTGTTGGTAATGCGTTCATGGGAAAATCATATCAAGTTTTCTTGTCAGCTATTTAAAAGTGGTGGTGGTGGTTGTTTTTGTTGTTAATATTTATCTTAACACTTGCCTAGTTTCGCCGAGGAATGACAACAGCAACAATGCCCATCCATAGTCATGTTCCTTTTTTTTCATTTTACTCTCCATTGAGATGCACAAGTTCCACCGAAGCATTCATGCATTCATGTGTTAGACAAAGCCAGCCCGCGTTGAAGTATTCGAGAGTTTCTTTTCAATGATCCCCGGCAAACTAATAAACAAATATTTGTTGTTCTCCCTAGAATGGGACCATCAGAGCATAACCTCCATTCTAAGTAAGGGGTAATCTTAAGGATGACCTCTGCAGTTATGCTCCAATGCAGTTTGAAACTCTTCTTTTTTTATTTCAAAATATATCTACATATATGAAAAGATAAAGTCGGCCAAATGCGGGATGCATTATATAATAATATAGAAACTTACATTGGTACAAAAGTCGAACACGAATATCGACCCTATGTTCCGAAGAATATAGTCTAGAGAGATCCGTCCTACAGGAGAGATCCGTATCGGACCATAGCCAAACGACTGTTACTAAGACCTCGGCTAGACAGATTTTACCACGTTGAAGTAAACTGAGAAGACCTTCCATGGTGGCCGCTTCAGAATATGGGTAACCATATATGGGTAGCATGCGAGCTCTCAATCGCAAATTGAAAAAGACTGGTTGCCGTTTTAGACCATCATCTAACGAAAGAGACTCCGGTTAGCCAGATGTAATCATATATGGATAGAGTGCGAATGAGCCTCTAAGCCTCGGTTCGAACTTAAGATTGACTGAGGAGACCCTTTCTCCATAGTGGCCGTTTCCGACTGTGATCGAACGACTGCCACCGAAACTCCGGCTAGCCAGATAGAGTGCGAGCTTCCACGGCACAGGGCCTTTGGGAAGCAATCGCGATAGCTGAATTTCATATCAGAGATCTAATTAAATATCTAAACCTTCCAGACTGGCTATAAAAGAATTTTTCGAATGGTGTGGTACAAAACGGTGCATTAAAGTACTACATGACGCTCCCGTGAGACCGTTTTTCTATTAGTAAAGGTATGTCCTCCTCCTATGTGAAGTCATTATTCGTCCTTCTTGGCACCCTACATGAACAACCTTCAAAGCATTTTATATAGCTTAAAACAGCATATTCAAACATATCCTGTCAATCGGGGACAGGGAAGGAGTTCGACATTCTCAACTTCAGTCTCGGCCTCACAGTCGGCTGGGTCGCGGTCCATATAAATGAAAAAACAATTTTCAGTCACCCCACGAATTTTACTGATGATATACAAAATATTTTGTTCCTAAACGCTTCTGAAAATACCGTGTATCATGTTACCCGCGTATTTTTTTGTATTGCATTTGTCATTTTTTAAATAATAGACATCTGAAACCCCTTTAAATATCAATTTTGATTCTTATCTCTTAGTAACCTATTGTTCGAATTATATTGGACGTTTATAGTATTTTTTGTGCTTTTTCATAGTGAAACTGAAAACTTTTTCGTAATTTGTGGTAGTATTTTATAAAAATAATAGATGCCTAAATGATGAACGTTGGAAGGAAATTGACGCCGCAACGCTTATTTTTGTAAAAAGAGTTTGGAAATTTTGGCTCTGTATTACATTATTTCACAAAAATGGAGTCAGCGACGTCATTTTTCGTCCGATATTTAGACATAATATGAAAGGTATTGATTCCCTTTACTTATTTTTCATTAAATTTTTTCCAAGAAATATGAATTTTTTGCTCTAACTTTGAAAAATCACAAAAAATCAATCAAACGGCTAATAATACGACCAATGAGTTAAGAATAAGTCAATAATAAAAGATTTATTTAAAGTGCTTCCAAAGGTCTATTAACTGAGGAAAAAAATTAGACAAAAATGTACCATAAAAAATTACACGAGTAAAACATGATTTTGAGAGTTGTTTTCAGGAGCGTTTAGCTCACAGACGGCTTGAATCAGGGACAAAATATTTTGTATACCGTCATAAAACTGTGAAATCTTAATTTTTGGGGAGCGACCGCAGCAATTTATTTTCGTGACCTATCTTAAGGTGAAGTCTTAGGCAGTGATTCTTAAAAACTCAACCAAGTAATGGAAGTACTTTAAGTGATATTGACCAGCGTAAGTGTATGTCTTCTGCTTAATTTGTAACTTGCAATAGAGATTTACATTTACAAACAAATTACTGTATAAATATGTATCCACAATCTCTGTTTAAGAAATATTCATAATTTTTTTGTGATCGATTTTAGAGAGCTTCTCTTATGGGGTTTTACTGATCAAGGTGTAAAGATAAAAACATTCTTGAACATTCTTCGTTGAAAGCTGATGAGCGACTGGCAAAAGTTTTGCTCTTCGTCATATTCGAGTTCTATAGTTGCTGAAAATACGACAAGTCAGTACGCGTGGCGATCACTGATCTAAAACTGGGAATAAACTAGCTCAAACTACATTTTATTACATCTATCGCACCCGAACCATTAGCAGAGAAGATTTGTCGATCATAGTCTGTTTGTCCATCAGTCCTTCTGAAAAGAGTACAGAAAATGGCCCGGCTCAGAATCTGCGAATCAAAAAAGACAACTGTTTCGGAAACTTTGCAAGAATTGCATCGCGTTAAGTAAATTGAAGAAAATGGAAGATATACAGCAGCTAGAATGACGATTATCTGTCCTATTTGGCAAGCCGAGACATAGGTATATACAAATTTCCCTTAAATTGTGGTCTTTCCCATAGGGATGTCTATACAACTTCTGCCCGTCCGTTTCCTGCCAATTTAAAGCTCAGGTCACAAATGCAGCCTAAACTTTCGTGAGCCTAGGAATGACACTACTAAATTACAATTAAATAATTTTAGACATGTACCTATCTACCGCAAAAACATTCCGAAGATTTTTAGCTTTTTTAATTTCCTGTAAACCCCGTGTATTGTAATTAACATTAACCAACAATGATTATGCCAATATTTATTTTCTGAACATTTCTCTCAAAACTTTATTAATAACCAATCAACCACTAACAAACAATTCACTTCAATAACCTTTGCAATTACACACGAGTATTCCACTAAAAACAGAAATCAATCAGCGGCCAAGCCACCACTGTGGGAATCTTTAGGCCGACCCTACAAAAAAATGTTTACTACTTACTGTGGTTAACACAACACAAAACCGCAATCAATATAAATATAAACATGCGAGCGTACAAGCAACACAAATTAATAAGACCCTAATGAACCCATTACCAATTAAAGCGAAACCTTTTGATGTTACTCTACCCTACCCCAGCTAGCCCTACCCTTCTGCCGCAGCAGCATCATCGTCGTCTTGCCACACGATAATCCCAGGCCGGCGCTAATGAAAAGTTGTTGTGTAAAAACCTCAACTTTTTCTCGTCAAATCAAAAATTGAATTTGTTGTGTGAGAATTTGTGCGAAACCAACTTCCTCCTCAATCATTTATGGTCAGTCGTCGGTCGGCATGTTGCACTCACTTCAATGTGACTGCAACGTGAGGGTGCCGCAACTTTTGCACAAAGTCAAATGTTGGCGACGTGTCCTTTTTCGCAAATTCACAGATGAATTGGTTTATAATCCGATCGTATAGTATTTAAGCGAATATAGGAATGCTTTGTAAGCGAACGATGAATATGAAAATTGATTAACCCCTAATTGTGGCCATGGGTTGCAATCGCCTTCTATTGTTTGGAATTTAAGGGGGAACAGGGAATTGGTTGTTATTGTTACCAGAAATGGGAAATCATACAAAAGGACAAATTAATTGTGCATTAGGGGTCATTGATACGTTGCAGTTCTCCGTTTGTTATTGTCGTTGTTGCTGTTGTATGTAACAAGCTGTCAATTTTTATCGGTTTGTTAATTTTCTTCTTGCTATGGTTAATTTGCTGCCGAATGGAAGGGAGGGTCGTTTGTGAAAAATGTGGGAGATTTTGTCCCAAAAACAAAATTCTCAGAGATACAGACAAATTAATAATAGTTTGGATAATTTAAAGAAATTATAATTTTAAATGTTATTTATTCTAAAGTAAGAAACTTGGTTTGTCATGGGACATTAATTTACTATCTTGCCACCTGGACTAACAAGGACATTGATCATATGAAGATTTCCCAGCAAGTGTGCTTTCGTAAAACCTCTCTCGTGCGCGCTTCCACATTATCTAGGATATGGAGCTGTTCTTTAAAATAAAATTAGTGGAACGGATGAAAAGCTATGACCTTGAAAAGGAATGACCTTTGGCGAAAGTTCCCAGCGCTTAATCGACACAGCGGTGGTTTATCCGATTCTCCTCCATATAATGGTGGACAGCCGTGGCAAAGGGGATCTACATGGCGCTCATATGATGAAGTGCTACCACATAAATCAGCATATCTGAAAAGTGTACAAAAAATGGGACGCTTCAGAATCTGCGAAGCAAATAGGACAACTGCTGCGGAAACTGTGCAAGTATTGCTTTGCGTTATGCGATTAGGTTCTTTGACTCCAGAAGAGTAAACAGACGAAGAACTCTTCAGTTCAATATGAGTCATTCCATGCCAAGCGATTTTTTTTTTTCGAAAATACACATAAACTATTTTTTATGAGAAGAATACATACACCAATTTTGAAAACAATTCAAGCTGTCGAAGTCGAAAGTGGTACCGCTTGGTATGAAATGACTCCTCTTCATGTTGTTACACATTCCAAATACATGCAGAGCCAACAGGCTTGACAGATTTGAAACGTCCAACGGAACCCGTTTTCTTGTCATACTGTACGACATCAAAATATCTATTCGGATGGTCACACTTAAATCCGATACGTGGACTTCGTGAGCCTAAATTGAAGAAAACAAGCCCTAAACATCTGCATTTTGACCCAGTGTTCGATCGATCGAACAGTAAACGGTAAGATACAGTGAAACAAAAAAATAGCTGGGCTTTAATGTGATAATCATTTACCTTATTTTGAGATTGGAGAGTATGCAACAGTTCCACAGGAACTTGTTGGCAGAGACACAACCCTGTCGCAAATTATAGATCAGACTGAACGCAGATAAACGTAGACGTTACGAGACACAGTTATATGCCCGGATGGTGGGCATTGGTTGGTTGGTTTACCGCTTTCACGGGAGCGTCAAACCTGAAAGATTGAAATATTTGATTAGATTTTTAATATCAATTTCCGATATCTCGTTAATGCCCTGCAGTAAGTGCTTTCCCAAGTAACTGTGCCGTGAGTTTATTGGAGATGAGGAGTTGCATAAGAAGTGCTCGACTACCTCTTCCTTGTCGCAGACTTGAATCGTTGAATTGCAGCTTCATTCGTCACGCATAGTTTCCAATTGGCCAATGACCCGTCAGTACTGATATCACGCTGGCTTAGAAGTTCGGTGGTACGTATTTTTGTTATATGTGTCTAAGGGCTTGTTTCTGTAACTTTTTTTCGTTCCTCTGAGGCGACATTCCAAAATCGGCTAAAATATTGTTTATCTACATTTTATAGAATTCATGTAATAATTGAGTGATTCTGATAATTCGCCTCAGACGTACGAAAATAAGGGCTCTGTGGACCCTGTGATGTGGTACCTCGAATGACAGTTTCGTGGGGTCAGGCGACAACGATCGAGGTAAGAATCCGTCATGTCCACATCAGAGACCTATGCACGATTTCCACCAGATGAAGCTGAGAGACAGAAAAACCTAAGTGCCACTGTTCAGGAGCGAATATAACTGTCAGAGTAGTTACCGATGTTGAGATTTAAAATTCGCACAGGTTGGATCCGATGAAGGGTGAATAGGCGCGTCCTATCATAGCTCAAAGGAGTCTGTGTCTTTCCTTCTGCCAAACTAAGTTATCTAGCATTCAAAATTTAATTTTTGTTTGAAAAATTGTATGTGAATAATATAAAGTTCTGCTGGATCAATTCTCCAAAAATTTCCGAGAATGTTATCGAAAAAAGCCACGCCCTGTTATAGACGTACGCTCACACTAATTGACTTAATTGTGTGAGCATACATAGCTTCAGGTAGGATTTTGGCCCACGCCTGGTCTATAGGATATAAGAAAATATATTTTTATCGATCTTGAGAACGATAAGTGATAACCCCAATATGTTGACGCGTTCGTGGGATTTCTTTAAGGAAAAATCGAGAATTTGAGAGGCGTTTTGTCATCGACGTACGCTCACATCAATTGATTTTTCTATTGTGTGAGCGAGCAAATGACTATGTCATTTATGATTTTGGCCTATTCATGGTCAAGAGGAATAGATTTTTATCAGTCTTGAGAATGATAACAGACAAAACCATTATATTGAAGCCTTCTTGGGAGGTCTTTACAGAGAAACTCGACAAATTATGTCCATTTTTTAAATTTCTTACCCACAGACATTTTTTGTACGAAGTGTGGACCCCTGGGTATTGTAAACTTAAACTGGCAACTCGCCAGCGAGTATTAAATTACAACACATTAGTATTATTTCTTCTTTAGCAAATAAAACCATTATTAAAGTTCAAATACGATCATGTTACATTAATCTTCTTCAACGGGAACTCTTTGGCTGGCTGCCTGCCCACCGGGGGGAAAACGAACTTAAATAATTTACAAACAAGGGGGGCCAAGGAATTATCATTTAACACTATGGGGCGCCCTTAAGGGCAGCCTAAGGGCGACCTAGAAAAAGAACGAAACGAAAAAATGAAATGGGAATGAAGGAATGAGTGATACCACAAACTGCAATCCGGACAAAACCCAACTGTTGACCACGGCTGGCACCGCAGACCGACCAATGTACAAAGTCTGTCCGTCCCTGGTTGGCTCGGTGTGTTTATCCGTCAGTAAACAAGGAAGTAAAGTGGTTGCCACTGCTGCAACTACACCACAATCCAGGGAACAGAACCACAAACAAATCTAAAGACAATGACAGATAAACAGAGGCTGGATACCGACCGACTCCAACACTCCAACGCCACACACAGTAGCCCATTTTATATGAGGCTGCACTACTTGACCGGCGACCGGCAGTAGCTGCTGCTGGTGCTGCTGCTTCGGCATCCGTATCTGCATTTTCTGCGTCTGCGAAGCATATTTATGTATGTAAATAACATTTGTTTGTATCGCCACAAACAAAACTAAATATTTCCGTTTTTTGTTTATAATATTTCTTCCACATTTTGTGTGGTTCTGTTGTTTTCTTTTTGATGATTTGGTTATTTTTGGGCCACTAAATTTAACAAATCTCTAAATTAAACCCGACCACCCAGCCGAGGAGGACAACGTGGCAATTTAGTTAAGCCTCAGTCAAGTCAATATTATCGCAGTGACGCGTCATAATTCAAAGAATTTATTGCTACTGTCGTTTATGGTCTAATGATTTGAGGCGATATTTGTTTTTGTTTTTAAAGAAAAATTCCAGTCAAGTGCTACTGCAGTAGCCCCCCGTTCGTCCGTCCGTCTGGCAGGCACCCAGTCCTGTGTATTTGTTTAGACTCCTTGGGTTGTAATCAGGTTGTATTGGGTTTGTTTTTCTTTTTTGTTACTTTATTTTTTTCTTTTTTTTTGTGGACAAAATCTCCAGACACCAAAATCCACTTGTCACCTTTTTAGTGTTGAAAATAGAAAACGAAACATGCCACGTCACACACACTGTGCTGTGAGCTGTTGAAGCATCTCAAATTTCTTGAAAATGTTTCACTTTTCTTGTCCGCAGCCATGAGGGTTAAACAAACATTGCAGTCCCCGATGCACTAGACGTCGTCGTCCTCGTCGTACCCACGTCGAAGTGTGAGTCCACTTATGGTGTTTAGATGGATGTGTTTTTCTGCTCTTCTACAACGTGTCAATAACGTCATTTTCGGCCGGGATTTTCCATATGGACTTTGCATCGTTGTCGTACATATTTGTTATCATAACCACAAACATCTTGGAATACATGCCTGGCATGTAGACATAAAATAAAAATAATTGTATCAACATATTTGTCGCCAATGCAAGGCAATATTTAGAGAAGAACATTGAAGTGAATACCGAAAAATGTGGTGTAGAAATTGATTTGAAATGTTGGAAAGCCCTGTTTTAGATGCAAGACAATAAAAATAACATTAGAGTGATTCAAAAAAATATGGTGTAGAAATCGGGTTGAAATGTTGGAAAACCCTGTTTTAAAACGCATATGCTGGGGACATTCAGAGATCGACAATAATTAATAAACCATAATTAATTCAATTTAAAAAATAATTGTAAATATGCTTAAATAAAGCCTGTTTTTAAATGTCATTTTCTGGGTGCAGATTCCCGTTCAGAGATGAGAAAAATTTAAATTTTATTCAATTACTAAAATTAAATGTATAGATGCTTATATCAATTCATTGAAATATTCAAGATCGATACCAAAAAAATCATAGTGGTAGTCCGCATCCATGTAATAAATGTCACCGTGCCATTTGTAAATAAATTTGCAGTCTATTATATATAGATGCAAAATGGTCTTGAGTCAGAGCAATATCCCAGTTCAACAAAAAAAAATAATAATAATAATTGTATTCTCATTTTGGGATTTATATTACCGATCACACCCGCTTTTATGTTAAATTGTAGGAAATTATGATGGGTACACATTTTATTTTTTCATAGAATTATTTCTCCTAAAAATTAAGAAAGAATAATTTTCTTCGAAAAATAATAATTTTTGACACGAAAAAGCTCCTAAAAATAAAAAAATTAAAAATATATATTTAATGTTCTGTTTTAATAGCTAAAATTATAACAAGGAAAACAGTGTGTATATAGAAAAGATGTATGTCCCTCTGTCCCTCTTTGAATCTACAAACAATATTTTCGAAATCATGTTTTTTTTTTAATTTTTGGTTAAGCGCGAATATTGTTTTATTTTATAAGAGATGAAATCCTAACGGAGAAAAATAAAAAAATCTTTGAATAATGTCAAATTGTATATTTTCACCTAGTTTTTGCTTAAATTAATTTAGTCATACGTGAACTTCTATATTTATCCATAGATTTTCTTCGTTAAGATGCTAGCTATTATAAAATAAAAAAGTATTCTATTATATAATTTCTAAAGTTTTTGTTTATTTAACCAAACATTGGAAAAATCATAATTTATATAAAAATGTCTACAAAGAGCCACATAACTTCTACATTTATCCATAGACCTTATTTTCTTCTATAAAATGTTAGTTAATAAAAAAATAAAAATAAAAAAAAATAATACTTTTCCGATTTTTATGGGTTTTTTCGTGCCAGCAAAAAATATATATTTTTTTAATAATATTCTTATATTTTTCTAATAGTTGAAAAGTGGCACAAATTTTGGATTTTTTTCTAAATCTTAAAAATATTAGTTTTTTTTCTAAATTTTTAAAAAAATATATTTTTTATTAATTTTTAATAATTAAATTTTTAAAAAATTACCAATATTTGATGGACAAGAAAAAAGTCATAAAATTAGGTGAATATTTGTTTCATAGTATTTAATTGAACTTTAATCTATTAAGGAAAAACAAAATCTTCTTCCATTTCTTATTTATTTCATTTTTTTAAGTAAATAAAATTAAATTTTTACTTGTTAGATAAAGACGAATTACTTTTTTGTGTATTTTTTACTTATTTAATTTAAAGCTACTTTAAGTATTTCCTATTACCTTTTCGAAAAAAAAAATTCTGAAAGCAGCCCTAGTTAAATATGTCCATTGATTCACCTGAAATGCAAAAAGTCGTGTCATCTAACATCGACTTTTGTATTGATTATGGTACATTTAAATAAAATGCATAATATGAGAACATTTTAGAATATATCTGTGGTCACAACCCTTAACAGCCTAACTCGAGTTAGGACACAATTGAGTTATTAGCACCATCGTATTCAGCGTATCTAAATTTATTTGCTCTAAATTTTTCATGTTTGTATCTCTTCTAGGAAGGTAATTAATCCTAAAAAAACTAATAGCTTAAGTTATTTTTCTAAATTACTGTTTGGCATAACTGCCTAAATCAATTTAGGATTACAACAAATATAAACATTATTTTTTCATCATTGCCTAAATCAACTTAAGTCGTTAATCCAAAAAAACAAAGAAACAATTTTATTTTCCTAACTTGAGTTAAGCTCTTATTCCGAATTACAATTTCGTTTTTTGATAAACATAAATTGAGTTAAGGTCTTTCTCCGCACTTAAAGTTTTTTATTTAATCTGGAATAATAGCCTAACTCAACTTGAACTTTTTGACTTTCTTTCGTTCAACAATTCATAAGAGCCTAAGTGTCTTTTTCGATAATATCTTTTGACTGCGAGAATAAACAACTATTTTTTGTTAACAACTAAGTAAAGAAATTCGTTTCCTTGGAATCTGTAGCAAAGTTTTCCAAAAAACACCTTCTCCTGATTTTCAGTGAAGATTCAAAACTTTAAACTCCTGTACTGAAAATATTGAAAAACAGACTTAGGCTGTTATGGGTTGTGACCACAGATATATGCATATATTTTTCATATAGTAGCGATATTTTGACCCCTACACGTAAATTTACATTTTTTTCTATATAATTTCAGAAAATTATAGGCATATACATCCAAAGATATAGAATTTATTACCACAATAATAATTTCGCCATTCTGCTGAAAAATTTATGAAAATATGGGTTCGTCATTTTGCACTTCAGGTGACGAAATGCTACATAGAAATTTGAATTCAGGCAACCTAATTTTGTCTTGTCCAATGCTAGTATGTGAATCAGCTTGAATTGTGAAATTCGATGTATGCGTAGATTTTGGATTTTGTCTTTAAAATTATTTTTTTCGGATATTGCACAAATGATACATCGCAATTTATTTAATCTAGTTTATAATAGTAAACAAATATCGCAATTTGCATAAAAAATATCATAATTTTCTTAATATGTTACTTCACTTCGACTATCTCTAATCTGCCAGTAATGCTGAATTGACTTGGTGGAGGATATATAAAATTAACTTAATGTCCTTTTAATTTTTTTAATTCATTTCTTATCTTTTTCTCATCGTTTTGGTAGAGAAAGTATCAGTATTTCACCCGGTTTGTTATAGAAAATATCAAAATAGTATAATTTTGGCCATAAGTCGTATTTGGAATAGAAATAAGTAAGGAAAGGCTAAAGTCGGGCGGGGCCGACTATATGACACACTCCACTTTCTATCCGAATACAATTAAATTCGATAAAAAAAAGTGTAAACGGGAAGAATTTTTGTATGTTTCATAATCATAGGCTAATATGAACTGGTCCAATTTGTCAAATTGAGAAGAATATTTGTATCGTGGATATATCAAAACATGGAATGAAGTGACTACCTTTCACAATAAGGGCTTCCAGTTCAAATATAACGTGTTATGCTCACTTTCGGTGAAAATTCGTGGTTTATTGGACGAAAAAGTTCCATCCATGAGCAAAATTTTTATGAACCGATCTGACCCATTTTCACCATGTGTGTTTCTTTATGTGAATACTGAATTGATAATGAATTTATTAAGACTTAAAGTTGTAAGGCGCTAAGGAAAATTAATCACTATTATATTTCAAATATCAATATGCTCTTATCTGTAAGGGGATGAAGG
The DNA here is from genome assembly GCA_947397865.1 of Polietes domitor. NCBI lineage: Eukaryota > Metazoa > Arthropoda > Insecta > Diptera > Muscidae > Polietes > Polietes domitor. The sequence continues at coordinate 171,875,031 of OX377621.1, read as the reverse complement.
AAAACTTTCCATTCCCTATCTCTCAGGAAACTCATAAGTAAATCTATTGCAATCTACTGTCACAATGGTTAAAATTTGTCAACACATGCAGTAGTATGTATTGTATATAGTATTTGCATTTGAAATATACTTATCATATCAATTCATATCCGAGTCATATCAACAACCACCACCACCTCCATTCATTATCATATATCCACTTGGATTTAACCCTTCAAGTTTTTTTGTAAGCCACTCAACATCAATCCAATTAAATTTATGCTAATCTAAGGTGTCAAAAAGTTCAGTTCATTTCGGTTCAGTTAATCAAAAACCCCTCCCCAAAAAAAGAACATCTGCTCATTCTAACTCGAAAACAGAAGGAAATGACACTTCAAACGAGTGTAAATTATACATTTGGATACGAACAAATAAACATTTATTGTAATCAATTTGGTTGGTATTTATTTAAAACAAGAAAAAAATGAAACAAAACAATATCAATTATACTACAATACAGTGCAGGGGCAAACTATTAGGATGCTTCAGGGAAAGGATTTACCTTTTTAAAATTGTAAACTTTCAAAAAAAGAATGTGAATTTGATTGTTTTCAAAATACACAATGTATTTAAGGATGTTTACCTCATTAAATATGAGTTTTCAGCAAAAATCTCAAATTCTTTAAAAGTTCAAATCCCACTTTGGATTATTTCCTGCAACGCAAGCGTTATAATCTCAAATACAAAGAGTGGGATTATGATGGACATTTTAGAGGACATAATCCCAAATTTGGGGTTATATCCTGTCATCATACATTTCTCGATCCTTATAGATATTTTTTGTAATTTTATATAAATGTAAATGGGTAAAAAATAAATTATTAATTTTTATTATTTACAAGAAAATAACGGAGAAATAAAAATTTGTTTCTTTATTTAATTGAAAAAAAAGACAAAAACTAATAGAAAATGAAAAACTAATAAAAATTCCAACTTTTATTTTAAATATTTTTTACTTAAAAAAAAAGGACAAAAACTAATAAAACATGGAAAGAAAAACTAATAAAAATGCTAACTTTTATTTTAAATGTTTTTTATTTTATTATTTTTCCTAAATTTTCGTAAGGAAAGATGATCAAATCTTTTTTATTTAATTGTGAAAAAAATAATAGCAAATGACGGTCTAAAAATCCAAACTTTTTTTTAATATTTTTCATTTATATATTTTTTGCTTAATTATTTGGTACTTATTATGATAAACTCTTTTTTAATTAAAAAATAATAATAGATGGTCTAAAACTTCTAAATTTTATTTTAAATATTTTTTATTTTATATATTTTTTCTTATTTTTTTTTAATTAATATGATCTTTTCAAAATTTTTCGTAAGGATAGATGATCAAATCTTTTTTTATTTAATTGAAAAAAAACACAAAAATTTTAGCAAATGACGGTCTAAAAATCCAAACTTTTATATTAAATATTTTTCATTTTATATATTTTTTTCTTAATTATTTGTTACTTATTATGATAAACTATTTTTTATTTAATTAAAAAAAAAACAAAAATTAATAGCAAATGACGGTCTAAAATTTCAAACTTTTATTTTAAATATTTTTTATTTTATATATTTTTTCTTAATTATTTTTTAATTAATATGATCTTTTCAAAATTTTTCGTAAGAATAGATGATCAAATCTTCTTTTATTTAATTGAAAAAGAAAAAAAACACAAAAATAATAGAAAATGACTGAAAATTCGAAATTTTATTTTAAATATTTTTCAATTATATATTTTTTTCTTAATTATTTTTTACTTCTTTTTTATTCAATTAAAAAAAAACACAAAAATAAAAGATAATGACGGTCTAAAAATACAAACTTTTATTTTAAATATTTTTTATTTTATATATTTTTTCTTAATTATTTTTCAATTATTATGATATTTTCAAAATGTTTCGTAAGGAAAGAAAATCTAAAAAAATATTATGATAAAATATTTTTAATTTAATTAAAAAACACACAAATAATAGAAAATGACGGTCTGAAAATTCAAACTTTTATTTTAAATATTTTTTATTTTATATATTTTTTCTTAATTATTTATTAATTATTATGATCTTTTCAAAAATTTTCTTAAGGAAAGATTATCAATTTTGTTATTTATTTAATTTTATTTTTTTTAAATCCAAACTTTTATTTTAAATATTTTTCATTTTACATATTTTTTTCATAATTATGTTTTACTTGTTATGATCAAATCTTTTTTTATTTAATTAAAAAACACAAAAATAATAGAAAATGACGGTCGAAAAATTCAAACTTTTATTTTAATTATTTTTTAATTTATATATTTTTTCTTAATTATTATGATCTTTTCAAAAATTTTCGTAAGAAAAATGATGATCAATCTTAAGCAAAACAGAGCATGTTTCAACATTTTCTAACTATGTACGAAAATATATTCTGAACTAAAATCAGTAACCACATCTTGTCCGAATACTGTGCTACATATCTACCACCTAGTAATAGTCTATGTTCATACCTACTATAGTTATAGACTAAATATGATTTTGTTTTTTTTCTTCTTCTTTGTTTCGTGTTTTATTCCGTAATTTTTCAAATGTACATGTGATAATTCCAAGGAAATGAACACGAGTAGAATAAATGCCATGTAAATACTCGTAGTCAGTCAGTCAGTGATACGTGTGTGTGTCGGTGTGTCTCTCTCGGTATGAATGTAAACAGTGGCTGTCTTGTCATTTGGAAATGTAAATATTGAATATGTTCGTACTGAAACATACAACAGTCTGTGGAAAACAATACTGGCCGGGCGGACAGACACAGAGACAACTGAAACACAGTAGCCCTTCTATGGAAAAAAAAACTCTACCCGTGCGATAGTGGATGGCTGTATGGTTAAGGTGCACCTTGTCGGAACAGCGAAAAGACCAGAGAACGAACACAGTAGCCATGACATGGTATTTTGCTTGGAAATAATAGATTTCACTACACTCCAGTTCGGAGACGTCGTCTGTCTAACAAAGGGTTTAACACACAGCAGCGTCGTATTTGATAGGTATTAATGATCTGAACAAATAATATGTATGTGTGTACATATGTACAAATATACATGCAGTCATACAGTTGTTCATATTTACGGGTGCCATCGGACGGACGTATTGTCCATGGCTGGTGGTTGCTGGCTGCTTAAGTTTTATTTTTGGGTGTAAATATTTGGTTATTTGTTTTAAATATTAGTCCACTGGCTGATTGTAGTTAACTACATATGAATGCAGACATCCACATAATTCAAATGCTGGGGTAGCGGATAAAACCCCTCAACACATGAACATGATTAATTAGATAAAGCAGTTCACCCTTACATATCTGTGTAAGGGTCAAACTTCCGCTTAACATTAACACAAATTCAATATCAGTGGAACATATGTTTAAATATTTAAATATTTTTAGTTTCATACGTATTTACAAGTCTAAAACATAGGGTCAGATATTAGTTTTAAGAAATGGCGTTAAATATGTGATAGCCAAAGGGTTAAAAATATAGAAAATCATACAAAAAAAAATAATAAAATCCTTATCAAATTTCCTTTTGGAAGAGAATGATTAAAACAACAACCACTCTTAGAACAAATAGAAAAGTTTCAGTCGTTTAAAACTATTTACTTCTTATTCTTCATAGATTTTCTTCCAATAAGTCTTGTTTTCTGCGTTAGCATCTCACCTATTATAAATTAAAACAAAATATTCCAAAAATTAAAAAAATAATATATTTTTAAATCATAATTCATATTTTCTACATTTATTCATAGGCCATTAAAATATAAAAATTGGTTTCTTCTTTAGAATATTAGCTATAAAAAAATATTTTTTTCATTTTTTCGTGCCAGAAAAAAATAATTTTTTTTTTCGAAAATTTTTTTTAATTCTTTTAAAACAGTTCCTAAGCCATTCACAACATTTGTAGCCATTATAAGTACCTTTCTCTGAACATGTCTGTTGGTGTTTTCAGACTTATACATATTTCCAAAATAGGAGTGCAAATATTAAAGGTTCATTCGGTGAAATTTGGAAATTTAGCAAAAAATAAAAAAAATATATAAAACAGAATTGTATTGATTTTATGATCAGTATGATGCATACAAAAAAAATGTAGGTCCCGGACACAAAATTTTTATTTATTGTTGACCTTCCCTAGAAGACTTCGCAGCGATTTTTCTACAAATCAACAGAATTCTGTAAGCGAAAAAATTCCCTATACGAAAACAATAATAAATAATTTTTGTTGCAATTTTTTGGGATGATTGACAAATTTTAATGAAATTTTAAAATTTTTGATAAAATTTTCCAAATATAAATTTTCCGATAATAAATATTATATTAACTATTAATAAAAACAATTTTACAAAAATCGAAGGTATATTTTCTGTTTATAAAATAAATAAAAAACAAGTAAAAATGCGTTAAGTTCGGCCGGGCCGAACTTTATATACTCTCCACCATGGATTGCATTCCACAGAGGCTTTCGATTTTCGTAGAAGTGCAGTAATATAGCAGGAAAATGTAATTTTTTTAATAAAGCCAAACCAAAACAAATAAAAATGCTGAAAAAATAATTTTATAAATAAATATAATAGTTTTATTATGTCAAACCATGCTTATAAGACAAGGCTACCAATACGTTTACACTATATATATCGAAATAATACTTCAAGTTAATTTAAAAAAATATATTATTATATTTATATTTTTAAAAAATCTTAAATACCATAAATATTGATAGAGGGTGCTACAGTTGGTTTATTTCCATTCTATTTTAATTTCGAAAGGAAAAATTTTGAAAATCCATTATCTAATCATGAAGTTAGGGTATCTTCATGATTCAGTAAATTTTTGGCGTAGAAATAAAAATTTTGAAAAATATTTTTATTTTGCGTGTCTATGCCGTCAGAGCAATGTATACACCGAATTCCATGATTCTAGCTGCGGCCATTTGGTTGGTAAAATTTTTATTCCCCTTTTCGTATTTTACCCCCTAAAGAGAATGACTTTCTAAAATCTCTTTATTTTAAGAATCTGCGCAAACCGAATTTCATCATTCTAGCTGTATCCGTTTAGTTGGTACTATTTTTATCCCTCTGTACTCATTATATCCCTTGAAGGTAGGAATTTGGAAAAAACCTTTTATTTTTCGTGTCTACACAGTCAGCGAATTTCATGGCCCCAGCAGGTCATTTGGTTGGTACTATTTTTATGCCCTTTTCCCATTTTAAGCCCAAAAAGTACGATTTTCGAAAAATCCCTTTATTTTACGTGACTACGCAATCAGACCGAAATTCATACACCGAATTTCATTATTCTTGGTGCAGCCGTTTGGTTGGTACCATTTTTATCCCTCTATTCCAAGTTTACCTCTTAAAAGTACGAATTTGGAAAAAATACTTTTATATTATTTATCTACTCAATTAGAGGAATGTACACACCGAATTTCGTGTTTCTAGCTGATGTCGCTTGATAGGTACCATTTTTATCCCTTATTGCCCCATTTCACCCCCTACGAATAAAAATTACTTTATGGTGCACGTTTGCGCATACTTAATATCAAGTAAGTACAAGCAGACATATTGAAAAAATGTACTTAAACACTCTAAAATATTAGCGGTTATTATGGGTATTCTTAGTCCTTGTGAGGGAAAATTTTTTCGCTTTGGGCCAATTTCACACAGTTGCAATTCCAACCGATCTACGACTATAAGATGCATTTATAGAAAATTTGGATGTCCTAGCTCCTTTCGTTTAGATGCTAGAGTACTTCCATAACGATCAAGAATATATACACTTTATATGGTCTCAGGTCGATATTTCAAGATGCTACAAACGAAATGACAAAGTTAGTATACCCCCATCCTGGAGGTTGAGAGTGTTGAAACCCTAAACATGACATCATAACAATCTCTTCAATAATATACAATTTTGTACCGCGCTTACGTTAATCGTTTAATTTGTCAACGTTTGAGTTTCTGACCAGTTTATGAAACGGAAAAGTAAACTTCCGGGCCATCCTCTCTTTCTTACTCTGAATTACTGCGGTGGAGTATCAAGCTCTAACTCAGGAACGATTCAAACATATTTTAAAGTTTTGGCTACGCTTAATTTAATATGACCACGAAGAAATTTTTTTAACTTTTCTCAACTAAATTTCTTTAATATATAAAATTTAAAATATAAAATTTTTCTCAACTAAATTTTTTAATATATAAAATTTAAACAAATACTTCTCGAATGTGAAACTTATTCTAGTAAGAAGTAAAATGATCCCCCAACGAAAAATATTTTGAAATTTGTGTCGCACACTAATTATACGGTAGTCAAGAGTTAATGCCAGATTTGAGGTGAGATAACTAACTAAATTACGAGACATAAGATCGCTGTCTTAATGATTACATTGTTTTCGTTGATGGGGACAGTGGGATAACACCTGTGTGGCCATTAGCATCGTGGAATTCCCACCAACAAACCCACAGAATGCATATCTTGAATATCTCCACCAAATATTTTTGTGTAAGTTTATGCGTAAAAATCCAACTCCGGAGAAAAAACGAAAAATTACACGACCTTAAGAAAAACAAATTCCTCGCCTAATCTTATCTTATTAAGAAGATTTATCTACAGATAGCCAGTCAGCCAGCCAGCTAGCCCAGGCTAATTCGTCGTAACATACTCTCGTGCGTGCATATTTAACATTTTTGTGCCTTGATTAGGTTTTGTTTTGCTTTGCTCGGCTGATCTTGTGGTCGTTGTTTTTTCATTACAACATGGGTTTCCCCTCTCCGTTTCGCCCGTCCCCCACCTTTGCCTTAATCAAGTAAACTTTTAATCAATTTATGTAAATATGCGATCACCAAAAATTTAAAACAAAAAAAAATGTAATCGCGCGCATACATTAATATTCAAATGATTAGTTCAAAACAAAAAAAAAACAGAAACAGAAAAACAACAAAAGAACACTGTGTCAACGCATTTTCAAAATAACAGCATTTGAACAATGGTTTTAAGGCAACACCACCAAGAGCCAACAACACCAGTAGATCGAATTGAATCCAAAACCGAACCGAATCGTAACGAAACGAAAAAAGCACCTTTTGCCAGCCGGTCAGTTAGCTCACAGGTGGTCGAAAAGCAAAGCGTAAATAATTTTATGCACTGAACGAACGCTCTCAGGCCGGAGCGCGGAGACAAAGGGTCACCACTAAAGCGACAAACTTCCATATGGTCGGCTATAACCCCTTGTCGTCGGTGACCGTTACTTCTAAACTTTTCGAGTTATGCTAATGTTGTCGCACTCGAGGGCTCCCACAGTGCACAGTGGCTGAGAATCGATTCGGGTTTCGCATTTTTTATTCTCCTGACTGTGCTCTTATTGACGACATATCACGTAGCCAATGAAAGTGAAAAACAAAATCACGTTCACGCGCTCCTACTCATGCCACCCACAGAAGCTGCTCTACAAATTCATTAGTTATTCGTAGCAGGCTGTAGGCTTTGGACCTATTTCAATGATACAATCAACGTTCTTCTTCAACCTTGATGATCGTATTCGACAGACTTTCTCGTTATATGAATCATTAATCATGTGACCCAGCCATCTGAATTTCCTATGGTTCTACAAAGCTTAGATTTACAAATGCCTTTAGACTTTGAATTTCGCCTTTTCGCGAACGTAAAGGAGCCTATATTCTACATTCTGGATTCTTCAGATTTTACTCAGAGTAACCTTATACCTTATATACACCAGCGAGTGAGACGTTCTCTCGCATCAATAGCGATTGTGTACATTTAAAGTTCATCTATGGAAGAATATACTCTACAATCAGATAATATAAAAATAGCAAAAAATAATTTAATTAAAAATATTTATCTTTTTAATTAAAATATTTAAATTTAAAATAGAATATTTTTTATTTTAATTCAAAATATTATTTTTAAATAAAAGAATAGTTACTTTTTTAACTAAAAATATTTAGTTTTAATTAAAAATTGCTTTTATTTAAAATTTTTAATTTTTTAATTGAAATAGCAAAAAATAATTTAATTAAAAATATTTATCTTTTTAATTAAAATATTTAATTTTAAAATATAATATTTAATTCAAAAAATAATTTTTTTGTTTAAAAAATTTCCTTTTCTAACTAAAAATATTTATTTATTTTCTAACTAAAAATTTATTAAAATTTATTTTTTAATTCAAAATTTTTGAAATATTTTTTTAATTGCAAATATTTGAAATATTTATTTACTATTTACTAATATTTACTTTATATTTAAAAATATTTATTTTTTATTTAAAACTATTTGTTTAATTGAAAGTATTAATTTTTTAGTTGAAAGTATTTTTTAAATTAAAATATAATAATATTATTTTATTTTTTGGTTCAAAATATTTGTTTCTTTTAATTAAAAATATTTACTTTTTATAATGTTTAATTTTTTTATAAAATGATTTTTTTTTTTAAATTATTTATTTTTTAAAATTGAATTATATTTCTTTAATTAAAAATATTTGAAAAACTTTTTAATTAACACTATTTAGAATAATTATTTTTTAATTAATTAATAATGATTAATTAAAAATATTATTTTTTTATTGAAAATATCTTTTCAAGTAAAAATATTGATTTTTTAATAGAAAGTATTTTTAAATTTAAATTTAATTTAATTAAAAATGTTTATTTTTTATGCAATAATATTTATTTTTTATTCAAAAATATTTATTTTTGTTATAAAAATATTTATTTTTTTAATAAAAAATATTTTTTATTGAAAGTATTAATTTTTTAGCTGAAAATATTTTTAAAGTAAAATATAATTTATTTATTTTTTATTATTATTTATATATGTTATATTATATTAATATTTCGAATTAAAATATTTACATTTCTTCTGAAAAATATTTTTTTTAATTAGAACGATTTATTTTTAATTAAAATTATTTGTTTTGTTTTAGTTTTTTCGTTTGTTTTATTTTGGTCCGTAATCAATATTTGATTTCAACAGGGATTTGTATATAAATTTGCAATCAATAAAATATGGATGCAAAATGGCCTTGAGCCAGGAGAATATACCAATTAAAAATATTTCCTTTTTATTAAAAATATATCGTTTTTAATTAAAAATATTTCCTTTTTAAATTAAAATATTTAATTTTTGAATTAAAAATTTTTTTATTTAATATTATTTTTTTAAATAAAATTATTTATTTTTTAATGAAAAATATTTTAAGTATTTTTTATTTAAAACAATTTAAAATATTTACTTTCTTTAATTTAAAATATTTTCTTTTTGATTAAAAATATTTCCTTTTTAATTAAAAATATTTAATTTTCGAATTAAATTTTTTTATTTAAAATTATTGAAAGTATTTATTTTTTAATGAAAAATATTTAAAATATTTTTTTATTTAAAACTATTTAAAATATTTACTTTTTTATTAGAAATATTTTTTTAGTTAAAATTATTTATTTTTTAATGAAAAATATTTAAAATATTTTTTTTGATTACAATATTTAATAAATTTTGGTATTTTCTGCAATATAAAATTATATTCAATTCAGAGCTTATACGATTCATATAAACAGGCATCATAAATTTGAGTCTTCTAGGAAAAATTTTCCCAATAGAAAATGGTCGCGGGAAGGATGTTTACTATTGTAAAGTAAAAAAAGTTGGACAAGTTTTCCCTTCATTTTCGGTTATTTTTAAATTTTATTCTTGAAAGTGAAAAGACCTAACCACTGTGCACTTGCGTATGGGCTACTACGCACATACATATATGGTGTGTTTTACGACCGAAAATTAACAATTTAAATAAGCGTTTTTCCCGTTTGTTTCTTATTCAGAAATCACAAGTTAAGATAAGAACATAGTTTAGTTAAAGGTTACAGCTAAATATTTAGTGAATATTTTAAGTAGTTCGTTCGTTTTATTTTTCTTCATTCTTGGGGGTTTATAACTTCCTGAAATTTCGGGGGAATGTGCATTTCAGTTTCGAAAAGGGGTTAACACCAGGTGATGTGTTGCACGAATGCTTTGCTGCTTATCCTGTCGTTTTAATTTTGATGGCATATTTTGTAAATGCCAAATGATAACATCGCTCTTATAATACGCGCCTAATGTGACTTTAATGAGGTGGTGTTTTGTCCTGAATTATTCTTGAAAAGTTAATGAGATGTTGACACACAAACGGGGTTATAAAATGACACATGTTCACCGAGAAGGTGACAGGAGGTGATGAACAGGGAGGAAAAGGGTTAAAATGCTAAAACTATCATTAAAAAAATATGTCATTTCTTTGGTTGCTGATCTACAAAAACAACTGAAAGCCCAATTGTTTTTTAATTCCTTTGCCAACACTTTCATTTGGTATTGACATTTTAAAATGTTCTCAGCAGCTTGGTTTGGCCACCTTCTTCTTCTTCTTTTATCACTTTTACGACTATTTTAGTTGTTGTTAATACCCCTCAATTAATTAACAATTTCTTTTTGGTTGTTTTTTGTTGCTGTTAAATGCCAGTATTAAATTTCCCTTTTTTGTATGTGCGGGTTATCTTGGAATCAATCTAAACTCTCTTCTTGGCTTGGATGTTTGATAAATTTTATGTTAATTTGTAATCAATAAAAGAAGCGGTTACCTCCCCCTCCTCCTCCTCCCCATCATCCATCGTATCTTAAATTTCATGTGATTTTAAACTCCTGGCCTATCGATTTTCCCAAACTACTGGCTGCCACATCTTCCACTGCTGCTGCCAGCGTAAATGTTGCTGGTTTTTATTGTAATGTGGTGTTTACAACTTTTTAAATATCGTCTTTTTGTTGGTCTAAAATCTCATAAATTTTTTAACGATCCACCAGATAGTTTCAGTTCTGTATTGGGCGTGTGTGCAAGTGTGTGTGAGTGTGCGTGCGTTGTGTTGCATGTCTGTGGTTTAGTGTTTGTTGTTCGTCTTCCAGAATCCACCATAAAATTCAAATGACTTTTCCAAATGTTCAGACTTTATGACGTTTTCTCGTCGTCGTCGTCGTTCATCGTCATCATCTAAGGTTGGCTGGTTATTTAAACCCTCCGAACAGAAAGCATCAAGTTTCATTTTCAAATTGAATTTTTCGGTTCACAACACTTTTTCGAAGGCGTATCATTATTTTATTGATGACTGTTTAGTGAAGCATATCATTTGAAAAGAGTTTGTACAGCGAAATAGTAAAAACCTTAGCATTTCTCTAGGAAAAATACACGGATTTTAAATAAAAAATTACGAATTCCATCAAGAACATAGAAAAAAGTATTTCGAGTTAGATTTAGGTTTGCCGTGCCTACAACATTCTCAGTTGGAATACTTTCGAATAGAAAAAAGAGACCTTCTGGATACTCTACATGAGGAATTCCATGTACAAGCAACGATACATTTTCGTTTCTTTTATTATTTTCCGTTCATGCTGAAATGTATTGAAAAATATTTTTTTAGAAACTCCTATTTTAATATTTCACTAGTCAAATAGCTACATGTTTGCTGGAAAATATTCAGGCATAATTTTTTTGAAAAGAGTTTTTTCGGCCAAAATTGCCCCACTTATATACAGTAGTATAGTCGCGGCCCATACAGATGGAAAAAAATTCCAGTCACCCCGTACAAAAAATTACTAATTATTTTTACAAATTTCTGGTTTTATTGGAAAGGTTGAAATTTGTCATTTATTAATGGAACAGAATATAATTCATATGACTACCGCGACTGGCTCGGCAGTACCTCATCCGATCAACCCAATTTTTCAGTACAGTCATCGTTTTGGATGCATTGGCTTCTCAATAGTCACGTGTGGTCTTCTGAACCCCATATGCGGCAATTTTGCTCATTGACATAGCCACTGCGATGAAATTGAGCATCATGAAGTCCGATCTCTTCTCGAAAAATTACCACGTAAATTTCTTACAGCTTACGTTAAGGTCTGACTACTTTGGACGTAAGTTTTTAATATTTCCCAATTTTGTTTTGTAGTATCCCATTTTGCAAATGTCAGACATAAATCTGAAAATAAAAATAAATGTTATTCCACCTTTCAAAGTCAAAGTAATCGGTAGTTCAAATTCCAAATTTTAAGTGGCACTATAGTCGTCTGTGAACTAAACTCTCCTGAAAACACCCCTACAAATCATGTTTTTCCCGTGTATTTTTTGTGATTAATTTTTGTCATTTTTTTATTATTGACCTTTGAAAGCACTAAATATAAATTTTGATTCTAATTTTGAGTCTTAGAGTGACTTGTTAATCGAATTATTGGACGTTTATATTATTTTTTGTATTTTTTCCATAGCGACAACAGAAAATTATTTCGTATTTGGTAACAGTATTTTATAAAAAAATAAATAGCTGCAGTAAATAACTTTCCAATGATGCCTAAATGATTAATTTCGGAAGGAATTTGACGCCGCAGCGCTCATTTTTGCAAACAAATTAGTAAATTATTTCACAAAAATGGGCATAATTCGAAAGATATTGATTCCTTCTATTTATTTTTCATAACATCTTTTACAAAATGTTTCCAAGAATTATGAGTTTTAGCTGCCATTAAAAAAAAACACAAAAAATCAATCTAATAATACGATCAATGAGTTATTCTAAGACAATAAAAACTTATATTTAGAGTGCTTCGAAGGGTCTATTAACTCCGAAATAAAAATTTGCACAACAAATTCAACATAAAACAAGTAAAAAAGCGTTGAGTTCGGCCCGGCCAAGCTTTATATACCCTCCACCATGGGTTGCATTCCACAGAGGCTATTTTCGTAGAAGTTCAGTAATATTACAGGAAAATGTCAATTTGTTTAATGTAGCCAAACCAAAACTAATAAAAATGTTGAAAAAATAATTTTATAAATTAATAAAAAATCGTATTTCAAACCACGCCTATAAAACAATGTTACCAATACGTTTATACTATAAAAAAGGCAAAACAATTTCCGAACACCCCACAAAAATAAAGTATGAATTGTTTAATGATGATCTGCAAAATATTTCGTCACTAGCCATCTGTAAGCTAAACGCTCCTGAAAACACTGCATTTTGTGCTGCATTTTGTCCAAAATTTTCTGAATTAATAGGAAGCACTTTAAATATAAATTTTGATTCTTGCATTAGAGTAACTTATTGGTCGAATTATTGGACGTTTAAAGCAATTTTTTTTCGTTTTTTCATAGTGAAAACTGATCGAAAGGTATTGATTCCTTCTATTTTAATTTTTATAACATCTTTTACAAAATATTTCCAAGATATATGAGTTTTAGCTGTCACCTTGAAAAAACACCAAAAATCAATCTAATAATATGACCAATGAGTTATTCTAAGACAAGAATAACAATTTATATTTAGAGTGCTGCCAATGGTATATTAACTGAGAAACAAAAATGCAACATAAAACATGCAAAAAAGGCGTTAAGTTTGGTGTTTATAGGGTCTCAGGTCGATATTTCAAGGTATTACAAACGGAAGACAATCTTAGTATACCCCCAACCTGGAAGAGGAGTGTATACAAATCACACGATTTTTAGAGGTGTTTTCAGGAGCTTAAACCAGTGACGAAATATTTGGCAGATATCGTTAAAAAAGTCATATATACAGGCCCTATTTGGTATAGAAGATATTTCCCAAATAAAATTCAATCTGCTTGATTGATCCATACAATTTGCCTAAAAAAGTACTCCCTATCGAAAGAATCGGTCAGCTACTACAGGGTTTTCCAACAAGAGGTGTTATTTTGAATCACCCGGTATTTCGGTAGCCGTCACTTTTGAAGCTTTTATTCTTTCACATTTGACAAGTAGAAACTACGCCATTACTAAAAATGGAACAATATACGCTTCTTGAATGAAAATGATCCAGAATTCCATTGAAAAATCATCTTGACTGATGAGGCCCATTTCCACCTCGGTGGCTACGTCAACAAGCAAAATTGTCGCATCTGGGGCTCGGTTATTGTTGAGAAGCCTCTCCATCCTCATCGTGTGAATGTTTGGTCCGGCGGGGTTATTGGACCTTACTTTTTCGAAAATGAGGTTGGATTGCGCTATCGAGAGATGATTAATGATTTTTTATGGTCGGAGTTGGATGGTATTGATCTGGACAACGTTTACTTCCAACAAGACGGCGCTACGTGCCACACAAGCAACGAAATCATTGCTATTTTACGGGAAAAGTTTCCGGGCCGTATTATCTCTCGAAGAGGTGATCACAATGGGGCCACGTGAAAGATACGCCAAAAGCCCAGCGTTGATTCAAGACCTCAAATATAGAATTCGTGAGGCTATCGAGGGCAGCCACTTTGCGATTTGGTTATGGAAAATTTCATGAAAAGGATATGGTCCTGTCCGGCATACCTTCCTCTTTATTATGAAATAAACATCCGATCATTTATCTCAAAAAAAATGGCATTTTTCTTTGAATACCAAAATAACACCTCTTGTTGGAAAACCCGTATAAGACATTATTTTTCATATAAAACTACTATCAGTTGGTCCAACATCAGACGGCACCATTGAAATCATCCTAACTTGCTGAAATTTTTATATTTCGTTGTAATTTCTTTCCTCACCCCCACAATCACCGCGAAATTTCTTTAATTTTCTTCATGTTCTTGCCTTTGAGCAAAATTATAATTTTAAGTTTTCTTCATTTCCTGCATTAAATTTGTAAGACAATGTAATTATGCGATAACGCGTAGACTTTTTTCATAATGCTGGTGGTGTTTATCGCACAAAGTGCTTTTTTATGTTTTTACATCATCAGGTGTGCAAAAATGTCCTTAGTCCTTGAACAAAAAGGAAGAACAAAAAAAACCAACCTCCATAAGGAAGAAACTCTTAAGTGTGAAGAAATCTACATTCCATAGCGCTATCTTACAGAGGCTTTGCCACAAGGATAGTGGGAGCGTTAAAAAGGAAGAGGACATACGTTAAAACAAACGCAATAAAATGCAAAATCTTAGACAAAGATAATAACATTTGCAAATGATATGATAATTTGCCACGGAGTGGGAAAGGGAAAACCTTCAAGTTTATGCTGTACGACAAAGTCGTAACTTTCAAAAGCTTAGATATTTTATATATTTGGAAAACTTAAATAGAAAAAATCTTTTCAAAAAAGTAAATATTTATATATAATCTGTGTTACAATTCAGATTATATATTAAAATTCCCTTATGGCGTAATTAATGCCTTGTATGAAATTCAATTCACTTTATAATTTTAATTGCTGATACACCAAGGTCCGTTCATTTCAATACATTTGTGTAACTGATCCTTAACCATTACACAGTTCACACAGGCATTCATCCTTCGACTCCATCCTCAATTTAAAACCACGTCTTTAGTTACAACAACTGAACTATAACTATTACTCATGTGTGCACAGGGCACTCACACGCACACCCACATGTGAGTTGTGATATATGTACCACTTAAAATCTTATTCATGTAGAATAACGCACTCACACACACACCCGCACTCACATGGCATGATATCCTTGCATTAAATGCGCGCATCCTGCAGCAGGAATGAATGAATGCGTACACTGCCATCATCGCCACCGTCACCACCATCATCGTCCCCACCACTAACAACAAATTCACTTAATATCCATTATGAAAACGCGCAAATACGTAACATAGCCGTGATGTTACACTTGTATAGTTTTCAATGAAAATATGACGAAGGATTTTGCGGCGTCGGTGAAGGTGGGCACTATACCCTACATGTTCAGGGGACATACTAGCTTAAGCGACCTGCGTGCCCACGTCAACAGAGAATTTCTGGTGACCCTAATTAATTAGTAAATTTGGAAATGTTGAAAATGGAAAATAAGAAAAATCTGAAAAATTACCAAAAATAAAAAATGACCCAAAATTAAATTATGCCCAAAAATAAATGCAAGAACGATCCATATGAATTATCGCCCAAAAATTTGTGTAATTTTTAATATTAAAAAATATCCCAAAAATATATCTCATTTGGGACTAAATCCGATTACAGAGAGTAACGGTTTCAGCATTAAATTAAATATTTTCTCCTCTGGGGTCTATGCGGAGTAATGGTCGGCGTTGCTGGCCTTCAGGGTATGTCCATTGGGGTATATCCAAAACTACGTAGAGTAATAAAAAAATAGAATGGTTTTCAAACCTATGTCGGCTCTGATAGAATAAATGTCTCGATATTTAACTTTCTGTGTCTGTATCGTTCACACACGCTCACATGAGTAAAATAAATTTTGCTCACGATCACGCGTGATTCACGCAATTCACGTGAGTCGCGCCCATCTCTATTCGGAACATAAAGGGATTATTCAAAATATTTGCTTTTAGACAAGAAATGGATCAAAAATTGTGAAGGGTGTTCGGCTATCAGCGTGGGGGTTGTGGGTTCGTTTCCCACAAGAGGCTCTGGTATGTCACTGAAATAACTGGATATAATAGTCTTAGTCTCCCGGCTGAATTTCTGGACCCAAAATTGGAACATTAAATTACTTTGTATTGTAATAAATAACCCAACAATAAAAGGGTAGATGTGAAAAATATGCTAATCTTGTGATTCGGAAGTTGTGAAAATTGGGGTTAACATGGGGTTGTTGTAGGAGTCTTAAAGGTTAATTTGTCTCTTCGAGAGACAACACGGTCCGGAAACTTTTCCCGTAAAAGAGCAATGGTTTCGTTGCTTGAGTGGCACGAAGCGCCGTCTTGTTGAATGTAAACGTTGTCCAGATCAATACCATCCAACTCCGGCCATAAAAAATCATTAATCATCTCTCGATAGCGCAATCCATTCACCGTAACTGTTGATCCTACCTCATTTTTGAAAAAGTAAGGTCCAATGACCCCGCCGGACCATAAACCGCACCAAACATTCACACGATGAGGATGGAGAGGCTTGTCAACAATAACTCTTGGGTTTTCCGAGCCCCAAATGCAACAATTTTCCTTGTTGACGTAGCCACCGAGGTGGAAATGGGCCTCATCAGTCAAGATGGTTTTTCGATGGAATTCCGGATCATTTTCATTCATGAATTTTAATAATTTCCATGCGTTGTTGAAGCGTGTATTATTCCATTTTTAGTAATGGCGTAGTTTATACTTCTCAAATGTCAAAGAATAAAAGCTACACAAGTGACAGCTACCGAAATACCGGGTGATTCAAAATAACACCTCTTGTTGGAAAACCCTGTATTTTAAAAGTGGTGTTATAACAGAGGATCTTGTGGTCGCTATTAAGGCACACTAGCCATCTCAGCTATCCTCTGATGTGAGTGGTGAATAACTAAAACAAATCATTTTCAGCAAAGCAAACTAGAATTTACAATGGAGAATTTAACAAAATATTTGGTGAAAATAAACTAATGTATAACACTGTCCGCCAGTCCATATTACACTTGAACAAGATGATTTAGGTCTGAAACTATATTTAAAATGGGGTTAATTGGCGTTTTAAGTTTTTCATTTCCTCATTCTGTTGTCCCTTAAAAGGGCTACAAATTTCCAAAGGATAAAATTAAAAAAAATATATATTTTAAATACTTATTCGCACCTATAATACCAGTATAAATGTCCAATTAAAGAAGAGAATATGTGCTCAAAATACTTTAATTTGTAAGCTTCTATCTGTTTTAGTTTTGTATTAAAAACATTTCATGTTTTTCCTCTTAAAAAAGTAAAATATGAATAAACTAAGACGTAAACTTTAAATGGGTTTTAATGCTGGACTAATCAAGATAGAAGTTTACATATTAAAGTATTTTGAGCACATATTCTCTTCTTTATTATATCAAATTATAGATACTCTCCTCTATAATTTGACTTAGTGTGATAGAATGCGAATAAGTAATTAAAACATGTTTTTAAAAAATTGTATCCTTCGGATCTTTGGAGTCCTGTGAAGGGGCAACAGGATGAGAAAATGAAAAACTAAAAACGCCAAATAACTCCATTTGGCCTATAGTTTCATGCGTATATCATCCGGTTCAAGTGTAACGTCTTTTTTTAAATTGTCGTATAGTGTAATTCAAAAAAATATTAAATTAATTAATGTTAATGATTTTATGAAGTACTAATAACACTGTCCAACAAATTGGAACAAAGTAGCGACGCTATAAGCCATATTTTTGCAGAATATACTAGGATTACAGCTGGTCTGAGTTTCTTTTTATTGTGGGTCAAAGTTTTAATTTTTTAGTCGAATGGAGCATTATACTAAATGAAAAAAAAAATGTTGTATACGACTGTCTGGGAGAATTCTTATTCTCGGAACTATTCGTGGAATTTTTTGAGGATCATTTTTGTGGAAGATCTAGCTCTGTAGCTCCTCTCTTTATGGATCAATTTGACCTTTTTTTTCGAGAAAGTCAAAAAGGTCATCTCTAAAAGGACATTCAAGGATTAAACTGTTCTACAAAAAAAATTGTCGGAAAATGTCATGGGAGTCACCAATGACACCAAAGTTGTCAATAAAGATTTTCACACTTAAATAGCAAAATTACACGCCGACTTATATACAAAAATACTAGGATGGGTCCATATTTTTTTGAAGATCGATCTTTTTCGACAAATAATTTGGGTATTTCGGTAGAGCACGGTAAACAAAAAATACAACTATAGGGTCCGCCAAATAACTTTTTTTTTGAAAATGCTATAAAAAAACTACTGAATATTTTCTCAAATTTCTTTTTTATTTGAAAGTACAATCCTTCCGGTTAATAATGGAAAATAGCTCCCATACCAATGTCTCCTAAGATTTACTTTTTCCGCTCTAGAAACCACATATTTCAACAAATATTTTTTTTTGAAAATGCTATAAAAAACTACTGAACATTTTCTCAAATTTCTTTTTTTATTTGAAAGTACAATCCTTCCGGTTCATAATGGAAAATAATTTCATTAAAATGGCTGCTGAGGGCACCCCACAAATAATAGTCCAACGGTTGAATAGTTTAAAAAACGTTAGATGGCGGACCCTATAGTATATTTTTGCAAAATTTTCATTTTAGCGGGAGCCTAAAATTTGTTTTTAATTTTCTGGCGACTTATCCGGCTGATTACCTATTTAGTCAATTCATATTGACCATCATATGTCAAAAAATATTTTGGTATTCTCTATATGATAAAAAGTTACACCGGTTTTTCTAAAGCCACTTTTCACAATTTTTGACTTTGCAGCCAACAATTATCCTATTTCACTCTTTCCTTAAATGTAAAGTGTATGCAAATTGAGATTTACGGACGGGACTAAAATGTCCTTCCTTCCATTTTGCTGGAGAAATAAATAAATGAATTTGAATTGGTATATTGTCCTGGCTCAATACCATTTTACGTCTATATTTTATATATTTAAAACTTCTAATTCGAATCGGCTGTAAAAAAAGTACTGATTATTTTTTCAAATTTCAGGTTTTATTGGATATATTGAGCTTTATCATTTAATAATGGAACACAATATCATTCATATGACTACCACGATTGGCGCGGCAGTACTTTGTCCGATCAACACAATTTTTCGCCGCCAGTCCAAAATCCACACCAAACAGTGACTCATTTTGGATGCATTTCTTCTTCTCAATAATCACGTGAACCCATATGCGGCAATTTTGCTTATTGACATAGCCAACGAGATGAGAATGAGCTTCATGAGACTAAACTGAAGGCCGATATCTTCTCGAAAATCTTCCACGTAAATTTCTTACAGTTTGCGTTAAAGACTCACTACTCTGGAAGTAAGTTTTTAATATTTCCCAATTATGTATGTTCGAGCAAATGTCAAACATAAACCTGAAAATAGAAATAAAAATGAATGTTATTCTACCTTTCAAAGTCAATCGGTGGTTCAAATTTAAGATTTTAAAAGGCCCATTCTATAGAGTGCACATAATGAATATTTCGTCACCTTTATCATTAAAGGGCGCAACTAACATTCGATTTTTACATATCCCTATAAAAACGCAGGGTATATGTTATAAATGGGGTCTCGAAGAAAAATTGCCAGTTACTCCCTTTTGAGAATTAAGTTAAAAATTTGTATCTTATATTATTATTTTCAATGAATCTGATATATGTAAAAATGTCAGCTTTTCACGCAGGCTTTCCTTTAAATGACAAAAATCCCGAATGCCTGTCCTTAGCTGAATGGTGTAGCGATGTTGGTCTAAGTCGTTTAAAACCATCAGCGGTGGTTGCAGTAACAGTTGGTCGGTTACAACTACAACTTCCACATCCACTTCATACGGATGCGGATGATGTTGCAAAAAAACACAACAACTTTTTAGGTAACAACTTGTTAGCGTGTTCTACAGAAAAGTACCATAAGCATATTTACTGAATATAAAACGATAATGGTTACGGTGATGGTGACTATGACTGCGACTGTGACGCGGATGATGATGATGACGACGGCTCAGAAATACAAAGAACAACATTAACACAGAAAATCGTGGTAAAACACGTGTTTTAACATAGTTGAAAACGTGACATAAACTCCATACAAAGGATTAAAATACACACACACACACTCATAAACACTCACACATAGAGTCGTAAGTACACATTGACAGACATTCAACTGGAATTTAATGAGTAACAAAATAAAATAAAACCTCTCTAAAACACCCGGCATTGTGCTCGTATGATTTAAAGAAAACCAAACAATTTCGAAATGAAAAGGATTTGAAATGAAAGCCACCAGTCGCCCATTCCCCTTCCCCTTAACACCACTCGACCTAATGCGATAACACTTTAGGTGAGTTGGGGGTCCTTGTTCTGTGTGTTTGATCAGCATCAGTATCCTTAACACTTGAAATTTGAATTTAATTAATTCCACTGATAAATTTCAAATGCATAAAATTGTTTGCTCTCCCTGATTACTTGTAGTGGTCCTGACTGACAGACCCTGTTCTGTTCCCTGTTCCCTGCTCTGCTGTTTTTAATTGTTTAAGTAAACACTAGCGGTGACATGTTTTTGGAAAACTTTGGTTTTTAAGGTGTTTTTTGTTTGTTCTTCATCTCTTTTTGTGTTTACTTAGCAGAGGTCGGGGGTTTCTGTTCTTTCTCGTAAAAAAGTTCTGTTTGCCAAGAAAAAGGGTTGCTTTGCGTTTTGGATTATTTTTTCTCCCCATTTTCAATGGGTAAACTCATTTAAAACTTCTTGACAACTTTTGACAATTGTTGGTTTTGTTTTGTTGGATGTTGTTGTTCTCAGAGCGAGAACTCTCCCTTTTGTTCTTTGCTCCCTCATCCACACGACAACTAGCTGTCAGTCTGCATTTAAATTAAAAATTAATGCAATCAAACGAAAGTCGAAGGAAATAGAGATATGGAGAAAGAAAAGGAGTGTAAGTAAATATTTTAAATTAAGGTTTCGAATTTTTCAATAATAATTTAAAAATATTCAAAAAGTGAATTGTAATGAGTGATTTTTTTGAGGTTAGGATTTTCATGCATTAGTATTTGACAGATCACGTGGGATTTCAGACATGGTGTCAAAGAGAAAGATGCTCGGTATGCTTTGACATTTCATCATGAATCGTCTTACAAACGAACAACGCTTGCAAATTATTGAATTTTATTATCAAAATGCGTGCTCTGTTAAGAAAGTTCATTGCGCGCTTCCATTTTATGGTCAGTTTAATCGACCCACTGAAGCGGCTATTCGGGCTATTGTGACTAAATTTCGCACCAAATTTACATTGTTGGGCATTAAACCACCAACACGCTTACGTAGAGTGCGAACTGAAGAAAATATCGCTGCTGTATCGGCCAGTGTTAATGATGACCACCAATTTTCGATTCGTCGTCGTTCGCACCAATTGGGTCTCTGTTACTCAAAAACGTGGAAATGCCAAAATTGGACTAAGCGGATGGACCACCTAAGACGCAGCCGCGGTCAACATTTAAATGAAATTATCTTCAAAAAGTAAATGTCATGGACCAATCTAACGTTTCAAATAAAGAACCGATGAGATTTTGCAAATTTTATGCGTTTTTTTTTAAAAAAGTTATCAAGCTCTTAAAAAATCACCCTATATAAGGTAGTCCATTTAAAATTTTAAATTTGAACTACCGATTACTTTGACTTTATTTTTCATTTATTTTTATTTTTATTTTTATTTTTATTTTTATTTTTATTTTTATTTTTATTTTTATTTTTATTTTTATTTTTATTTTTATTTTTATTTTTATTTTTATTTTTATTTTTATTTTTATTTTTATTTTTATTTTTATTTTTATTTTTATTTTTATTTTTATTTTTATTTTTATTTTTATTTTTATTTTTATTTTTATTTTTATTTTTATTTTTATTTTTATTTTTATTTTTATTTTTATTTTTATTTTTATTTTTATTTTTATTTTTATTTTTATTTTTATTTTTATTTTTATTTTTATTTTTATTTTTATTTTTATTTTTATTTTTATTTTTATTTTTATTTTTATTTTTATTTTTATTTTTATTTTTATTTTTATTTTTATTTTTATTTTTATTTTTATTTTTATTTTTATTTTTATTTTTATTTTTATTTTTATTTTTATTTTTATTTTTATTTTTATTTTTATTTTTATTTTTATTTTTATTTTTATTTTTATTTTTATTTTTATTTTTATTTTTATTTTTATTTTTATTTTTATTTTTATTTTTATTTTTATTTTTATTTTTATTTTTATTTTTATTTTTATTTTTATTTTTATTTTTATTTTTATTTTTATTTTTATTTTTATTTTTATTTTTATTTTTATTTTTATTTTTATTTTTATTTTTATTTTTATTTTTATTTTTATTTTTATTTTTATTTTTATTTTTATTTTTATTTTTATTTTTATTTTTATTTTTATTTTTATTTTTATTTTTATTTTTATTTTTATTTTTATTTTTATTTTTATTTTTATTTTTATTTTTATTTTTATTTTTATTTTTATTTTTATTTTTATTTTTATTTTTATTTTTATTTTTATTTTTATTTTTATTTTTATTTTTATTTTTATTTTTATTTTTATTTTTATTTTTATTTTTATTTTTATTTTTATTTTTATTTTTATTTTTATTTTTATTTTTATTTTTATTTTTATTTTTATTTTTATTTTTATTTTTATTTTTATTTTTATTTTTATTTTTATTTTTATTTTTATTTTTATTTTTATTTTTATTTTTATTTTTATTTTTATTTTTATTTTTATTTTTATTTTTATTTTTATTTTTATTTTTATTTTTATTTTTATTTTTATTTTTATTTTTATTTTTATTTTTATTTTTATTTTTATTTTTATTTTTATTTTTATTTTTATTTTTATTTTTATTTTTATTTTTATTTTTATTTTTATTTTTATTTTTATTTTTATTTTTATTTTTATTTTCAGGTTTATGTTTTATATTTGGAAGTAGTAAGAAATTTCAGTGAAAAATCTTGAGAATGATAATTTTTTCAGTTGTTTTTTAACACAAGTTTAAACAATGAAAAATCAAAGAAACATTAGAAAATGGAAAAATATATAATTTATTTTATTTTTCTAATGATGCTACAAATGGAAAAAATTAAAATATTTCATCAATTACTTTTTCTCAGATTTTTTATTATTTGTTTTGTTAATAAACTACTACCATGAGAAGAAAGAAAAAAATTGTATTTTTTCACTGTTAAGTCTTGAAAAAAGATTTCCTATTTTTTTCTAAAAATCAGTATAAAACATTTTTATGAGAAGAATGCATACACAAACTTTCAAAACAATTGTAGCGATCAAGGTCAAAAATGTACAGCTTGTCATGGAATGACTCATATATAATGACAAATCACATTCAATCTTCCCTGTCTAAGGACCTCAATAAGATTTCAATTTTCACTCTGTGCGTTTATCTGTTCTCTTCATTTCACGACAAGTTTTTTCCACTCAACTAAACCTATTCCATTTGGCCACAATCTTTACCGTCTTTGGCCAACATCTTGGTGGAACACACAAATTTGCTGCTAATAACAATAATAATAATAACCATGAATAACAAAATACTCAAGTAGGCTAAACGCAAATATGGAAAAATTATCATAGAAATTATGAACATTATCACAAGCACAAACACACTTATAATGAGCCGTACCGCCAAACAGCCAACCAGCCAGCCATCGATCCACACATAAAACCCCCTCAAACTGAAGATGAAGCCGGAGGAGACGAACAAGACGCAGGACACAGACATTGAACATGTACAAAGAAATACACAGAAAAAGGAAAACAAAGCCAAGAAGAAAAAACTATGATGCAAAGCAAGGAAAGCCCCTGACAAGGACAGTAGGGAAGCAATATGGCTAAAAGCATTTAAGGGCCCAAACGTAGGGACAAAAGGGAGCTGGAAACGTAAGCACACAGAGACAGACGGACAGAGAGACACAGACCCACAGACAGATTGCTGAAGATAGACAAAGTTGCTTAAGCATATTAGCATTTTATGAAAATGAAGTGTAAATGTTGTTGTTGGCAAATACGCACCGCAGCGCACGAATGAACGCTTGATGGGGAGGGAGAAGCAGAAGGGAAGATGGTGGATGTAAGTAAGCCCCCTAATGCTTTAGTTGTCTTTAAATACTTATGGACACTTGTGGCGCTGCCAAGAGAATTTCTTAAAGCAAACTCAAAACGTGTACTAGGGTGAAAAGTACATCAAGTTTAGAATAATTTCTTTTAGATTTTTTTTACTTCACAAAACCACAAAATCTCATTAAACATGGCCGAATGTGCACACTCGCTGGCAAAGCTAGCATTTGTTGTACTACTAGTTGTAGTTTTGCGGTTTCCACAAATGATAATGAGAACGATAGCGATGATGATGGTGATTATGGTTGTCCAACCATCCGGATGTCCTTTGTAGTGACAGCAAAACACGCCAGTTGTTTGTCGACCGTATGTCAATGGTCGTACGAACGTCCTCGTTTATGCATGACTCACCGGACCGGTAGTCATCATTATAATATCGATGATTTGTTACTCGATGTTACAAACCGCAGCACACTGGTTTGGAGAGACATTTTCATTGGGTTTAACCCAACTAAGAACACTCATTCGTTTAAATTTTATACAGACAAGGTATTGACGGATTTTTGAATTCAAGTCTATTTAGAAAGAAAAATAGGAAAATTTATTTGAAAATGTTCGCGTTTTTGTGAGATTTTTAATATCAGTTTTTTATATTTATATACCAACATTCCTTCTACAACAGCTAAATTGGATGATAGAAAACTTTCCAAACAATCGTAGCTATCGTGGTCAAAAATCGAACCCGTTGACATGGAATGACTCATATGTAAAAGGCCTATGGATAAATGTAGATGCAATGACTCTCTTTGTAGACGCGAAAGATTTTTTAAATGATGACTTTTTAATTTTTGTTTAAATAGAGCCAAAAAACCATTTAAAATTATATAATAGAATTTAATTTAAAAATTTATCTTTCATAATGAGAGTACATATATTAAAGGTAGCTTCGACGAAAGCGAAAAACTTGAAGAAGAATATAAACATATATTTTTTGGTGTGGATTTTATGAATTAAGAATGTTCCAAATAAAAATTTGTATTTTCTTTTTGCATATTTATTTATTTGCATATAAAATAGATTTCCAAAACACTGTGCAATACCCAATATGGCGAGGAGCTATGTTGCAAAGCCTCGTGTGGTCAAGAAACCACTAAACTGCTCTACAACTGTATCAATTCACAGGCTCGCACACTTACTTGACCGAGTGAATGAACGTAAGGACGACGCTTTCGACTCCGATACCACAAGACAGGGACATCTGTCACATGTCTGCATGTCCCTTAACCAAAAAACAAAAATACACGATTATTACTCATATCAAGAGCATACAAAATATATTTTTTTATTTTCTTGAAGAACCGTATCAAATTTCTTTGAAAAAATGGATAAACCTTTTTTCCGCAAAATCATTTGCTTGTAAGACTTCCTGGTCAACAACAACAGAAATGTTTAAGTAATTGAATTTTGTGTAATCTTTGGAATGGAAAAAAGAACGTGCTAAACTTGTCGTTTTTTCATAATAACCCTTAAAGAGGCTTTGGCAAAATTTATTTAGCCAACAACTGGCCATCTGCCAGTGGTTGTGCTTTAAACCAATCTCGAATATCATCATCATCATACACACTGGGCACATTTTGGGTTCAATGCCTGACATATGCTAAAAACGCACTTCCGTTTCCCCTGTTTCCAGTGACAGTGGCCGTCCGTCCGTTGCTTATGCACTCTGCTCTCTTTGCTCCCAATTTTTTCCTTATTGTTCTTCTTTTTCCCTTCTACCACTAACTGGCTGTCGAAAATGCGTCAGAATGCCGTAAGTCCATGGATTTGTTATAGGTCACGTTTCTGTGTTATAACAACGTTTTTGCTCGAATTTGCAGTTAATTTCTTTCGTCTGCTGTGCGCACCGTGCTCTGCCTCCTCGTCACTGCACTTTGTGCCGCACCACTTTTAAGGATTTTAGGTTGTGTTATCATTTAAAGTCTGTGAAATCCATTTGGAAAAGTATTCGGAGAATAGAAAGAAAACGTGCCTCACGTGCGATCACAACTTTAATCGAAAAATGTACAACAATCACATGAATATGTCTTTTGGTGAGAAATTTTTGAATGAAATTTGATTTTAATTAAATTCATTTTATTCCGTATCAGTTCCAGATGCCAACAGAGACAAAGGGATATATCCTCCACCACACGAAGATATAGGGATTATGCATTATATTTTAATGACAGACAAAAGGTAGGTTTCAATTCAAAACTCTGTCTTGAAAAACCTTCATAACTTCTTAAATACCGACCCCACGAGAAAAAGAACAATAATCGGGTCCAAAATTGGAATTATTTTTGAAAAAAAAAAAAAATAAAATTTATATTCAAATCTTTAAAGCTTTATAACTTCATTAATAACGGCCCTACAATAAAAAAGACAAACATCTGTGATTACTTTTTCCAGGTCAAAAACTTGGATTTTTGTAAAAAAAAGAATAAAATTTATTTCCATAACTTCTTAAATGACCACCCTTCGATAAAAAGGACTATAATTAATCAAGGACAATAACATGAAATCACTTTTTTCGGGTCAAAAAATATTTTTTTCAAAACTTTAAACTGGATTTTTTTTAAAATAAAATTAATTCCATAACTTCTTAAATAACGGCCCTTCGATGAAAAGGACTATAATCTCTGATAATTTTTATTTTTTAATTAAAATGTATTTTATAAATTTCAAACTTTCACAACTTCTTAAATAACGACCTTCGATAAAAAGGGCAATAATCTGTGATCACTTTTTTGGGTCAACAGATTAGAATAATATTAAAAAAAAATATTTTCAAAACTTTAAACCTGCATAACTTCTTAAATAGCGGCCCTACGAGAAAAAATAGGAAAATTGGTGATAATTTTTTGCGGGTCAAAAAATTGGAATTATTTTTGAAAAAATTAAAATTTATTTTCAGAACTTCAAAGCTTCAGAAGTTCTAAAATAACTGCCCTACGACAAAAAGGACTTTGATAATTTTTTCGGGTCACAAATATTTTTTCAAAACTTTAAACCTTCGGCCCTACGAGAAATAGGACAATAATCTGTAATAATTTGTTTCGGGTCAAAAAATTGGAATTATTTTTGAAAAAAGTAAAATTTATTTATAACTTTAAACCCTAATAACTTCTTAAATAACGGCCTACGAGAAAATGGAAAATAATCTGTGATCACTTATTTGGGTCAATAAATTGGAGTAATATTAAAAAAATAAACCATCATAACTTCCTACGATTAAAAGTACAAAAATCTGTGAACATTGTTTTTTCGGTCCAAAAAATTCGATTTTTTTGAAAAATTGAAATTTATTTTCAAAACTTCAAATCTTTATAAATTATAAAATAACGGCCCTACGAGACAAATGTCTATAATCTGTGTTTACTTTTTTCGGGTAATAAATGCAATTATTTTTGAAAAAAAAATAAAATTTATTTTAAAAAATTCAAACCTTCATGACTTCTTAAATAACGGCCCTACGAGAAATAGGACAATTATTTTTGAAAACATAAAATTTATTTCCAAAACTTCAAACCTTCAGAACTTCTTAAATATCGACCCTACGATAAAGATTGGAAATAATCTGTGATAATTTTTTCTGGTGAAAAAAATGGAATTATTTTTGAAAAAAAAAAAATAAAATAACTTCAAATCTTCATAACTTCTTAAATAACAGATCGATCAGATCAATATGAAAATGATGATTATATGAAAATTCTAGCCCAAAATCCATAAAAATATATGAAACTTTGTAGAAGTATTCGTTTCTCTGAAATCCAAATTCTTCAATTTTGACGATTAACGAAGCCAACAAGCTGGAAATATTGTTATGCCAAATCCCATATTTTAAGGGAAATTTTAACAGTTTTCAATTAATTCATTCGAATATAGTTTTATTATTCAAGGCAACTGCCAAAGAGTTCATCATTATCTGCAACTATTGCCAACATCATTTTGGGCTTGCCCAACATTTCCAGGTATTTGACAGAGCCTAAGATCTCTTTAATAACTTTGCTTAGATTTCTTAAGCTCTTCAAAGTCCAAAAATAACTCATTGGTGTGATTTTTCTCGCCAACTTTTCGTGTGAATTATTTAAAACTTAATTTCCTTCACAAACTTGTCCCAAACAATCCTCCGACCAAGCTCTTCATCTTCAACTAATCCCCCCTTTCCCCTTCCCCAACATATACATTCATTTCCTAAGACAAATCATAATTTCTTGCATTTGCAACCCAGCTAAATATCCTGAGAGCTGTGTGTAGTGTACGACGGGAGGTGCTGTATGGCCTGTGAACATCCGTTTCCTTTCCGGTGTTACGGTTTTTTGCCGGTTCTTGTGTTTTC
This sequence comes from Polietes domitor, assembly GCA_947397865.1. Classification (NCBI taxonomy): domain Eukaryota; kingdom Metazoa; phylum Arthropoda; class Insecta; order Diptera; family Muscidae; genus Polietes; species Polietes domitor. The sequence continues at coordinate 171,846,060 of OX377621.1, read as the reverse complement.
TGCTGACTTTTCTCTTTAAGTGCTGGGAAGCGACAACTACGACGTCGACGACGATGATGGTTTTAATTAGTCGAAGAGCCAACAACCGAAAAGTGTTGCTTAAGCACTTAAACGTTCAAAAGGACACCACAATAATCGTATTGCGTAAGCAAATCCTGTAATTATGTTTCAAACTAATTAAACCAAATGTTGGCTGCTGCTGCTGTCCTTAAGTTTAGCCAGTGTTAGGCTGTCCTTGGCATAGCCAAACCCAGGCTGTACTGGTTGTTTATGTCGCCAAATTTTGCCGTCGAATCAAAAACAAAATGTGGAGAATTTATTTATATCAATTGCAAATAATAACCATAATTGTTAATTAGTTTAGTAATGCTAATGTTGTTATTACCCAACCAAGTTAGATTTCAATTTAGTTTATGTTGTGCAAGGAACGAAGGAAAGGGGCTAAAGCAGACTAAAGGATAGGGATTTAAGTTGGACAAAATAAAATGTCTTAAGGTTCGCGATATTTAGTGTGGAAAGGTGCCAAGTGAACTGAATAGTGTTTAACAGCGGGGCAGGCAGAAAAGTATGTTCATAACTGGCACATTCGAAAAATAAATCGAAAATTGTTGGATATATGTATATTAAATAGGGAGAATATAACATGAATTAATATATAAATAATGAGAACAATCTATATGTAACCAGAGATTGAGTATAAGAAATTCTAATTTTTTTAAGTGAAAGCAGACAAAATTTCCCCTAAAATTTAGCATAAGTTGTACCTTGCTCCTTGCCAATTTTCGTGGGAAAGGCCTAAGTAAATTATAAATTATCCCTAAAATAGTGTTGGTTACCAAGTTTTTTTAAGTTGTACAGACTGACTGTAACAAAATTATATTCGTGGTTTGTAGGGTGTCCCAAAATTTAATCATGTAGGAAAAAATATTTGGTATAAAAGCATGGCATTGATGGTATTGTTTCTCCAGCTCACTATGGTCCCAAATCCATTTTTTTGGCAGAAATTCAAAAAAATTAAATTTGGAAAGTGGTAAATCTGTATATATTTTCTTTATGGCAACACTCCAAGCAATCTAGAAAATATACTGTAGAAAATTAGGTGGCAACACCACAAGCCTGAATGGTACTTAAACTTTGCGGTTCAAAAAAGTGGGATTAATTTTGATATAAAGCAGTTTTACAAATTAATTAAAATCAAGACTTAAAAAGAAAATAATAAAGTGACTATATTATGAAAATTGACGGCAAGAGTTAGTAGTTGAAAAATTATATTTAACATTTTATGATTATTGCGGTCTTGTAAGTATTCATAGGTATTGTAATTTTGTGATTTGTAGAGAACATAATCTATAAATGTCGTGGACCAAAAGTTATATGTATGACTCAACTTGACTCAAAGTGTAAATGGGAAAGTGTTCGTCTGAACTTGTAGTTTATGGTGGAATTAATATCTCGTCAGCATTTTTCGGCAAACTCCAAAAATTGTCATTTTATTTTAGCACAGTTTTTGATTAGCCATAGACATATATATGATTATATCTCTGAATTAGTTTTGTGTACGAGACCCATCAATATTTTATTTAAAAGGTATTGAAAGTACCTTTAAAATGGTATACAACATCATTCACCTTTTTGTACACATGTATGCATTTTACTTTATTTCTTGAAATAATTATTTAAATTGCAGTTTAAAGTATATTTGTTTATTTGTATGCTATATTTTGCTTTTATAATAATGTTTAGAAAAACACATTTCGTCAAAATAAACAACTCTTCATTCTTTTAAGCTTTCATAAAATTTTGTTTTTGGTCACCCTGTATCAATACAGGGGGATAATTATGTTGGTTATATATTGAGTTTATATGGGAGGTGGTAGTGGGCGTGGTCCGATCGGCCCAATTTTATTTTTATTTTTTTCGTATGATATGTCTAGCAAATGTGCAAAATTACAAGACTGTATGTTTATTTTTCGACTTTATGCCATAAAAAATGGATTTGGGACCAATGTGCAGCTGTAGGCTAACAAAAGCTAACAAGATTTCTTATATAATTTTAGGTTAAATTTCAATTTTAATACGATTAAATTTTCATCTAAAAAATTTGATTCAATGATAAAATATCCCATGTTAGTTTATATTTTTCTTATAACAAAATGATATTAATGGTTTGTAGGGTGGTCCCATTTTTCTTTTTGATAAAAATATAGGTTTTTAATTTTTTACCATTCCATAAAAGGATTAAAGAAATATCATTTCGGGTAAATAACAACCATTTAAGGAGTTAGACCAATCTAGAGGGCATGGCATAGACCTTTTGAATTTTTTGAAAAACTATTAAATAAATCTGTTTTGGGACAAGTGGCATTTATTATACAAATTAATGTGTAAAATATTTTTTAGAGAGAATTAATTTAAGAATGGAGTCTGAGCAGCGTTTCTCTGTTTTTTCGCTGTTCACGGATCCAGTATTTTTTAACTATGATGAATTTTTCAACAGTTTTAGATTATAAATAACAGTACCTGGGAAGTACGTAGGATTTTTGCGATTGGCGGGTCTGTTTGAAAAATATTTATAACAAAAAACTGGATTCTAAAAATAAAATTCTACATCCCTCGTTAGATAGTATATTTGTGAAAATTTATCAAAAATTGCAACTGAGTCGGTAGTTAATGGTTTGAGTTATGTTTCCCGCCAAATTTTGAAATAAACGCGTTTAAAAACGACTAAAAATCCGAAATATGGCATTTAAAAATTTTCCGCGCCATAATTATGTGGTATATATTTTTTGTGGTTATAATGAGTCATTTCCAAGAAAAATGATTTTTTTTTCGAAAATACTAGAGCCTCAAAAATCTGCACTATCACGCCGCTATAACGAGCTTAATTAACTGTTAACTGCTGACATGGCTCATTTTTGAATGGAAATCCTCCAAAATACCCACCATCCAGCAAAATGTTGATGATGGACTTGTTTCATTTCATCATTTCTTTGGGTCCCACTACCTATGTCTTGCGGAATTCTCAATTTGACTGAATATAGAGCTTGGGCCGAAAGACACTGCTCCGTCCCATACAAGATTTGTACAAAAATAAAAGGAAATTAACTCTAAAAGGCTTAAGGTGCGCTGCATTCAAAAATATTATCGGTTTTTGTGTAACATTTACGGGTTTCTTGTAACTGAATCAGTAGGAATATCAACTCAGAACATTTCTCTGAAAATGTAGGAAATATTTCATATTCGAGTAAAGAATAAAAAATTTAATCTTAAGTTCAAACTAATAAAATTAAATATTTAAAATAATAATTTTAAGATTTATACAAAATCAAAATTACTGCCACTTCTCAAATATGCAGAAAGTATAAGCAAATTCCGCCGAAAATGTATTTTTGAACAATATTTTTTTTTCAACTACTAACGAATGAAACTAAAAAAATAATTTATTTTGCATACAAATCGCTCGCTTTGAATTGCTTTGCAATTTTTTAGTTACCATTAAAATGCTACCAAAAAAATAAATTTGAGGCGAGTTAGTTTTCTGTTTTTTGATTGCATAACACGAAAATAAATTGAGCGGTCACCCTCAGAAATGAAGATTTGATTATTTAATGATGATCTGTGAAATATTTCGTTACTGGGGCAAGCTATCTGTGAGCTAAACGATCCTGAAAAAATCTCTAAAAATCATGTTTTTCCCGTGTAATTTTTTTATGTTGGATCATTGTCCAACATTTTTTTCTGAATTAATAGACACTTGGAAGCACAAATTTTTATTCTTGTCTTAGAATAACTCATTGGTAGTATTATTGGACGTTTATATTGATGTGGTTTTTTAAAGGTGACAGCTAAAAACTCATATTGGTTGGAAGAATTTTGTAAGTGATGTTATGAGAAATAAATAGAAGAAATGATCTAATGATTACTAAATGATGACTATCAGATGAAAAATGTTGTCGCTGACTCCATGTTTGTAAAATAATTTAATGGTTGTATTTTCAGGGTCAAAACTTTCAAACTCTTTTTACAAAAATGAGCGCTGCGGCGTCAAATTCCCTCCGATGTTCATCTTTTAAACATCATTCAAAAGGTATTGACTGCCGCTATTTATTTTTTATAAAATACTAACACCAAATACGAAAAATTGTTCAGTTGCCACTATGAAAAAAAAAACACAAAAAATACTATAAACGTCCAATAGTTCGATGAATAAGTTACTCAACGTCTCAAAATTTATATTTAAAGTGCTTTCAAAGGACTATTATTTCGGAAAAAATGACAAAAATGCAGCACAAAAAATGCACAGGAAAAACATGATTTTTAGGGGTATTTTCAGGAGCGATTAGCTCACAGATGGCTTGATCTAGGAACGAAATATTTTGCAAATCATCATTAAACAATCCAAACTATATTTTCGTGGGGTGACTGGAAATGTTTTTTTCATTTGTATGGACCGCGACCCATCCTAATACCCATGACATGGACCAGTATTATATTAATTGGATAAAACAGCTATCGGTGGTTTTCTGTACATTAATTTTGATCGAAATCGATATTATTTGAGTAAAGGGTACTTTTGACATTCGGTGAAGTTGTGTGAACAATTATTATTTCCAATCGATTTCGACGATTATTGTAATTTACTATCACCTATGAGTATATTATAGCGCCAAGTGATGTCTTACTCATATATTTTTTTCTGATATGTCCAAGGACGGTTTCATTAAATAATGGGTTTCTTCATACCTGGAATTCGTCCGGGTTTGAATATTTTCTTTACGGTTTCTCATAAGACGTTTTTTCCCTTCTGTTTTTAGAAAGACCACCATTTTTCGATCTGGCCATAAACTAAAGCTAATGACAGCATTTTACAAATATTTACTGCGTTACAGGGCCACCTTTCATTTCAATTCCAAAAAAATGCCACTCGAGTTAAGGATACCTCTTTACCTTTAGATTCTCTTAGTTTAGTTGCACAAGTACCATATTTCTTAACGAGTCCCTGGAAGAAGTTTTACTATTCCTTAACTGCGACGATAAACATCTTAATTAGAGAGATTATTATGTATTAATAAGGGACATATGTACGTTGGGTGGGGGTTTCCCACTAGCCACCGTCTTTAAAATATCGTAAAAATTTTAAAGATGTTATCAGATTTTTGTGGTTTTTACGGAAAAAGAAGATATCAAGCCAAGCCATCCTATGACATGCCACATGAAACCCCGGAACCCTTATAAATAGTGTCTGTTGTTGTTGTTTGTCTAAGGAAATGTCATATCGTTGTTGGGATGTCAGTGTTATTGGTCTTTTGGTGAATGGCAAAGTCAAAAAATTATCACGCAATCATAAAAATAACAATAACCGCATAGAAAAAACACACACCCAATCACACAGATGTACATATCGCTGGGAGATACAACTTAATAACTGAAATATGTATGGTCGGCCACAACAACAACAACGTCAAATAGAAAGAAGGACATCACACACATCCTGGTTCTTATAAACGATATATAGAGATATCTTAATACACATACACGCATATGTGTGCTGTGTGTTGTGTATTTATGTCTGTGGTATGTATTTGTTGTTTTAAGAATGTCCTTTTTACTGTTTGGGTCCTTTCTTTCCGAAACGTCTTTAACGTTTTACTTAGATGCCAGGATTTGTCCTTTTTCTTACCAAATTGTGCAATTGTTTGTTTTTGTTTGATTTCCCTTTTTTGTCATTGCTATCGTTGTTGTTGGTGCTGTTTGTATTGTTGCCTAAGGATAACTATATCCTTTTTGCGTTGATGCTTCCTGCTTGCCGTTCGCAGGCAAACAATCGCTGGCAATGTTTGTTTATCGTATCGCATCGCATCGTATTGGTGATATATCTCTGCCTGAAGGATTCATTAGGAGCGCTCGCTGCTGCCATTGTGGTACGGGTTGCTTCATACACACACACTCACACAAAAATATATTTCGGACTTTGGCATGTGATGTGTGTGTTTGTTCTTCTTCCTACGGAAATGACAATAAATATAATCTCGAATCAATATAATGATGACAAATTCACAAGATTAGTGAATGGAGCATAGAAACGTACGATGGAAGACAGAGCCAGACACGACCTGCATGACAAAACCAACACAAGACAATTGATGGTCAGTTTGAGATGCAGGACAAGAGCATGAAACCAATAAATTGCTCAGAAAAGGACTAAACGTTCGACTTTGCGAAAACAAATGTCACGAAATTAAGGATGATGAGAAAACTCAGGTATACCTGAGACAAATATCCAAAAAAACGAGCAATCAATAGGAATAACACAGATCAAACATTAGCATTAAATTGAAGTCGAAAAGGTGTCACGGGAATCCTATCATATTGATTGTTTCTACTGGCTTTAAAAATGAAATTGGTTAAATCCAATATTAGTTCATGCTGAGGGGATATAATCCTTTAATTGAATAATTTTTATTAACAGATAAATTGCGAGATACTCTTGTTTAATAGACCTTTAATATACCTATATTGATATTGTAAAATATTATTAATTTTTTCTGCGTTGCGATTCAAGCTTTATGAAAACTGTTTGATAAAATTTTAATTTCTGATTTTTTGGTGTTGACGAAAAATATTTTTCTTTAAAAACTAATTTTTTCTATCTTTAATGGTTTAAGAAGTTATAAAAATCACAATTAGCGATTTAAGACTTTCCAGTGAGCCTCTTAACCCTTTGACGACCATAGCACTTATAATAGTCTAGGTGAGTGATAAACCAAATATGGCCAGAGGTGATTTATAGAGGAGGGTTGGAGCAACAAAAATGTAGTGGGCGGGCGGTAGCTCTCCTCTTTAGTCCAAAATTAAAAAATTCTATTTTTTATTTTGTTTTGAAAATTGGTGTATGTATTCTCAAAGAAATATTTTACACGTATTTTTGGAAAGAAATAAACAAATGTTTTCACGAGTTATGACCAATTTAACAATGATGAAATTAAGATTTTTTCAAAAAAGTGTGTTCATTCAATCACCTGTAACTCCTGAAATACTTTATCGATGTTAATGCACTGTACCTTGTTTTAAAGGTAATTTAATTTACTTTTTATATAGGAGTGGTAAAATTTTATTTCTTTCATTTTCATATTCGAATTAATTATTTTTTATTAATTTTAATTGATATTTTTGAAATTTTAGAGTAGTGTGCATAGATGTATTTTTTACGACTCTGTGATTTTGGAAGTGGTTCTACTTGTTACAATTTTTTTAAAATATTTTTTTTTTGCAAAATCAACCAACATTTCAGAGAAATATTTGTAAAAATGGTGATTTTTGGTATAAATAAAATAAAATAAAATATAATATTTTAAAAATTCTAAAAAATCTAACTGGACAATTACGTACCACTTCAATATTTTAAAATGTAACTGAAATTGCCATCAAAACCAGGTATAGTGCATTAATAGCTGGGAAAGTATTTCAGGAAATACAGTCATCTTCATATGCTTACATGTATTTTTTGAAACTTCACCTACTAATATTTCAATTATAAGTAGATGTAAGGTTTTGTAAAATAAAAAAATCATTGAAAGCTCATCCAACCCTTTTGCTGATGGAATCCCCCTAACGTACTTAAATACTGTGCTGATTCTGAATCATATCTCCTCTACATAATATTTCATAAATCAATAAGTTGTGTATATTTGGCACCTTTATTGTTTAAATATTTTTATGTTGATCATAAACGAGAGACTGTAGTTAACTTTCTGGATTTTGGAATATTTTTGGACCAACGTCTGAACGTTGGACCTCACATTTCCATGATAGTTAACTATAGCTAAGGGTGCTCTGGGTTTTATAAAACATTGGAGTAAGGAGTTTTTCCATCCTTCCATCATTAAATAATTCTCCGCATTCTGAAACAGTTGTTGGGACCCAACTTAAGGAATCTGACCAAATGCAAATCCTCTTATTTAGTTTATGAGGACATTTTTATACCCTCACTCTACAGAGGAGGAGGGTATATATTATTTGGGACAGAAAAAAAGTGTAACGCATTGAAGGAGTGACTTACAACCCAAAGTCAGGTTGGACTAAATCCGTTTCACGACTTTTTAAGCTGTTTGAGCCATGTTCGGCCGTCCGTCCGTCTGGCTGGCTGGTGTAAACGATAACTCTCGAAAGGAGAGTTTGAAGGAATCCATTCAAACTTTGCACGTGGTAATATTTTTCCCAAACCTAGTTTAAGTTCGAAGACGGGTGAAATTGCCAAGTCCCTTCTAGTACCTCCCACACAAATGACTAGGGTTAGCATTTTCCTGTACTTTTTTCAATTTCCCGGGATCCCGGGAAATCGTTAACATACTGTTTACCATGAGTTAAGCTTATTTTTTCCAATGAAACATTCACATTTTATTAAAGTAAAATAAATATATATTTCACAACGAACCTGTTACAGAATTCATATAATAAAGCGCAATGTGAGATCAATTCCAACATCATTTCAAGTTTCAAAATTAATTAAAGATCAGATATTTCTTATTTTTTTTGGAAAATGTGGATGCGACGGAGAACGATCGTTCACATTAATAGTGAGTAGAGCATTAAATGAAATGTTTGTTCTTTGTCCTGTCGCTTCGAAAACTTTAAATTTTTTATATTTGGCGTTCGGATACACGCCCAATATCTATTTTTCCCGGATTTTTTTAATATCGAGCTTGACAGGAAAAATTCGAAAAAGTGGATTTTGAGTCTACATCCGAACGCAGCTCAAAAATATTTTGTCATCCAACATTATTTGACATACCTGATTAAAATCCTAATTAAAAATGATCTAAATTTTTCTACAACATTTTTAATTGTATTGTGGAAATGATGGAAGAAATTATGTTATAAAATATGAATTCTCGCGGGATTCCCGTACGAATTTTCCGGGATACGGAAAATGAAAAATGTTCGAATTCCCGGGAATTTTACCGCGGGAAATCCCGGTATGCAACCCCTATAAATGACCCATATTCTCATGCTAAATTAAAACTAACTTCCATATTCGGAATTGGCTATATTTTGGTATTTGAAAAATCATAATCATAATCACTATAAGCCTGCAAAATCTGGCGGGTATTGCCACGCCCCTTCTTGTACCTCCCACACAAATCACCCTAATCTACGTAAATTTAAAGCTGTTATAACTTCTATAGGGATGATCGGAATACTATGAAATTGGATATTTGGCAATGCTATTATATATATTTTGTATTCGTGTGAAATATGGGCGATATTGCCACACCCCTTCTGGTACCTCCCACACAAAGTGACATAAGCCTTGGTTAAAATAAAACCGATATAACATCCAAACGGGTAGTCAAAATCATTTGAAATTTGATATTTGAAAATGTTTTTATAATCACTTTAAACCAAAAAAATTATTACAGTTTAACCACGCCCCTTCCTGTACCTCCCACACAATTGTCTATATCCTAGGTAAAATTAAATCCTTCATAAATTCTATACTGGTGCATGAAATCCACTATGACTTGATATTTGATTATGTTTTTGCAATTGTTTTATAACTGTGGAAGCTAGGACCAAATGCCATGAACCTTCTAGTACCTTCCACACAAATCTAACGTAAAATTTAAGTTATTATAATTTTCATAGATAAGTTCTCTGTGAGTGAGGGATATATAAGTCGGACGTTTTCTTACTTGTTTTCAAATTTCTAGTGTTATTCGAAAGTTTGAACTTTTTCATTTAAAATGGAACACAACATCATTCATCCGATCAACACATTTTTCAGCACATGGTCTAATGATGCCGTCAGCCCATAATCCAAATAGTGACTCGTTGTGGATGTATTGGTTTCTCAATAGCTACGTGTGGGTTCTCTGAACCTCACATGCTTGTTGACATAGCCACCGAGATGAAAATGAGCTTCATCTGAAAATACGAAAATTTGCCACGTACATTTCTTGCTGTTTGCGTTAAAGACTCACTACTTTGGAATAAGTTTTTAATATTTCCCAATTTTGTTCGAACGTTTAGCGTCCCATTTTGCGAATGTCAAACATAAACTTGAAAATAAAAATGAATATTATTCTACATTCCAAAGTAAAAGCAATCGATAGTTCAAATTTTAAACGTTACATGGCCCACCCTTTATCAGAAAATGTGAAAGCCACCACTTAAATATGCATCCATGGATTTTCATCAAAAATTAAATATTGCCTTTATTCAAACGTTGACGCCTGCAAAAACTTAAAATGCCAACTAACAGTGGGATAAAGCCAAATGAAAAATCATTAATTTCCTTTCGAAATATGTTTACGCCATAGCAATCAATTGAAAATGACTACCAAGCTTACGAATTATGTAAGCATGCATACCAACTAGCAATATTTACTTATTTATGTCGTTATCAAGTCTTTATCTGTCATTAACTGACATTGTCAATTGTAATGCGATGTACTTACCATAATTTTATTTCCAACTTTTCTTTATAACTTTTTCATTCAATATATTTTTTCTGATATTAGGAATATAATCTACATAACTAATGCAATTACTCCCCGAAAATACTAACTATTCTCGTCCAAATTTCCCATTTAAAATTCATTTGCCATAGCAAATCGTATTTATTTTCGGTTCAGACTTTTCTTTGCTATTCATATTACATTCATTATATCCATAAACTTATTTATTTAAATCCTTTTGTGCAACCGCCTCCTCCCGTCCTCCGGTTCCCGAAGTGCAACTTGTGCAGTGCAATGCAAGGAAGCCCTGTATGTGCTTTTCCTTTCATTCTAGAGTTTAAGTTACGTTTACAGTTTTATTCTTCCCAAAGCTGAAAAAAAGTAATGTAAACTTTTGTTTTTATCCATCGCCCATTTCTCTCTCGCCCTACGCTGAACTTATCATCTTTATCTTTGACCCAATTTTCCCGGAGCTGTTGTGTTGTACGTTTGGTGCTGTTTATGCCAATCAAACTGCAGAAACTTCGGTATTTCAGTTTACGAACGATATTTTCTTTCAATTTCTGTTTTTGTCCCAGCAAACTCTCTCCCCCCACCTCCTTTCCCCTTGGCACACATTATTCAAACATTTTGGTGTTTCTTGTTTTTTGCAATATTTTAAATGAAAAGTTTATAAACACAAACTCTTTTGTTTAGGAAAGTTTTTTTATGTTTTAGTTTTACGTCTTTTCTGGTGGGGGCATTGGGAGCAGCAAAATGTAGTTGCATTTGTTGTTTGTTTTATTTTGCCAAACTACAATTTCTACTTGTATTTTGGATATTTTATTTAGGAGTAGGGAGCAGGATGTGGAATTTTAGATACTATTGAGAGGAGGAAAGAAGGTGGCCATATTTGGAAAAAATATAACATAATTTTGTGTACTATAAAATTAAATTTAGAAATTATGACACTTACTTATATATATACATATCGCCTTCATGTATGACTGAATTAATTTAAGCAAAAAGTTGGCAAAACTTACTTCTAAAATAAGTTTCATACCTTCTACATTTATATACAGATTTTCTTCAAATAGGTATTGTTATCTTTGCTATAATGCCAGCTATTATAAAATAAAAATAGCTTGATATCTATTTAACCAAAAAATTAAAAAAAAAATCATATATTCTTATACCCTCCACCTCCATGATGGGGGTATACTAACTTTGTCATTCCGTTTCTAACACCTTGAAATATCGACCTGAGACCCTATAAAGTATATATATTTTGGATCGAAGACAATCCTTCCTCCGTCTGTTGAAAGCGCGCAAGCATTTAAAGGAGCTAGGACGTCCAAATTTTCCATAAATGCATCTAATAGTCGTAGATCGGTTGGGATTGCAAATTGGGCGAAATCGGTCCAAAGGGAAAAAAATTTCCCTCACAAGGACTGAAAATATCCATAACAACCCCTAATATTGCAGAGTATTTAAGCATGTTTTTTCAATATGTCTTTGTTTTTTTTTTTCCAAATTCGTACTTTTAAGGGATAAAATGGGAATAGAAGGATAAAAATGGTACCAACCAAACGGCAACAGCTAGAATGATGAAATTTGGTGTGTACATCCATATAATTTCATAGGCACGTAAAATAAAGGAATTTTTCGAAATTCGTACTTTTTGGGGTTAAAATGGAAAAAGGGGATAAAAATTGTACCAACCAAATGATCACAGCTAGAATCATGGAGTTCGGAGTATACATTCATCTGATTGCATAAACACGAAAAATAAAAAGGTTTTTCCAAATAAACTTTCAAGGGATAAAGTGGGAAAAGAGGGATAAAAATAGTACCAACTAAACGGCTACAGCTAGAATGATGAAATTCGGTGTGTACATTCCTTCAATTGCGTAGACACGTAAAATAAAGAGATTTTAGAAAGTCGTATTCATAAGGGGGTAAAATTGGAAAAGGGGGATAAAAATGGTACCAACCAATTGGCCGCAGCTAGAATCATGGAATTTGCTATATACATTCCGACAAAAACTGGTTGAATCATGAAGTTAGTTTATCTTGCACAATCTACGTGAGAGATCATGGATTTTCTAAATTTGTACTTTCGGAATTGCTGTCTTATATTTACTTTTTGAATTGATTTGAAGTATTATTTCTACATATAGTATAAACATACTTTTGCTTACATTTATGCTTTCTAATAATGTGTCTGTATATGTGAGCGCAGCCGTCTGTGTCAGTTTTGTAATTTATTCTCTTGTCAGGCGGAACATCAATTATGTGTAAAGTTTCAAGAGTGTATCTGCGTTTGTAGTTGTTCTCTTGTCACACCGTCGAAGTACAGTGGTCAGCCAGAGCGGTTTTTTGTTCTAGTGGTCTATTTGTTGCTTTTTGGTCAGATTTATGCGAAGAAAGCCTTGTCTTTAATTTAGTCTTAGTGGTGTCAACATATACCTTTTGGCATAAGTTGGTCTTGTCCCCGTTGCATGTGATTTGGTAAACTACGTCCGATTTATCTTCATTTTTTAATCTAGATTTTATCCTGCTAAAAAGGTTATTGACTGTAACATGCGTCTTAAGTGCTAATTGGTATTTCTCTTTGTCGTATAAATTTGAATGGCGAAATCTTTCAGAAAAACCCGCTACATAGGTCAAAGATTTGATACAGACACATTATTAAAAAGCATAAATGTAAGCAAAAATAATTTAGTTGACAAAGACTGGTTGTGCGGACAAGTTACTGTCGTTTATCTATATATATAAAAATGAATCTGTGTTTGTTTGTTTGTTTGTTTGTTTGTTCTTTATAGCAGACTAAACTACTGGACCGATCTTCTTGAAATTTTCACAGTATGTTCATGTTGAACCGGTGGTGAAAATAGGCTATATAAATTTTTGATATTTTCAGTGGGCGTGGCACCTCCCACACAAATTGGGGATTTATTCGTTTTTTATAAATTAGCATATTCGGAGTACTGTTGCAGCTAGAGTCTTGAATTTTTGTGAAAGTCCACTAATTGTTAGCCTGCACAGTTTTGCAAAAAATGGGCGGTATTGGAAAAGTGGGCGTGGCACCTCCCATACGAAGCTAACACCTATTATTGAATATTGTCAGTTCTATGACACCTAGAGTGCTGAAATTTTATGTAAGTGTATCTAGCATCAATCTGCGTAGTTGTGTCAAAAATGGGCGGGATTGGACAAATGGGCGTGGCACCTCCCATACGAAGTTAAAACCTATTATTGAATATTGTCAGTTCTATGACACCTAGAGTGCTGAAATTTTGTGTAAGTGCATATAGCATCAGTTGCGTAGTTGTGCCAAAAATGGGCGGTATTGGAAAAGTGGGCGTGGCACCTCCCACACAAAGTTAAAACCTATTATTGAATATTGTCAGTTCTATGACACCTAGAGTGCTGAAATTTTATGTAAGTGTATCTAGAATCAATGTGCGAAGTTGTGCCAAAAATGGGCGGGATTGGACAAATGGGCGTGGCACCTCCCATACGAAGTTAAAACCTATTATTGAATATTGTTAGTTCTATGACACATAGAGTGCTGAAATTTTATGTAAGTGCATATAGCATCAATGTGCGTAGTTGTGCAATGGGTGGTATTGGTAAAGTGGGTGTGGCACCTCCCACACGAAGTTATAACCCATTTTCGAATATATTCAATTCTATGACAGATACAATACTGAAATTTTGTGTAAGTGCATCTATCATCAATGTGCGTAGTTGTGGCAAAAATGGGCGGTATTGGAAAATTGGGCGTGGCACCTCACATACGAAGTTAAAACCTATTATTGAATATTGTCAGTTCTATGACATCTAAAGTGCTGAAATGTTGTGCAAGTGCATTGCAAAAGTGGGTGTGGCACCTCCCATACGAAGTTATAACCCATTTTCTAATATATCCAGTTCTATGACATTAAAACCGGTTTTAGAGTATATTCGACACCGAGATGGGCGGAGAGTATCCGTGACCCTTCGCATACGAAATTAAAACCTGTTTTAGAGTATATTCGACACCGAGATTCCTATATTGTTATACAAATGGGCGGGATTTGAATGATGGGGAATTTTTGATTTGAATTTTGTAAAATTACTCATTTTCTTTGGATTTTCTTAGCATAATAGCAAAGAAAGTTTACTAAAAAGAAATATCGCCAAAATCCGACTTAAGTCAAGAAAACGGAAATTATATTAATTTTTTAGTTTTTGTGTTGTTTGATTAGTGAACACTTTGATTGACATTCTATGTGTTTTGAATATAGTACATTCGAATTCCAGCTATTCGATTTAGTAAGTTCTTCTTACGTAGGAAGTTTTTTGTTTGGGTAATGGAAAGGAGGAGAATCACACTCAACCTAAAATCAATTTGATTTTTGACATTTCTTCCTTTATTCGCCGTACTTCAATATTTTCCATGGAACATATCCATTTCTTTTGTATGTTAGGGAAATACCTTGATTATAAGTGGTACATATAATACCGATCACAAGAAAAAACAATATGATTTTTATTTCCGTTTGTTTTTCTGCCTGGCGAAGCGGGCGGGGGTTCAGCTATACTTTATATTCATAAATGTAATTATTGTCATAAAATAATTGTTAAGTGTTTTTGTATATTTAATGTTAAAAATATTTGTTTTTATAGTGACACCCCTGAAGATGATGAAGATGACGAAGTCAATCGAAATATTGAGAATTTTTAAATAAAAAAAATAATAAAAACACAACATCGTTGTATTTTCAAATTACATGACCTCAAGCCGGACAAAAACACCAACACACAATTATTCAAAATTTTTTATTTGTTTTGGTTATATTGACATTTTCCGTTAATGTTACTGCACTTCTACGAAAATCGATAGCCTCTGTGGAATGTAATCCATGGTGGAGGCTATATAAAGTTCGGCCCGGCCGAACTTTACGCTGTTTTTATTTGTTTGCGTTGATTTTGTGAATCAATTTTCTTTAACTCTTATAATGAACATATAATTTTTGATAACTTGTAATATTTTACTTGTGTAAAATATCTAAATCTGGTCACCTCTGTGCGTACGTTACGAAATATCCATTACAGTGTAAGTCGTTAGCTAGCTTAACAACTTTTTTTGAAGCTGATCATAATTCCTACAAATTAGCTATGAAAAGTGCATTAATTAAAAAAGTTAGCAAAATATTTGGTTCATAATCGAGTAAACATCGAGTGTCCTTCACATACACAACATAACACTTTGCAAAGGACCTTTGCACACATTTTCTACATTCCAAATGAATTCACAACAATTCGATATGATTTTTTTCACTCAATTTAACAATTCTTCCCCAATCTCCACTGCAGCTTAAATGAAGTTGCTTGTCAACATGTGTGATGTAATGTGTTGATGTTGATGTTGCTGTTGTCGTCCATCCACTTGGTGCTCTGTGCTTTCTCTCGCACTCACTCTGCTTTCTCCAGAATGCATGATGCATCCATGCATCCATCAGCTATGCATGCATGAACTCTGCTGTGAGAATGTTGCAACTACGTTTGCCTCTCACTGTGTGTATGTTGTGCTTTCGTACACCGATACCTATGGAGCTGCTAATACACCGAGTCCACTTTTACGGTGGTGCAATCTTGTTCGCTACAAACCTTTTTATTATGTTACTGTGTCAGGTGCCAAGTGAGTGAATGTGACATACCAAAGGGAGTTCCATGCAATGTGTTATATACCATACATACGTATGTATATGTACTCGTAAATAATATAATATGTGCAAAAGATTTCAAATGTCACAAAATGTTTATGGCTGAAATTTGTCATGAAGAAATCTTTAAAGCTGCATAAAACGAGGAAAGCTGAGTGCAATTGGGGACAGTAAAGATGGATGGATGAACCCAAAGGTTCAACGGAGAAAAGGTGTTGTTTAACCTCCACATCATAAAATGGAATGTACAACATTTTTAATGTGTATGCCAAATATTTCTCCGAATATCGAAAACAACATTTTGAAAAGCCAAAATAAATTGCTGGTGTATAACACCATTTGATAAATGCAACTTTTTCTCGCTCCTAAAAACGAGACCATATAAAAGTGAAACTGTAGGCCACCAGTAGAAAACCGGATACTCGGTTTTTTTATTTCGAGATCGTGATTGTTCTTTTTCCAGAACTTTTAATTTCCATAGGACATAGATATTTTAATAATTTATTTTCGTGCTTTTGCTAGTCATACAATGACTATGGTATCAATTGAAAGAGGAAAATTTTTGTTAAAACTATAGGGTCCGCCAAATAACTTTTTTTTGGAAATGCTATAAAAAAACTACTGAATATTTTCTCAAATTTCTTTTTATTTGAAAGTACAATCCTTCCAGTTAATAATGGAAAATAATTTCATTCAAATGGGTGCTGAGGGCACCCCACTAACGTTGAATAGGTGAAAAAAAACGTTAGATGGCGGACCCTATATTTAAAATTTTAGTATTATATCTGTATTAGTTTAGAACTACAACCATATCAAATCTCCCCCTTAAAAGTAAAACTCGAATAAACTAAATAACTATAGGATGGGCCATTTAAAATTTGAACTACCCATTATTTTGACTTTCGAAGGTAGAATAACATTAATTTTTATTTTTAGGTTTATATTACACATTTGCAAAATGGGACGTATATCTCGAATAAAATTGGGAAATATTAAAAACTTACTTCCAAAGTAGTGAGTCTTTAACCCGAATGGTGTTAGCGTGACCATATGGTTACACACAAAAGACGTTCACCAAAGCTTCTGGTGTGGACCACTGATAACATGAAAGTTTTATCTCAAAATTCGAAAAAAAATAATTACAGCACCATTCGGGTTAACGCAAACTGTATGAAAATTCCGAGAAGAGATCGACCTTCAGTTCATCCTTTATGAAGCTCATTTTCATCTCGGTGGCTACGTCAATAAGCAAAATTGCCGCATATGGGGTTCAGAGACCCACACGTGACTATTGAGAATGCAAAGCATCCACAACGAGTCACTGTTTGATGTGGATTTTGGGCTGTACTGAAAAATTATTAAATAACAAAGTTCATCTTTTCTAATAAAACCAGAAATTTGAAAAAAAATAATCAGTACTTTTTCATAGCCGATGCTAATTTAATGTTTTAAATGGCCCATCATATATGGCTGAAATTGTTAAACTAATATAGATAGAATTATAAACTTTTAATTATTTTTAACAAATAATCTCCTCGTTTATTTGATACCAATATCCACTGTATGAATCGCAAAAGTACGAAAATAAGTTATTGAAACATTGATGTCCTTTGGAACTTAAAGCAATAATGGAACATATACCTATAGATGTTTAAGAGTAATTCTATGTGAAACAATCACACGAATTTGATGAATTTTTCCAAATATGTACTTTTTTATATAGCGAATAAAGCTGCATTTCTAGTTTTATTCTTCTTCTCGGTTTACAGAAAAGTGTCAAATCATAAAAACATATATATTTTGAAAAATATTTTTAGTTATTTTTTTTTTAATCAAAAAACATATTTTCGATTGTTGTAAAATAAATTATATTAATACATCCCTTGAGGGCCGATTTAAAAAAAAATGTGGCAATTATAGGGTTAAGAAAAATCACAATTAACGATTTGTACCTTTCCAGCGAGTCACTAAAAACACAAAATTATAAAAAATATTAAAAATAACATCAATATCGTAATAAAATCGAAATATTGTGAGGTAACGCATTAAACAAACCAAAGATTAATTTTTGAAGTTATTTTTTCAAATTATTTTTATTTTTTTAATATTTTTAACTATTGTAAAACGAAGAAACTTATGGACTGTCTTATTGACACTATGAGCTATTAATAGATTTTTTTTAAATATATGGTACAATATAAAAATAATAAATAATGATTAAAATACAAAAGTACTTTATTTTCGATGCACCCTAGTGTCTACAATTTCATATTTTTGAGAGTGCTGCTTTATTCGCATTATTGAAAAGTACATATTTGGAAAATTCCATTTAATTTCGAATGAAGCGGCAAAATGTGTGTGATTGATTCACTCTTAATTAAATTCCTTAGGTTTAAAAAAATCAAATTAAATTTAAAATTCAATTATCTCAGTTCGAAAGTAATGTTAGCTTTAAGCGCGACATATTTATAAAACAAAGCCATGGTGATGAAATTTGGAGAGTAATACCCCAGTATGACAGAGACACGTACTAAGAAACGAGTTTTCAATTTTTTTAGATGGTACCGTGGGACACATAGGGACTCAACGGTAGTAGCTAGAAATTTGAACTTTTAGTATGGAAATTGGACCATTTGTGGAACCAAAAATACAAAGATAGTTAATAGTAAGACAAAATACTACAAAGTCCACCATATTTGTATAGAAGTTTCCGCTTTCAAAATATAATATAGGGTCCGCCATCTAACGTTTTCTTTTTTTCAACTATTCAACCGTTGGACTATTATTTGTGGGGTGCCCGAGGCAGCCATTTCAATGAAATTATTTTCCATTATTAACCGCAAAGATTGTACTTTCAAATAAAAAAAGAAATTTGAGAAAATATTCAGTAGATTTTTTTTATAGCATTTTCAAAAAAAAAATTATTTGTTGAAATATGTGGTTTCTAGAGCGGAAAAAGTAAATCATAGGAGACATTGGTATGGGGTCCGCCATCTAACGGTTTTTTTTTTCAACTATTCAACCGTTGGACTATTATTTGTGGGGTGCCCTCAGCAGCCATTTGAATGAAATTATTTTCCATTATTAACCGGAAGGATTGTACTTTCAAATAAAAAAGAAATTTGAGAAAATATTTAGTAGTTTTTTATAGCATTTTCAAAAAAAAAGTTATTTGGCCGACCCTTTATTAATATTTAAATTATATATAATTTGTTTTTCTTTAAGACGGGATAACGGGCTGCGATAACAAAAACGTTAATAAAAGGTTTTTTATACTTGAAATAAAAAAATCGCAATGTCAACAACTGCAATAAAAATATTTGTATTAAAATAAATTTCCAAAACAATATTTTGTGTTGACTTTTTGGACTTAGACTAAATTATCCAGCCCAAGTCCAACATTTTTAACATAAAATTATTTTTTAAAAAATTGTTTTCAGAAGATACACACTGACATTGCAGTTATCAAGTCTTAAAGAAAAACAGTCCTTGTATATTCCGCACTATCTATATTAACATTCATTTATCGACGAACTCTAATGACAAATTTTAACGAATAAATGAAATGACGAAGATCCTGTTTTTCTTTGAAGAAGTCTTGGTAAATGCACCTTCTTTTAATACCACCTGATTTTAATTAAGTTAAATCTGTTAGCGTCATTATGCAAGCTACTCTAATTGGCTTTGTGCAGTTAATAATTTCTCATGCCTTCGAGGTATATCTCTACAAATGCAAATCCTCTACCCATAGATTTATATCATTTTAATAAGATTCTGTTTTCATTCTCCTCTGTTCTCTTGTAAATTGAGACGTTTTGCCTTGATTCTGGCATAACAATTCTAAATATTTACACCTCAAATGCGTTAATTCTCTTTTTATCCTCAGCAGTCATACTTCCAACTACTACTATTGATGGTCAATTTTCCGTGGAAATCACAGGTAGTCTTCACTACACTTGTGCACCTGTGCTCATTTCATCATCCGCAGCAGCAGCAGAGAAATCAGTCTTTGCTATTGAACGCAAAAACGTACGAGTACGTACGAGAAACAGCAGCAGGTGTTTACACAAACAAATCGTGATCACTTCATTTCGATGGAAATTATCGCTGTCATGAATGTCTTAATTCCCGAAGTTAGATGAACTGAGTGTGTGAGTGTTCGGAGAAGATCGCGAAGAGATCGAATTTAAATTTTCTAAGAAGTTCAGCAAAGAAATGATTTTTTAATATTCTTTTCAGACAGAACGAAATCAAGGTGATTTCGTTTGAAATCGACCTACGATATGAAAATTCTTCACACTGCACTTTGTTTGATTTGTTTGTTTATATACAAAAGCTACCCGAACAATTCATTCAATTCATAACGTGAAATAATTATGTAAATTCTACATTTGGAAGCATTGGACTTACTATTTGTCAATAAAAAATCTATAAAAAATAATGTGTATTTTTTCGCTTTTGCAGATAAATTCTAATAATTTAACGATATATTCATAAGACAATCAACCAAAATGTGCGACGTACACATTTTGGCTGGTTATCTAAAATATTATTAAATAATGAGAATTGCTGTGCAAAAGCGAAACAAAAGAATACAAGATTTTTTATAGATTTATTTTGAATGCTTGATTTGGAGATCGATTTCGTAAAATTAAAAAAGAACAGAAGTTCCCATTTTAATTTCGTGTGGAAAAAACACTTGATTTGATTTCGCAAATGCTATCGATATTGAATATGTTTCTAAAAATTTTTTATCAAAAATACTTGCTTTACTTTACAGTAACTATGTATCGTCACTTGAAATGCAAAAAGACTTAACATTAAAAAAAAAATACTAAAATACACAGTATGAAAAAAAATTGACATCTTCGTCTAAAGATAACGATTTCATAACGAAAATCTAAAAAATGTTCTTTCAAAAAGTTGCAATATATCAATCCCTATCTACAATAATAATTAAATTTTTACATATTTTGTATGACTGAACTACATCTCAGAAAATTATAATTATAAATAAATTATAGGCCTCTACGTTCACTGAAATATTAAGAAAGTATGTACTTTATAAAACGGAACAACTGCAGAACAACTTTATTTTTAATACTTTTTACATTTTGTTAATTGGAAGACTTCAATATCAATGCTTTTGGAATGTTCAAAAATCCTCATTATATAGGGTCCGCCAAATAACTTTTTTTTGAAAATGCTATAAAAAAACTACTGAATATTTTCTCAAATTTCTTTTTTTGTTTGAAAGTACAATCCTTCCGGTTAATAATGGAAACTAATTTCATTCAAATGGCTGCTGAGGGCACCCCACAAATAATAGTCCAAACAATATTCAACTTTTAGTCTAAAAAATCATGATGATGAGTTCAAAAACTATAAGAAGTGCTCGTAGAGTGAGCATTTTCTCAAAGCAGTTAAGAAAAATATGATGTTTAATCAAATCGGTCACGGACTTCCATACTGCCCATAAACTCAAAATGGTTTTGTCCGAATGCCTTGAAAGTAGAATTGGTAGAAGTAGGTGGATTATTTTGAGTAAATTTAATTTTAAAAAAATTAGTCATTTTAGTCATTTGAATTCGACCGTTTATTCTAAATCTACATATTCATCCAAATATATGTTTTTAATTAAAATGAAGAGGCTCTTAATAATCATCATTAGAAAGTTAGAAAACTACTGAGTTGCATGAAAATTTTCTTCAGTTTACGCTTTAAAATAATTGCCTTCACTAGATTTTTCTAAGATAAAATATTACTTTTTACTAAAAGAAATTATGGACTATTTTCAGTGAAGCACTTTTCTATAGAACTGCATATTTGAAAAGTAATTGTCGAAAATTTTCTATTTTGCTAGCAAAATACAACTGTGGGGCGCAAGACATGAACTCTTAATAGCCTTGTGTTGTCTAAAAGGTATTTTAAAATCTATATTTTGTGTAATCATTTTATGTGTCTAGCACTTAATTGTATTATTATTGCAAGATTGTTGTTGCAGTTTGAAAGGCCATGATTGGGCAGACCAAGTTTATTTTGGTCCCTTGAATTGAAGCATAATGAATCGCTTAATTGTAGTTTTATTAAATATTTAGTTTTGTTTTATCAGAATTTTTTTACTTATTTCAAATATTTTTTTTGGTTGAGAGAATATATATGAACTGGGATATTTTCCCGGCTCAAGACCATTTTGCATCTATATTTTATAGAATGCAAATTTTTTACAATCACATTTCATTCACGCATTAATTTTCAACACAGTTGTTATTATATATTTCGAAAATTTTGTTTGCCCAAATTTATTCGTTTCTCGAACAAAATGCAATTGTGTTTCCATATTTCTTATTTAAGTGTTCTGTATGACAGAATTGGTGAGTTCTTTCTTTCTGTTTGGAATGCTCAAGGAAATGAGCACTCATTTCTATTTTTATAATCCAGATTTCAATCACGCATTATTTTCCAATTTTATTTTTGAAAAATGTTGTTTGGCCAAAATTTAAACGTTTTTCTATTAAACACAAATTTATTTTTATATTGCGTTTTTAAGAAAATAAAGAATTAAAATGTGGCAGTTTTCGTTAGAAAAAATAACATTATAAATTTGGCGAACTGTGCACACATTCTGCAGACGAACAAATTCTTTTTCGATTGTAGTCATTTGTAAGATTTTCAAAAACAAATCTAAAAAATGGCATTTCTGCTTAAATAAGATTTTTTTCATATGTTAAAAATTGCACACATATTTCGAAATTCGTATGCGAAGTAAACTGGCCACTAATTGAAATCCACGAAAATCCTTTCTTTCTGTTTGGAAAGACCACGGAAATATGTATGTATTCATTTATACTTTTAAAATCCAAATCACTGGCATTTTTTAAAACAATGTTTTCATTTCTTCTATTTTTAAAGAAACCGAAAACCTATTTGTCCAAAAAATTTCGTGTTTAAATTACGTATTTCGAAATTATTATCCGATGTAAACTGACCACTGGTTAAAATCCACGAAAAATCCTTTCATTCTGTTTGAAATGACCACGGAAATATGTATTTATTTATACTTTTAAAATCCTCATTTCATTCTGGCTCCCATTTCCCACAACATTTTTTTCATTTCTACTATTTTTGTAAAAGAAACCAAAAACGTAGTTGGCCAAAAAAATACGAATTTAAATAACGTATTTCGTACTATCCGAAGTAAACTGACCACTGGTTAAAATCCACGAAAAATCCTTTTAGATTGGAATGACCACGGAAATAATTATTTATTTAAAATCCACATTCTCGCTCCTACTTTCCAAAGCAATGTTTTCATTTCTTGTAATTTTTCAAAAGAAACCAAAAACGTATTTGGCCAAAAAAAATTACGTATTTTTGGCCCCAGTAATCCAAAAGATATTCCGTTATAAAAGGGCATGCATTCATCCATCCGTTCACAATTAACCTTTCACCTTGCCAAGCAAAGTAAGAACTAAAGAAATTTCCTAAATTTCCACACACTCAGAAGAGTGCTCTCTCTCGCTTCAGCGCTCATTTGAAGTTGTACCATTTACTCTCTGTTATAAATCCCAAAATACTCTCTCGCTCTCTCTATTTTGTTCATTCACTTTTAGAGCAAATTTCCCTTACAAAATACTCAGTTTGAAACAGGTAGAATTCTGTTGTGGTGTTCAGGCTGAGAACCTAAATTGAGTAGATATTGATTGTTTTGTGTCTGATGATTGCTAATTGTAACAGATTGAGTGTTAATGCAGATGTGTGCAGGGTTTTAGGGTTTAATTGTGGAGGAGGTTTTGGCTTAGATTTCAACGACATGAGTTTCCATTCAATGGAGTGCATGTCTTTGATTTTCATTTATAATTGAGTGGGTTTCGCAAAACTCTCAGTTTGTAAATGTAAAGTGTATTGGTTTTGGATATTATACAAGAGTAATTTTATATAGCTCCTTCTGGTTTTCATTTAGTTTTGATGAAAAACAAAGAAATCAGAGAGTTTTCAGTTCATTTGAGTGAATTGAAACTGAGTTGGAGGTTTGAAAACATTTTCGAAATCTTGCTTGATTTATTTCAATGTTTTGAGTATGGTTTTATGTTGTTGTAATTCTTGAAGAATTTAGAGAAATGCAAGGATTGTTTCGCAGAGTGCAATTTCTAAGGGTGGATTGGGTTTTTTGGTAGTTCAGACGTACTAACAGATGTTAAAACTACCAGTAAAAACAAATACTAAATAAATTAATGCATTAATTATTAAAATTGATTTTTTCTTTATGTCTTTACAGATTTTTCTTTCATAAACTGAGGACAAGTTTTGGGAAAACAAGCAACATGATCGAAAGCATTTGTATACACATATCATATAATTATTATTATATAAGAGCTGATTACATTTTTGCTAGATTTCTATGAATGCTAAATAAAATTTATATTTATCTTATTATTCTATTATTTATCCATCTTCTTTATAAAAAAATAAATTTCATATTATTAAATAAATTATAAGAATTTACTAACAAATAGCTGCTAAAAAACTAATATTTATATTATATATATTATGTATCCTTCTTCTTTATAAAAACTAAATTTCATATTATAACAACAAAAGAATAAACATTAATAAATAATTTACAAAGAAACAAAAACAATGTTTTAGTTATTTGTTAGTTGGTTGTGTTGCTTATTTTTTGGAATGGAGGGAGTAGGTAGAGAGGGTGCCGTTGTTTGGATTTTTTTATTTGGCGCTTATAGGAGTTTTTTTAAATATTTAAAATTAAAAGAAAGGAAAAATCAAAAATTTACAAAAATACCAGGCGCCCATAATGCAGTAGGAGGTGTGCTGGTAAAAATTTTCAGTTCGAAAAAATTGTCGCGCCTAAAAGTAGGCTAATATCCAAAAATTTTGTAACCTAAAATATGATAGCCTACTTTTAGGGGCGACCATTTTTTCGACCCGAAAATTTTTACCAGCACACCTCCTACTACATTATGGGCGCCTGGTATTTTTGTAAAATTTTGGAAATCTGTAACGTTTTTTTCTTTCTTTCAATTTAAAATATTAGAAGCCCAAACAAACCCCCAACGCACCATAACCAACCAAATAAACAACTCAATTCCATATGAATGAAGAGATTCAATATGAAAAGGATGGATTTCTGGGTTTTGTTATTTTAATTAAAAAACAAAGGGAGGATTTTTTATTTAAAATATTCTTTATTTCATCATTTCAATTTCGCTCATACATTTTAATATTAATATATATTAATACTTATTTACTACATACATATTTTTCCAAAGGCTTACTAACTATTTTACTAAATAATTTCGTTAACAAAGTAGTAGTATTATATTTAT
The DNA here is from genome assembly GCA_947397865.1 of Polietes domitor. Classification (NCBI taxonomy): domain Eukaryota; kingdom Metazoa; phylum Arthropoda; class Insecta; order Diptera; family Muscidae; genus Polietes; species Polietes domitor. The sequence goes on along the minus strand of OX377621.1, from coordinate 171,820,563 downwards.
TATAGTTAGTTATTATATTTAGTATTAATATTAATTATTAAATAAATACAAAGATGTAAACAATTGGAATGTATATATAGTTTATATATAATATAATTTTAGAATATGGAAAAAACTTAATAGTTTCTAATTTAATTTTATAGTATAAATTCTTTTATATATATATATATATATATATATATATTTAATAGTAATAATTATATAAATACTTTTTCAATTAATATTGTTACAACAAAATATTATAATTAATAAAATAAATTAAATAAGTAATATCAAACAATGTAATATAACAAACATCATGAAAAAATAGTAGAATAATTAATATTAATCATTAAATAATAATAATTAAATAATCTATATATTAAATACTTTAAAAATGTAAAAAATATAATTTAATAATTTTATGTTATATAATAAATTTTTAAACATATATATTTTTTTTTATAATGAAAACTAAAATGTGTTCTTTTATTTAGATTTATTTATTTAGACTTGTAATTTAAATAAAGTCCAATTCAATAAATTACAATGGTACTTCTTATTATCATGGCTACTCATTTATTTGAGTTCCTTTCCGCTCTTCACCTGTAATATTGTGTCGTCATTCTTATGTAGTATCAATTTCATATTCAGGAATATCTAAAAATAAAAATATTGAGAATATTGTTTAGTCGAGAAAGCAGAATTTTCACATGATTTTCTGAATATTTCATGATATATTAAAAAATTTTACACGTGTCTTGGGAAAAATATATAAATATTTGTAGCTATAGGCTCTAAAAATTCCAAAAAATTGTAAATAATTTATTACCGTTTCACAAACACTTAAATATATTAATTTTGGTCTCGATTTTTTTAATAAAATAACCACTATAGATAACGAGACTTAAATGAAGGGATCTTTCCCAACCTTCACGTTTTCACGAGATATTTTCCATATTTTACCTAATTTTTCTTACAAAATTAACATGAGAAATTTAACTTTTCCATACCGCAGAGGTATAGTACCCTAAAGACCGATGAAAGAGAAAGACCAAATATAGAGTGGGCCATATAAAATTTTATATTAGAATCGGCTATAAAAGTACTGATTATTTTTTTTCAAATTTTCGGCTTTATTGGAAATGTTGAACTTTGTCATTTAATAATGGAACGCAATATCATTCATATGACTACCACGACTGGCTAGGCAGCACCTCATCCGATCAACCCAATTTGTCAGTATATGGTCCAATGATGCCGCCAGTCCAAAATCCACACTAAACAGCGACTAATTGTGGATGCATTGGCTTCTCAATAGTCACGTATGGCTTCTCCGAACCTCGACATGAATATGTGGCAATGTTGCTTATTGACATAGCCACCGAGATAAAAATGAGCTTCATCTGAAAACACGAAAATTTTCTTTGGAAGTAAGTTTTTAATATTTCCTAATTTTATTCGAGCGTCCCATTTTGCAAATGTCATACATAAACCTGTAAATAAAAATGAATATTATTCTACCTTTTAAAGTCATAGTAATCGGTAATTCAAATTTAAACTATTAAATAGTTTAAATACAATTGTCTACTGTCTGGACAAGTCTGGGTTGTCTTTCAATGCCCATAATGCTGTGGTTTTCACGAATATCCCCATTTCACAAAAATTAAAATATTCAAAAGATTTTTTCCAGACTGTAAAAATTAAATCCGAAGTAGCAAGGTTCGACCAAAGGATTCTGATAGAGGGAATGAAAAAAAAATAAATTGCATCGACCTTATAAACGTTCATGCCTAAAACTATATAAAGTGGAGGGTTCAAGATGCTTGACTTAATGTCTTATGGTATAGGGAAAATCTTTATTCTTAGAGCTTTAGGTAAAGGGTGTGTTCTGCGTATTCATGTAAAACATTATGAGGAAATTTTTTGCAAAATCATTAAATTCGTATCCTTTGCCTTTTCAACGATGACTAAAGATAAAGTCAAATTTTAGGAATTACGATGAAACGTTTCAAACTTAATTTGTAATAAGAACCTGTTTCTGTAACTCATTTTTGTTCGTCTGAGGCGAACGATCCAAAATCACCCAATTATTACGAGAAATCTATATAATAATTCTATAATTTATTGTGTTTATAGAAAAGCACGCAAACAGCTCGTAGCAAAAATATTTTTTATCTACGTTTTCATGTGATAATTGAATATAGACCGCGACACAGTTTGACAATGGACAATTCCTGAGTCGAAGCTAATATGTATATTTAATTCATTAGTTTATTGTTGAAAATCCAAAATTATAATTTCAAAATGGTTTAAAAATTGCACGAAATTTTGAAATATTTCATATCTCGAAAATTAGAACTAAATCTTCATATCAAAAGTCATCCTCGGGATTCAACGACTTCGATTTATCCAAAATAGACTCATAAATCTTAGTGGGCAGAAGTAGGAAATGTTCATCTGTGTAAATGTTAATTAATAGTTGCACTTAAAGAAGATATTAAAACAAACCGCCCAACAGGTATCTCAACTCTTTCTTACAATATTATGTTGCAAAGGAAATTGCAGAAAAAAAGAGTTTTTTTCTATCCAATTTCGGCCATCTGTGCAACGAACAGACGGACGTTAAAGGATTACCCTGCCCGTCCATCTGTGTGGACATCCGGTGGTCGGTTCTTCTGTTCCGTCCGGGTTATTTAATCCGTTTGTTTGCCCTGGCCTGTCTGCTCACATGCCCTTCCGTATTTTCTCATGGCTCTGTGCATCCCTTTAATGGTATCAAATTACGCTTGATGGCCACTTTGCGTTTTGTTACCTCTCATTTTTTTTTTTCAATTTTATCTCATGAGAATCAGTTTTTTTGTTGGCTGCAAATTTCATTAAATTTTCTTTAATTTAAAGTTCTTGCATAATCATTGAACTGCGGAAATTGTTGCTCATTTTAAATGTTCCTTAAATAACGATTGTCTTTGGTATCCTAAACTTAAGCAATGGCCAGAGGAGGAGGAGGAAGAGCACGGAAACGAAGAGACAAATGTAGGTCAGTATTACTTAAAGTTAAGCCGGAGCAAATACTTTAAATCCAAAAGATAGCAAACCAACCATGTACTCCTACAAATTTCAACAATAATAACAACAAACATGCGGCATACGGACGGAGCACAAATGCCAGCCAACCCAGAGATATCCTTAAGAAAATAAATATTGTTAGTGCAGAAGATATGTAACCAAGTCGTCGTCGTCGATGGGAAAGCAAAATAAATATGGACAGGATAACGATGCTATAACAACAGCAACAATAACAAGAGAGAAAAACAAACAGCAGAGCTACAAATGCACACATTTTGTTCGCTCTCTCTCTCTCTCTCTCTGATGTATCTCAACCTGTTACAAACAAAAGAAATAACTTCACTATAGTGAAGTTGCAACACCGAGGGGGAGAGAGTGACATATGCTGTGGTAAAGTGAGAGAGCGTGATTGAAGGTGCTGACTGTTCTGGTGATGAGAGAGCGAGAGTGCGAGTGAGAGAAAATTTCCTTGCCTTTGTAACACCACCAGCCAGGCAGGCAAAACAATAACAAATGTTGAATCTAACACAGACCAACTCGCCGTTGTAGTTGTAGTGAGTTGTGAGTATCTCTTGGATACGCGGGTAGCCCAAAAACAACACACAAACTGCCTAAAAATGCAACGTGCTTAGCCCGACTCGAAACTAAACACAAACGGCAGCAACTCGAAATCAGTTTCATTCCAGACACCAAACAGAACGGTCATGTTTTGGGAAAATCAAAAATAATACATTTTTCGAAAACAAAACCGTAACAAAAACAACAAATCGAACAGAAAACTTACGAAAAAGTAAACGTGACTTGCAACACACACACTAACGGGAAATTAACTAAATTTTTAATAGAAACAAAAAATTCAAAATTTTAAAATTTAATAAAAACAAACAGTTCAATGAAATTTTAGTGATTTTAAAAAGAATTGAAAAAAACAAACCAAAGTTTTCATACCAAAAAAAAAAAAAAAACAAAACCAACCAACATGTCTTCGACTTTAATTCCGGATTACATTGAGGATACCACCATCTTGACCACCACCACCAGCAGCGCCATTAACATGGCCTCGGACAGCGTCACTGCTTCACCCACAATTATGGATATGTGGATGTCGCAACTACAAAAAGACCATCCCGAGATCTCGTTCGTTGTCCCCAGCCAGCATGACAATCAGCATATTGACAATATGATGAGTTTCAAGCGTCTGCTGGAACAAGTGGGCAACACGGCCTATGACACCATCTCCTCCGAGCATCAACATTCCGGTTTGGTCGACTCCTTGGGTCAGCCCATTACACATGAACAGATATCCAATAGTGCGGTGCTGAATATGGCCGAATTGAAAAATAATGCCATGTCGGGTTTGGAAAGATTTTTCGCCGGCGCTGATATGAATTCGCTGATCAATTATCTGTGGGTTGGTGTGGTCACTTCGCTGGTCATTTTGACGGTGATCTTTGTGCTGTTCAGCTGTTATTTCTACCGCAAGTTCCGCGAATGGAAAAAATGCAGTAAGTATTCTTGAGTAAAAACAAACACAATCAAAATATTGAACAACAAAAATGTTGCAAAAAATAGAAAAGGAAAAAAGTGAGGAAAAATCAGAAATTTTGAATGAAAATATAAAATTATATGTTAAAAATAGCTTAAAATTCTCAAAAAAAAATTAAAACTTTAAAAGGTCAATTTTAATAATTTGGGAATCTGAAAGTTTTTAAATATTTTTATTTGAAAACTCAAAAAATCTTGTTTAATTCAAATTTCTTATTCTTTAAAAATATCCAAATTTTATATTTCAAATTTGGGAATTTGAATTATATTTTTATTTGAAAAATCAAAAAATCTTTTTTGATTCAAATTTCCATAAAAAAATCAAAATTTCACTTTTCGAATTTGGAAATCTGAAATTTTTTCAATTATTTTTAATTAAAAAATCTTGTATATTTAAAATTTCTTATTCTATAAAAAATATCAAAGTTTCACTTTTAAGAATCTGAATATTTTTTAAATTATTTTTATTTGAAAAATAGGGTATTTCAAATTTCTTGTTCCTTAAAAATCATCATCATCCCTCCTCAAAGAATTTTCTGGCCACAGTTTCATTTATTTATGCCCCCGCTTATCTTTAGCCATCCACTCCACTTCACTCCTACCACTTGTGTCCACTGTTCCAATTAGATTTCCATATAACATTATATTGTCAACATACAAAAGGTCCTTTGTTTAGGCTAGAGAGAATATATTGCCTATTTTTAGGCGCAAAATTAACAATAAATTTCAAATTACGCACACATTGCCAAAAAAGCACATAAATTTCGCCATTTCAAAGGCTCGCGCACACACACACACATATCGAAAGACCATTTTTTCCGGGAGTGAGAGCCAGTCCTTTGTTTTATGAACGCTGACAACAAATGACAGTAATCAGCAACACTTTAGCCTTAGGCTAGGCTACACAAATGAAATAACATAAAAGCTCATTTTTTATGAAGTCACAAAAATAACAAAATGGCTGTGGCATAAAAAAAGAAAATTGCTTTTCGCCTTTTTCCTCAAAATTTACATAAAAAAGTTAGCTTTGAAAAAAGGGAGATAAACAGGGTTTCCAATCATCCCCAAAATCTCATATACTTTGTGTTGCCTAAACTTGGGAGTAACAGGTGTTTTCTTACTTTCATTTTCATCTGAAACTTCCGCCTAAATAATTGATTTATGTTGGCCCAACTGCCAAAATCTATCAAATTTCTTTTATTCTTTAATACTTTTCCCTAAATCAAGTAAAAATGTGCCCTAATTTAGGTTCTTAATTAGTTGAGAATTTAACCTCCCCCCGATTGGAGCTGTCGCTCTTGTCATGTAAGACAAAACTTTTGCTTTCCATGTTTATTTTACCACCTACTACGTTTAACGAAAATTTATTGTCCCCCACCTACTACTCCAGCCCCAAGAAAGTGTGAGATTTGTTTTATGTTTGCCTGCCTAAAACTTTGCCATAAATAAATAAGTAAGTTGTAGCATACTTTTAGGCTCGCAGGCTTAACATTCCCTCCTCCAGTTTGTCAGTTTGTGGCGCGTTTCCAGTTAACAGGTAGATTAAGGTTTATTTGTAATCAATTAGTTGGAAATTCTTCTTCTTCCTCGGTGTTCTTGGTCCGTGTGCATATTTTATATGTCTATGCCTGCCTAAATGTATGCCCCAACATTAAGTGTGGTATTCTGCCTTGGCAGGGCCGCCAGGCTTTTCTTGTTGTTGTTTACCCACTATTTTCGCCATTTAATTAAGTTGTAAATAATGTAAATGTTTCATAATAATTTCCTACCTGGCGGCCATAAATTGTCGAGAGTGTATAACAAATAAGGCCAAGAAGAATGAATACCTTTTTCCAGAGAAAGAGAGATTTATTTAATTTTCTTTATTTGGCCAAATGTGGCCAAAGTTAACAAGGTTTTTGTGGTAGCTTGGCCGTAGGCTATAAAATATAAAGAAGGCCAGCATGTATGTAGGCCATGATTTATGCCAAGCTGAAGGATAATGTAAAATTGACAAAGAAAGTTAGAAAAGAAAATGAAATAAAAACCGACAAAGTTAAGAGATTTATTGCAGCCAGGTCATGAAATAAATTCTATTTTTTAGACAATACATTTGAAACAATCTTGTTAATTTAACATTTCTTAACTTGCAACATTTTGTGTGTTTTTTTTTTGTATCGAAGTCTACCTCAAATTTGATTTAATATTAATCTCCCATTTTCCCTTTCTGCTTTTTCCCTTTTTAGACAAAGACATTCGCGCCCACTTGAACAACGACTTGTATCCCGGCACCATTGTACCCTGCGATCCCACCTCAAACCCCGAGGCAGCTTATTACCAAATGGATTCGCCACCACCGCCACCCTGCTACACCATTGCCACCGGCCTGCCCACTTACGATGAGGCTTTGCATCACAATCAACAGCATTTTGCCTTTGGCATGAAATTCATTTATCCCACTCTGGCTGCTGTGCACCATCAGGCCGCCAACTTGATGAGCTCCTGGGAAAAGTACGATATGCAAAACATCAAGGACCAAGCCAAGGCAGCTCCAGCAGCCGCCAGCCCCAGCAAACAAGGCAAATCTGCCAAATGTAAATCATCGCAAACCAATGCCTCCAAATCATCGTCGGCCACAGCTTTGCTGCTGCCACCCTCCTACGATGCGGCAGCATCGATGGCTTTGTTGGCGCCCGAGCCCCTGGCATGTGACAGTGTCAGCATTGCCATGCCATTGCCGTTGGATGCAGCTGAAAAAGCCGCCGGTGATTTAACAGACATCATAACAGTGTGATTGGCCCGCTAAGGAGCACAGGCTTTCCCCAACCCGGAGCCCTGTAACCGTGTACATATTCTCGTTGTGTAAATACCTGAAAAAGAAAGAAATTTGTAAAATCTAGATTTAAATATTTTTCAGTTCTATTTAAAATTCTTGATTTTATTTTTATTTTTAATTTTCATTTATTTGTTTTTCTTATTTTTTGTTTGTGACGTATTTAAATTAGATTTTTTCTTTCTCCTTGTAAATTTCTTGTTTATGTTTATGTTTCCATTTTCCATTATTTTTTTACCAACAAAGACTGAATAGTTTATTTTAGTTGTGTTTTAAGTTATTTAAAGTTATTTGTAAAAAAATCGATCTTATGTAGTCCGTAGTTAAGTGAATTTTAAGTTATATATATATTTATAGTTATATAGAACCACAAATACATTGACAAACCCCAACAAAAAAGAATGACGAAGATTGCATCACAAAATACAAAACAAAAATTCTAAAAAAATTAAATTTTTCTGTTTTATTTTTATTTTATTATTAATTACTGAATACCCACATCACATCACCTCACCTAACTTATCGGTTTCACATTACAGCCATTCCACACAAATACAAATACAAACACAAACAGAAAAAGAAGAATAAACCCATTGCTCAGCACAGTTTTACTCTTTTCCGTTGGACACCACAAACAACAGCACAAAGTGTTAAGAATTTTCTCGCAAATAATCAACAAATACAAAAGAAAACAAAACAAAAAAACAAAGAGTTTATCAAAAATATTTAAAGTAAACACAAGAAATAATTCAAATAAAATTGAATTTAAAAATAAAACCCCAGAAAGAAAGTATTTGCATTTTAAGGGAGTTTTAAAAGGTAATAACACGAAGGAGCCTAAAGGTAGGCTTTCATTTATGATGTTCCTAAAAGTATGCTGCAAAAATCGTTAATATTGCTTATGTTTCAATGAACGACGACAAAACGAAGAAAATCAGGTCTCAGTACCCAAGGAGAACTTAATAAGGGTAGAAGGAAAAAACACCCTTAACACGACCAACACCCTGCCATTTGGAGAACACCCAAAAAAATTAATTTTATGGGAATTACGTTGATTGTTTTTGGCAGAAAGCAAATGTCATCATCTTGGAAAAGTAAAAGCTAGTGGAAAAACTCATTCATCGCTTGAGAACACAAATATTTGGACATATTCTAAAAAAAGGGATATTATTGAGCCATATCCATATCCTTGTTGTAAAATCAACGAAACTGGGAAACAATATTAAAAATAATTTATTAAAATTTTCTTTATATATCATCTCGATTTTATTAAATTTTAAAATTTCAGGATATTTGGAACATATGTCTGACGTTTTATGGATTTACCAAAATAAGACCATTTTTCATTTGGCAAGATAAAATTTTGCTAATTTCGGTAAGAAATTGTTTCATTTTGGTAAGATAAAAATGCTAGTTTTGGTAAGAAAAACTAATATGTTGCTGCCTTCTCTTCAACTGATTTGAAATTTACAAAAGGTTTCATGCGGGCCATCATGATAGTGGTAGAGGGCAGCCCTGTAAATGTTACCATGACATTTGTAAATAAATTTTCATTCTAAAAAATATGGATGCAAAATAGTCTTGAGCCAGGAAAAAATCCCAGTTCAAATCGAAGTAAACCAAACGAAAAAAATTAAAGTTGCAAAAAAAAATGATTTGAACTTGGATATTGTCCAGGCTCAAAACTTTTTTGCATCTATATTTTATAGAAGGTAAATTTATTTCAATTATTATTACAATTTACCATTTATTACAATTATTTCCTCGTTCATGATTTGTGGCCTCCGGCATTCGTTTTACAGGAGGCTTCAAAGTCAATTTTGGCATAAATTTAATATTTATGGTGACTAATTCCGTAATCATTTTAGGATAAAAATGTTTAAATAAAATTCATTAATTTTTTACTGAATAAATTAAACTGGTTTTTATAATAAGCCTTTCACAATTCTATGTTTCGAATATTTGTAAATTTCTGTATAATTTTAGATGATTCTTGCGGAGATATGAACTTTGAGCACTCTAACACACCATGGATGACCTAATTTCTAAATTCTTGAACTACTTTGAAGACATTTTTCAAATATATTAATATTTAAATTGTTCTTTTATTAGCCTAGATTACTGTAACGAAATCCTGAAAACTTCGATAATGTTTATGTGTTTCTGTTGTTCTCTTTGGGATCGGAAAATTTCCTGGATGAATCTTTTGTTGAGATGTACTGGAGGAATTAAGAAGGTTGAACCATTTTTTTTCAAATTTAGTTTATATAAACATTCCATGTAAAATTTAACCATTTATTTTATTTAATAAAAATTATTTAAATTTCATTTCAAAAATACGATTGTTGAATTATTTGTGGGTGTTAGTCGAAATATATACGATATGCTAGTTAAAAATATAATAAGATGGACACGCTGTGGATACACCAAATTTGTATACGTAGAATACTCTGGTAACACCTGATCGTTGACTTAAATTATATATTTAAATTCATATTTTACTATTTTGAAATAGATCTTCCTTCATAATTAAATATATTCATTAAAATTAGATTTATGTCTAAGTTTTACGTGAACGTTCTCACGGGATAGTCAAGTAGTTTTGAATAAGATTTATGTTTAAATTTTTCGATTTTTTTAAATTTTGTCCTTCTCCTATAAAGTAATTAAAAATCGTGCTTAATAAGCCATGGATTTTTTCTAATTAGGAATGCTCATGTATTTGAATATATTTCTAATTTAATATTATTTGGAACTATTTTCAGTTTAATATTATGGATCCAAGAATCCCAAAAATCGAAAATATTTCCATTTTAAACTCATTTAAATGCAAATTGTACAATTCCCCTAAGACCATATTGCTGGCGTATGAGTTATATTTATTAAAAATAATAAATATTACTCATTCGGCAGGACTGACACGGAAAGAAATCGAGAGAACAACGCTTGCAAACTTATTGGGAAAATCAGGCTTTGGATCGGGAATCACAGTGTCGTCAGAGTGTTAGTGATGACACCCAACTTTGGTTCAATTTATAGACAGGACGACGCACAGTGGTATTTTTCTAGCAAAACAGCATTTCAAAAATCTAAGATGCAGTTCTATAGAAAAATGTTTCACTAAGAAAAATCCATAATTTGTTTTAGTAAATAGTAATATTTTAGTAATAATTGATGTGAAGTCGCTTATATTATTGTAACACAAAAATTGATGAAAATGGTCATGCAACTTAGTTGTTTATGCAGGTACGATATTTTCAATGCTAACATAATAATATCGGTTTCATTGTAATACCACAACTTCTCTTTAATTACAAAAATGTTATTTTGATTGTATGTGCAATTTTGTAGATAAGAGCGAATAAAATGGCTTTATAAAATTCAGCATTTGCAGTTTTCCTTAGAATAAAAAGAAGTTGGTTCCGTCCACCTCCGAATGAAAAATCTTTTCTTTAAATTTATGCAAATCTAGCAACTTTTACCATTCGCTGAGACATACTATGGGTAGTATGTGATGGGAGTGACCAATTGTTATGATGTTTTCAGAACTTTTTTGTTAATTGTAAACTCTCAGCAAATTTTAAATTTGGGATGCTTTTACATTTGCATGGAATATTGCCACACCCCTTTTGGTACCTCCCACACAAAATGGCATAAACTTTGGTAACAATAAAACCGACATAACATTCATATGGGAAGTCCAAATCATTTGCAATTTGATATTTGAAATTTTTTATTATCATTTTAAGCATACAAAATATTTACGGTTTAGTCACGCCCCTTCTAGTACCTCCCACAAAATTGTCTATATCCTAGGTAATATTAAATCCGTCATAATTTCGATACTGGTGCATGGAATCCACCATGACTTGATCATGTTTTTACAATTGTTTTATAAATGTGGAAGCTGGGACCATATGCCACGAACATCCTAGTACCTTCCACACTAATTATCCTGCCCTACGTAAAAATTAATTCCTTATAACTTCGGTATATATGTTCTCTGAGAGTGAGCGTGAGTCGGTTAAGCCGACTTAAGCTTGCTTACTTGTTTTTACTGGTCATTGCTTACATTGATTTTGTCAATTTTGTAATTCTACAAGAAAGGCCATAGATTTTCTTCAAATAAAGCTAAATATTCTGTTATCAAATATGTAACACAAATTTAAAAATCTTTAAGACTTACTCAAGACCATTTTGCATCTATATTTTATAGATGTAGATTTATTTACAACTGACATGGTGGAACTTATTACTTGGCTGCACACTACCACTTTTATGATTTCTGGTCCGTGAAAACTTTCGTCAGGTGATATTGATTACAGAATGAAATAAAACAAAAAATACATTCTTAATTTAAAAAAATATATATTTTGCGTCTACAAAGATGGTCATAGCTTCCTTCTAAAGAGTGATTTTTTTGAGGTTAGGATTTTCATGCATTAGTATTTGACAGATCACGTGGGATTTCAGACATGGTGTCAAAGAGAAAGATGCTCAGTATGCTTTGACATTTCATCATGAATCGTCTTACAAACGAACAACGCTTGCAAATTATTGAATTTTATTATCAAAATGCGTGCTCTGTTAAGAAAGTTCATTGCGCGCTTCCATTTTATGGTCAGTTTAATCGACCCACTGAAGCGGCTATTCGGGCTATTGTGACTAAATTTCGCACCAAATTTACATTGTTGGACATTAAACCACCAACACGCTTACGTAGAGTGCGAACTGAAGAAAATATCGCAGCTGTATCGGCCAGTGTTAATGATGACCACCAATTTTCGATTCGTCGCCGTTCGCACCAATTGGGTCTCTGTTACTCAAAAACGTGGAAATGCCAAAATTGGACTAAGCGGATGGACCACCTAAGACGCAGCCGCGGTCAACATTTAAATGAAATTATCTTCAAAAAGTAAATGTCATGGACCAATCTAACGTTTCAAATAAAGAACCGATGAGATTTTGCAAATTTTATGCGTTTTTTTTTTTAAAAAGTTATCAAGCTCGTAAAAAATCACCTAAAGCTTTTCTTGTATTAAAAATAAAACAAAATATGTTTTTATATTTCTTTCATGTCAGCAAACAAAGATTTTTTTCAAAAAGTATTTGTATTAATTGAAGCTTTGATTTCCCGAACAACAAGGTTTTTAATCTCTTATAACTGCTCTAGAATTAACACTGAATGAATAAATAGTGGTATAGGTACAGTTTAACAGGTCTAAAACATAATTTTTAATTCTGAATATATTGAGAATATCGAATGGATTCAACGGACTCCGTTTTGTGTTGTATTTTTGGTTAACTTTTATATTATTAAATTAACATTAGAATACAATAAAATGTAAACACTTGCAGTCCTTAATCTTTGGGGAAATTAAATATTTTTCTCATCCAAGTACATGTTGTCGTAACCTAACGTCCTTAGGTCCCCTTAAAGTATACCTCAGTTTAAACATCTGTTCAAGACGAAATCCTACCAGTATCTTTAATGTCTTTCATACAATTCCAAAGGATGGCTGCTTCGCTCTTTCCGCCGTGAGTTAACCCAAAAGTATGCAAGGCTAAGAAAATAAGTAAACATTTAGATGCTACCAACACGAGTTTTCCTTTAGCAGTGAGTGTTTGTTTTTGAAGTGTTGCACGCCAAACACGAACTTAAAAGAGCAGTAAAGGATACACACTGCTTTGTGTGTTCAAAGAATACCGGCTCATCCTTAAAGTAAAATGCTTCATTTCAAGAATTCCAGTTTAGCCTAAAAATATACTGTATTTTTGTACACGGAAAACTGTGCCCAAAGTATGCCGTAACAAAATCCGAGCAACAGTTTAGGTAGTACAAAATACTTCGAAACGTTTTTTAGAAATCTGAAGTCTTTGCTCATCCTAACACTCTATAGCAATTAACTTAAAAAGTTATCTTTGACAATAATATAATATTTTTTAGTATTAATCCGCTGTTTAAGTGTGTTTTTCTAAATGATATCCTGGAGGCCACTAAAGTTATGTTAGCATCCCGCAAGTGTGCCTCTCTCTTATCCTGACAGTTGATCCTAATAGTATGCTTTGTATTTCATATACTAAATGTTCGTTTGTGTTGGAAAATCCACACAAACCTACTGTAAAAGTCCATGAAGTCAAAAAAAATATATATTCTCTGCTACAGTGAAATTTTTAGAAGTATATTTTCACCCAAATTTAAACTACAAATGTAGTCACCCAAAAGTATGCTACACAAAGTGTTCTTTACTCACCTGTTCAAGTTGTCATATACCACAAGTGCGAACCAGTGTTTCCTTGACTATTATCCCTCAGGACTGGCCTACAAAATGAGCCCCCATTTAGCTCGTTCGTACGTGTCTTGTCGTGACTTGACAGAAACCCTGTAGTTAAGGTAAATAAAAAAGGATAAGTGTTATCTGGTGTTGAGAAACAAACAAATTAGAATTTCTAAATCTAAATTTAAAATTTGCAACTTACAATCATTGACAAAACTACACCTAAAGTATTTGTGGGGAAATTGTAGTTCACATGATATCACAAAAAATCTCATCTTCTTGCCGTAAGCCAGCAACGATGGTTCTCCGACAGTTACCCCCAAAAGTATACTTTACAGCAAACACATAAAACACAAGGCAACACAACATGCCGTTAGTTCTATTCTGACACCTTCATCTTCTTGTTCTTCTTCTGTTTCTTGGTTTAAAGTTTTACACAAGTAAAACAAAACTTTAAGACACACAGTGCGGATGCGGTAAGAAGATTAGTTCTGTTGTTTTGGAAAATATGTACAAAATTTGCAAAGATTTCTTTGTCAGCCCAAAAGTATGCTTTATTTTCTTTTTGTTGTGTTTGAGAGATGGGAGGGACAGCATAACCACCCTCTGAATTATGCTATTGTCAAAGGCGAACCATTGTTAAGGTCTTCACTATGAATAAATAATTTCATTTTCATCTTAAAGTTATGCTATGTTTGACCTTGCCCAGAAAATATCCCCAAAGTATACTTCACAAAAAGCAAACAAATATAAACAATTTTTATGCCTGCAAAGGGAGTTAGTCGTTGTTTTGTTGGGATTTTTTTATTGCAAAATGTTGGGTACGAAAACGGAAAGGTGTCGTCCCACAGATAAGGTCACATCGCAAATTAGTCTGGCGGGGGAGATAGACTAAGCCGGCTGACCTACACACAGTGTCACGAGCCTCATGCGAAACTTTTACAGTCGATGTAAATGTTTAGTGGTGGTAAATGGGAACAAATTAAATTTAAACTAAATCAAAAAGTACGAAACCCTATTTCAAAAGTTTGTAGGGTATTCAGTAAAATCTTGCAATGGTATACGACGATGTTCATCGTCATCGTTCATATTTAAATTGTAATACTTTTAAAGACTTCATAGATATTTGACCGAAAAACTAGGAGTTTTTGGTAAAAGTTTTTTGTGAATATGTTCAAATCTAAAAATCATAAAATCTACGAGTGATTTTATATTCAATACAAATACAATTAGAATCGGCTATATAAAAATTTTAATTTTTTTTCAGATTTCTTGTTGAACTTTGTCATTTAATAATGGAACACTCAATATCAATCATATGACTACCACGACTGGCTCGGCAGTACCTCCGATCAACCCAATTTTTCAGTACAGCCCAAAATCCACACTAAACACTGACTCGTTGTGGATGCATTGGCTTCTCAGTAGTCACGTGTGGGTACTCTGTGACAATTTAGCTTATTGACATAGCCACCGAGATGAAAATGAGCTTCATGAAGGCTGAACTGAAAGCCGATCTTTTCTTGAAAATTTTCCACGTAAGTTTGCGTTAAAGATTCACAGTTTGCGTCATAGATTCACTACTTTGGAAGTAAGGTTTTAATATTTCCCAATTTTGTTCGAGCGTATAGCGTCCCATTTTGCTACTGTCAAACATAAACTTGAAAATAAAAATAAAAACGAATGTTATTCAATTATACATGCTATTCTTTGTTGGGAAGTGTTGAACGAATGGAATACTTGGAACTTAATCCAACAGGTTTCATAAAGTTTTAGAACACTTTGTTATTTTCGGCATTCAAGAAAAGCGAAGGCAAATTTTGACAACCGAGTTGATACTGCACAGTTTAGAAAATATTATTTTCTGTATTACGAACTGGATATTTTAAAAATTTAAATTTATTTATCCTTTTTTATTTATTTTTTATTTTATTTTTCCATATTAATCAATTTTCTTCACAAATAAATTGTATAAAGTTTGACCAAATCTAATATTAATTTTTTTAATATTTTTTTATATATCTAAATTTAAATTTAATGATCCCTTATTATTTATTTATTTTTTTTTTTAATTTTAATTTTTCGTACTTTCGCTTCAAAATAAATTGCATTCCTCGTTAAGGGTACCAATTGTATTTTCAAAATAATAATTCTCTATTTTTGTCTATTTTACAAGATTTTTGTCTACTTTTTACGGATTTTATTTTTTGGATTTTTTTACTTCAAATAATACTGCTTTATTTATTATAAACTTTTTTGTGTAACATTTTTGTTTCAAGTGATTGATCTTGTAAATGAGCCCTTGCATGAATTTATTATTTTAATATAAATTATTAAATTATTTTCGAAACATGTTTTACAAAGCTAGCTGTCGTGTTAATGAGTTGACCAACAAAACACCTTAAATAGTTCAAATTCATTCTATGCTATACTTTATTATTACCAAACTTTTCGTAAGTCCCTCGTAAAGCGGCTTAGCCAATGTAATGTCAATGGGATTAACTACCATCACATGAGCTTTGTTAAGTGAAAGTTATACCAACCTTTTGATAGTGAAACAACAGAGTTGATGTTACTTAGAAGACCGCCAGACTTGGGGTCTACTTTGAACTATTTCCTGGGATTTTTGCTTAACAAAACGTACATTAAATTGACAAATGTTGTTTTGTTTAGACTGGAATTTCAGAATCATCAACATCCTTCTCAACTACGAATACACAAGAAGAAGAATACCAAGAAAAATGTCCTAATTCGTATTTCATTCATTTTCACTTTGCATATCTTCTCCTGCTTTGCGCTTCTTGGGCACATGAAAGCATGAGAACCGAAACGTGAACGAATGAATGCCGGAATGAATGAATGCTCAACAATTTGTCATGAATTCTCGGCTGACGTTTGCTGCTGTTCGTTGGACTGTTTGGTTCCTTGGCTTGACTCGCTTTAGTTTTTGTGCCACGGAATATTAAAATATTGTGTGCGCTCTGCTCGGGCTCTGTGCGCTGTGTCATTACTACGAAAACGAAAAAACCACATTAATTTTTTATGTCAATTTTGACACATTAAATAACAGTTTTTTGTTCGTTTCTTTACCAAAAAGACAAATTTATAGTGTGATTGTTTATTTATAGCAGCTTTTATCGTGGCCAGAAGTGTTTGGAAGGGGGTGGGTGGGTGTTGGGAATAACTCCCCCTCCGTCAACTCCA